>OZ014451.1:320022-983001 GCA_963966035.1 Acleris laterana
GTGCAACTCGTCATCCTGATTACATAAGAACTGTACTTGACTTCTAAGTTAGTTGATGAACGGGTACTGGCGCGGAGATAACTGCATAACTTAGATTATGTTCTAGATTTATAATGCCGCCATTAAAAAGGTTTCTTTCTGTCAAAAGGTCGAATTTTCAGTCCCCGACTGTTGAATTTATCCGTAAGTCAGAAAAGCATTTATTTTTGACATCGTTTAACTTTCCAGAAACCTTACCTAACCTATGGTTACCTATGGGCACCAGTTGAGAACAAAAATTCGATCTTACAATAGGACGCTGCATTCGCAATCATAGTATAAATAGTCACAGTGTTTCAAAGTTCTTATCTACGTAGTCTTAGCGAAACTTAACGCCGAATTTAGTGTCTTGCTGCAATTCAGTAAGTGTGACAGAGATAATAAAAATAAACTCCAGCCTTTCGTCGTCTGAGGCTCCGTTTGCACGAAGTTCGCTTATTGCTAAACTTTGAAGAATTGTTAAGATTTTCCCGGACAAAAAGTATTGAATTTGTTTAAGTACACTTTTGGTCCCTTTTGGTCAAAAATGGACTCATTCAGTTGACACAGTTGACCCGTTTCATTCCCATTTAAGGTAGATGAATTTTAAATCCAAAAAAAAACATTAATGCAGTATTTATTGTTTTCAAAAATAAAAGTAACTCTCCTTTACGTCGTCATGTACAATTTGTTATCTCCAATATTGAAAGTAGTTCCCGTCCATGTGGAGTTGGTTTCATCTGTATTTGTCTCTGTATCTACATTATAGCACTCAATACACGACTGAAAATTAAGTGTGGATGGATATTAACTCAGTGTGACTTTAGTTGCCGACAGTACCGCAAGCGTGCTGCGCGGAAGGTCAACAGAAACTATGCGCAAAGGCATCACGATCAACGAACAGTCTAACATCGAAACCACTCAACTAACAACTATTCACCAACTCAAACTGAACTCTAAAGCTTTCATATAAGGTTGTGATCTGGTTGCTCTCTGTTTGTTTACCAACACCGATCTAGCGAGATAAGTTGAAATTATAAATTATAGGTTATTGTTACTATTGTATGTTGTTTTTTTGCTAAAAATCATTAGTTCTAATGGTTTTATGTTTTGGGTTTGGATAATCCGGATACATGAATAGTGAACAGTGGGAATCAAATTGTTATAGTCTAAGCTCTCATTGCATTAAACCTTACCTCATAAGATGGCAGATCAGACATATACTAAAGCAATAGATAAGGTTGCTGTCGCTTAACCTGGAAGAACATTTTTTTTGTTCATACTCATTCAGCTATTTTAACCGAAAATTACATCATAAGGTGGCAGATCCAAACGTGTACCCATCGAAAGAAACACATCTGGTGATCATAACGGCCATAGGTTGCTAGCCCCAACCCTGGCAGGTTTCAAGGTCAGCCATGTCTCATGAGGCCAAACAACGGGGACGTCTATAAATATTTTGAAAAATATACGGAAATATAACTCAAAAATCCAAGCTGATGTAAAACGTTTCTAGACTAGACCACGTTTTTGGCTTGGTCGGTAGTGACCCTGCCTACGAAGCTAGCGGTCTCGGCTTCGATTCCCGGTAGGTGTGGGCAAATATTTTTGTAGCGAGCATGAGTATATATTTCTGAATCTTGGATGTTTTCTATGT
Source organism: Acleris laterana (assembly GCA_963966035.1). NCBI lineage: Eukaryota > Metazoa > Arthropoda > Insecta > Lepidoptera > Tortricidae > Acleris > Acleris laterana. The sequence continues at coordinate 321,698 of OZ014451.1, forward strand.
CTTTAAGTATTTATTTCTCTATATAAGCATTTATATCGATGTCTAATACCATACAGTCAAGGACTTTAACAGTTGAGCCACTATGTAACCCTGTCATAATGACAACGTCAAACCACATGAAGGAAATTACGCTAAAATTAATGATTAGCGTTATGAGACAGGGTTCCATAGTGGCTCAACAATTACAGTCCTTGACTGTACAAGCCTAGAGTTTAGTTTGGGACTAGTTAAATTTCTGTGACATTATCCACATTTATTTCTATATTTTACCGACGGTCCAAGACGTGTTTGGTGTGCTGAAATCTTAAAGGTTCCGTTCCTATCGCGACCTAAAATCCTAAAATACTTTAATCAATATGTGCATTTTAATATAGTTCGTGATGTCGGGCTAGAGGTCAGAGAGATCGCCCGAGACCCGAATTGCATGCGGTATTATCATAGTTTTATAAATATCCTCGCATGCACAGTCCGCAGATGTGGCGTGTAGATACACCGTTAACTTAACTATAATCATGTAATCACGACCTAGATATTAGTAAGTTTGTACTTGAGTACTTAAAATACCTTAGTATGTTTATAGTGTTTTTAATTCCAGTAGTACCGGCGGGCCTATTGTCAAACGTACTCGCAATCACGATCGTTTTCATTTTGAAAATCGAAGGCTTGTCTGCAAACCAAATGAAAACAATTGTTCCGCTTTGAAGCCAATTGAGATTGCGAGTGCGTTAGGCAATAGCCCCTCCGGATGGTTTTGTTTTTGGTCAGTTTTCTAAAAATGAAACCGAGCTAACTGCCCCCGAAACCCCTTGCTCACTAAATTAGGTACATGAAAATCGTTGGAGCCGTTTCTGAGATTCAGACTACATACAGTGTGTTACCGGCATGCGGGCATTTATTAAAACTGCCAATAATACGTTACTTTAGCAATTGTTTGCAAATATTTTCAATTAAAAAATAATTAAAATAACTTCACAATTCATTTTCTTAGATACTGTCCATTTTTAACGTAGTGCATGTGCTGCGTGTTCATCGTTATCAGTATCGCTGTTGCTTGGTACAAGGCATGTCGTGGTACGGGGGCAGATCATAATAATCAAAGTATCCGTCGACTGTCATTTACACTTGTCAAATTGCTGTGCTTTACATTGCTGGCAATTTACATTTTGTTAGAAAGTTAACAAAGCCTGAAAAGTTGTTTATTAATTAAATTAATGTCATAGTTACGTTACAGATATACGTTATTTTAACCTACTTCAAAAAAAGCCAGGGTGCTGGTAACACACTGTATTCCTACATATATCTACATATATATACGTATTAGATAGATAGATAGATAGATACGCTACGTGTTGTTTGATAGAATGAGCTAAGTATGTTGACGACGCGATTGGCCTAGTTCCCGAATTTGATTCTCTGTAAGGACAAATATTTGTGTGAAGAGTACGAGTATAATAATGTTCCTAAGTTTAAGGTATTTATATGTTCTCCGGTATTTGTTTCTCCATGTACTGTTTATCGTTGTTTAGTACTCATAGTACAACGCCAGGGCTTAGTTTGGGCCTTGGTCTGTTTGTGTGAGAGTGTCCCCGGATATTATTGTTACTAGCGACCCGGCCTCGCTTCGCTTCGGTTTATGTGTGTATGATATACCGCTTATAGGGGTGTGTAATGATCGTTATAAAAATAATTAATATAATTTCATTTAATATAATAACATTTGATATAATTTTAAAGGATATAATCACTCATTTTATATAATAAACGATTGGTATATTATCAAAATATCTATTTTTATTTACTATAATTATCATTTGGTATATCGTTTATTTATTATAAGCATCATTTGGTATAATCATCATTTTGTATAAAAATCATATTGTATAACTATCAAGTGGTAGTAAAAAATATATATATAAATAGATATATAAATGTGCAAATTGCGTTTTATTTACCTAACCTAAACTACTTTTCTGGTAGTTGTTAAGTATATTTCTTTGGAATAACTTTTTTTGTCGCATGTTTTTTTGGTACAACGCTGACAGTGAGGCAAAGTCGACGGAGCTCCGCTTTGCGGAGCTCCTATTCCGCGTAGTTATGGCGCTTCGCGCCTTGACACAATTCTAACCTAACCTAACCTATACAGGGTGTTTTTTTGGTCAACAACTTCGACAATAGGGGTTACTATATTTTTTTATACCAACTGTACTTTATATGAAATTAGCTTTATATCATAAGTTGATTATAGTAAATATGCATTATACTTAATGCATGTTATATAAAATATTTTTAGAACAAGTGATCGTTATATAAAATGATAATTATATCATATTTAAATATATTAAATGTTGTTATATGATTTAATTATTATATCTAATGAGCGTTATATCGACTGATATTATAGAAAATATTTTTATATCGATCGTTACGCACCCCGCTTATAGCCTTCCTCAATAAACGGGCTATCTAACACTGAAATAATTTTTCAAATCGAACCAGTAGTTCCTGAGACTAGCGCGTTCAAGCAAACAATCAAACAAACTCTTCAGCTTTATAATATTAGTATAGATTTATGTGTTTACCAATCACGGAACTATTCATTCTATTCATCATTATCATCATTTTAGGGTTCCGTACCTCAAAAGGAAAAGACGGAACCACTAGAGTCACTTTGATGAGTCCTGTCTGTCAAGGCCCTTTATCTCGAGAACGTGTGGAGGTGTCGAGTTGAAAATAAAACTATATTGTCCTCAGGGTCTACTGTCCCTTGAAGCTCTGAAAAAATCAAACTTCTAAGTTAACGTAAAAAAAACGACACGGCTGTATACCTTTTTTCAATTCTTTGGGAGAAAAAGATGTAATATTTGTATAGGTTCAACGTAGCAATACAGAAATATATATTTTTTTATCGTAGAAGTGCATTTATGTAGGCGTTTTTTAAATTCAATCCTAATTCTTCAAGCATGCTTCAAGTATGAAGTCGTGGCCACTCGCGAGTTTATTTATAAATCCTTTGGGCAATGCAGATGCAGTCTAATCGATGGGGGTTAGAAGGGGTCACAGGTTGCCATGGTTACCGGCGAGTAAACAATGGTCTAAAGTAGCCTGAGCTGACCGGCCAGCGCTGGCGGAGCTTGGCAAATGTTTGGACAAAACTTTAAAGACGGTACGTACGATACATACTACAGGGTGATTGGTAGGTAATAATTTGAAAGGTACCTTATTTTTTGTCCCCGAAAAGAACTACAAAAAGAAAGTTGGTCTAAAATGAATTACTGAAGTATTCGCAATACTTTTTCTACTAAGTACAACTATTTTTCTGTTTGTTTATTATTATACATCGTTCGAGCTGTTTAATCAATTGATTATTTTATTATTTATTTAAGCTCCATATTGTACAACTATAAGTTACACACAAATTATAAAACACAGTAAAAGAAAAAAAAGTTTTACTTCGTAGAAACTACTCATTTTTGGCAGATTGTGATTTTTTGCTGTAAAAGATCTCTAGACGCCCCCGCAAATGGAAAGTAATTGCATTACCACTCACCCTGTATACAGACATGTAATATTCCAGCGTAAGTGACCGCAGCAACGATATAGAGACGACGCGGTCAGCTAGTTTACTGGTCACGGAAGCGGGATCGGGTCCGGTATTCGGTTATTTCACATTTGGTGTGATTTTACCGGAAACTCAGTAAGTAGCCACACGGATCACGGGTGCACCAATGTTAATATTTATTATGCCCTTTTTATTCAAAACTTTAAGGGACTAAATTGCTCTTGCACCAGGCAAAATTCGAAATTCAAATTCAAAATTCAAAATATTTATTCAGTGTATTGGCCACATGAGGACTCTTTTACACGTCGGTAATATGGAGTGAAGTGTACCGCTAGAAACTCAAGCGGAAGGTCATATTTCCAATCATAAAATACCTAGAATAATACTTAAAAGTAACATTACAAGATATGTGATTACTTCCTATCAGATAAACCCGTAAAATACTCGTTTGCCTGCCTATCTTAAATACAAAGTAATGAATATGCGAAAAAAAAACTGAATTATAGTGTTTCCAAAAAGATATAGATGAATTGAGAACCTCCTCCTTTTTTCGTCGGTTAAAACTTGTTGATAAGTTGATAACTAAAGGTGAACAAGAACAAGGTTGTATCACAAACACAGTTGTCAAAATGGCGGCCATGCGAGTACTTTCACAGTGTCAGCTTTCTATTGGAGCTCGTAATACGACCCTTCAGCCAGAGCCCCCCCGCGAGGGTCAGCTCCGGAAACCGGATGCATCGACGCAGACGTTCCGTTTTCCCAAAGAGCCTGAGTCAACAAGCAACTAAGGAGCTCTGCAAGGCGGGGTGTCCGTTGTCTTTTTTTGGAACTGTTAATAAAAACCGGGCAAGAGCATGTCGGACCATGCTCAGTGTAGGGTTCCGAAGCCGTAACGACAAACACAAAAAACTATCTCAAAAATCAACATGTATGAACCAATTTTCTATTTAAAGTTATTTGGCGCTGTCTTAGATGATTTTTAGTAGGTATAAACACTTTAGTCGCCTGTATCTCAGGAACTAATCATGTCTACTTAGCCGTGATAGTTTTCCTTTAAAATTCGTTATATGCACTTTCGTTAAAGATTTTTTTCAGATTTTTAGTACTTGTAGTTTTGGCTGTAGGGGGGGGGGGGACACTTGACTCTAACAAAAAATAGCGCTTTAAAGCTTAATATTTCATAAACGAATCCCTTAATCGAAAAATTGTTTTCATAAACCCGCAATATTTTTGAAAGACCTATCCAACGACACCCCACACTATGGGGTAGGCAAGAAAAAAAAAGACATCCCCACGTTACGTGTAGGGGAGGTGCATTAACAAAAAATATTTATCAAAATTTTATTTTACCACTTTGTTGGCGTGACTAATATGTACATTCATGCCAAATTACAGCTTTCTAGTACTATGAGTCTCTGAGCTAGACTGGGGACGGACGTACGGACGGACGGACGGACGGACATGGCGAAACTATAAGGGTTCCTAGTTTGACTACGGAACCCTAAAAAGTGCGAGTTAAACTCGCGTCGAAAGGGTTTTCATGCGTTTTTTTTTTATTCTTATAGGTTTTCGTGTAATCTACAAGCAATGAACTATATTTTGTATTGTTTTCTAAATGGTAGGATCAGTAGTTTCGGAGATAGGGTAAATTTCCGACTTCTTTCATGAATAAAATCAAAACAATTTATTTTAAAATAATAACAAAAATATATTTGAGATCCTCCTAACGAGCCCTTTTATTTCATGTGTTAACTTATTTTTTTATTTTCCTAATTTGTCCCCCGAAAATGACCATATTATTATCTGTGTTTGAGTCATCAATTTACATAACATGGGTACCAAAGTCCAACTTAATTGGTCCAATGTAGTAGGACGTTTAATCTTATCTACAATAAGTAATATTATAAAGAGGAAAGATTTGTATTTTTGTATTTCTGTGTGTGTGTATGTTTGTAATGAATAAAATCAAAAACTACTGTACCGATTTCAAAAATTCTTTCACCACTGGAAAGCTATGTTTACCCTGAGTGACATAGGCTATGTTTTATTTTTCTGCGTGGACGGAGTCGCGCGCAACAGCTAGTTTCATTACAAATAGCTCGGCTTAAAAGGTTTCAACACTATTATTGTATATTATGTACCTTTGAATAGTTTTGAATTACATACATACGTACATTAAATCACGCCTGTTTCCCAGAGGGGTAGGCAGAGACCACTTCTTTCCACTTGTTACGATCTTGACAAATTTCTTTCGCTTCTTCCACATTCATACATCGAGTCATGCACGCACGTCGGTTTCGGGTACTTAAGATTCGGCCCTTTTCCAATATTTCACCGATTTGACTCGAAAAAGTACCTACGCCTAGGGCGGCCCCTTCCGACCCGTCCACTCACTTTCGATCTGTGTATGTCTTTCGTCAATCTTCTTTCATCCACCCTTTCCAAATGACCGAACCATCGATGAAGCATCGATTAGCGAATAACAAAATCAATACAAGTTTAATTTGGCGTACCGACTCCAAACATTTGTTATTTTTGTCTCGTTAAAGCTGTAACAATTAAAAGCGGCAACATGGAGTGTTGGGACAGCGGGATAAACCCCCATTTTGTTTGTTTGTTTGATTGTTTGTTTGTGACGTGTCTGGCGAACGCTTCTGCGGATATAACGGGGCACTCATCGATAAACAATTACATGGTAGAGTAACGGGAAGTTTGTGGATTATTTATTTAAGTTTTTTGTAAAGAAATACAATGTAAACCCACTTGGGTTGGATAGTACAGTAGAATACGGCCTTATTTATTTATTTTATATTATTACTAGCGACCCGCTTCGCTTTGGTTTATGTGATCGATAAATGGGTTATCTAAGACTGAAAATAGATTTTCTGAAATCGGACCAGTAGTTCCTGAGATTAGCGCGTTCAAGCAAACAAACAAACAAACTCTTCAGCTTTATAATATGAGTATATAGTTTATTTACAGTAAGTAGTTAAAGGTTTTTATAATATCTACATAATAATATTTTTTTTTTTTTTTTTTTTTATAATAGTAATTAATTAAGGCGGGTCTATAGCGTGTGAGGGGCTATTGTAACTTTTCATAAAAAGACGTGTTCTACTTTTAAAATTAGTATGAAAAGTTAAAATAGCCCCTCAGAAGCAATGTCCCGCCTGACCATACCAGTTTTATTTTCATATTATAATTAAGTTGGTTTCATCACTAAGATCTTTTATTTTCCTCATAGGTGATGTGAATTAATAGCAGTATTTGTCACACGGTAGCAAAGTTGTTTCCACCTTAAGCGTTAACACTTGAATCCTCGCCGTAAATATGTCATTTTGCTCGCTTGTGACACAATCAACTATTGTTCAGCATCCTCTGCCCATTTCCTACTCTACCAGAACAGGGAAATTATTTGGTCAACGCAATCGGCACGTACGGCAGCCCGCGTTTGGCATCGACGCGTAATCCGCTCGATGCTTGGGAAACAGAGTGGAGTTCAGCTTCTAATTTTTTTTATTTATAATTAAGCTTTTATTCGTGGGCCTACTTAAACAACCTACTTAATTAGAATACAGGTTTTTGTTTCGTAATGCTGCAAAAGAAAGTTTGGAGACATAATACTTTAATAAATAAATAAATATAAGGGGACAATCTCACACCAATTGACCTCCCAAACTAAGCTCAAGGCTTGTACTGTGGGTACTAGACAACGATATAAATACTTATATAGATAAATATATACTTAAATGCATAGAAAACATCCATGACTCAGGAACAAATATTTGCGCTCATCACACAAATATTTGCCCTTACCGGGATTCGAACCCAGGACCGCTAGCGTCGTAGGCAGGGTCACTACCCACTAGGCCAGCGCCTCGTCAAAATAATAGTAGAATAGTAGGGAGTAAACCATGGTAATAAAATATTGACTTGAATCTTAACAAGTTTAAAATAATTTATTTGATGTGAATGTCTACAGTCAATACTGTAACAATCGGTTCTAATAAAAAAAGCGCCTGTCATTAACTAACAGCAATGTTTAAAACCGAATGATATTGCTAATTGCAACCCTGCTTGAGAACATTCATAATTTTATTAGTTAAGTTTTTGAAGTTACATTAAGGCGCATTTTAAAGGTCTACTTCGCCTGAACAAGGCACGGAGAAGGCACACGAGCAATGACCAGCCCCCTATTTCACGATCTTGACAATGATACGTGACAGGTGACAATTCGGTATACATTGCAAAGTTAACACGTTGATACATCACTGGGAGTCATAAACTCATGCGCCATAAACACTGAAATATCACCTGTCTCCTGTCATTGTAGGGCTGGTGAAATAGTTGGTGGAGAGACGGTTGTAAGCAGTTTTAGACATAAAATATGCATGGTATCTATGGCGTTTGGACATTAAGAGTCTACTGCAAGTGTATGCGTTGCAAACCCTGAGGACAAACAGCCGCACTCAAAGTCAGTTAAATACGAATTAATACGATTAAGGCGTTCCTTATTGTCGATTTTTCATACAAAAGTTGAAAAAACTCGCGCACCATAGCTATTATTATATTCCGATTTGAATTCGATTTCGAATCGCAAGCTCATGTAAGTAACACTTTTATTTTTTGGATTTTTGGGGTTTCTTTACGATTTGTATCATAATCATAACAAATCTGACACTTCTTGGTTTTACTTTTTTTACGATACAACAACAATTAAAATACGTTAAAACGAAACATTATTAACAAATATGCGTCAAATTCATTTTTATGTAGAACTTTTAAAAATTATAATCCCTTCTTAGATTTAAAATTGCGTTGTCTAAACATTAAGTTTTGTCAGTAAACTCACATTTTTGACGTGTTACTCTGTACTGTATTAGTTAAATGTGGCAACTTCACTGGTCAATGTGTTATGTAAGTTTTTCTGTTATATTTTTTCTTTACTTGTACCGTTTGTGCCCAAATAAACATTAAACATTAAACATTATTATTGCCTCTCTCTTTGTTAGTAAATTCGCCGTTATAACAATATTCTGAAAAAAAAAAAGCTATCTAATACGGTGCAAAAGATACTGAGGCACTAGACAAGATGTATTCGGCATTTGTTAACATTGTCAATAGGATTGACGTAAGCTATCAAACGGTCGCGTCGAGCGCCTACGTCGATTCCATATACCAATTGTCAATTTTCGAAATCGATTACGTTAGCGCTCTTCAAAGTTAGGATGGACGGACGGACAAACAGTGTAGGCATATTTATTAGGGTCCCGTTGGGCTCCATTCGGGTACGGAAACCTAAAATGGAACTAGTCAATTGTCTCTAAAAGTTTCATTTCTTTCACGGACAGGCATTTCCACGTGCAGGAGCTTTGTTTTTTTATGGTCACTATTTTAACCTAACCTAACCTACGTAACAAATGCTTAAGATAACCTGAAAACTATAAGGTTTCAGCAGAAATTAGATTTCGATGAAATGAAATTCGGTGAAATGACACATTCGATGAAACGTTTGTCGATATTTCAAGAGACACCCAAAAGTCTCTGGCCCGTATTAATAAACTCATCTTGGCTGAGATGCGCGTCACAAGATACGTCAAAGTAAACGTCAAACCATAGAACACTGTCATTTTTGAAACATCTCGAGACGAGCATTAGAGTTGACATTAGGTACTTTATTAAAACGGGCCTCTGAGTACTGCGTTAACATTTAAATACGTGCTTAACCACACACACATACACATAGATAACGCAAATGCATCTACTTGGCGTGTCCGAACCCCGACCAAGCGTTGGGGTTGGCCGTCGCTACTGACGTTCCGCGCACCTGTTTCAGCCTGTCGGCCGTGAAAATTAAGAAAATGCCTCGTTGCGTGATAATTAACTGCATTAGCCTAAAAATGCGACGACTTTGAATCAATTTTACATCGAAAACGGGGAATTCTCTTCTCTTGTGACGTCCCAGTGGGTAGAAAAAAGTGACATGGTTCATACAGATCTAGGTGTTTACGTTATCTATATGTATTTATATCTGCGTGCTTAGCACAAAATAATACACCGCAAATATCTTACTATTTGTATTCCTCATATTTCACCCGTAAAATGTTTACTCCCTCGGACGTGTAAACCCTTATAAACCGGATGACGTTCGGCATGCTTTATGTTATTTTTACCGCGTGTACCGGCTCCGGGACGGTTGATCCGGGTGTTATCCGGCCCGGGCCGCGACACGGTTAAATATGCCGAGTAATATAGTGAAGCATACATGACTAATATTATAAATGTGTTGTCTTTTTTATTTTTGGGTTGTTCCCCAATTTAAGGTAAATCGTAGTCACAGAATTATGTTATTTTTGGATTTCGTAGACAAATAGCAATGGCAGAACTGTTGCAATTTCTTCACGTATGTGTATAGGTGTTACAACCATTTTGTGCAGACTATTTTAAGGAGATATATAGGTATACATCAAGTTTTTAAAGTTGTAGGTAATTCCGTAGCTCTACCTACCCCACTCTGGGATAACAAGCGTAAATGTATGTATGTATGTAGGCCCTAGCCCTAGGTGTAGCTGTATATTTTTGTGTAAGTATAACTAAATAGAACAATGAGTGTAGTACTTTATACACAACGTAAGTAAATGAATAGATGGTATGAATGTTTTTTTAATAGGTCTTTAAAAAGCGATTGAAGTATAAATTCTTTAGTGCTTTGTCACTTTGACGTCATGTTTGAACTCCTGCACTAATCTGTCAAAGGTGTTAAAACGTAGAAAAGTGGTAAGTGTAAAGCTACTTATAAGGCCGACTGTACCTATTTGCCGAGATTTTGAGGCAAATTTACATAATCTTTGTATGTTGCAAATGGAGGTGAATTAATAAATTCTTATTCTTATAGGTACTAGTAGGAAAACAAGGATTGTATCGAATTAGCGATATTATAAAATCAAACCATCCATCTATTCCTTCTCTAATATCATCTTTATCTTTACATACTCGTAGTATAAAATGAAGTGGCTTTCGCTGTCGGGTCGCTTAGATCGTTTAAACTACTAAATGGATTTTAATGCAGTTTTCAGCAATAGATAGAGTGATTCTGGTTTATGTACGGGTGCTGCAGAAAACTCACATAAACCGAAGTGAAGGGAGGGTCGCTAGTAATATGATAAATCCTAGGGAACTCGTCTGTCTCTTACGCTGTAACGGCTAAACTGCTGAACCAATTTCAATGACAGTACAGAGATAGCGTACACCCTAAAGGAAAAAAAACCAGCTATCCCTACCAAAGAGCAAGCTAGTATGGATAGGTGGAGTAAGTTCCACTTATCCCCACCAGGGGGCAACCTGGTATGGATAGATGGAAAAAATTCCACAAGTCCCTAGCGCAGTGTATTTTAGTAGGGATATATTATGGAATAATATCCCTACCATTGGAGGAATGGAAAAGCATTCCGGGAGTGGGTAGTCAACGTGAAAAAGTGTTAAGGTGGCGATTGACTTGTAACATTTCGGTGTAATGTATCTCTCGCGGCCCTTGTCTAATGGGTGCGATAAGATAAAGACCGCAGGTGATACATTACACTGAAATGTTACAAGTCAGTCGCCACCTTTATATTCATTGTTTTATATAATGCTAGGTTAAGTTTTAAAATTGTATATTTAAAAAACGACTTACTGTTGAGTTTCTTGCGGCGCTTCTTCTCAGCAGTGGTCTCTTGCGAAGCGCTGGTAGATTTTTGACGTGTAAAAGTGCCCGTGCGGCCTACTTACTGAATAAACATCTTTTATCTTTTATCTTTATCTTTTATGGCGGTAGGGATAGATAGAACAGGGGAAAGAAAGGACTTAGAACGGAAGATGGTACTTTTTACTCGCGATAAATGACTTCTACGCGGATAAAGTAAAGGGCAACCGCTAGTATTTTCATATTTTCTAGTGAATGCATGAAATGTCCATCTACGTTCCCTTTTTTCGCCTCAGCGTGTTAGTATTAAATATTTGAGATGCCGGTCTTTCTGGCACTTTTCCGGTTCCATGCCAATCACTGCCCTGCCAAGACAAATGGCGGTATCTCTGACCAAACTCCTGTAGCAAGTGCAACCTTATTACCAACGGGAGAGGGTTGTATCTGCTTTGGGTATTGAGTTAGAGATATCGCCTATTGGCTTATGAGGGCAGATCATTGGACTACACAAAGCGGTGTATGAGATCACTCATACTAAAAGGGTCTGACGAATAAAATACGTATCAGATTTGTCTTATTTAATAATTGAATAAGACAGAAACCGATGTAAATGGGGAAGCGGTTTCCGTTATCAATAGTTTCCGTTAGGTTTCCGTTAGCTCTGCCTATCCCACTCTGGGAATGAAGACGTGAGTTGATGTATGTATGTATGTAAGTCATATTGTTATTCTACCACGAAGGCTTAATTATCAGTGTTGTAATTTAACTATGTAGGTTGTAACAATGGTGAAAACCGCATCAAAATCGACCCAGTAGTAATCCACCATATAGTAGTCGGTAGAAATAACTGAATCATAAATTAAAGATAAATCTATATCTGGTTACAGTCATATCCTAAGTGTGCAATAGGATGTAAGTAGGTACCACAAAGTTCCACTGACAAAAAACTTGCTGCTTGTCGAACGGTGGCTGATGCAGGTACAGGGGCTCAATTCCACTCGGTTAAACCATATTGCGTTTGACTTGTTATCGTGTTATCAACATTATGATACTTAACTTAATTTTATGATAGATATGACGTTCGCGATAAAAACAATACTATTACGTGTCAAAGGAGAAAATCATGTGTCAAAATGTATGAGGCGGTCAGTCAAGTCTATACTAACACTACTTTAACTATGTGATGCACGTGGCCCTAAAACAGTTTACCTCAAGAATTTTATCCATACGCCATAAATACACCCTCAAGACCCCTTTAGAATGCTACTACCAAGTTATAAAACTTCGATCATCGCAAAAAACGGTGACACTCTATAAACTTTCTGCGGGAAACACGAACGGGTAGTACGCGTCTACCTACACACATTAAACAACTCCCCGGGACCCCTATTTCACGTTACTACTGCTTCGGAATAAAATATTAACATTAAATAAATGTGGGCTACCAAATCTACTTAAAGCGAGGACAAAAATTATTACGGTTACCCTATGAAATAGTGGGTAAGCCAAAAACCATCTTATCTTTACCGTTGCTGATGGCGTCACTGTCTGACTATTTCTACCACTTGGTAAGTTCTTTGGCTTCGTTCTATGTTTGTCCTCTGGCATAATATATAAATTTGTTATGCTCTCTGACTCTGAATTTTATGGATATGTGCCGTTTTTGAGGTTCAATACTTTTATACGCAACAACGGGAATAAGAGGTTGTACTACGTATAAAATACCCTTAACTAAAAAATACACTTTCATTACATACTCGTACTTTATTACCGAATGTAGATTTTAAAGTCATTATTTAGTGTATTGGTCGGATCATTACCCCTTAGAAGTAACTTGTGCTCTGGGAAACTTACCATCTAAACTTCACATTAAGAATGTATGTAATAGAATTAAGTGGGGAGACAGAGATGTCAATCAAATTGAAAAATATAAAGAATTGTGCTCAGCTAAATTAAAGAATGTTGACTTTCCAAATGAATTAAGACAATGTGCGGATCATTTTTGTAATAATTTAGAACATAGAATAATTATAGAAAATTTGTATTTTGACATTATAAATTGTTTGAGGGACTCTGCCGAATGTAGCTTTGGACTTAGAAATTCTAGTACTAAAAAACATGTTGTGGGCTGGAATAAACACATTCGAGGTGTCCACCAAGAGGCGCGGCTCGGTTTTCAAATGTGGATGGAAAGTGGGAAACCCTCTGTGGGTCATACGTATGACAGAATGTGTGAGACCAGAAGGCGTTTTAGGTCCAAACTCAAGTGGTGTCAGAATAATGAAAGACAAATAAAAATGGATATGTTGGCAACACACCACAGAGCAAAGGACTTTAAGCGGTTCTGGAGTCACGCAAAGAAATTTGAAGGAAAGTCAGTTATACCAGCCAACATCGAGGGGGTAGCGGAGCCGAGTCGGATAGCGGAGCTACTTAGGGACCACTTTCTGGTGGAGTCTCCTCTTGGACCGCCGCGGGAGGTGCTCGATGCTGGGCCGGGGTCGGTACATACGCGAGTAATATTTCAAGCGAGAGATGTGGAGAAGGTGGTAAAAAGTATGACACGAGGCAAGTCACCGGGTCATGATGACCTCAGCATCGAGCATCTGCAGAATGCGGGTGCTCATCTACCTAGGGTTCTGGCGCTTCTGTTCAATTTATGTGTGGGGCATACATATCTTCCCCGGGATTTATTAAGGACCATAGTTGTGCCAATCATTAAGAACAAGACGGGTGACGCCTCGGACAAATCCAACTATAGACCAATATCACTGGCAACTGTAGTAGCAAAGGTGCTGGATGGTTTGCTTGACCGTCATATTTGTGACCATTTAAAACTTAATGACGCTCAGTTTGGTTTTAGACCCGGACTTTCAACTGAGGCGGCAATACTGCGGCTGAAGCACACCGTCCAGTACTATGTAACAGGAAACACTCCAGTATATGCATGTTTTTTGGATTTGACCAAGGCGTTTGACCTGGTGTCATATGACGTCCTTTGGAGAAAAATGAGGAGTGAAACCAGCACACCTAAGGAGATAATAGATCTGCTACAATTCTGGTACCTAAACCAAACTAATGCCGTTAGGTGGGCTGGTGTGACTTCTCGGGACTACAAGTTGAGTTGCGGGGTGAGGCAGGGGGGTTTGACTTCGCCGCGACTGTTTAACTTTTATGTTAATGGTCTTATCGATGAGCTCAGCGGAGCCGATGTCGGCTGTTCTATAGACGGCAAGTTTGCAAACAATATAAGTTACGCCGACGACATGGTTCTGCTGAGCCCATCGGTCAGAGGCCTCGAGGTCTTAATAGACATATGTGAAAGGTACGCGGCGGCACACGGTCTAAGGTACAATACCCGAAAGAGTGAACTACTCGTTTTTACAGCGGGGAATAAAAAACCGAAAACGGTTCCACCGGTTAGGTTGGGAGGAGTTCCTCTAAGTAGAGTCACGGAATTTAAGTACCTTGGGCACTGGATCACCGCGGACCTCAAAGATGACCTTGATATGGAGCGGGAGCGGAGAGCTTTGGCGGTAAGAGCCAACATGTTGGCCCGCAGGTTTGCAAGGTGTTCGCGGGAAGTCAAAATAACCCTGTTCAAATCATATTGTCAAACATTTTACACCTGCAGCCTGTGGGCTAATTATACTCAGAGGTCGCTAAATCGGCTCCGTGTACAATATAATGACGCGTTCAGGGTGCTGATGGGGCTGCCTCGCTGGTGCAGCGCGTCAGCAATGTTCTTGGAGGCAAGAACGGATTGCTTTAAAGCAATTAGGCGCAAACGTGTTGCCTCCATAATGCGTCGAGTGCGGGACAGCTCCAACAGCCTCGTGAATGTCGTACTGGAGAGAGTTAGTTGTCCAGTGGTGCGACACTGGAATCACGTACATATGGGAGATCGAGTCGCACTCTTTAGCATTTAGTAAATAGTATGAATAATAAGTGTAATTTAATTTTAATTTAATTTTAATTTTAATTTAATTTTTAATTTTAATCTTTTTAATTTTTATTTATGACTAATAACTAAATCTGTAAAATTTGTAACTTTAATCTATGGGCTGTCAAGTCTGAAATAAATGATTTTTATTTTTATTTATTTATTTTATTATTAAAAAGACGAATCAAATAACTCCATACTCGGCGTATCTGCTATGATCCATTGAGGAGTTCCTATGACCACCTCCAGTCTCCATCATCGAACCATACCACAGCATACGTCATAACGTACATACTATGTTTTTTTTTTCATCGGAATTTCACGAAACTCTAAGTCATTCCTTTAATTAGAAGTAGGTTAAAATTGACTTCCAAGATTGTATTACATTATTCGTTTGCCAGTTGTAACTTAACTTAACCTACCTTAACTTAGAGCGTGTAAGAAAGTCGTATTTTACAAGTTTTTTTTAACTTGCAATATATGTATGTATGTATCTATATAAGGGTCAAATCTTGCAAGTTAAATTGGACCCACTTCAGTTTCCCATTAAGCTGAAAATTTGCATAATAATAATGCCTTTAGTTCTAAAGACCATACAATAATACAGTAGCATCGAGCTGGTCTGATGATGGTGACTCAGGGTGGCTATAGGAACTCCTAAATTACAAATGATAAACCCGTCGTGTTAGGGGATGTTAGAATTGTCTTAAAGAGTAGATGACGATTGTGCAAAAATAGCTTGTCCCAAAAATGAAATTTTTGACAGTAACTTATTCAAGATAAGTACACTTAGGCCTATACTAAGGTGCTGGTGGAATAGCGTAGGAATAACTTTTGTTGGAATATTACACCCAGGTTATGCTAAGTAAGGGGTAAGTTACACCGAGTTTATAAGTTGACATTTTGCTTATTCTCTAGTTACTCTCGGTGTATTTGTATATACAACATTTAAAGTAACGCTGTTAGACTTTAACGCCGATGAAGAGCAACATAGCAGTTTTTAGGTTTATTTTCCCAACGACAGGGTAATACTTTTCAACTCTAATATTCCATAATAATTTTGAAACGATGCAAGAGCAAATCTAAAATTATAATATACACAATAATTCACTAAACAATTGACGGTTATCAGTATCTATCTGACTCTGTCCGATAGCTGATCTTTCTAATAGATGACCATTGTTCATCAAAATGTTGGTTGTAAAGTCGGTTCCTATACATTCAGTCACTCATATTTACCAATATTACTCCATATGCGCCTGGTCATATTATTTATTATACACTTTATCATTGTCTTCATGTTTATTTCGAGGTAGTAATCTTCATACGACGCGCCGGTCTAGTTGGTAGAGACCCTGCCTACGAAGCTAGCGGTCCTGGGTTCAAATCCCGGTAAGAGCAGATATTATTTGTGTGATGAGCGCGAATATTTGTTCCTGAGCCATGGATGTTTTCTATCTATTTAAGGATATATTTCTCTATACGAGTATTTATATCGTTGTTTAGCACCCATAGCATCTTAGTTTGGGACTACGTCAATTGGTGTGAGATTGTCCCCCTGATACTGATACCTGATTTAATCTTGTATTTTTTGATGAAAACCACTTTCCGTGTAAATACCAGACACTGACTGAAGCCTGTCATATACCTACATTAAATTTTTTCGAAATATATTTGAAATGAAAATGTAGTGATGGTTGATAGATTTGATAAAGCATTTGATTGATAAGAGAGGATTTCGTTTCTATCGCACTCAGCATAATAATATAATGATGATGAGAAATATTATATTCAACCTTTATATGAAACTAATTAGAGGTAGGTAACACTATTCTCATCAAGTCATCACTATTTCATCCTCTATCTAAAGACAATTTACAGCCAGGCCCCTATCCCACAAAACTTTACAAGCGTACAATTTGACAAATTTGTACGGATCTCCATACAAAAAGTTGTCAAATTTGTTAAATTGTAGGCTTGTAAAGTTTTGTGGTATAGGAGCCAGGTGTACTTGTTATTGAAATTGGCATTCTGAATAGGAACAGACTCTTCGCTGCATGAATGGCATTATGGAGCTATTTTATTTTATGACATTTAATGAGAGTGATTGTGGTATTAAATATAATTTCCGAAACGAATCTACTGCACCAATTATTCGACAAATGGACGCTTCCATTTTGTGTCGTGGCGTCGCGTGTGCTAGTCCTACCATGATTAATTTAACATTATTGGTTTTGTGTTTGTCTGGATCAATGGCGGGGGTAAGATTAGAGGCAACTTCTGTTTTTACTTCGTCTTCTCCTTCTTTTTCATAAGACTCGTCTTTAGTAATTTAACCCTTTAAGGGCAAAACTAAAAATAAACCTGAATTCTAGCCTCATTAGATTCCTCATATTCACACAAAATCCTTTCAATAAAAAATACAAAAAGTGTTAAGTAGTTGTAAGTGGTCATTTTTAGTACCAGGTATTAAAATTGCCCTGTAAAGGGTTAAATATTATTTCGGATTTAGATAACAATAATTTGGTTTGCGTTACTATCATTGTACCATTTGGTCTAATGTGTAGTTTTAAGATAGCTAGATAGATAAATAAATTATTTTGGAGTGGATATTTTTGCTGATTTACACCTTGGTCATCAGGGTTAACAAAGCTCTTTTGAATGTAGTGTTCAGATTACCAATGTATGTATGTATGTATATGTAAACTCTTTATTGCACAAAAAAAAATACAATTACAAATGTCGGGCTTCAGATCCCACTTACAATCATTAAGGAGTCTTTGTTCTTCTTTACTTTCGCCAGGCCGTAAACAAACCAGATACAGTATCCTAATGTCAAATAGCCTGTTTCAGTCCCTCTACATGGTTATCCAGAAGCCAGTGGTCTCCTACTCGGACACAAATATCTTCTCCTTCATCAACTTTACGTCGCACCGCTTCGGCCGCAACAACGATGTGTACTACACCACCGCCCACATTGATGTGACTGTTGCGATAGACAACAACTTTACGGTTCGTACAGCTATGTCTTTTGCTACGCACATTTGGCGATTTGGGTTTGTTTTAGGGTGTGCTTACTTACAAAGTGGTCTACCACTTATGACCAAAGATTATGTGATATCTAATTATCGCACTTGTCACTGTCATAATATTATGCCAAGGGAAAATCGAACTTGTTGTATCATGACGTGCAAATGAACCGTAGGGTGGTAGACCACATTTTTGGCCGACTGTACGCTATAATCAAATCAATAAAACTCTTATGTTGATTATCGTTTTTTTCAATTGCGTCTCGGGTCGGTTTTCTCGGTAAGCTCGAACTGATTTTTTGATAAGCACTTATATTCGTTTCTAACGCCCGTATTAATAAACGGGTCCGTAGCATAATATCGAAAGTCAAATTTCAAATTCCTAAAAACAAAATTTCGATTATCAAAGTGTATAATGTACGAAATGCCTAAAGATGCATGTCCTATGTTTAATTAGCCTGTTTTAAAATGTCTAAAGTACAATACCCCTAGTGCACGAAAAAACTAACGACATTTTACCTACTCCCAGTTGATTTAAGTTTAAAAAATGTATAAAGTGCGAAATTTTATTAATTTGGGGTGGAGTTTTAATTAAGGTTTGAATTTGAATGTATTGATTTTCGAAGAATTGTCACAAAGTTTTTTGTACGTAGCGATTTTGAGCACTAGAAATATTGGATTGAAGTTTTGTCATTGGACATTTTGTACAAAGGAATATTGATTTTCGAAAATGAGATAATTCGATTAAAAGTGCATTAGAACATGCATCTTTAGGAATTTCGTACATCAGACATTTTGATATTCGAAGGTTTGTGTTAGGAATTTCGTACTTATGAAATATGACTTTCGATATTATGCTACGGACCCTAATAAACTCATCTTGGCTGAGATGCGCGTCACAAGAGACGTCAAAGTAAACGTCAAACCATAGAACACTGTCATTTTTGACAAATCTCGAGACGAGGATTAGAGTTGAGATTAGTTTATTATTACGTCCCTAAAAGACTTGAATGCTTGTTATGTTAATTAATTATTGTCATACCGCTGGGATATACAACTTCCTGTTCTTTACTTGCTTCTATAGTAACATTTATCTAAAAATGAGCAGCTTAAGGTGCACCTTATTTCAATGTGGTAAGGTGGAAATATGTAAATATATCTTTGAACTTGACTGTACCGAGGCATATAAAAGACGCATCCCTTATAGTTCAGAACCTTTATTCTGAGGGCATAGCCAAGATGCAACCGGTGCTAACGTTTTTGTTTTCTATCGGGATTCCTTTATCCATGTTTTTTTTCGCATAAAGTATCATTTCGCATAAAATCGTTTGGCATAACAAACACCCTTTTGCTAAATTTAATAAAAGTCTATTGTGTAGATTAGATTAGGTTAGTTTTTAATAAAAATTAAAATACAACCCTTTCTATTGTAAAAACCGTTTTAGTACCAACGATTTTGTGCGAAATGATACATTATTATACAAAAAAACCTATATGGACCCCTTCTATCGACTCAAAATGTGTCGAGCGCCTTGTCATCAGCTTACGTCAATACTATTCATTTTATAAATTTTGAAAAATTATGTATGTATGTAAACGGGTCATACACAATCACAAAAACAAAAGTTGTCTCTCCTGTGGTCAATAGTTAAGGGCTCGTGTGCATATAAGTTATGTTTTTATTTGATAGGACTAAAGTAAACGTGGCGCCGTTTAAGCGGATGTGGGTTCAGTGAGAAAATTAGGCCTAAAACACGTTAACTTCGGGTATGTCCACAGGAAAGACGGGAACCTAAATCTGTGTATGACCCAAACACTTTATTGTACAAAAAACAGAAAATCAAATACAATATTTACAGAATTAGAATGTACAAAGGCAAACTTATACTTTTAAGGTATCTCTTCCAGCTTCCTAACGCATCTTGATTAGGCCCCAGGAAGGAAGCGACGTGCAGTGGGCTAAGAGGTGGGTTAAAGGACGTGATTTAACGAGATAACAATGGTTTTCATCTACAGTGTGTTACCGGCATGCGGGCATTTATTCAAACTGCAGTTAATATGTTACTTTAGCAATTGTTTGCAAGTACTATCAATTAAAAAATAATTAAAATAATTTCACAATTAATTTTCTTAGATACCGTCCATTTTTAATGTAGTGCATGTGCTGCGTGTTCATCGTTATCAGTATTGCTGTTGCTTGGTACAAGGCATGTCGTGGTACGGGGGCCAATCATGATAATCAAAGTATCCGTCGACTGTCATTTATACCTTGTCAAATCGCTGTGCTTTACATTGCTGGCAATTTAAATTTTGTTAGAAAGTTAACGAAGCCTGAAAATTTGTTTATTAATTAAATTAATGTCATAGTTACGTTATAGATATACGTTATTTAACCTACTTAAAAAAAAAACCAAGGTGCTGGTAACACACTGTATAATTGATTGCAAATTGTTTATATTATTTATAATCATTTATAGCTGGAAGTGGTCTTCTACGAGGCGGTGAACTATCAATACCGGCGCAGCTTCATAGAAATGCATTTCAAATTCTGCAACTTCCTATTCAAGGATCCTATCTTCGGAGCCGCCTTTCTTAAGCAACTGACGCTCGAGTCATGCCCTGTTCCGAAGGTAGTACGTTTTCATTCATAGATCAGACTTTGTAGTAGACGCTGCTAAATTGTATTGAGCTCAACGGATTAATTAAGCCGTTTTGTTTTTTAAACTGCCAAGTTCAGGCAATAAAAAATATATAGGACTCATATCTTTGTCCCGTCCACTGCCTGAAACTAAGCACGTCTTGATAAATCATAAGACAGCCATATAAGTTGTAGTCTGTTATACCCGTGTTTAAATAGTTATTTATGCAACTGTATCATAATAAGGGCCATTGAGACACGAGTGCGAGTTTATGTATGCATGTATGTATGTATGTAAACAGATTATTGTACAAAAGAAAAATCATAACAATACAATTAATATAAAAATATGTACAAAGGCGAACTTATCCCTTTAAGGGATCTCTTGCTCACCCTTGAGAGATTGAGAAGAGTGAACGGGTTTGCAACGAGTAAACAAGTGTACAAGAAGAAGAATATAACACATTTAGTAACCAATAAACAAAGCCGAATGTCGTAATAGATACGCATGAGTGTCTCAATGCCTGATTATGAATAGTTGCATGCATTACTTTTTCTATGAGCTTTAAAGGATATCTACACCAATCAAGGGTATGTAATCACCGCAAAAAAAACCTGCTTTCAATTTAAAAATCCGCATCCAAATGGGTTCATCCGTTTGGGAGCTACAATGGCACAAACAGACACTCAGATACCTAGACATAGAGATCAACGTTATAAACTAACAACCCTCTTTTTATTTATCAGTTATTAACTCCCTATTATTGAATTCATGTCTTTAAAGAGACGTTGCCAGCTTTAGTCGTATTGTTAATAATGGAAAAGATTAAAAAGCGTGGAAAAAAAACCTCCGAATCAAAACAGTCTGTAAAGAAAACCTCTAAAAAGTAAAAAATAATAAGTGTTAGCCCTATAACTTTAATTAAAAGTAGGTATTAATATTTTTATTCAAGCGTCGACAGGGGGACCTCTATGTAATAAACTAAATACATACATACATACATACATTAAATCACGCCTGTTTCCCGGAGGGGTAGGCAGAGACCACTTCTTTCCACTTGCTACGATCTTGACAAATTTCTTTCGCTTCTTCCACATTCATACATCGAGTCATGCACGCACGTCGGCTTCGGGTACTTAAGATTCGGCCCTTTTCCAGTATTTCACCGATTTGACTCGAAAAAGTACGCCTAGGGCGGCCCCTTCCGACCCAAACTAATTACTTAATATAAAATACGACAGCTACTGTTTTGAGTCGGGGCTTTTTTAAATTTTAAATTAAATTTTTAGAGGTTTTTCTTTATAGACTGTTTTGAGGCGGGGGTTTCTTTATTGTATTCCAAATGAGTAATCAATAACGACGATATCGGCGGAAATAATGACTTTGACGACAATAACCACTTATATGACGACGATGGCTCCACAGGGAACGTATCACTTCTACAACATGACGGCGTCAGCGGACCACCTGCCGCCCCTGCCCTTCACAAAGGGACGCATCGCCACCATTTGGTTTTACAAGAAAAAGGTCGTAGCCAAAGGTTACGCAGATCTTGAGCTAAAGAGGAAGACGAATAAAGTTTTTGTAAAAAGCAATCAAAATAATTAAGAATGTAAAAAACGCGTATAATAATTTAGCCATTTCTGGACTTCTAATTATAACAATGTACACAAAGAGATATTTTATTATTACTATTTAAATCGTTGAATCCATGACTATGATATTAAAAAAGTGACAATCGTAAAAAAATATCATGAGAGTATCTTAACTTATGTGTGAGTGGTGTGAAACTGATTGATAGAGTAAGGAATGAAAAAGTCAGACAGAAATTTGGAATAAAAGACGATGTAGTGACTATGATTGAAAAGGGCATGCTAAGATGGTTCGGTCATTTGGAAAGGATAGATGAAAGAAGATTGACGAAAGAGATATACCTACAGATCGAAAGTGAGTGGACGGGTCGGAAGGGGCCGCCCTAGGCGTACTTTTTCGAGAAATACTGGAAAAGGGCCGAATTTTAAGTACCTACCCGAAACCGACGTCTGTGCATGACTTGATGTATGAATGTGGAAGAAGCGAAAGGAATTTGTCAAGATCGCAGCAAGTGGAAAGAAGTGGTCTCTACCTACCCCTCTGGGAAACAGGCGTGATTTAATGTATGTAAGTATATAGATACTTAAGGAAAACGTTTTTTCGATTTGTGACAAACTTACAATAATCTAACAGCGCTGCTCAAAAGGACACAGCTTTTGAAAAGCATTGGAAGAAACTTAATGTCTTTTTAAAACCTAGAGCGACCTTAAAGAGTTTGAGTTGTTCACACAAACGGGATCGCTTGATATCGAAACAATGTTTTGCAAAAACTTGATGTCAATAATTATCGATGGACATTATTACCATCATATAAGTTAGCGATGGTCTCCTAAGATAATAGAAAGCGTTCCAGCAACTGCCCTCACTGATCCATGTCAACTTTCTACCTGTAAGTACATTTTAGATTTTGTACAGTGATAAAAGATATTACTGAAACAAAAAAAAATGTGTAAACTAAACTACAAACCGTATACAAAGGTTGAAACTTACTTTTGTCTAAGTATGTGGCCTATCTTAAATTTCTGTCATCTTTCCGAAACCAGGTGCTATGTCAATTTGCACTATAATATGTTGCAAGATAACTTAGTAACTTAATATCACACAATGCTGTATTTCGTCGAACTAAGCTTAGGACGTGTTACTCGCTTGCACGTAGTCAAGTACGACCTAAGTCTTGTCAAAGACCTGCTTTGACCGTTCCTAGAACGTAACAGGGACATTATTACACCGAGTAATTAGGAAAATTTAATATAATATCTAGGAAACTAGACATTGTTACAAACTAGGATGGTCTGCGCTATGCTTCTGGGAATTTATCGAATAACTTATCACGCTGTACTCGTATTATTTGTTTGCGAAAAGGTTTCTATAAGGTGTATGAACGGAATTTCTTTAAAAAATAACCGAGTATTTGATACACTTTTAAATACGCTGTAAACGCTGTTTGAAAAGATTTACCTTTCTATAGTCTGTAAAAGTAAAATAAACGTGGAAGAATTGGGATTGTACTCTACTAGTTATCCTAGTCCAAACATGGTATTAAAAATTAAAACACCTGCTATAGGTATAATGAAATAACACTAGCACAGTGGGTGCTGAAGAAAAAGTGTAATATATGTTTTTAAAATTAGAATTTACTATAACACCAGAAACACTTGAAGTTTTTGCGCTATATTTAATATTAAACGGTACTATGTTTAATATTCTGGCTTACTACAGAAATAATCAATGAATTAAGTACCAAACATCAGCCAATTTATAATTTAGCATCTAAATTAGCTAAATTGAATTAGGATAAAAACAGGCAATGATAATAGTTGATCAAACATCTGCTTTGCTAACATAATTGAGTACAGTCACGACGGTATTATGTTATCAAGCATTGCTCTCAAAATGTCTCACGCTTATGCCTCTAGTGACAGAGACGTGCCGACACACACCACTCGCTAATACATTCTTTCTTATTTGGGGTAGCTCTAAGTAATATATAATTATTTTCACAGACTAGGTATTTATTTTTTGTTATTTTTGTATAATATTCTTCTTTACATTACATTTGTGTAAATCTGATTCATTAATTTAAGTCACTACGTACAAAAAGACATTAGCACAGTTTTTGTTACATAGTTTAAGTTACTAAATAAAAAAAGGTTCGTGTCATTGTAGGTGACTGCACAAACGATCGACACTGTGACATTGGCACCAAAAAAAAAAGATCTCTTCAAACTCTTCAGTGACTGAGAATAGTTTGTGATAAGAAAGACCAGGGGACAAAGTAAGTGTGGCTGGGTTTATACTCGTATAATGCTCCCAAAACTACACTCGCGGTCAAATAATTCGGGTCAGAGTGCGTTTTTCATACAAACGAGGCTATTTCGAAGCCTTGGTTCCTCGCCAGGGGATGCTTGTAGTGAAATCTGATGATGGATACCCCGAGCATCGATACAGGACTTTCAGAGTGCCTAGGACACCCAACTGATTGAATCTGCGGCTAACGCCGGAATTGTGCATCTTCAGAAAACATCTAAAATGACAATAAAATGTAAGGAAATCCAAATGCTGACCCAAACTCTCTCGCTGTGGTGTGAACTGATTGTGCTATCAGTTAGGTATCTTAAGAACTTTTGACCTCCTCTATTGAACCTTGGAGTATCCACCATTAAACCTCACTCAAAACAACCCCTGGCTAGGGACCAAGGCTTCGAAATAGCCTCGTTTGTATGAAAAACGCACTCTGACCCGAATAATTTGACCGCGAGTGTAGTTAAGGTGACATTTACCACTCTAGGGTGCCTATAGGGCAACATAATCTTATCTTCTGGCCTCCAGCATCACAGTCTTCTTCTTGTGCACCTTGAGCTCCAGGCCGATGTACCCGCTGAACACGGGCTCGCGGCTGTAGGAGGCGTTGACCAGGAGGCGGCCCTTCGTGAACGGGAAACTCGCCGGGATAGCCTCCCCGTTGATGGTCAGGTTGTACAGGTGGTATGAACCCTGGAGAAGCAACCAAACATTGAAGGTCAAATTAACGGGTAGAGGTCGGGTTGCATAAAGTTTGAAGTCATATTTTTGATAGGCAGACGTGGATTCGTCATAGGTACTCATTATTAGGCATAACTGCAAATAGTCATACATTTAATGTTTTTAATCATAATATTTAAGAACATATTGTGTAACGCGCATAAATTTGATGCGCGTAAACTTATTTAACCATACTTTATCGTCGGCTTAGTGCAAGAAGTCATTAACCCACAAAAAGTCAAGTCCGAGAAAAACGGGCTCAAAGTTTTGACTTAGTCAAATGAACATTATTGTTGTAGGTTCGGGTCTAGATTTAAAAATTAAACACAAGTGGTTAGCTAAATATATTTAGTATCAAAACCAATTAAAAACTTTGTACAATAATTCCAAATAACTTTTTTAAAAGCCTAAATATGTAGTTAGTGACTTTTTGTCTTTCTCGCTTTAAGGGAACCTTACAATTAGTTATTTTTTATTTTAATCACAATTAAATCGAGAAGCACAGTTTTAAACGAGAAATTTGGTTTCATCAGTCTTAATTATTACCTTAGAAACTTTATGAACATTATTTACTAATTAACAACGCATAAACAGTTTTAAAAACTCTACTTCACAGATATAAACTCAACAAAACCACAAAATATAACATAAAATTCTCAAAATGGCGTTATTTGTAACTCCAAACCAAACTAAAATAACTAAAAAATGATTTTTTTTTTATAGAGGAACTTAATATTATATTATAATCACAGACACTCACAGCAAGCACTACTTACTTACTGTTATAAAACATGAAAACTTCTAAAAGTATTAAAATAAAAAGATCAGCCTTTGATTTTGAACTAATACTGTAAGTACGAAAAAGAGTTAAAAAACCTAGTCATCCATCTTTTTTACTGTTCGTCTTCTGAGTTTGAAGACATTTCTTCAGGTACATAATCACGACTTTCTTTGGATGGCAAGTTCTGGTACCAGTGGTGAAGTTCCGCGGGTATAATTTTTTCATTGCACATTTTTAGTAAGTCCTTTTTTTAGCTAGAGTGATTGGCAGTTTTTGGTTGTAAGCTTTTCTCAAAACGTAAGTGTTATAATTGAAACCCTGTATGGGTTTTTCAAGCTTACGTTTTCGCAGTTGTTTTATTGGGGCCATAGATTGGGATGTATTACTTTTTAATACGTGAAATTCTTTATACTCAGATTTGAAATCGTATCTGTATAAAACAACATTCGGCCTTTTTTTCTCTAGTCGAAAAGATTTCCCTTTAAGCCATCGCAGTTTTTCTCCATTGACGTCAATCGATCGATTCTGCATCAAGTTATCTCTCAAGTCGTTTAGGTTCAAAATATCTGTGTGATTCATAACTATCGGTTCGTACGGTTTTTTCAGGGTTTAATTTTTCTTATTTTTTCTGTTTGATCTTGCTAATCGAATAACATTACAGAAGTCTATCATTGAGTACACTGGCATTAAACGCAATTGGTTCTCAATCGCACTGTGCATGCTATCTACCTCCATATGTGTATGACCAGACTCTAAATATTTATGTTCTATTACCTCGTGATGAGTTGTCTGAACTAAATACAACTGCAGGCTTAAAAGGAATTGATTACGATTTTGGCCTCCACAGGTGTCAGTGAATATGGAAATCTCTTTTACAGTAGATGGGAGACGTTTTATCCATAGATACAAAGCCGTACCCACCTCATCGCTTCCTTTTTTGCCATCCAACTCAGACCAGAGGTAACAAAAGCCGTCATTGGGAGTGCGAGCTTCATAAATGGTAGCATTGTACACATTCAATTTGCGTAGATAATAAAGAATAGAAACAGTTCCATTTGGGATATGAAGTACCTTTTGTAAATCTAAGGTTATTGAATCAAAGCTTTCATCTACATTAGCACGAATTTTGTCCAATTCTTTGGCTTCTTGACTTTGTTCTTTTAGTGAAATGTGTAAGTCATATTTTTGTTTCCAAGATTCAAGATCGGGTCCGTTTGTATTTTTGATACTGTTATACTTATGACATGTTAGACATTGGTCTTTTTTTGGATTGTGAAAATCCAAATTATATTCAGTTCCAAATACATTTCTGTACACGTTTATAGTAACAGAAGTCCGAGACGCTTTTTTGCATTCCTCTGTATAAAGTTCGTACATTCTTGAAATAGATAGCGTGCCATCTAAATAGAGTTTTGACGATGTTTTTCGGCAATAGTGCGATTCCATTGTAGGGAATGATTCGATGTGTTGTTTTATAAAATCTATATCGTCTTGTTTGGTTTTATTGTGAGCAACATGCTTACCACGTTGGTCTTCTCCTTCAAAAAAACCAGAACTGCCAACCTTGGAAAATGCATTGTTTATAGGGCCGTTTGAAATACAGAGGGTACTTTTAAAAAACTTTTCACATACCTTGATTTTACCTTCATCATTAGAAAAAAAATATGAACGTGACATGGTTCGTTTTCTAACTGCTTTTACGTAACACCTTTGTGGAGGATTTACTGATATGTTCGCGAGTATAAAATCCTTTTGACGACAGTTTAGTCTTTAAAGCCCCAATATGTTTGACAATTTTTTTTACGTTCTTCTTCGCTGAAATTTAGTGGGCAGTTAAGCTTGCATTGACAATCTCCCGGCTTGGGGGCTTTTCCTGGCAATAACTTTTTTTTATAATTTTTGTACGGTAAGCACTGTGATTTACAATTTTTTTGCTTGTTTCGGTCGTAAGACTTTTCATTCTTTTTGTGCCATCTTTTTGTTTAAATTTTTTTGAGTCTTTTATTTCCAACTCATTATCGTCAATATCACTGATCTTATCAGTCAAAAAGTCAAAAACAAAACCTAGGTACCTATACAAAATCTCGCCCTAAGGACAAAATTGGTATTTCGCAAATGAAATACTTACTTACCTACAACTTAACAGCATAAAGTAATTTGCACGTATCTTATTATAAATAAATGACAAAGGTAGTTACGCTGTGATCTTCATTCTCCTTATTTAGAATCTTTTCTAACATCAAAGATCCTCGTCCTGCCTTAAATTTAATACCATTTTGCTTCATTTTGTAAGAAATCACTAACTTCTCGCGTAACGTCCATCCCCGGTCGCAGCCGCAACGGTATGACTTCGATCGCGGTGGCCGAACCCCCGCCCCGTTACCGCGAGAGCAAGACGTACTCGTAGGTATAAATGAGTTGAAATATGAACTGTTGTGCAAGAATATTTCACTAAAGGTGTTCAAATTCATACAACTTATTTGCCAAAAGTCACTAACCATAATTTAATCACGTGAATTACATGTCTTTGGACATAACAAAAATCGATAAATATCATTAATTACTTTAAAAAATCATTCTGATTGCCATTAATGCTGTCTCCTAGTTTTTTTAAACTTTATAAAGTGCTTTAGTTATTTTATACTAAAGTTAAAGTGGTAATGTGCATCCAATGCTCATTTTCTTAAAAATCATTAAAGCATGATAATAACTTTTATTTTCATTTTACGGTTTGCTAAAAGTAACTATATGCATATAATGAATTCTAGCTCAAATACTTTCATAGCTTTATTCATATTGTTTTATTTTATAAAGTCGATAAGTAACAAAAGTGAATATTTAAACGAAATAAAAAGATAAAAAATAACAAATTTGTTTTGTTTAAAGTTAGTAATGGTCTAAAACCAATTTACATCAAATCAATAAGGCAAAAAGTTAAGTTAATGACTTAATGTCATGGCTGTAACATCGAAATTATTCAATGTAAAAAAAAATGGATCCGTGCGTTAGAAAGAGTAAGTCGCGGCGAATCCGCCTGTGCTTGTACCTGTACTTAGTGATTTTATGCCATTAGTGACTTCTTGCACTAAGCCGACGTTATAATGGTCATAAAGAGGTTGCTCGTAAAAGAATTTAACCAAACTGTTGAAACGCATAAACTACAAAACGCCTTAACAATTTTTTCATCAGTAGTATTAAAAACAATTATAAAGAGTATGAAGAGTGATCATTAGGTTGTAAAATTATATGAGATACATTTTCGGAGTTCCAATAATCTAATTTGCAATATTATATGAACTTTGGCGCACCCATTTGTTATGCACAATATGTAGAGTGAAAGCGCGAGACAGAGCGATGTGGGAATAATTGTATACAATGGTGACAAAGTTGTCATTTACTATAGGATGAGGACATTTCCCAGGCAGGGTCTTCCGGAGCGCCGGTCCGAAGAAGGAGTCCTTCAGGAACAGGTTGCACCACTTGAAGTGCATCTCCAGAAAACTGCTCCGGTACTGGTTCTGGATGAACTCGTAGAAGTATGCGTCGATCTAAAACGGGAAGTATTCGTTTGGTTAAAGTCAGTGCTTTTCAGTTCCATCGGAGACCGGGATGTGGGTCAAATTTAACTTGCAAGATTTGACCCTTACATACATACATTGCAAGTTAAATAAAAGCTTTTAAAATGATTGCACTGTAAAACGATGAGTAGCCCTACTTTTGGCTCTTTGGCTCTGGTTTCTTTCTTCTTTTTTCTAATAGTTTGAATGCATCCAGATTTTCTATCTCTCTATTTAATTTCTTCTACATACATACATAAATACATAAACTCACGCCTATATTCCCAGAGTGGGGTAGGCAGAGCTACAGATTTACCAACAACTCTAAAAACTTGTTGATAATTCTGTAACCACATTTTGCACACTTAGGCTAAGATGTTTACCAGTGTATTAGTGACAGGTTGCAAGCCCATCGCCTAACAATACTACGTCTTTATTCCCTTAGCCGTCTTCTTACGACATCCACGGGAAGATATGGAGTGGCACTATTCTAACCCGGCAACCACACGGGTCCACTGTACATTATTGATATTTTATCTGTGTTACGCCAAGGGTGTCCAATGAAAAGCCATATCAGTTGTGTTGTTGTATAAATCAAGCAAATAGATCTTGCAATATAGTTACCGTCAGGTTATTATCAGCAACCTCCTTGGTCAGTATGTGCAGACTGACGTAGTAGAGCGGGTTCCGCCGGCCGAGCCTCTGCGCTGTGACGTTGAAGTAGCCGATGTACTTCGGGTTGACGTACCTGACCACCGGCCGCTCCGTCACAAAGTAGAAGGACTGCAGCGAGTCATCAAACACAGAATACTTTATTTTTTGTGTCAGTAAAAATAACCAACGTATCACTAAGTACGCAGTTGAAAATAATTTTCAACGCAAAGAAGCGTTTTTTTTTTGGAGCTTTGGTTTTTAAAATTAAGAGAGGGGGGGGAATTTATATAATTCCGGAGCGATTATTTCCGAAAATATTTACTTAATCAAAATAACTAGGTACTTAAATGAAATGAAATGAACGATTGTACCCTTGTCCTACCGAAGGTGCGTTATGTACAGTCAGTCAATAAATAAGTGATCATTTCTGTACCTTCTCGCTTTCAATTGTTCCACAATTTCGTATGACATTTCAAACACGACGTTAAAGTGACAAGGTATATAGATGATCACTTATTTATGCTGTTGACTGTACAACGCGATGATTAACGGCAAAAAATTTTTTTAGCTTCTGTTATATGTATGGAGTTGCCCACTGTAGAAAACTATTTATTTTTGTTATTTGACTACCAAACAAAGTAAAGTTTCTACAAGACACCACCGCTTAATTAAGTCCAGCTTGGTATCGTTATTTATAAATGAACCGGGCAAGAGCACGTTGGACCATGGTCGGTGTAGGGTTCCGAAGCCGTTACGACAAACACAAATAAATTATGAACTAATTTTCTATTTACTTGACTCTAAAGGCTTTAAAGCTTAATATTTCATAAACGGATCCCTTAATCGAAAAATTGTTTTCATAAACCCGCAATATTTTTGAAAGACCTATCCAACGAAACCCCACACTATGGGGTAGGCAAGAAAAAAAAAGGCATCCCCCACGTACGTGTAGGGGAGGTGCATTAAAAAAATACATTTTTCAAAATTTTATTTTACCACTTTGTTGGCGTGACTAATATGTACATTCATGCCAAATTACAGCTTTCTAGTACTACGAGTCTCTGAGCTAGACTGGGGACGGACGGACGGACGGACATGGCGAAACTATAAGGGTTCCTAGTTTGACTACGGAACCCTAAAAACCCCACGTTACGCTTAGGGCAGGTACACTAAAAGAAAACTTTTTTAAGATTTTATTCTACCAATATGTTGGCGTGACTAATATGTATATTCATGACAAATTACAGCTTTCTAGCTCTAAGGGTCTCTGAGCTGGGCTGCGGACGGATGGACGGGAGAAACTATAAGTGTTCGTAGTTTAACTACGGAACCCTAAAAACGGATTTGATGCAGTTGAAGAGTGAAAACATTTTCTTTTTCTAAGGTCAAAATTTCTTAATCAGTATCGCATGAACCTTGCTGTATACAAAGGTTTACAACTTTTTTGGACTTCGGTCCGCAGGCGTACAACCCCTCTGGGGCCTATTGCATATAAAATAATAGCTTATATTATAAGCGGAACCCTCTTTCCAACCGTATGTATTAAAAAGAGACTTCCACTTGTATTACAAGTTTACAAGCTTTTATGAAACGGGCCCCTGGAGATAATAATAATAATAATACGTTTATTCACAGATCTTGCTTACAACTAAATACATATATTCTTCTGCCAAACCACAGAGTGGTTTGTTGGCAGATAGACCTCTCTGATGGTTAATATCCCAACGGGATGCTAGTACACAGTAGCATTATTCTAATTATTTATTTTAATCCCACAAAAGACATACATAATTAATATTTAAAAGAGAAATCATTATTTTAATTCAATGAAGAAGTTGACTAACCAATAACAAAAAAAATACCTGCTCAATTAAACAAACAACTCGATGAACCTCCTCCTCCGCCTCCTTTGCCTCTTGTATACTAAGTGTACCCTTTTGTACATATAAGATTAACTAAATCAATAAACCTTTTAACCGACGTCTATATTGAAACAACAAAAAAAGGTTTAAACTACTTACAGCGTTCAGTAACGAAGGAAACAATATTAAAAAATAATAAAGCCGTTCCATGACTATGGGTGCCGTGATGTACTCATGCACAATAAAGCAATTCCGCAATAATTATACTTCAGTGGTGATCAGCATTAAATCAGTCGACATCATTATTCTGCAAAAATTCAATCTGCGAACCTAATTATCTGATGGATCCTAATTATTGCTAAACACAACTTCGTCGATTAAATGCTAAGGTTCGTCCGTCGACCATTCAGGTACCATAGCTAGCGTTTCTCTTCGTTTAGTTTTTAAACCAATCGCGTCGCTGGTAGATGACGTGATGCGAAAAGTCACGTGATGTGCCAGTGACGCCATTGGTTTAAAAACTAAACGAATAGAAACGATAGTTGGCGTAATGCATCTTGTCTGGGCCCTCGAGCTGTCCTCGGATGAAGACTGGCCGATTGGTTTCATCGTCTTGTATTAATCTGACATCTATAGAGCATTCGTCGAGGACAATATCTTTAAATTATTGTGACTTTTGAACTGGTACGAAGGTTATTTGAAGACCTTAGATTGTTAGCTTAGTAATCTCAGAAATACAATACAATACAATACAAAACACTTTATTGTACACCAAACAAAAACATTACAGAGAAACTGCACAATTAAAAACAACACAGGTAAACAACAGGCGGTCTTATCGCTGATGAAATGATGAATGATGATGATGACGAATGATGAATGAGAAATGTATGTATTCGTCGAGCCAAAGGCTAGCTCCATTCCAGTCACTCGTCATTCGAGACTAAATCGAAAGAAAGGGATGGAAGGGATGGGCGAATTGCCAACGTAACTTCGAACTTCGATTTTCGAAGTAGGGGCTCTGTAAATCCAATCAGGTTTTTGGGCAGTTGCAAGCATTTTGGGAAAATTAACATACAAAACTCACGCCTTTATTCCCAGAGTGGGATAGGCAGAGCTACAGAATTACCAACAACTCTAAAAACTTGTTAATAATTCTGTAACCACATTTTGCACTTTTAGGCCAAGATGTTTACCAGTGTATTAGTGACAGGTTGCAAGCCCATCGCCTAACAGTACTATACGTTTTTATTCCCTACGACATCCACGGGAAGATATGGAGTGGCACTATTCTAACCCGCCAACCACACGGGTAAAATTAAATGCAATGAAATTTGTATTGACGATGCAAGTTGGTAACTACCTATCCCATGAAGCTAGCGATCCCAGGTTCTATTCTTGCAAATATTTTTGTCATGAGAACGAGTATTTATTATTATTTATTTCTGAGTCCATGTCTAAGGTCTTCCTACGTCGCCGTTCTCAAGAAGGCATCCTTCAGGAACAAGTTGTACTTCTCACGTTTCCAGAAAGCTGTGCCGGTACTGAGGACCCAGACAAGATGCATTACACTAACTAGCGTTTCTATTCGTTTAGTGTTTAAACCAATCGCGTCCCTGGCACATCACGTGACTTTTCGTATCACGTCATCTACCAGTGACGGGATCGGCATCTTGTCCGGACCCACTGGTCTTCGGCGAACTCGTAGAATTATAGGTACGTCGATTTAGATAAATTATTTACATTTTCTCTAACTGTTCGTAGAGAGTACACAGATTCGCATTCCAACTCTTCCTTCTTCCTTACCTAAGAGAATGATTCCAGCAGTCGATGGCCGACGTTCACTAGTTGCAGAAGAACTGAAAGACGAGAAAGAACGTTTGCATATGCATTTGAACTTTACCGTTATAGTGTTGTCAAAGGCCCCTCGGTGGTCAAGTGACAAAGAAAATACCCAGGGGTGTTATTCTCTCAAAAACAACGGACGGTCGGACGAACGAGTGAAATCGCAGCGGCGAGTTTAGGTAGTTCCGTCAGAGCGAACAAAACACATTTTAGCGCGAGCATTTTCAATTAAGCAGCCTTAATGCACGCGCTAAAATGTGTTTTATTCGCAGTGACGGGACTACTTAAACTCGCTGCTTGGGTACCTATTCACTCGTCCGTCCGTCCGACCGTCGTTGTTCAGAGAATCACTACCCAGCTCATGACTTGCGCTGCGGCAGGACCGAGTTGACACCCATTCGTCATCCTGACGGAGGGCAAACAAATGAGGATGGTATTAGGAACTCGCGTTAGGGAAACGCCGTTTAAGATATTGGCTAGTTTGTGCAAAAGACGTATACAGTGCTTTAAATCCACGACGGCATGACGTCAGGCAAATTGACGTCGCGCGATTGCGTCATGTAATGAAAATTATTTGAGTAGTGGGACGGCGTAGTTCGAAAATACTTATATTTGAGTAGCAGTTCCTCGTCGGCGTTGACCATGTCCAATTTTTTATTTCCTTAATTTGAGGCACTATCGTTACTGGTCTTACGTAGGTAGTAAATATGTTTCTTATGTTGAAAGAGGTGCAGCAAAAATATTTCACGAGTAAATAAAAATGAAAAATACATGTAAAGTTAAATTACCCAAGTAAAGTACCGTTATACGCACTTCACACTACAGTTTCCAAAGGATTTCACTCAACCAATGCTGTGAGCCTTCATTTTTTAAATAGGTGTGCGTATATGAATATAGCTCTGTTTCACTGCGCGATAGTACGCATGCTGTTCGTGATACATTGCGTCACTGTAATAGATCTCGGCTCAAAAATGTTACAGCAACCCATCAATGGATTGCTACAAGCATGTCTATCGACCAATGAAAGAGGGGCTTTAGTCTCAACAGTAATACATGAAAACCAGATTTATCTTTTTAGGCAAGGCCTAAAATTAAATAAGTAGTCAAAAAGTTCATTGGCTATTTATACATATAATACTATATGGAACAAAATGTGTAATTTATATTAGCACTTTTGATGTAGCTGGTCAGTAACATTCATATATTCTTGGCACCTTGTCGCTATAACGTCATATATTAACTGCCACATGAAATCGTCACAGGACTCAAAGCGGTAGAGTACTAAAGTGTACAGCTAATGCAGCTGATGACTGATTACGAAACTGATTTGACCTCACGTACGTATGGAATTTAGCGATAATCGCTTAGTTCGTTACCACTGGCCTGTAATTTCCATCAGACCGGGATGAATGGTTTACACGAACCAGTGACGCCATGAATTCCCGCCAAATACCGCCCAAAATTCAAATTCCAACGTTTTAGACCGATTCTGTGGGTTTAAATCGTTATAGAACTTTAACCTAACTAAAACTCACAGGTTTAAATCCTACAAGCTTATAAATGAAGTAACTCTTCAAGGTCAACGCCTCAACTAATCGATTAAAATTCGATACTGGATATCTATTCTACTCGGTAAAACCATAATGTTTTTGATATGTAATCGTATTGTCAACATTTTGATAGCAATTATTAACTAGACACTAAAGTAAGGCCAACTTGACGAGACAAAGAATTTAAACAAGCTTTCAATAATCGTGTCTTTTCGAACGCGATACAAACAGGAATGAACTTAACAAAATGGCGGCCCTATTGTTGACAACTTCTGTACTGACAGCTTTCCTGTACAGTAGAACACAATTTATATAACGTGTCGTGAATCTTCGTTTGCGCAGACACGAACAACGATTCCGATGATTTCCGAAAGCACGATTAAAACCCACGATCAGACTTGACTTGTAATAGTAATAAGGTGCAAATTAAATTACATCTATTTTTTCTATCACACTCACGCACGTTTGATGGCTGTGTGAATGACACGCGGGCGCGCGTCAACATGGCGTCACTATAATAACCAATAATAGCACAGAATACAACGTGAAACATGCTGATTGGTTCTCGCGCTTCGAAAAATTGTCATCTGCGCAGGTGCATCAGTAAGCTATCTGTATCTCTTCCAGATAACCTTAGCAGGGATAAGATGTCAAATTAAAATATTTTGCCAGACTTCACGCAAGCAACATCGAGAAACTAGTTAAACTATTTTATTTATTTATTAACCCGTGTGGTTGCCGGGTTAGAATATTGCGAGTGCTACTGGCGATGGGCTTGCAACCTGTCACAAATTCACTGGTAAATATCGTAGCCTAATTGCAAAATGTGGTTACATAATTATCAACAACATTTTGGAGTTATAGGTAATTCTGTAGCTCTACCTACCCCACTCTGGGATAACTATGACATAGACCGATATAATGGTGACCCCTTCTTTCAGAGCTGATGTCTCTTAAGCGGCTGTATTGATGGTCATTAACCTTAGCTAAGAACCGCCGCGAAAAGACCAGCTTTCAAATACAAAAAACCGCATCCAAATCAGTTCATCCGTTTATGAGCTACGGACTCAGACTTACACGTCAAGCATATAACACCCCTCATTTTTGCGTCGGCGGTTAAAAAAGGCGAGGGTTTATGTATGTATGTGTTATTTATTTATTTATCTAACCATATTCTGCTGAATTCCCCATAAAATCTTCCCCGAATCCGGCCTCCGATGGCGCTCCGCAGGGCTAATAAAGCCTACAATTTCCTGGGAGCCTCCGATTCAGAACAGCTCATTTCCGAACGATGCAGCGAACAAATAGGCAATCTATTGTTTGTCAAATAGCAGCAATTCTTTAGGAAAATGCTTTACGGGGTAAAGATGTTGCGGTTTTTCAGACGTTTTGCACGAAGACAGGAGTTGGTACGATTATTTTCGTCGAGTTTTAGTTAGGTTTTGTGTTACGTCTCTTTGTTTTAATTTTAGAATAGTACAGATAAGTCAAAAGTGATCTAATATTAAGTTGCGAAAGTAGTTTTGTTTGTTAGACTTCCCCAGGATACAATTTATACATAAGGCAAAAATTTATAGTTCCTGAGGGAATAGCGATAACCGACTTCTACACGGAAGAAAAAGAAATAATATTTTTTCTGCTTCGATATCCATTTAAGTTGAGTTGGTTGGAACTTTGGTTGAGGTTGTACTCAAATTGGTTTTACCCGTGTTGCTTTTTTAACGTCATCCATCATATTGTTGACGTAGCTCTAAATATCAAGAGAATAAGAGTTACCATAATGTCAACAATCTCATTACGATAAGGTGCAAAATGGGTTAAAATAAATTGGAATGGAGGGAGCCAAGGGTTATTTTTATCCGATGTAAAATATAAATACACCATTTTCCTCAAAGTATTCAACCCCCCTGTTACCCATTATGACCCCTCCACGATGTCGTGCATGACAGTGCAATGTCATCCATCTCCCTTTCGTACAGTCGGCGCCTTAAGTAGTTAAGTAAAAAACGGTCAAAAATCACATTCGTAAGAATATATCAATAAAATAACAAAGATTTACGTGCAAAATGTCATTACAGAATTATCAACCAATTTTTAAAGTTGTACCTAGGTAATTCTGTAGCTCTGCCTACCCCACTCTGGGATTACCGGTGTAAAAGTATATATGTATGTTGACATAAATATAGTAGAGAAACAAATGGTTTACTTACCTTTGTTTCGAGGACACTCGTTTCATAGAACGTATCACTTCGCAGAATTTACGTTTCGTAAAAATCTGTTATGTGCTGAACCTGTTGATTTCAGGTTCTCGTGTGATAGTTACAAGTCTAACCGAACCTACGTGAATCATATTTAAGATAACCTGAATTCAACACGACTTCAACAGAAAATAACTTTCTACAAAACGAAAATTTTGTGAAGTGATATTTTCTATGAAATATGTGTTGGTTTATTTTAATATAGTGCTATTTTAAAGTGAAAGCCAGGGTAGTGATTCTCTGAACAAAGACAGTCCGACGAACGGACGAGTGGATGTCCAAGCAGCGAGTTTAAGTAGTCCCGTCAGTGCGAACAAAACATATTTTAGCGCGTGTACTTTCAATG
This sequence comes from Acleris laterana, assembly GCA_963966035.1. Taxonomy (NCBI): domain Eukaryota; kingdom Metazoa; phylum Arthropoda; class Insecta; order Lepidoptera; family Tortricidae; genus Acleris; species Acleris laterana. The sequence goes on from OZ014451.1 coordinate 360,016, forward strand.
CAAAATGTGGCAGACACCATGCTGTTAAATTAAAAATGGACGCGCCAAAATAATATGTTTTGTTCGCACTGACGGGACTACTTAAACTCGCTGCTTGGACATCCACTCGTCTGTTCGTCCAACTGTCGTTGTTCAGAGAATCGTCCCTGCTTTAACTATGATATTTGATTCAATAGTTGAGTATTTGTAAATTCTTAATCTTATTCAATGGTGTGGTTTTAATCTAAACTGCAATTTGAAGTTGACACTGCCGTTAAGGCGCGCGCGAACTGTCTCCATCTCAAGTTCTTCGCGCAGAAGCATATAAAGCCATCCCATTTTAATCTTGTGTGGGCATGGCAGCATATATTGCCTCTAAAATATGTCATGTCCGTAACTTCTTTTGTGGACTGTACACTGTTCGCTATTTACATCGGTGATAGACGTTATCTGGTTGACGGGAAACCAGATCGCAAGTTGATCTTTCCAAATGAATTGCGCGCGGCCTCCTACGGGGGATTTGAGATATAATGTACGGTCACGAGTGTTAATTTGGAATCCATTTCAAGAAAAATATGCTTGAAGTCGTTAATGTCATTAGAGATGTCAAGTCATCTGTAACTTTTAGAAAACTCAATCTTAATGTTGTAGAATGTCAGATTAACTTTGGACCTAAGGTGGGTACCAAATTAAATCTCGTGACTGTACAGGAATATTAATGAGTAAATGATGCTACTTTTAGTAACATGTGATGTTTTAAGTAATTTTATTATTTATATTAATATTATAAAGCTGAAGAGTTTTTTTGTTCGTTACTTGAACGCGCTAATCTCATGAACTACTGGTCCGATTTGAAAAAATATTTCAGTGTTAGATGGCCCATTTATCGAAGAAGGCTATAAATAGGCTATATATTGTAGAAGTGTATGGCTTGCAGGGATTTCAGTGAAACACTTCTTGTTTTTAGTTGTAGCAGAAGAAAAAGGGGGGTAAAGTTTATTTAGTTTTTTTTAGTTTAGTGCCGTGTGGTTGCCGGCAGAATAGAATAGTACCACTCCATACCTTCCTGTGGAAGTCGTAAGAGACGACTAAGGGATTAAAGGCTTGTAGTATTTTTAGGCGATGGGCTTGCAACCTGTCACTAATATACACATGATATACATCTTAGCCTGTTTGTGCAAAATGTGGTTACAGAATTAACAACTGGCTGTTAAAGTTGTTGGTAATTCTGTAGCTCTGCCTACCCCACTCTGGGATGAAGGCGTGACGGTATGTATGTATGTATGTAAGTTTATTTACAGAAAGTGATTACTTAAAGCTAACAGTATGTACACAAATATGTTATGATCGTACGAGTAACATCCGAACATGCACCTCGATGTCTTCGATGGATGAATGGAAACACCGGACTTTATCAATCCAAACTGTCCTTGTCAGGGCATACAATCAAAATGCTCTTTTCAGAGTTAAAGCTTCGACGTCATTATCAATCTGGTTTCCTTTTGACAGATGTCGAAACAATCAATCAATCAGTCAGCTACAATATCATACTCACTTAGAGTGAAGCGAAGCAAGGGCGGGTCGCTATTTGTTTTATGTTAGTTGTTAACAACTGTAATGTTGTTCACGCCCGAAATAAGTGAATCCTTCGTTTCGCGCCCAGCGGGACTGCCAGCCTCCAGCGACAATAAATATTATTAATAACAATTTTATGAAAACAAAATAATTATGAACAAAAAATATGTGAAAACGTGAGTCTGTTTTAAAGGTTAAATCCCAGCCGGACAATGATCGAGCAGGGTTAGCAGAGAATATCAAACAATTGCAGTGTTTTGTTTGTTTGTTTTGATTTCCCCCCTGCAGGGTAAACACTGCGAAGGGAGCTTGGATTAATTCACTCAGCGATAGAACCAATACAAAATTATAAAACAAGCATTTTCTCAAACCTTGGTTTTGTTTAGCTTGTGTGTATTTGCGTTGGCATCCATACTAATAATTTAAAAGCGAAAGCGTGTTTGTTTGTTTGTCCCGCTTTCCACGGAAAAAAGGGTTAACAGATTTCTGTGGAAATGGCCACGTAACTATATTGTCTGTTAGATAGAGACGGACTTACAATTTATCCTATTATGATAAACTAGCTAGCAAACATTATCAGAATTCTTTTAAATCCGTACTGGAAATATAATAAAGCTACTCGATGGTACTTTCTTTCGAATTTTCCCCCATTATCTGTAAAATATCGATTTTGAAACAAAAAATGTGCTTGAGTTTTTTTCGGTATAAAGGCAAAACCACGAAAAATAAATAATCAAGTGAGATTGTATATTGTCGAAACAGTTGACATCATACTCAACGCTAACGTTAGTGATGGTCAAAAATTTACGAAATTTATGAAATTGACATCACCGCTCGGAGCGACTGTGCGGCAGCCTCCGTTAATCATAGATACATTATCGATAACGATAACATTCTCACAATGCATCTGGTCTAGGGATACTGTGAGCCATAACGATAACTAACAAAATGTATAAGATTGAAGATGAGTTCGAAAGCTGTTTAGGGCCACTTGCACGAAAACTTTAACCCTGGGTTAAGACACTATCTCGAGTTAAAATGACAGTTTTCGTATGAATCTGACGTTTACTAACTCGAGTTAGTGTCTTAACCCAGGGTTAATTTTTTGGCGGCCCTTAGCAGTTACAAATAACGAACACATCCGAAACAAACGATTTTTTTTGTTTATATACTTACCTTATCTTTAAAAGCTAGTAGAGGCATACAGGCCGAGCAGAGCCTCTATTTTAAGACGTGAAACATTACTTTTGCCATGTTTATCTTAAGTCAACGTTTCGATAGCACTTATTTAAGTTATTTACTACACAGTAACGAGTTAAAAAACGACAACACATCAAAAGCAATATTATTGTACGTCGTAGAATAGGGCCTCTATCAAAGACGAAATGCCCTGTGAACGGGACAACTAATATGACAATAAGACGTAGAACGACCAACACATTCCGCGAGTATTCATTTACTGTTTATAGTTGTTTATTCCTGTTACGTTACCTGTTTAATTACGGATCAGGGTTTTATTACAGGGTACGGGGAAAATAACAAGCGAACGACGGATACGGGAGAGGGAATCGTAACAAGTATAAATACCTACGAATAATTGATTTTTCACTTCTCATGCTCTAAAAGTTCGTCTTTATGTCGAGCGTAGGCGACATAAAGACGCATTTTATGCGCTAGTGCATAAAGTACAATCTTCATCGATGACCAAGGCAATCGGTCCAACAGCCACACGAACAACTTTAACTTCATAGATCTTTTTTCTAATTATTTAATTTAATAGAGTAACCTCTTTTGTCAGTCAATGTACACAATAAAACTTCATGAAATAAATTTTGAATTTTGATTTCGTCGCATTTTTTCTTGTTATTACTTTTATATTTGAGTAAATCAATATATTTAAATCATGACAATAAGTTATCATTACCATAGATATAAAAAACAAAATGTGCTTATAACTGAGCAGTATGTAACGACTTAAGTCAAGAGTCTCGGACAGCCCGATTAACCCGTTGACATTCGCGTAGCGTAACTGTCGCGATAGCGAATTGGTAAAAAAAGTAATAGTAAAGAGGGAACGCTGACCGCCAAATGTATACTTCATAATATTATAAAGCTGAAGAGTTTGTTTGTTTGTTTGTTTGCTTGAACGCGCTAATCTCAGGAACTACTGATCCGATTTGAAAAAATATTTCAGTGTTAGATAGCCCATTTATTAAGGAAGGCTATAAGGCTATATATACCATACTCACTTAAACCGAAGACAAGCGAGGGCGGGTGGCTAGTAAAAAATAAAATTAAGTCCCGAAAATTATTATGATTACGACCCACATTCTTCGATCTCTCGATCTCTCTTGAATGCAATTTATTATAAAATGCGGTTCTTATTGAATCATACTATTAGCCATCAACAGTATTTAATTTCATGTAAAGTAGTTAGTATTTTTACTTAGTACAAATACTTTTAAAAGCAACGTAAGTAAATACTTTCGTGTAATTGAGCCACTAAAGCCGACTTCAACTTATCCCTCGTAATTGAAACCCCGCTCCTAGGGTCCTCGAATTTACGGCCCCCTTAACGTATGATCCGATGGGGTTCTAATTGCTTGGGTTTTATTTTAAGCCGTAATTAACTTTAAAATGTTATTAATTAGGTTTTTATTTTATGAGTTAGTTTATAAAATTAAATAAACGCTGAGACAGGTTTAGTAGTTTGCACGTATTTTACACCGAGTTTTTACGAACCGGGTTTTGGTTTGATACCATTTGACGATCACACAGGCCACCAGGATCTCTATTGTACTGTGTTAAACTTTATGGCTTTTAAAATATTATCATAATAGAATAGTAAAAGAGCTATCAAAGATTTATTTTGAGCAGAGACTTGTAAACATTACTTATGATTATAGAATTGTTACTAAGCTATTATAAATTAATCAAACTTAATAAATGCGAATGTTTGCGTGAGTTTGATAGCTTCTAACACCTTCACGGCTGTACTTCTCATCCTAATCGAAATCTACGCGGACAAAGTCGCGGGCAGAAGCTAGTGTTAATATTGACTTTGCATCACAGTTGGTGACAAATTGTGTGAAACCACTAAATCTGTAAACGACCTTTAATACCATATTTAAAAAAAATAAACATTATTGATTAGTACTCATCACATCTTATAGCGGATTCGACCGAACGAGAATAAGGTCTTATACTTACCTAGATTAAACTCGGAGTGTCTTATTCCAGTTTGGTCAAATACGGCCTTGGCTTATTTATTTGCGCAAAATATGGTTACAGAATTATCAACAAGTTTTTAAAGTTGTAGGTAATTCTGTAGCTCCGCCTACCCCACTCTGGGATTACATCCGTGAAGGTATAGATAAGTAAGATTATGTGTTATATTCTTCTTCTTGTACACTTGTTTACCCGTTGCACAACCTTTCACTCTTCTCAATCTCTCAAGGGTTCCTAGATGGATAAGTTCGCCTTTGTACATATTTTTATATTAATTGTATTGTTCTGGTTTTTCTTTTGTACAATAAAGTGTTTACATACATACAAACAGTATTTGTATTCGCATTAACGTTGACAATACGATAACATGTCAATAGCAATTAAGTTTTACCTAGTAGAATGGAGCCCCTGATGGTTATTGGTAAGTGAATTGCACTCTAGGGGGCTGAGGCAGATGCAATCTCGAGATTGCAGTTGCGTTGCCAACCCCGAGGACTACAAATGGAATGCCTTTATGTTAGTTATTTCACCGACTGTCTTATATAATATATATAATATAATATAATATAATATATATAATATATATAATATAATATAATATAATATATAATATAAGGGGACAATCTCACACCAATTGACCTAGTCCCAAACTAAGCTCTAGGCTTGTACTATGGGTACTAGACAACGATGTAAATACTTATATAGAGAAATATATACTTCAATACATAGAAAACATCCATGACTCAGGAACAAATATTCGAGCTCATCACACAAATATCTGCCCTTACCGGGATTCGAACCCAGGACCACTAGCTTATATATCCCTACATCAGATAATAACAATATTATAATTGACGGCAAATACGCCCGCCTTTTTTAATCGCCTTTAGCACCAGCGACCCTGTAGTTCGGATTTCTGTTCATAGGCAGATGTTCTCAGTTTGATATGCCATATTAAGGTCTCCTATCAAACAGGTGACATGCGTAATTGGCTGAATGAATGACATGGAAATGAATGTTCGACCCGCTACTTAATTTTTTTGGTAATCGCCTGAAAGGCCAAAGACAAAAGTCCTTGCTTTTGTTTGCTTTTAACTTGAATTACTTTAAGAAAAGAGACAGAGAATTTATTATATTATGATGGATAATTCTGATTAAGGCTTGTAGTATTTTTAGGCGATGGGCTTGCAACCTGTCACTAATATACACATGATATACATCTTAGCCTGTTTGTGCAAAATGTGGTTACAGAATTAACAACTGGCTGTTAAAGTTGTTGGTAATTCTGTAGCTCTGCCTACCCCACTCTGGGATGAAGGCGTGACGGTATGTATGTATGTAAAGAGACAGAGGTGAGACCTGGGACTAGAATTTAGACTCCTGCGGATACTACCCCAGCCAGTGCTAAAAGGCCGGAGGAAGAAAGCGCAACTATTAATTTTTTTTTTTTTTATGGCATAGAGAAGACAAACGAGCACACAGGCCACCTGATCGTAAGTGGACACTGTGACCCATAGACATTCGCATTCACAAGACTGCAATGCAATCCTGAGACTGCAAATGCGTTGCCAACCCAGAGGACTAAGATGGAATGCCTCTATGCTAGTCATTTCACCGGCTGTCTTATCCCCAAACCGGAACACAACAATGCGAACACTGCTATTTGGCGGTAGGTTAATGGATAAGATGGTGGTAGCGATCCGGACGGACCCTGCACAAGGTCCTACCACCCGCAAACTATAGTTTATTGATGGCCATATTACCATCCAAGCGTTATTCGACCTAAAATTCTAACATTTTAATATAAAAATTTCACAGAGTAATACCAAATTCGTGTGTATTTTATATTCAATAGCATCAGTAAACTAGTTTCCCGCGGCTCCGCGCGCTCCCGTATTCAGCGTGTCCGGTGTCCGTTTCAACGCAAGCCCAAACCAAATAGTAAAACGAATGCCGTAAAAACTTTCGAATACGTAGAGTTCTAGATGCGTTTTGATTTTCTTCTATTATTTATTTGCCATAATGTTATACTTCGTATAATCATTACATAGTATAAAACAAAGTCGCTTCCCGCTGTCTGTCCCTATGTATGCTTAGATCTTTAAAACTACGCAACGGATTTTGATGCGGTTTTTTTTTGTAGATAGAGTGATTCAAGAGGAAGATTTTTATGTATAATAAATTTTGTTTTATGTACGTGTGTTATAGAAAATTCAAATAAACCGAAGCGAAGCGAGGGCGGGTCGCTAGTACATCATAAGATAAGCCCTTTTGGGTACACTACGACTCTGTAAAATATTTTGAGAAGTTATCCGTACCTCCATAAGAAAACTGCGAGATCTGCGAGGGACAAGGCAATCGACTCGCTAACGAGTACGGTAATCGTAACTCAGGGTAAGGATACTGGTCATCAATCGCCGGAATACAAGCTTTTTCACACTTTACCGTACTGAAATTTACCCGGTCGGGCCCAAGCCGAAAACAGACAAAAGTCCAGCCGCACGGATAGACAAAGCCTTCAAACTCATTTTTTTACTCAACCAACTTCAAAAAAGCAGGAGATTCTCGTCTGTATTTTTTTGTTACCGTAAAAGGTTCCTACTTTGCTCCTTTATGGGTAACTCTGCTCCATAATGACTATTTCGTTTGTTACATTATAAGTCAAGTGGATGACAATTTTACTGAAAAGAAGTGAAGTAGGTATACATCCATCCACAAAGTGAATGAAAACAATAGAATGATTTACAATACAGATTACCTCCATAGGGCCATGGAATTAACCGTGGGGGGGCAAAATAGGATTTTTCCGCCAGTCGTCGACCAATTTTAATGATTTCTTTATTCACGTACACACAATATGTCAGGGGTGGTCCTATATAAATTTCTTCAAGATTTGGTTATGCGGTTCATAAAATCATCGGAACTCTTTAATTATTTGGCGTTGGTTTGTTTTTTACATGTTTGATCGTTTTAGGTCAAGACACTGTTTTATATGCTGGCCATTCAACTTTTACTTTAACCCAATTAGTAAGGAATCAGTACCTACATACTTAGAGGCACATTGCAGTCCTACTCGTACTTACAAATCAGATTTCCTTTTCGCTTTTTTATCATAATTATCAGGATTAAGAAAATAAGTCAAATCGACTCACGCTCACGTATGGATATGAAATTGGATCGAAGAATTAAGGCGTCCGATGGAATATCGGCCGCCCCGAGGGGACGGGTTCCGTGCCAACAGTCGTAATGTTATTACACGACTGCGTCATTAAAATGTAGGGAATAAATAAGTGGAAGGTCAGGCGGGGCTATACCGACAGAGGGGTAAATAGTTTTAAAACGTTTTATTCCTTTAAATCTTTAAATGACGCATTTTTCCTTTTGTTGGAATAGCCCCGCCTGCCCTTATTATTGTATAGACTCACCTTTTCTAATTAACATAACTTCTAATTTCCAAATATTTAAGTGTCAAACTTTATCTGTGTAGCTAAGTTCCACGTACGGAAGAGCGGTGTTCTCTAAGCACACGTATTAATTTACTTCATAAAAAACAAAAATACAGTTGGCCTAACCTATTACCTACCTATTCATTTAAAACAAGTATTTTTTTGCTAAGTGTTTTTAATGTGTACCGCCTCTACAACCCCGAGCTCGGTGTACCAGCGCGTGAATATTTTGTCGCGGCGCCATTTCCCGCGCGCCCAAAAAAACCGTTGTGCTTCAATCAACCGCCCTTTACAGCCGCCATGACAGTTACGGAGCTTTAGACAAAAATACAACGCCATTTAGATACTATACCTAGACCATTTTGAGAGTGTTTTGGAATCAGGTGCATATTATATGGGTTAAAGCCATACCTGCATTGAAAAGATAAAATATGATTTTAGTTGTGGAAGGATCTTGCGTAAGGTTCGTCCGGATCACTACCACCTTCTTATTAACTGACCTACCGCGAAGTGCAGTGTTCACATTGTGGTTTTCCGGTGTGGATAAAACAATTGGTAAAATAACTACCATAAAGGAATTCCATCTTAGTCTGATTGTCAATGCATTTGCGGTCTTAGGATTGCAGTCTGAAGAATGTAGTTTTGAGAATGCACATATCTATGGGTCAAATATCCCCCATAGTATCACGTGGCTTGTGCGCACGTTTGCCTTCTCCATTTCATTAAAAAAAAATAGTATACAGACACTTTTACACTTGTATAATTTACCAGCGCTTTGAATTCTCAACTGTGTTTATGTCTAAAAAAAGTTTCTGAAATGTCCGAATAAAGAAAATGCCATTTGTTTCATGGCACTATCCTTCCCTTTCCCTCATTACTCCACACTCGATTTACTTCTCATATTACTTGGAATATGTGAAGTCATAAGGCCCGTGTCGATGAATTTTTAAACAATATTCGGAAAGCAATACAAAACCTAATGTAAAATAAATTGGTTATTAATGCCAAAGGAAACCTTCACGAACGTAGAGGCCTTTTTAATAATAAATGTCTAGAAACAAGGGCTCAATATTCTCTTATGAAGCAGAAGTAAAAGCAATTCGATAAATTTTCCTTACTTGACCTGCGTATCACGCGATGAATCTTGTTGAAGACTTCTGAGGGCCCAGACAAGATGCACTACGCTAGCTAGCGTTTCTCTTCGTTTAGTTTTTAAACCAATCGCGTCACTGGTAGATGACGTGATACGAAAAGTCACGTGATGTGCCAGTGACGCGATTGGTTGGCGTGGCCCTCAGAATCCCTAACAACGTTTGTCCTAACTAACATATCGTTTGTCCAAATTTTCATCTGCCCAAAAAGTATTTTCAGCAACTTTTTAAGTTTTTCAATTATATCGGCGACTTGGTTAGGTTAGGTTGTATTAAAACAATACTAAAAAGTTTTAAAATGTATATAACATATAAAACATTAAATATTTTAATTTATGGTTCGGTCATTTGGAAGGGATGGATGAAAGAAGATCGACAAAAGAGATATACAGAATGAAAGTTCGTGACGGCGTAGTTTTTCGAATCTAATCGCAGAATACTAGAAAAGGGCCGAATCTTAAGTACCCGAAACCGATAGCCAAACAAACTATGCGCGAGTGCGGGCAAATCCCATAAAAAATATTCTGTTTGATGACGAATGAAATTCAATTACAAAGAGAATCGATTACGGAATGGAAGTGCCACTCAGACAAGGGCTCGAGTAAAGCACGACCGACCATCGAATCATTCGATATTGCTCGAGTTAAAAAGAAGATAAATTTGATTGAGGCCCTTTATTACTATATTCGTGGTGATAAAAATAAAAAAAACGTCCAGTACTCGCGCACCGAGGGGAGGGTTCCGTACTATCATACAATTTAAATGCTACTAAAATGGTATCTGACTTCATACTAGCACAGTCGGCTTTATAAGCAGCTGCACACTTTAGTACCTTGTTGCTCTAACAACTTTGACGGAGTAGTTCAAACATGACGTTAAAGTGACAAAGTACTAAAGTGTGCAGCTACTTATAAGGCCTTAGGGTCAAAGTCTATCTGACATTCTACAACAATAAGGTTGTTTCCTATAAGTTACAACATTTGGCATCTCTGATGACATTGACGTCTCCAAACCTATGTTTACTACGTTCGTGACCGTACATCATAATTATAATATCTACTTCATACGATAGATACCGTTATACAGTTTATTTATATTCACGATTTATACGAAAACGATTTCACACTCAAATAACTGAAGCTATTTTGATGACGTCATAATTGGTGACTTTAGAGATAATCTTCCGGCAGTTTTTAAATTACAATATTATAGCTAACAACATATATGTATGTACTAACATATCCCACTGGTTCCAGGAATGGCACTTTACGGGCGATTTTTGACTCTAAACGAAGGGAACAGCGATTGGGTTACACCTAAAATGTATATTTCTAAAACGGCGGCAGTAATAACCAGTTTATATTATTAGTAGGCTAATCTATATTACTTGTTTTTGACGTTAATTTTTGATGGTCCGGCTCGAGCTTCCGCGGCTGGATTACTTTGAATTATAGAGTAGGACGGCCAAGGTTTCGTCAGAGCGAAGTTAGCATTAACATCATGGTTTTATAAGGTTTTTCTACATACCTATACCTACATAGTAATGAGGATAGATGCTAAGGAGTACGGAGGAAGCGAGAGAGTTTGATTCCCGGTACGAACAAATAATTGCATGATGAGCAGCGAGTATTGGTTTTTAAGTCTTAGATGTTTTTTATGTTTCTCTACACCGTGGGCCCGAATAACCCGAGGGATTTTAACCATCGATTTTAGAGCCCAATTGGAGTATATAAAGTAGTATAACATGTAGTCCAATAACGCACGATTCCCGAGATTTTTATTATTTAAAAATCAATTCCATAGTTAATTTAATTTGAACTCTTGTCACCTTAGCTAAAAGCATTATTTACTAAGAAAGATTCATGTTGTAAGTAGCACTATCATCAACATACAACATAAATTAATTAATCGATTTCTTAGTAAATAATGCTTTAGATTAAGGTGACAGAGTTCAAATTAAATTAACTATGGAATTGATTTTTAAATAATAAAAATCTCGGGAATCGTGCGTTATTGGACTACATGTTATACTACTTTATATACTCCAATTGGGCTCTAAAATCGATGGTTAAAATCCCTCGGGTTATTCGGGCCCACGGTGTATATGAGAAGGTTTATTGTTGTACTCGTCAAATAGACCTAAAGCTTAGTTTGGGACTTGATCACCTTGTAGCAGATTGTCTCCAGGGTAGTGATTCTGTCAACAATGACGGTCGGACGGACGGACGAGTGAATGTCCAACCGGCGAGTTTAACTACAGTGCGAACAAAACATATTTTAGCGCGTGCATTTTCAATTTAGCAGTATGGTTTCTGTCGAAGGATCGAACGTATAAGGCTGCTTAATTGAAAATGCACGCGCTGACATGTGTTTGTTCGCTCTGACGGGACTACTTAAACTTGCCGCTGCGATTTCGCTCGTTCGTCCGACTGGCCGTTGTTCTTGAGAGACTAACACCCCTGACTGTTTGTTTTAAACTGTCGCGAAGTTCACACATACTGTCTGTTACATATTTATAGCAGTAATGGTCTCCTGATGACGACGCGCTGGCCTAGTGGGTAGTGACCCTGCCTACGAAGCTAACGGTTCTGGGTTCAAATCCCGGTAAGGGCAGATATTTGTGTGATGAGCGCGAATATTTGTTCCTGAGTCATGGATGTTTTCTATATATTTGAGTATATATTTCTCTATATAAGTATTTAAATCGTTGTCTAGTACCCATAATACAAGCCTTGAGCTTAGTTTGGGACTAGGTCTTTTGGTGTGACATTGTCCCCTGATATATATTTGATATATTTACCAGTGTACGCTGTTGTATTCCAACATATGCAAAAAAGCCTGCTATTTTGATCCTTAGGTGGGAAAAGTGGGATCAGATGATACTTAATGGATGGATGGCAACACAAAAATAAAACGCAAGCAATCACATTTTGAAAGCACGCTCTTTGTTATTAAATAGTTCATTGTGTTGTCAGTTTTATCGTAGCTTTACTACATTTCCAGTTTATTTCTTTAATTCGCAAACATTCAACACAGCTGTTTTACGGCAGTTTCAACGCCGATGTAATCGCCGGGGTCCCTGCCCGGTGTGTGTTCAGGACGGGGCAGTTTACCCGCCGTTAGGGCAGTTAATCGGAGTTTAGGTAGTAGACGAGCAGTAAACTAAAGTAGGGCCAATGTTTGCTATGAGTAAATAAGTATTTTCTATTCAACCTCTTTATCCGACTTGAGGTCTGTGTTTGAATGAATGTGATCAAAAATCAGATATTTCACTCTAGAAATACTGGACACTCCTAAACCCGGTCTCTGTTCTCCTCGGCAAAACCATATTGCATTATTAATTACCTATGTTTTACTACTTTATACTGAGTCTTAAAAAATATGTAAACATTGTATATTGTCTAGGGGACACGGTTTCTGTAGGAGAATGTATCGAAACTTTTTTTGTAGGTGTCTTGCACCATGATCGTTAAATTTAATTTTTATAATTTTTAATTTTTCTATTACTACTTACTAATTAGTTCTAGTGAAAATCCTGAGTTTTTACACATTTTCCTGCTCAACTACGCGTGAATTTATTTACTTCTTATTGTATGTATAATGTTAGGTTAGGTTTTATAATTGTATGTTTAACAAATAACTGGCTGTTGAGTTTCTTGCGGCGTTTCTTCTCAGCAGTGGTCTCTTGCGAAGCGCTGGTAGATTGTCGACGTGTAAAAGTGCCCGTGCGGCCTACTTACTGAATAAACATATCTTATCTTTTATTATGGCGACGCGATAGCCTAGTTGGTAGTGACCCTGCCTCCAAAGCTAGCGGTCCCGGGTACATTTCCCGGTAAGGGCAAATATTAATTTGTCTTATGTTTCTGAGTCATGGATGTTTTCTATGTATTAAGTTAAGTATTTGTCTAGTAGTAACCATAGACCAAGCTGAACTTAATTTGGGATTACTATGCCAATTTGTGTGAGTTTACCTTGCCCCCTGATATTTAGTTATTTATTTATTTAGCTATTTAAATTCATTAATTTATTTATTTATTTGTTGATGTATCTTACGTCTTGTCAGGCATTTTTGTTCAGTGTAGTAACTAAGCTTCGTCAAATGTATGGTAATAAGTGTCACGGACAATAGTTACATTACAACTAAGAGAGGCCAGTCAGGTTTTAGTTCATAACTTTGGAATTATCTAAGAAATAAAACCAACCGCACTTTGCTCAACCAAACAAGAAACCTCGGTAAATAGCCACAAGTATTTTAAACGTCCACAATTTCCACATTTTATAAAGATTCCAGGATAAGTGCTGTGAAGAGCCCGGACGCGTCACCCACAGCCGTCGGAAGCCACGAGATAACTAAATGGTGGGATTTCAACGGGTTACGTCTGGAAATTGGACGGAAATTATAGCCTGGAAAACTAGGTGTACTCGTACTTACAAAATAAATAGGTACACCGCTTCGTGGCCCCAGACAAGCTGCGTAGCGAGGTCGTTATCGTTATCGAAAATGTATAGTGAATTGATTGACTTTCGAAAATCGTTTTCGATAGCGTTAAGCATCTTGTCTACGGCCTCCAAGTCTATTTTTAACCTTTTTTTATTTCCGAATATATGTATTGCCACGCATTTGTTGTTACAAAATGATCACCATCCTCTTCCTCTTTTTCCTTCGACTTTACTCTATAAAATGTTCAAAAAGAAACTAACGTGCCGTATCGAGTGTCCTATCATCTTTCCTCTTCTACATTCTATAGTTTTTAAAATATGTCTTTCTTCGTTCACCATCTTCAAAACCTCTTCGTTGGTGAAAAGAAAGTGAGACATAATTATTGGTGCAAAAAGAGCAAGCTCTCGGTCTCTATTCTAGGCCATAAAAACCACATTGCCTCTGATTTGTTATCGTTAACGTTTTGATAGCTCTTATTTACTTGACAGTCATCACGGCCGAGGTCAAAACAATACCATAACACTACGTCAAAGACAATATGGTTTTTATTGCCTAGAATATAGAGGCCCTGTATTTGCCGCGAGTGCGACAGGCCGCGTCTGCTTTTCATTCGTTAAAAACAGGTACCAAATAAAAATAGAAAAAAGAAATACGTACGAATTTTTTTGAATTGTACTTTATTGTATTCGTGTTAATAGGTATTTATTTCTCTATATAAGTAAGTTTATCGTTGTGTAGTACCCGTAGTAGCACAAGCGTAGAGCTTAGTTCGGGACTAGGTCAATATCTGTGATATTGTCTCCTGATATTTATGTATTTTATTTAATTATAAAGCTTGTCTAAAAGGCGTAACTTTTAACAAAAACTTAGTAAAATATAGTTTTTCTGGTGACTTTCTCTTAATGGTAAACACTTCTAACTCATATTCACAATGTAATTTCACTACGCAGTAAACGCGCTAACGACAGCCAGCCATATCGCACCATAACCTGACTTAACGACATGTTGTGAACAACAATAACAGTTAAAATCTGAAACGGCGTCAACCGCGGCCCGCTATGAATATTAACGACGGCTTAACTGACCAAGGTTTCCTCCAAGCAACAATTATGCACGTTTAGAAGACCTACTGGAGATAATAATGAATAATTAATGTCCGGGGACACTCACACACAGGGGTGTTATTCTCTCCAAAACAACGGACGGTCGGACGAACGAGCGAAATCGCAGCGGCGAGTTTAAGTAGTCCCGTCAGAACGAACAAAACACATTTTGGTGCGTGGATTCACTATTAGACTGCCTTATACGTTCGATCCATCGGCAGAAACTATGCTGTTAAATTGAAAATGCACGCGCTAAAATATGTTTTGTTCACACTGACGGGACTACTTAAACTCGTCGCTTGGAGATTCACTCGTCCGTCCGTCCGACCGTCGTTGTTCAGAGAATCACTACCCACGGGTGTTATTCTCTCAAAAACAACGGACGGGCGGACGAACGAGCGAAATCGCAGCGGCGAGTTTAAGTAGTCCCTTCAGAACGAACAAAACACATTTTAGTGCGTGCATTCACTATTAGGCTGCCTAATACGTTCGATTCATCGGCAGAAACCATGCTGTTAAATAGAAAATGCACGCGCTAAAATATGTTTTGTTCGCACTGACGGGACTACTTAAACTCGCCGCTGCGATTTCGCTTGTTCGTCCGAGCGTCCGTTTTTTTTGAGAGAATAACACCCCAGTACCGTACTGTACTCACTAGAGAGTCGAATGCTCTGTCCCTCGCACTCTATAAGAATACTTGCCAGATCTGGTACACTCATGAACTCATGGTAAGGGTACAGATGAATAGCACCTTACCGTTATCTAAAACTATTAGATAGTTAAAAACCCCCGTTACCATGGTGACCCTTTCCTTCAGAGCTGATATCTCTTAAAAGGCTCAACCAATTTTCATGAAACCTAGTTAAGAACCACCGCTAGAAAACCAGCTTTCAAATAAATAAAACTGCATCCAAATTAGTTTAGCTACGGTGCCACAGACAGACACCCCAAGTAACACAAAACACCATTATAAAAAACATACAACAGCACGAACTGACGCGCAAAGCATTATATGCAAATCCTATATTATCAGCTGTATTTACTTTTCTACAGCTTTTTTAAGAGCAATTTGGGCCCCAAATTTTACAGCATTGAGCTTTATAAAGGGTGCTTAGTAGCATTACAATGATTGCACAAAGTTATTATTGAAGTCGGTAAAGAACAAATCACTAGACTTAAAGCATTTATTGCGACCACAGTACAGCCAATATACACCTTATTAATATACAATCTCTAAATGGGAACATATTCAAATGCTAATTGTTTTATTTCCTTTGTAGAAAAGAAGTTCTCAATAGATTTAAAAAAAGTTATGGTTACATTTAGTATTTATTGCGAGTTTGAGTGAAGATTCGCGAGTATTGTAAATAATTGTGAAAAATAATATTGAATGGTAAGTAAACTTTATTTTCTTTAATGGGTGAAATTCAGCTGCGGATGTCAGTTTACTGTGAAAACATGTTACGTTTTGTGGTAATATTTCCACGCGCCCTCGTGACAATGCTTTTTATCACAAAAAATATAGAAAATTATAATCGACTTTTAATATGTTTTGTAAAATTAAAAAAATAAGCTCTTAGCTTAATTTTAATGAATACAGTTGATTTTATAGGCACCGCGCATAAAGTAAAATTATAGAAAGAGCTCTTTTAATCAGATTTTAGTCACTTTTAATTATTTTTATTGTTTCCGTAACAAGGGGAAACAGAAAGCAAATGGCGTCAGATAATATATAAATGCTTTACGCATTCAACGAAAGTATAATAATGCTGTTAATCTTACTATAGCTAATCAAAATACTTTGAGCCTGTTTACCAAAGTATAAGACACTCAATAATAGTATTCAGATATATTGCAACACTTCATGAGAACATTTTAATGTTTGCTGCCATTATACACCATAGTGATTAGTTTCTATCGTGTTTGTTTGTAATACATTTCTTTATTATCAATATACGACTAAAAGCTTTATTGAAGAAACAGATTATGAAGAAAACGGAGTTAAGATTTTATTCATTGTTTAGTGAATGTTACCATAGGACTAGCATTAAATGAACACTAACACAGATCATTAAAAAGTTTTTAATCTTAAAAATTTGCCACTACAGCTCTGTGCAGGATAAAATATTTCGTTAATGCTTATTTAATGTATTGGGCTTTTCAAATTACTATTATAAGACTTTAACCTTTGTGTAAGTGTAAAAGCTATTTAAGTTGCTGTATATTATAAATACCTGATGCTTTGGTAGGAGTTTAATCTTTATTTAAGAGTATAATATAGCTTTAAGCATTTCGAAACGAACCAAATGCTATTAAAACTATTTTATCTTTGCCGATGCCAATTAAAAGTGTTATTCGGACTTTTGGACATAAATCCATATCCACTTTGGTTAATATATAGGTTACGTGTTACGAGGGCTGCTACTTATGTAACCGGAATAGAAAAAATAAACAAACGTACATGGCTAAATATGGTTTTATTGTTTTTCGAAGTATTCTCCGTGATAATCGATGCACTTTTGCATACGTTGAAACCAATTTATAAAGCACTTTTTCCACTCTGACTGAGGTATCTCCAAAACGTGCTGTCTGAACGCGTCGACGGCATCTTCACGGGTCGAAAATCGTTGACCACGTAATTTATTCTTTACATTTGGAAATAAATAGAAATCATTGGGTGCCAAATCAGGGCTGTAAGGTGGATGACCCGTTAATTCTATATTTTGACCTTCCAAAAATCGAGTCGTTTCACGTGATGTATGACAGCTGGCGTTATCATGGTGCAGAATGATTCTCCGTCGCTGGTTGTTTTTCCGTATTTTTTCAAATACTTCCGGCAAACAAATGGTCGTGTACCACTCCGAATTAACCGTTTTACGATTCTCTAGGGGCACTGTAGCCACATGGCCATTAATACCAAAAAAGCAGGCCACCATTTGCTTCAAGGTGCTTTTTGCACGAGTTACTTTCGTAGGGTTCGGCTCATTTTGAAACACCCACACCGTTGATTGTTGTTTAGTTTCGGGATCATACGCATAGATCCAGGATTCGTCACCTGTGTAGATATTATAAACAGCTTTTGAGTCACCACGGTTATATTTTTTCAACATTTCCTTGCACCATTCGACGCGAGCGTCTTTTTGATCCTTAGTTAAGTTGTGCGGGATCCAACGCGAACAAATTTTTTTCACAGCTAAGTGTTCATGTAATATCTTATTAATGCTCGTCATACATATGCCTATAGTCGCCTCTATCTCGCGATACGTAACATGACGGTCATGCATTATAAGTTTTCGCACAGCTTCAATATTTTGTGGTACAACGACCGATTTCGGGCGACCATCCTTAACTTCGTCCCTGAGCATACTACGTCCACGATTGAACTCACTAAACCAGTGATACACAGTAGTTTTGGATGGAGCTTCATCACCAAAAGTCGAAGTTAGTTGATCTATGCACTGTTGTTGCGTTAAACCACGCCGAAAATCGTAATAAATCATAGCACGAATATTTTCACGAGTGAGTTCCATTCTTGCAGCGAGATTAAAATTTAAACCCGCCAAAAACAAAAGACTAGCGTACATAAGAAAAAAAATATATAGCGGCCAGTATTAAAAAAAGTTAAAATTTTACCATGGAGGTCAGATATAGCGTTTAAAAATGTTGGAATCCTGGATTCCGGTTACCTAAGTAGCAGCCCTCGTACTTGGGACATAGCGGACAAACTTATAACACTCCTCTTATTGCGTCGGGGGTTAAAAAGAATAGGATTGACGCAAGGTCCCAAACGGTCATTTCAAGCGCTTAAAGCTAGTTTACCTTCATTAGTAATTAAGTCAAGTAGCGAATATTTTAGTCACGAAAAGTGTCTAATTAAAATTTACTCAAGTAAATTACCTAATAATTTAGTGGAGTAGATCCATTTTTTAAATCTTTGCTACTCGACTAAATTACTAATGTATTTGAACTCCATACCAATCGACTTGTCTTAGTTAGTAAACAATTTTATAACCTCAAAATGCGTCATATTTGGCAAAAACGGCCGTTCTTTGCTGAATAAAACAACTAGAGACCACATTTTGCAACATCATTTTCCTGAATTTACATCAGGCGATTATTTTAGGCGAAAAGGGAGTCTATTGGAATGGAGTTTAGTCCGAACCAGTCTTTGTCTATTTAATAATTTGACAGCTTTCGAAAATCGTTTAAGTAACGTACGTCTCCCAAACTAAGCTCAGGCTGTGGTGGAGTTGTCGTCTGATAGGTACAGTCAACCAATTTGATTCCTAGGCCACTATGGACTTTGTCAACGTGACGTTGTAAACCAAATCATAGGGAGTCTCTTACGTTTTGGTTGACAACGTCACTTTAACATAGTCCAAAGTGGCCTAGAAATCAAATTGGTTGACTGTACATCTTAGGCGCTGTTGTTTGATCAGTAGTTGTTATTTGAAAAAGGAATCGAAAGTTTGATGGAATCTCAAGGAAATGTGTCAAATTTTCAATTCCTGTTTCAAATTTTAACAATTAGTTAGTTTAACTACTGATCAAACAACAGGGCCTTAGTCTATTTTACCTCTAATACTCGTTTTCATAAAGCTTATTTCGAGTGTCCCTCGCTCCGCCAGTAAGTACATTTCCAACCCCCCACCCCCCCTCCAAATGACGCAATTTGTCAAACACCATAAATCATAACCCTAATGGGTCGGTGTGACTTCAATCTGTAATTGCCTTTCAACGTTTGTCATACTCGTAAAAGGCAGATGGCGATTTGACGGGGAATGTTGCAATATTTTAAAAACCCCGCATTTGAAAAGATCGTATGTGTCGGTTTTCTTCGACATTTTATTAAAATGCACTCTTTGGGATTAAAGTATTATGTCAATGCATGTTGGCTATAACGTGTAAGCGAAAGGCTTGCAAAAAAGCTATAAGTAGTTATTTATTATATTATGAGTATGTGATGTTGCCGGGTTAGAATAGTGCCACTCCATAATTATCTTCCCGTGGATGTCGTAAGAGACGGCTAAGGGAATAAAGGCGTATAGTACTGTTAGGCGATGGGCTTGCAACCTGTCACTAATACACTGGTAAACATCTTAGCCTAAAAGTGCAAAATGTGGTTACAGAATTATTAACAAGTTTTTAGAGTTGTTGGTAATTCTGTAGCTCTGCCTACCCCACTCTGGGAATAAAGGCGTGAGTTTATGTATGTATGTGATGTTTTCTTTAAAGCCTTCCTAGTTTAGTAGCCAATAAACGTAAGTTTGGCGAGATGTTAAATCAAAATTGTACTCACCACACTTTTTTGGAATAAATAATAAAAAAAAAAAAGTACCCTAAATTATATATAAAAAAAATACACTAACTTCTACATGAATAATAAAAATAAAGTCAGCTATGTAACATTACAAATAAAAATAAATTAATTTAAAAAGAGAAAAACATTTTTGGGACACGCTTTTGTTTCCAACTGTATAGTACAAATTTTATAAGCTGTCCATTTCCTTATCTTATACACAATGGCATTGTTCTCTTTTCTTGAAGGCTACCGCTAATAACAAAATATCATAGCAAGTAACAAAAAATGCATACAAATAGCTACCGTCTTGAACAAGTCACAAGGTTGAAATTGCAAAAGCTTAACTCACGTTGACAATATTAAGTGGTCGTGGACGCACTAAACAGCGAAGATCTACCTGAGTACGGCTTTCAACGTCCGAGTGTAATTATCAAACGTGCTATTATTTTGCAATTTCAACCTTGTGACTTGTACAAGACGGTAGCTATTTGTTTGCATTTTTTGTTACTTGCTATGATTTGTTATTAGCGGTAGCCTTCAACAAAAGAGAACAATGCCATTGTGTATAAGATAAGGAAACGGACAGCTTATAAAATTTCTACTATACTAACTTTTTTTTGCATAGTCGTCATCTACTCGTCAAGAAAAATCTAACAACCCCTTACACGATGGGTTTATCATGTGTAATTTAGGAGTTCCTTTGGCCCCTGAGTTTCCATCGTCAGACCAGCTCGATGGTAGGTATTTTTATTGTATTGTCATTAGAACTAAAACGCGTATGCAAATTTTCAGCTTCATCGGAAACCAGGAAGTGGGTCAAATTCAATTTGCAAGATTTGACCTTTTACATACATACATACATATGTACAGTCGCGGAATGAAAAGGTTGACCAGTTTTGAAATAAATTCATTTACGCGTTGCAAGCACATGTTACCTTTTTAAACTGTGTAACAGACGAGAATACTGTATTGAAAATTGTGTTTAATTGTTTGACAATTAAGTTCAAATTTAATCAGACGAATGTTCCTTGACTATTAATAGTTGAACTTAAACCTTTTTATTAGTTCTATCTTGCCATTATGTTGTGTCAAGTTTGATAAATCGAATCTAATGTGAATGTTCCTGTCAATGTCATCATTGCTATTTCTTGTATTCGTGTTAATATTTTACAATGCCGAGAACTTTAAATATTCAAGAAAGAGCAGCGAAACCTAAATTTAACCAGATATACTGTGAGATTCTGGATTCGAAGATATGCTGAAGAAGGTGAACTGATTGATCATCGTCGTAATTCTGGTCGCCGCCCCGCCCTTAGTGCTGCACAAAGAGCCGACATGAGACGACAATATGAAGATAACGGTTTTGTGTCAACTAATTATTACGCTGAAATGTATGAAGTCTGTCCAAGAGTAATAAAAAACGCCTTACACTCAATGGGATTGCATTATAGACGACACGCAAATAAAATTGCTATGACTGATGCTCATAAGACAGCACGCTTGGAATTTGCACGCATGCATTTGAACGACGATTGGAGTACGACAATATTTTCCGACGAAAAAAGCTTCAAATCGAGCCAACATGGGAGGCTACATTTATGGAGATATAACGGTACGAGATATACAGAAGACCATGTAGTGCCCAATTTTAGTTCCGGACGAATTTCAGCTAATATATGGGGATGGATGTCAGCGGCTGGAGTAGGCGAGCTCGTTCTATTACCTTCAAGGGCAAACGCAACACACTATATGTCGGTTCTAGAAGAGAGTATGCTGCCAAGTGTCCGAACCGTTTATCCAGCTGACGATTTTTCTGAGATTAGTTTTGTTCAAGACAATGCTCGCACACACACCGCTCGTATTGTGAGTGAATGGTTCGACCGACACCGTGATATAAAAAAAATAAACTGGCCAGCAAAATCTGCAGACATAAATCCGATAGAGAATCTATGGGGTTTAATGGTGCAGCGTTGGGAGAACAGAAACGAACGGACCAAAGAAGCCATAGAAAACCACTGCCAAACGATATGGGAAGAAATGAGAGGAACGAACATATGCTCCAACCTTGTGAGTTCCATGAGAAATAGGTTACAAAGTGTTATTGATGCTCGTGGTGGTTACATCTCTTATTAAAGACTATTATTCCTTATTTTGATTGTTTGTTTTGTTGAAATATATTTTACTAGAATTAAATTCGTTTGATTTCTGTGAGGGTATACACCAGTTAATATGCAATTGTTACTCATTTCTATTTAGGTCAAAGTTCGATATCCTCTTTTCTGCTGCCTGAAATAAATGAAAAATGAATGAGAGAAATATTTTTTTTCATTTTAACTCGCTTACTAGCTTATCATCTTAACTTGGTTGTATTACACGAATGCCGCCGTTTTTCGTTATTGAAACGTGACCATAGCAACCCTTTAGTAACGACCAATAAAGACTAAGTTCAGTTTGAACCAATAGTGGCTGTTGTTATGACATTCATTATGACGGAATGTGTCATACTCGGTCGATAAGCAGATACTGATAATGATAACTCATACTGAGCAAGCAAAAACAGATCTTAAGGTGGTCAACCTTTTCATTCCGCGACTGTACATTGCAAGTTAAATAAAAGCTTGTATAATTTTTCAGTTTAATAGGACTGATATAAGGGAAAACAGTCTATCTTGTGTACAGAGCTATCACCGTCAAACAATCCACGAGTCCTGCTCTTGCCCGATTTTATTCCATAACTAGCGACTCGCCCTCGCTTCGCTTCGGTTTATGTGAGTATGATATATAGCCTATATCCTTTCTCAATAAATGGGCTATCTAACACTGAAAGATTTTTTTTAATCGGACTAGTAGTTCCTGAGATTAACGCGTTTAAGCAAACAAAGAAACAAACAAACTCTTCAGCTTTATAATACTAAGTAGATATACTTTTCCAACATTAACAAAGCTTCACAACCAGCGCTAGGCAAAAGCTTTCAATAGCTTTTAACCTAAAGGCTAGACGCAATAAACGTACGTCGTAAACACGCCTTAAGCGCGGTTTAACGTTACCCGGAGATTAACCGGCGTTTAATCGACGATTAAGAGGCTAATACACGGAACAAAGAGCCGAGTTTCATATTATTAGAAAAGTTTCGACGGAATAATAAAACCAAGATGTGTGTAGTTTGGGACGCTGGATGGGGACTCATAATAATAATATTATAAAGTAAATTTAATAGCGTCTAGAAATTAAACAATTGAAATTTAAAAAGCTATCTTCCTCGTGGTATGTAGGTATGCAAGTATTATTCATCATCATATTAACCGAAGTACGGTCGGCCAAGAGAGCTTCTCCCTCTGGACCGCATCCAGCGGAGAGCCACTCGAATTGTCGGCTGCCAGCGTACTTCTGACCGGCTTGACTCCTTGGCGCTGCGTAGAGATGTAGCCTCACTCTGCATTCTCTATCGCTTGTACAACGGGGAGTGCTCCGAGGAGCTGTTCGGATTAATTCCTGCCGCATCCTTCCGCCTTCATCCTACGCGACAGAAATTCCACCACCATCATTTAGATGGTTGGCAGTCCACAACTGTGCGTTTCACACGGAATTTCCTGCCTCGCACAACTAAACTGTGGAATAGTCTGTCGCCTGCGGTATTTCCGGACCGTTACGACCTTCAAACCTTCAAGAAAAGAGCGTACTCTCATTTGAAAGGCCGGCAACGCACCTGTGACTCCTCTGGTGCTGCAGGTGTCTATGGGTGACGGTAATCGCTTTCCATCAGGCGATCCGTCTGCTCGTTTGCCTTCCTCAAAAAAAAAAAAAAAAAAGGTCTACCAGTTTTGACAAAAGTGGCTGTGAGATCTTATTATCGCTAAGGTTGTCACTTGTCACTGTTATAATAATATTGCAATGGAAAATCGAATTCGTTGTATCATGACGTGCATACCAACTTCAACCGTAAGGTGGTAGACCACATGTTTCGCCGACTGTATGTCCTCTTAAAATTCGGTAAATATTCCACATTTTACACGTCGGTGATATGAAGTGAGTTTACTTGCGATGTGGGCCATGGCGTAGTTTAAAAGAAGTGCATATACAGAGGGACAGACAGCGGAACACATCCACCGAACATGGACACATCATACGAAGTAAGTAGGTAAGGCTTAACATTTATCTGGGGTGGCATTCGTATACCTAATAATAATATGATTGTGGATGTATTAGACGATAACTTGCATTGTATGTGTGCACGTAAAATTTGGTATTAGAATAGTTGAGGCAATATTATTTAAAATCTGGTTGTTGTTAGTGTTATTACGGAGATCAGGGCGCCGTCTCTGTTCAGTGTGTGGAATTGTTCGACATGATGCCAACGGCCCCCGATGACCATCGCACCGCTCACCATCGGCGGGGAGTTCAGCCTCATATACCTACGTTGGAGCCCAACCAGTCGCGCACTGTGCGATTCCAAAGAAAACTCCCGCGGATTGTGGAATGAGCTCTTTGCTGAGGTTTTTCCTGGGGACTATAGTATGGAGTTCTTCAAGAGAGGAGTACATAGGTTTTAAAAGGGTCGGCAGCGCGCATGTGATGCTTCTGGTGTTGCAGGCGTCCATAGGCTACGGTGACCGCTTACCTTCAGGCCGTACGCTTGTTTACCACAGTCGTGGTGTAAAAAAAAACCAGTACCTATAGTTAACTAACATGGGGAGATTCGTAAAATATCAATCTCTTCCAGCTCCCTCGTTCTTCGTCTCGCGGCGCTTTGATCTCGCTCATCACCAAATTATCCGCTGCTTGCGTCATTTGCATCTCGTAACACTATCGTCGTATATAAATAGTTTTCAGCTCTTTTGTATCCTTTTTAGTTAATATATTTTCATTTGCATTAGAAATAATGAAAGGAAATTTTATTTTCAGCTTCAACTTTTAAAGATAAGTGTAGCACAAAAACAAATTACGCACAGAGTCGGCGACATTTTTATTATAAGACGACATTAATTAGTGAAATTAACTTCCATTTTCTTAATAAATTAGGCCTAAATTTTCATCTCTTGGAAAAAATCTGCTTTAGGAAGTAAGAATAAAATAAGGTACTCATAAATAATTCAAATGCTAATTTCAGTTAAGTTTGGTGCTAGGATTATGAGAATATTTTTGCTAAAAGATAAATAGAAACGGATAAATATAAATTGGTGGTAATGCTTTATATTACGCCTAAATTGAAAAATCAAGAACTTTGACTTTGACTTAAGTACGTTCTTTAGTGACGATTTTGAAAAAAGATCAAGTTCATTGTCTATCAAATGTCTTTGAAATACATCCTCCATACATACATACATCACTCCTCTTTCCCGTAAGGGTAGGTAGAAAGTAGAAACCACTTCCTTCCACTTGCTCCACACTCATAAGTCTCATCAAACACGTGCGTCGGTTTAGAGTCTCCTGACCTGCCCCTTTTTTAATACGTCCGCGATCTGATCGTGGAACGTTCGCATTGGCCGCCCTCTACCAACATTCCCATTATTCTTGCCCCATATATCTGTTTCGCCAATCTCTCCCATCCATTGTCTCTACAAGATCAAACCAAGATCAGCATTCCTTTATTAATCATATTGTCACTACATTGTTTTAAGCCACAGCGATCTCTTATGTCTTATGTTGTCTTATGTTAATGTCTTTGAGTCCGTAAATAAGTATAAAGGGCCCATCTAACTATACAAATATATGATAAGACGTCAACGTATTGTTTTACAGGCTCGTGTAAACCCCGCGCGACGTCCTCGAAGGGCTTCGCGAAGAATTATACAAGTTGTAACGACTCGGCCTTTGTTCCTCGACAATTACTTATTCTTTCGCCGCCGCAATTAATGTCTCATTTTGCGGGAACTTGGCGCGTTTTTTAATTTGCAAGCAAAAAGCTTTTTGTTATGCGATGGCGGAGAAAGGCGGGTGGTTAAAATATGTAAAAACGTAAGGGGCTTAACATTAAAACAAGACTTTTCTAACTAACTAGTGATTAAGCTAACAATTATGATTAAAATATAACTATAGGACCAAACTAGAGTAGGAAAACCAAAGTAGAGCTAATAAAATGTAAGGCTTTGACATACGGGTAAACAGACAGACGAACATGATAATATCAATATCAAACAAAATAATATCAGAGGCCAAACCAAATTGACCTAGTCCCAAACTAAGCTCATGGCTTTTACTAGGGGTACTAGACAATGATAAACATACTTATATACAAAAACAAATACTTAAATACATCTAAAACTTGGGAAAAAATACTAGCGCCCATCCACACAAATATGCCTATACCGCAAATCGAACCTTGGACCGCTAGCTTCGTAGTTGGTTTAAATTGAGGATTAAATTGGCCACATAAGAGTGGTTTTACACGTCGATAATATGTAGTGAATCTACTAGCGCTTCGGACAAGACCGGCGGAGAAGAAACGCCGCAAAAAAACTCCAGACATGAGGGACCGATCCCAGAGAGATGTTAGGCGATGGGCTTGCAACCTGTCACTAATACACTGGTAAACATCTTCGCCTAAGTGTGCAAAATGTGGTTACAGAATTATCAAAAAGTTTTTATAGTTGTTGGAAATTCTGTAGCTCTGCCTACCCCACTCTGGGAATAAAGGCGTGAGTTTATGTATGTATGTATGTATGTCCCAGAGAGAAACCATAACATTGAGTATGTCCCAGAGAGAAACCATAACATTGAGAATGATAACACTTCAAAAGGAGGTCACCAAGTAGGTAAGATTCCCAGCTGCGTGTTATGATTTACTTTTGCTTGTTATTTCGTTATTATTGTTATTCTGTGGCAAGCAATAAATGTGAACTTTCTCTAAATTAAATCACAAACAAAGCAAATTAAACGCCAAGAAAATCCTCAATCAAATGTCATGCGTCGCAAACCCTTATTCCGTCTCCGAATCTTTACTTTTATTGGATTCCGCCGACTCCGCGCGCCCTAATAAACGTCCTCGATGCGCATTCCGGAAGGAAATGCAAATAACCGTACAGTATGTCAGCGAGTTAAGTTAGGTAGTCGGGAAAAGGGACGGGGACGAGAATATTTCAAATAAAAGGCAAGATCTCTTGGAATACTTACTTGAAATCAATGTTTATCTTCTTTTTTCAACCCCCGACGCAAAAAGAGGGGTGTTATTTTAACCACATTGTATGTATGTGTTGGTGTGGTGTGTGTGTGTGTGTCTTTCTGCTTGTCTATCTGTGGCACCGTAGCTCTTAAATGGGAGAACCAATTAGGATGGGTTTTTTTTTTCAATTGAATTTTTCCTAGTGGTAATTCTTGCCTAGGTTTCATGAAAATCTGTGGAGTTGATTAGCAAATATCAGCTCTAAAAGAAGGGATTACCATTATATCGGGGTTTTTATCTTAAAGTTATTAACCTAAGACGTAAACAACAGGATGATGTTACTCTAAACGTGTGTATTTGAAGAGCATCGTGGCCAGTTGCTTGGCCGAACCCCCGTCACTGTGTACCAATGAGTTTTTATAAACTTCATGAGTAAACCAGCACATTTGATCAGCTAAGTGTGTAATAGGGTAATAGCGCAAAATGACATAAATGGTCGAAGTGTTTGTACAATAAAGTATTAATACGTTCCACGATCAGATCAGGGGCGTATTAAAAAAGGGCCAGGTCAGGAGACTCTAAACCGACGCACGGTTATGACGAGACTTATGAGTGAGGAGGAAGCGAGGGAAGTTGGTCTGGATCGTTAGCAAGTGGAAGGAAGTGGTCTCTGCCTACCCCTACGGGACAAAAGCGTGATTCTATGTTTGTATACATTAATAAATTGTAAAAATTACTGCTAGAAGTGACAATATGTACCCACCCTATCAGTACTGTCTTCAAAGAGATGTGAACAGATTTTCCGCTGTATCGGCAACTGAATTTACAATGAGGCATTGTCAACTAGAATCGTGTGCAGACTTCTTGTACAATTTAGGCATTGGCAAGTTGGCATTGGATTTGTATTTTTATTTAAAGCCATCGAACTTCGATGGTTTTTCTTACTGTACCAAAAAAGTTTTTTTTACTTAATACGTGCACAAATCAAGTACTTTTTATTTACGCAAACTATTCAAAAAGGTATATATAGTCTGTGCCATTTGAAATTGGCTAAATGTAAACACAACGCAACGAACCAATTTACCATTATTACTCGATAATCACGTGCTGTTAAAGATCAAATAAGGTCTTGACAGCTGTCACCTTAGTACAAAATATAACCTCAAACTCATATTTTGTACTCAGTTGACAGCTGTCAAATCGGCACTCTTAGAACGACCAAACTGTAGTAAGTAATAATTTTTACACTTGATATTTAATTTTACATTAACTTTATTGTTAAATAACTATTATATGTACGCTATTTTAAATAAAAACACCCTTGATGAGTTTTTGAGGTGATGTGTCAAACAGTACTAATTGGTTTACATCTTTGGCAATATCAATTGACACAGACAATAGTGTTTCGATGATGATTATGAAATATCGATGTATCAATATCGACTCGGGTTAGTTATACTGTCAAATACTCTTAAATTTATAAGAATTTATTATAATATTTACAAAATAAAAAAAATAATATAACGAACAGGTAAATATTTTTGGTATCCCACTACCAGTAACTGTACTGTAGCAGCAATTGCATATTTTGATTTGTTAAACTAGTTAGCTTTATTAAAGTAGATATAACTTTTTTTTTGTTACTACTTTTTTATATTTTATCTATGAATTTGTTATCAAATATTTACAAGGGTAATTTTATTAGGTGACTGTACAATGAGTTTTTCTAACCTACTGGGTAGTGATTCTGTAAACAACGCCGGTCGCGCGGAGTGTCGAGTGATATCCAAGCGGCGAGATTAAGTACTCCCGTCAGTGCGAACAAAACACATTGTAGCGCGTGCATTTTCAATTTAGCAGCACGATGAGTCGAACGTATAAGACCGGCGTTGTTTACAGAATCACTACCCTGATATCTGATACACATAACTACAAAACAAAAATAACATTCTAACAACTTATTCTATTTTAAAACTAAAAAGCTATATCTAAAAAACCGGTCAAGCATGTCGGACCATGCTCAGTGTAGGGTCCCGAAGCCGTTACACAAAAACTATCTCAAAAACAACAAGTACGAGTATGAACAAATTTTCTATTTAAAGTTATTTGGTGCTATCTTTGATGATTTTTAGCAGGTATAAACACTTTAGTCGCCTGTATCTCAGGACCTAATTAAGTCTACTTAGTCGTGATAGTTTTCCTTTTTAATTTGTTATATGTATGCGCTTTCATTAAAGATATTTTTCAGATTTTTCGTATTTGTAGTTTTGGCTGTAGTGGGGGGGCGGACACTTGACTCTAACAAAAAATAGCGCTTTGAAGCTTAATATTTCATAAGCGATTTCCTTAATCGAGAAGCTGTTTACGTAAAACCACAATATTTTTAAAATACCTATCTAACGACAACCCACACTATGGGGTAGACGAGAAAAAAAATACATGCCCACGATACGTGTAGGGGAGGAAGCAACACTACATTATTTTTTAATATTTTTTTTTCACTTTGTTGGTGTTACTATTATGTATATTCATGACAAATTACAGCTTTCTAGCTCTAAGGGTCTCTGAGCTGGCTGCGGACGGACGGACGGACGGACATGGCGAAACTATAAAGGTTCGTAGTTTGGCTACGGAACCCTAAAAAGGGCCCCGTGGCATTGTCCCGAAGGCGCTATGCTTTTCGTTCAATAATTTGTTTTTTTTTAGTGAAATATTTCAATTAGTGTAGATTAGTAGTGAATTAAAATTGAGCCATCGAAGTTTATTCACTTGGTTTCTAAGTTATAAGAAGGGAAAGGATAAGAAAACAATTAGATCATACCATTTAAATAAAATGCCTCAAATAAGAATTATCTACACCACAATGCTTTATGGCTGTTTTACAGCAAAATTAATAGAATCACCTTTTCCAACCAAGTAAAAGTCATCCATTAAAATGTGATTTCACAACTCGTAATATATTTACAACTTCTGATCCATTCCTCATGCAAACCAACCCAAATTACAGTGGAACAACAAAAAGATCAAAACACAAGGGAGGTTTTTTATTATGAAAATACGCTTGTTCCATTCATTTTAGGATAAAGGTTTTTTACCGGGCGAATTAAAGCGACGATTTCGCTTTTAATTACTTTCTTAATGATTCATTTCAGCGTTTCCAGCCGACGGTTAAAATTTGTTGGAATTGGATTTATGTTTCTGTTTTTATAACATTTTAGATTCCTGTTTCATTGTATGACTGTACCTACTTCGCTTGCGACTTTTCGTAAAATAATGTTTCTCGCTACTTCTTTGGAAATTTGGGTGTTTTTTGGAAAAAGCAGGTTGTCCTAAAACTGAGTTTTCGATTGTATAAAACTTTAGTTACTCACCGGGTCCTGAGCTAGGATGTCCTATGTTACAGGACCCAAATTATAATATAAGTCACAGTTAAATTAAATCTAGGTTACCTATATAGAATTATTAATCTTGATCTTATAAATAAGGGATCACGACATAACTTTAAAATATAAAAACGAATTATGTGAGAGTTTAGTATGATGATAGATAGATGATGACAAAATTATATACTTAAGGAGATATTATATGTATTTAAACACGTATAACGTATACAAAACATTAAATACTCAGGAACGGAGATTGAATCCGGCCCGCTGCTCTAGTTATTTTTTTATGGCATAGAGAAGACAAACGAGTACACAGGCCACCTGATGGTAAGTGGAAACTGTGTGTGACCCATAGACATTCGCATTCACAAGACTGCAATGCAATCCTAAGACTGCAAATGCGTTGCCAACCCTGAGGACTAAGATGGAATGCCTCTATGCTAGTCATTTCACCGGCTATCTTATCCCCAAACCGGAACACAACAATGCGAACACTGCTGTTTGGCGGTAGGTTAATGGATAAGATGGTGGTAGCGATCCGGACGGACCCTGCACAAGGTCCTACCACCCGTGCTCCATAGGCAAAGTAGTGCCAAATACACAAGCCGTGTCTACTATACATACGAGTATAACTATAGGAAATGCATAGCGGAACCGATCGGCTGCTCCTCGATCTGCTTACCCTCGCTACATCAACACTACCATACAATGTCTTTCCATTTCGTTGACATTGTATTTCCAGACTGTTACAATTTAGTGAGTCACAAGTTAAAGTGCCCAGAAAATTCAAGTCAGTTACATCTTATTCGGCCGCTAGTCAATTTATTTTGTCAGCCGTCAAAACTCTTATCGTGTGTTAAATTAATAAATAAAATAAATAATTATAAGGGGACAATCTCACGCCAATTGACCTAGTCCCAAACTAAGCTCTAGGCTTGTACTATGGGTAGTAGACAACGATATAAATACTTATATAGAGAAATATAAACTTAAATACATAGAAAACATCCATGACTCAGGAACAAATATTCGAGCTCATCACAAATATCTGCCCTTACCGGGATTCGAACCCAGGACCAATAGCTTCGTAGGCAGGGTCACTACCCACTAGGCCAGCGCGTCGTCAAATTGTTGGCGTACTCCGCGCTAAACAAACTCCAAGAGACAAAACTGTTTTGTCACAAGCCATCAACGCATGGATGACGCAGCAGCGCTTGAAAATCAGCATCATGGCGACATTTCTGTCTTCCGACAGTGGCATCCAATGAATGTTCTGTAAGATATTTTCAAGTTTAGGTACTACTACACAACTATAGTTCTGGCCTACAACAATAATCCAATTTTACTTATTAGCTAGAGTTTAGAGCAATCTAACCGAACGAACCGATCGATATTTTAGGCCAAACCGTATATATACCCAGCAATAATAGCAGTGGTTGCCGGGTTAGAATAGTGCCACTCCATGTCTTCCCGTGGATGTCGTAAGAGACGGCTAAGGGAATAAAGGCGTATAGTATTTACTGTTAGGCGATGGGCTTGCAACCTGTCACTAATACACTGGTAAACATCTTAGCCTAAGTGTGCAAAATGTGGTTACAGAATTATCAACAAGTTTTTAGAGCTGTTGGTAATTCTGTAGCTCTGCCTACCCCACTCTGGGAATAAAGGCGTGAGTTTATGTATGTATGTATGTAATAGCAGTGAGTATTTTAGAATAATGTAAGGAGGAAAATTGGACTATTGTTGCAGGTTAGGACCATAGTCGTATATTTTTACGGTTCGAAGTAATTTTTTCTCTGTTATTTCCTATTACTGTTATTGTTTTTGTACCAAATCAACAATTATCTTCTCCATCATATAAGACCTCTCCTGGGTGCGGGTGTACATAAGCGGCCTGTGATTCTTTCCTTCAGGTGGGGGGGGGGGGGGGGGGCATGATATGGCTAAGTAATTAAGTGTAGAACGAGCGTAAGGGATAGAGCTATGGTAGTAATACGGCTCTGTACTTTTCTCTCACCGTAAACGAGGCCCTAGTGAAGAACGTTAACTAGCGTTTCTATTCGTTTCATTTTTAAACCAATCGCGTCACTAGTAGATCACGTGATATGAAAAGTCACGTGATCTACCAGTGACGCGATTGGCTACAAAACGAACTGAATAGAAACGCTAGTTAGCTTACTGAATCTTGGCAAGGGCTTCTGAATTGCATAACTTGGCAACCCAGGTGACCATCAGACTCATTTGCTTCCTCTGAAATAATGCAATTAATTACTCGCATTTCCAGAGTCCCAATTTTGTGACACTAACGAGTCTGAAATAATTAATACAATTTACCGGAGCGGAATGTCGCAAGTATTAACGTACATTTTCACGATGTGCCGAGTTCGACACATTCATTAAACTACAGACTAGCATATACTTGACGTTTTAATGATCCAAAGCACAGGTTCGAAGCGTGATCAATAAGTCTGAACTCCTGTGAATTTGTAAAAGAATTAGAATTCGATGCAAATGAGATAATATCAAAGAGATTGGAAAAATCGCTCCACGGATGAAAATTATATAACTTTTCGTCCTCAGAATATTCAATTTAAATTAGCTAGCTTTAATTGAATCACATAATTTGTGTATCAAGATTTGCTATTTAGGAAGATGCTTGAAATTGCTTTCTATTATTTAATAAAAATATTTGTTTACTATGACGTCTTCTACGGTCTCCTACAAGTTTATTTCTCTTTGTTATTTTCTACTTATCGTATATTATTAAAGAGACTTGAATTTCGATAAAAATATAACTTGAAACTATTATGACAAACAAAAGTTTTCAAGGAGCGTTACTGCTAATGGTAAACTGTTCCAGTTAATTCACAAAATGTGATGAAAGTGCGTACGTCCAATACACGCGGTTTACCTAATTATGTTAATATTTGGGCAGCGAGCATTTGTTTGTGAGGACTGATTTATTAGTATTTGCACAAACTGGGTAGGTATCCTTTACAACTATAGGTACTAAAATAGTATAGTATAGGTACCTAATTGGACAAAACCGAATGGTGTTTGTGCCAAAGATAAAATACCAATTACTAATATGTTTATTTCTTTCATTTTATTTGTATGATAACGGTTATTTACGTACAAAAATGTATAGTTTTGCCTGAACGTAACATTCGAGGAGGAGAAGATAATTGAAAGATGTCCGGCTTTTTTTTATTTTGTACACTGTTTTACTTTACTCACTTGATAATGGCGATATCACTTCGGAATACCGCGGTGGACCGCCATTAATAAAAAAGAGGGTGAAAATTGTAAACGTCAACTAAAATGCGGTTGAAAAGGACCAAAAAGTTGTCCACGCTAACTTAATCAATATTTTTTTTATAAAGCTTTTCCATTGGTATGTACATAGGGATACGTTTTGTCGCACAACGGAACTTTTATCGTCTTCGTTGTTTGTATGGTTAACTGCGCTTAACTATGGTCCAACTTTTTGGTCCTCACCTACCTACGCTTTATTCTCTAATACTATTAAGATCCCTCATTAAATACAAAACACCACTCCTTCAACGACATTTCCAAACGGCAGTATAATTTGTACCCCAGCCTAAATGTCAATTCGGAGTGAAACAGGGCCTTTCATTACGCCGTTACCAACTTATTATTTGCTGGTGGCGAAATCTAGAACTATCACAATCACATCGAAGTTTTGTTTGGTTTAGTCACATGTGGCGCGGCGATGGGCAGCAAGGTTAAGTTTGCGGCTATACTTTCTTTCGGCACTTCTTAACAGATCGTGTGGCTATAAATAAAGGCATGGACACATCCAATTTTATCGCGGGACACTCGGCCACCCGTCTTGCGGAATGGGCTCGCTGAATTACTGCCCTATTGTAGCCCTTTCGCGGGGAGTAAGTAGGGTAGACGAGACGCGAGGCGACCTTGAGCAATTCTGCTGTCCTAATTCAAAAAGACGCAGGTCCTAAAAATAAATTTCATACATGTTTTTTTCGATAAATAAGCCTGCGCTGCATCATCTGCACCATAAATGGACGTAAGTTGGAAGAACGTCACATTCACGTAGCAATTTACCTCAAATTTAGCCAAACCGACGCATGTCTTTTTTATTATTTAAACAATAAGTGCAAATTTAAATTTAAGTATTTAATTATTTTCAATGTGTTCCATCATGTTTAAAACAACCTACCATTTTGAATAATTTTTAAACGTGCCGATATTAAAAACTATTTTTGCACGATTCTCTAAACCTAAGAATTTAGGTACCGAAAATCGATTTTTAAAATTCAAGCCTCACATTATTTCATTAAAATATTCGCCATTTTTTTTAATTTTATTTAATGGCAATCCAGAAACAAATATGTCTGCACTCGTTCGTCTTAACCTAGCCATTCGTTTAGCTTCTGTTAGGGAATAAAGAAACACCTAACTCAGAAATCTTTAGATAAGTTTTCATTTAAGCACCTAAGCAAAAATACTTAAACTGCATCAGAAAGAACATACTTTTACACTTTTTTCTCAGTTAAATTAAAATCTGCATTATGGTAACCTGTGTAATCGCTTACCTTTTCAGTTTAGTTTGAAGTTTAACGTCTGCAATGTCTGATCTAGCTTCACGCGGGGCGGGGCGCGCGTCATAGTGTCCGTGTCGTCACAGGTATTGCGGTTTTCGGTACAGATTTCTGACCTTCACCTGTTTCATATATGATGAATAGTATCCAGAGGGTGCCTAAAATGATAAAACGTGTGTTGTTTTTCAGTAAGCAGTATTATATCCCACGCAACAATAAATAAGAAGAATTTATAGGTAAGTATTTAGCGATATCCACAAGAGTTAAGAGAGAAAGAAATATGATGTACAAAATTACTTTAATTGGGACAAGACTATAATGTACTTACGATAACGTACGGCAACATCTCACTTCCCAGAAGTGATATTAAACTGGAGTTATGCATATATTTTTGGAAATTAAGTAATTAGCCGCCTATAACTTTGTATGTATAAGACGTACAGAAAAGCTATGCATACTTTTTTATTCGAAATTTTATTATCTTTATACCTTCGATAGACACTTTTGTCATAAAATCAACTGTTGAAGTTTTATATGAAAAAGATCATATCTGGGCCCCTTTAATTCAAGATGGCGGCTAACGCTCCAACCCCCGAGGTCGAAAACTTAATTTTTTCATAACTAGCCTAATTTTAACCTATATAAATGAAAACATTTTAATCCCCACCTTTTGCACGGCAAAAACCTACCTGCTTACTGGACTAAGGTATAATTGTATATTTTTCTGCCGAAGTTTTAAAATAATTTAAATCTAATACTATAATAAAAAGGGATTCTAATAGCTAAGGGGAGTTTACGTCCAGCTGGCCCACAGTTAAAGCTACCAGGCAGCGCCGGGCGGCGCGCCGATGCGCTATAAAGAGGCTTCGCCCAAGCTTCAGCCTTTCTGCTGGTGAAGGGACGATGAGCTCGATATCGATAAGCAATACATTTCACACCAAAAAAATGAAAATTTTAATCGTATTAAGTGCTTTTTTAGTACATATCCGTATTTAATCAATAAAATAATGCTGAAATAAAAATCACGAGAAATGCCCATGCTGCCACGAAAAATGTGATATAATTTTGTTTGTGGGCATATTACAATAAAGCAGTCATTTAAGTATATAAGCGCTAGATTTAAGTTATTGTACCTAGCCATTATGGATTTATAATCTGAAATTTAAATATTAGAATTTAAATAACTTTTCCCAGTGAAATACATGTCAACGTCTAATTAAACGTGTTTTTAAAAATGCATACATGTTTTATTCAGAACCCTCTCTGTTAACGCATGCTTGACAATGTTATATGGACGTCATTTTTCAATCAGTAGTTTAGTTTTCACGAAACAGCCTTCAACAAAGTACTATAAAATTACTTATACATTTCAAAGTTTTTATGTGTTAAAAAATAATTAATGAATATATTATTATGTAGATATTTAGTGGTGTTATTCTTTTAAAAGCGGCGTTCGTTAGATCGACCGAGTGAATGAGTGAACGCGGCGCAACTTATATAATCCGGCAAGTTTAAGTAGTCCCGCCCCATCAGAGCCTACACATTTTAGCGCGTGCATTTTGTATTAGGTAGCAGGGCTTCTGTCAAACGATCGAACGCATAAGGCTGCTTAATTGATGATTGAGTTAAAATGTGTTTTGTAGACTCTATCGGGACAACTCCCGGTTGACATAAGCTAGGGTTTTATTCTCTCAAAAACAACGGACGCGCGGACGAACAAGTGAAATCGCAGCGACGAGTTTAGGTAGTCCCATCAGAGCGAACAAAACACATTTTAGCTCGTGCATTTTCAATTAAGCAGCCTCATACGTTCGATCCATCGGCAGAAACCATGCT
The DNA here is from genome assembly GCA_963966035.1 of Acleris laterana. NCBI lineage: Eukaryota > Metazoa > Arthropoda > Insecta > Lepidoptera > Tortricidae > Acleris > Acleris laterana. Next base: position 397,149 of record OZ014451.1, read on the forward strand.
GCTAAATTGAAAATGCACGCGCTAAAATATGTTTTGTTCCCTCTGACGGGACTACCTAGACTCGCCGCTTGGACATTCACTCGTCCATCCGTCTGACCATCGTTGTTCAGAGAATCACTACCTTGCGCTGCGTTCACTCATTCACTCGTTCCACCGACCGAACGCCGTTTTTAAGTGAATAACACCCCAGGTGGTAGCCAAGTTTGCCACTTAATTAACGGGTTTATCAAAAAATTCCTAAAAGTTAAGTAAATAATAAGCACAAGAACTATGAATGTTTTTCAAATTTATATTTAACAGGTACGTGCATGTGTTCAGAGTCAACATCTATTTTCATAATACCTTCCCGCATGACAGGAAAATGGACAATGGGCGAAGTTATCAGACTGTCCCGACTCCCGAGTGACAGGCATTGAAAGCTGTAGTTTTTTGCCAAACGAGCGACGTGACAATTGACACGCGCTTCACGTGACGAAATAGCTATCGGGTTAAAAGTTCGACGGTTCTTTTGTTCACGGCGCTTTTTGGCTGTGATTTATGAGTTTTGTGACGGAAAAAGATGTTAAAAGTTGCGTGTCTACACGCTTCAACGAATGAATAGGATAAGTCAAATGAAAGAGGCATTTGTAATATTTTTTTATGATTCATAATTAATTACAAATGCCCTTCAAACAAATGCAAATCAAATGCGAATGCTGAGTTGGGACCGTTTCGCAACTGTTTCTCTGTGTCTTATTTTTTGTATCTATGTACCTAATGTGGTTTTGTATTGTTGCGAATAAAAGTCTCTTTATCTTTTATCTTAATCTTTATCGTCATATATATGATATACTTAATCAATATGGTTTTTTTGGTGCAATAAAATAATTATGTTGTGATCGTAACTTCTCATCATGACGACGTCCCATCAGGTAAGGTTTACTCAAGCCAAAAACATCTTTACAATTTTTTTTGACCTTTATTAATGCAAAATCGTGTTATCATTTGTTTTTCCATTTGTATTCCCAGTTACAACGCATAGCAAAATATCAACTCTATTTTAGGACAGAGATAGTCGGAGGGCTCAACAGCAGTCGATACGAGATAAGGAAGATGCGAGAACGTTACAAAACGTATTTTCTTTATCTTTTTCTATTCCACTTTTTCGCTACTTCTTGTATTGTTATAAAAATTAAACGAAAAAGTGGGTAGTTTCCTGCATTGCAATTGCAACTCTGCCATTGAACACCATTCGAAGAAGTTTATTGGACTAGTGGTGTTTATCGATATTTAACTAAAGATGGAATGGTATCCCATCCCTATTTAATTCCCACTCTTCATTCATCCCAGCTTTTATTTTACTACGCGCTTATTTAAATCCATAATTTAAATGCAGATTAGACGCCGGGCACTTTGAGGAATCTCGCTATTAAAAAAAAGTATAAATTGTTTCGATACGAAGATTCTATTTGAATGGTATTCAGAGTTTTCATTAAATACTCAATAGGATTGGTTTAAGCCGCAGAATTTGTCCAAAATGTCTTAAGAGAGTTTGGGACAATTTGGACAAATTAAAAACGTAATGGAGCCTGAATTGTGATTTTTTTATTGAGTTAAGTTATTAAGCATCTACGTAGTTGAAGTTAAGTAAGATAAACAATCAGTATGGAATGCAATAAACATTTGAGTATTGAGTATTTAGATGCGTCGAATGAAATATACCAAATGGAAAGAAAACGGGTACATTCGATGTTTTTAAGTACTTTAAATATATCTACATTTTATGTTACCAAAATAAAAATAATATTGTGTACAAAGAACAATAATTGGTTTATTTAAATAATATTTGTTTCGTGCTGTAGCATTAAGTAACATTTAGCTACAGTATGTTTAAACTACTTACTTGAAAAAATTTAAGAGCCGTTTTTTTTGCAAGGTGGTTTATTTTCTATTTTTACTTGAACATTTGTTACACTTACAACCATGCCTTAATATCTTGCTCATTCCTTTTATGAACATAGACCCTCTTAATATTTTATTATAATGGCAACACTGTATTTTAAAAAGCAGCGGATTTAAGGAGGGTATAGGTAAAACACAGTACAGAGCAGAGGGCCCAGACAAGATGCATTACGCTAACTATCGATTCTATTCGTTTAGTTTTTTAACCAATCGCGTCACTGGCACATCACGTGACTTTTCGTTTCACGTCATCTACCAGTGACGCGATTGGCTTAAAAACTAAACGAAGAGAAACGCTAGCTAGCGTAGTGCATCTTGTCTGGGCCCTAAGTGATAGTGACAAGTGCTATTGAATTGGTTGATGAGGAACGGTCGTCTGATTATATAAAGCTAAATATAAAGCTTATTTATAACTGAAGCAGTTGTTTCTCTGAGCTGGTTTCCCTGAGGTTTGATGACACCAATTAATTTTTTGTCGGTGAAATTGCATCTAGTTTCATCCCTATTTATTTGTGCACTGTATCCAGGAACACACTGTATGTAATATTTGTCAACCAAGAGAAAATCATTTCTCGATGGTCAATGTTGGAGTGCAAACGAATTCAGGAAAACTCATTTGTGTAGTAACAAAGAGAATAAATATTTTCGCCCGAGGTTCAAATATCAAATAAAGTCCCGCAAAGGGATCAGATTGCACTTTGCAGAAAAATGCAGCTGGCTTGTGTGACGAAAATTACTCTCTGTTCGGGCCGTCGGGGTGAGCCACGTGGTGTATTTGGGTTCCGTAGTAACTTTTGATTGAACTTTGTGGGTTCTTTTTTCTGTTGTCTTGTTGATAATTCTGTTACCACTTTTGCTCAAATAGGTTAAGACGTTTACCAGGGTCACTAATAGTGACTGGTTGCAAGCCAAGTATATTCCCTTGGTCGTCTATTACGACATCCACGGGAAGACATGGAGTGGCACTACTCTAACCCAGCAACCACACGGGAAAAAGTGATTGGGAATTTGTTTTCCCATGAAAAACTTTACCATTTCTTTTAACAGGTATAATATACGAGTAGTCCTATCTATATTTTCTAATAAGTAAAAAAGGTAAAACGATTCGGTGTTTCTAAGTATATCAGTAGAAACAAACAGAAGTGTTCGCATTGTTGTGTTCCGGTTTGGGGATAAGACAGCCGGTGAAATGACTAGCTTAGAGGCATCTTAGTCCTCAGGGTTGGCAACGCATTGGCAGTCTTAGGATTGCATTGCATCAGTCTTGTGAATGCGAATGTCTATGGGTCACAGTTTCCACTTAACATCAGGTGGCCTGTGTGCTTGTTTGTGTTCTCTAATAAATAAAAGAACCCTGAAAAAGTAGTTTACGTTCAGAAATCGAAGTTGTAACGAGTTTGAAGCGACCTCGTCGGTTGGTCCGCGGCGGCAATATCCTGCCGCGGGTTAATTGTGGAACGGCGGATATTGCCGCGGTTGCCTCGGTTCGGAGGAGGCTTTAATGTTAATAAGGTAGTGTCTAGTGCTCGCTGGCAATAATAGTAGATTGTTCAACAAGGGACTAAAACAAGCCATAATGACTAAACTCGTGAGCCACGCGAGCTGAGCGAGGGTGGCTATAGTTCGAGTGTCGTTATGGTTGTTTAACCTCACGTTAAATACTTTGAATGCCAGTAAAAAAACGACGTTCTATACAAAATTGTAATATTGATGATAACAAAGTTTCTTCATTGAGTTTCTAATAAATTTGTTTCGCGTTTTTTTAGCCAACAGATTCAAACTTGAAAATTATTTTATAACTAATTGGACATGGCATGCGTGCATAATAAAATAAATTCAGCAAATAGATTCTTGTTCGTAATCATTAATCATGTTTATTTTTGTACAGTTGACATTTTGAGGTTACTTCTACGGTCAAGAACTGGTCCGTACACAATCACTGAAAATGGCGATAATCCTCCATTAACAAACACCATGATTAGTTGTATAGGGGTTTCCAAAGTAAAATAAAATTAAACTTTAATCCTTAGAGAATTAATAAGGAGCTTTAGTCCCGATGTGCAGAGACTAAAGTAACATTTTGAGAGCATGAGAAGTAAAAATAAATAAATATCATGGGACAATGTGGTCCCAAACTAAGCTACAGTCACAGCACGGGCTCGTTGAGCCACTGGCCACTGTTCCGGATTTAAACCAAAAGTTATTTTAACGAGCATGTATTATTTTACAACTATTTTACCTTATTAAAGCTTAAGAATGATCTCAGTAAAAAATCCGGTCGAGTACATTTTCATCTCCACTTCGACATCAAAATCACTTCCGTCGTGATTTCAGCCTTTGACTGCACTTGACCACAGTCAGCGCCGAACCTACTGACTTTCGTATAAAACGGACTCCATTCGTTGCTGCTCGGCACTGGTTGTGTAAAAAGTGCTACGTATTCGTAGAACCACGCTACGTCACAGTTTTATCAGCTACGCGAACTACGAGAGTTTGTAGTAGCTTGCAACCTGTATTTATGAGGGATAGGGTAGCTGGTCTCAAAGCGTTAAAATTTGATTTATGATTTTAAGCATGGTTTAAGTCTGAAAGTTTATTTATTTTTTTATAAAATAAACGATATTTAAGACTTTTAAGTACATAATGTTCTTTAGTAGGTACATTTATCTTATCAAGTACCCCTAATACAGCAGTGTATAGTCACGGTAAAAAAAGGTTCATCACTTTTTGACTCTATTTCAACGCCTTAAGGTCCAAAAGTAACGAAGCTATTCTTACTGTGACTATACAAATGCGGCGTTATATTTTTATAGATCAACATGTAGTTTATTTGACCGACAACGCGCTGAAAACGGTGTCGTCGTGTGGTGACTGTACAGTACATAATGTGTGGATGTGTGCAAATGCTTCACTAACTCCGAGTAATATGAAATGTTTATATGCCGGTAATTTCATCGGTTGTCTTATTCACGTTAATGTTAAGTATATAATTTTCACACCGTAAAACACAACGATGCGAACACTACTGATCGGTGGCCTGTCATCATCATAGGTACCTAGTGTAGTGGGGTAGACAGAGCTACGGAATTACCAACCACTCTAAATATTTGTTGTAACACGGAAAAAACAAAACAAAAGCAAAATATAAACAAAAATCAATAATTACGAGTATAGTCAAAACTAACGAGTGTTTTATAAGAACAGGCAGCGCTCAGGCGGCAACCACTGTTACTACAGTTTTGATCTAGCAGTACGAATTTTGTTAATGATCCATAACAATTATCAATGAATGATACATTAGTCATTAATTAAACTAAAATGAACCGAAACAGTTTTAGTAAACAGTGATCAGATGCATATCACAAGCCCTCATTTTAGTTAATTAATTGCAATCCTCATTATTCTGACTGAAAGGTTTATTACTAATAGTGCAGGAGAGGTCTATTACCCGGGAAACTGGTCATTTGTTTTTTACTATACCCTATAGTATAGCCTATAGTCTTCCTCAATAAATGGGCTATGTAAAACTGAAATAATTTTTCAAATCAGACCAGTAGTTTCTGAGATCAACGCGTTCAAGCAAACAAACAAACTCTTCAGCTTTATAATATTAGTGTAGATAATTCAAAAATTGCGGATTTTCTAATGATTTTTACCTATACATACAGTGCAGGTGGATTTGTTGGGTTCGATTTTTGTTATGCATGTAAGCACTTTATTGTACAAAACAAAAACCAGAACAATACAATGAAAAAAAAAAAGTACTAAAACGAACTTATCCCTTTAAGGGACCTCTTCCAGCTAACCCTTGAGGGATAATAATATGATAAGATCAAAAGCCCAACCGCACTTTTTTGATATTGTCGTCTATGGTACCTATGACTACAATTACACTTACACTATTAAACGAGCAATATTTGTTTACTTATATATATTTTTAATCACGTTCGCGAAAACAGCTCTTGCGATTTCGATCACAAGGCTTATGAGTTATGATAGAGGTTAAGGGGGGAAAATCGATTTGTCAGGTTGTCTTCGGTAAAAATCGTTTTAAACATCTGTCATTTTGGAATTATTTTCAAATGATTTACTTATAAATACTAGTTGTAAAACCCAAACCACAACACAAATTGTATTTTTTTAGTTGCGTAAGTAAACGTGGAAAAACGTGCAACGTTTTCTCTATAATTTTAGAGCAGAATAATTATTCTCGTGTCGCTCTCATAAATATGCTAGTTTTCTGCAAATCATCTCTTACACCTCAACGCGTCCAGAAACCGATTTAAGTCCAAAAACTCTCCCCCCTTTAGGCTCAATGATTACACTAGAAATAAATCCACGAGCAACGTTGTCAGAGCAATCCTGTTACGAGCGTGGATTTGGAACGCTTTGTTCTTTATTCCATCGCTTGCCGGGAGCCGCTCCGCATTGAAGAACCGGTGGACTTAGCTTAGACTGGAGACACACTAAAAAAGGGGGGGGGGGGAATCTAACACATGTTCGATTAGTCCCAAACTAAGCTATAAATAAAAATAAAATAAAATATTGTGTTGAGGAATTGTACTTCGATAGTCAGGCGTACCTGGTAAATGTGGTGGGAGCTCCTTGACGTCTGGGGCCCCTCGTCTTCGTACTCCACAGGTCCTATTATCCTGGATTCACGTAGGTCTCGTATTCGCTGGTCTGCTTTGTGAGTTTCTTGGGAAAATGGGTATCGCGACAGGCTCAAGCAAGATGCGAGCTGTTTCGTGGCGGCGGTTAGATGATAGTGCTTGTGAAAACGGGTGGCAGCACTGTCGCTGCGGTTTGGAATTGCTTTCCAAAGGCGTTTTGTTTACCAGGCGTAACCCAGCTATCGAATAGTTTAATCGACTAAAGAAAATGTAAAGAAAAGAGAACGTTGTGGTTTGTGCTAGATTTAAAGTACGGAACATGCCGCCGACCATAAAATAATACTTATTTTATAAAATAAATAACTTAAACCTAACATACTAATGCTACGTTGTAGCTAATGCCTACTCAACAGGCAGTGGACAGACCTTAACCACAGGTCGTTTGGTTAGTGTATTACCGATGCGTACAGTGACGACTCGAGTAACACCGTCGGTGCCGGGATGTAGCTGGTGCACACGCGCCAGACGCCATTGCAGCGGTGGCAACGTGTTGTCGATCAATACGACTAGGGAACCCTCGCGAAGGGGCGTGTTAGCGTTATCGTGGAACCATTTACCTCTAGGCTGCAGCTGGTGGAGATACTCTAAACTCCAGCGTTTCCAAAAGTGTTGGACAGCTTGTTGAATAGTTTGCCATCGCTCAAGGCGGTTGGGATTGTCGTTAGACAAATCGAACTCAGGTATGGAGGTTAATGGTTCCCCGACAAGGAAGTGACCGGGGGTGAGTGGCAACGGATCCGTAGGATCATTGCTAAGCGGACAGAGGGGCCTCGAGTTGAGAACTGCCTCTATCTGGCATAATAATGTATTAAATTCGTCGTAGGTTAGCGTTAGTTTTCCTATGACACGATGTAAGTGTCTTTTCAGACTGCCTACGGCTCGTTCGACGAGGCCAGCAAAGTGTGAAGCGTATGGAGGATTGAAGTGCCAGGTGACCTGTAAGTGTGTTAGGCCGTCAGTTATGGCAGATTGATTTGACTCGTTTTGAAGAAACGCGTATAGTTCAGTAAGGTAGCGCTCACATCCTACAAAGTTACGACCATTGTCGGAATAAATGTTACTACAATAACCACGTCGAGATAAAAACCTACGTAACGCGTTGAGAAAAGATTCTGTGGATAAATCGGGAACTAATTCCAAATGGATGGCCTTCGTTGCCATGCACACGAAAACGCACACGTATGCTTTGAAAAGTTTCGCGTTTCGGAATTTACTAGATTTAAGATGAAAATGCCCTGCGAAGTCTACTGCTGAACTCCCAAACGCGCGGAGTCCACGAACCCTAGCTGTTGGTAGCTGAGCCATTGAAGGTTGTGGCGCGACGGGGCGAGCGCGAACGCAAGATACACAGCGCAGTGTGCGCATACGGACTGCATCGCGGGCACATAAAATCCAGTACGTTTGGGCGAGAGCGAACTGCAAAGTTTGCGGCCCGACATGCAAATGTGTCCTGTGGTAAAAATCTATAAGTAAATTAGTGAAATGATGTTTCTTAGGTAAAAGAATTTGGTGCTTGGCATCATATGGCATGTTAGCTCGATCTATCCTACCGCCGACCCTGAGTAATCCGGAGTCGTCTAAGAACGGTTTAAGTTTTTGGAGACGTTTTGTGCATCTGTCGTCATCCTTGAGACGTGAAATGTCTTCAGAAAAGTGGTCACGCTGAACCAAATAAATTATTTGACTGAGAGCTTGTTTGGTCTCAGGAACTGTGACGAGAGTTGTGGATGGAACCTTGTTCTTACGACATTTTTTTATGAATCGAAACATAAAGGATACGACGCGAAGCATCTTTGGTAACGACGAAAATCGCTCCATGAAATCTAATTTAGGTTCCTCGTTATGTGTGAGGAGAACGTGCTTGCGACGTTCTTCGTCCGTATGACAGTTGACTTTGGAAATGGGCCACTCAGCCTCGGGCCTTGAAAGCCAAACGGGTCCTGTGAACCATAGTTTATGGTTTAATTGAGAAGGAAGAATACCACGGGACGCAGGGTCCGCGGGATTATCCGCTGATTGAACGTGGTGCCAATGCGAGGCAGGCACGCTGCTTGTCGTTTCCGCGATACGATTTGATACGTATGAACGCCACTTGTCTGGCGATGAACGCAGCCATGCAAGAGTAATTGTTGAATCGCACCAAGCGTAAAATTGATCGAACTGTAAAACGCTGCTGTAAGCGTTAAGGATTTTTTTTATCAATTTTGACAAGAGATGAGCTCCACACAGTTCTAAGCGGGGAATCGTAAGCCGTTTTAGCGGCGCGACCTTTGTCTTACCCATAAGGAGATGTGCACTGATGGCACCTTCAGAGTTAATGACACGAATATAGACGCAAGCAGCGTACGCTTTCTCGGAAGCGTCGGAGAAGCCATGAAGTTGCACTTGGTGAGCGCTAGGAAGCACATGACGAGGAATTGAAATATCGTGTAGTAACGGCAGTTCGTCGATGAACCGATACCAGAGATCACAGATACCTTGAGGAGGAACTTCATCCCAACTTGTCCCTGATACCCACAAAAGTTGGATAAGATGTTTTGCGAATAGTGTTACTGGACTTAGGAATCCGAGAGGATCGTAGATTTTTGCGAATTCCGCTAACATTATACGCTTAGTGCATTTACGTGAAGGAGTCTCTGTTTGATAGGTAAACATATCAGACTTAGGGTTCCACTTGAGCCCCAATACTTTGACGGAAGCGTCAGTGTCGAGCGCTGCAAGAATGAGTGCATCATCATGAGTGGATTCGTCATTGTTCAGATGAGACAGAAACTCAGCGTTGTTACTGGTCCATTTGCGGAGTTCGAAGGTACCTGCATTACAGATGGCTATCAGCTGACGTTGAAGATTTACAGCGTTTTCGACTGTATCAGTCCCAGTAACGATATCATCGACAAATACTTCGTTGAGGAGAACTTGAGAAGCAAGTGGGAAAGCAGCGGCTTCGTCAATCGCCAACTGACGAAGTGTGCGCAAAGCCAGAAACGGAGCGGAAGCTACGCCGAAAGTTACGCAGCACATGCGGAATTCCTGTACGGGATCATGGGGAGAGAATCTCCACAGAATCCTATGAAAGTCACGATGTTCCTTACATAGGCCAATATAGCGATACATCATTTTAATGTCTGCTGAAAATACTATTTTGTGTAGTCTATATTTGAGTAGAACCTCAGATATATCTTGATGTAACTTTTGTCCTGTAAGAAGATTGTCGTTCAAAGAACGACCTGAAGTGGTCTTGCATGATGCGTCAAATACTACCCTATGTTTGGTAGTAGCTGCCGATCCCTTCACCACGCAGTGATGAGGTATGTAGTAAGGAGGCGCGTTAATGTTCGCAGAATTAGAGACGGGCTCCATGTGTCCTAAGTCTAGGTATTCTTGGAGACATTTGTTGTAATTTTCGCGTAACACAGGGTCACGTGACAGTCTGAACTCTAATTTATTTAGACGCGAAAGGGCGATAGCGCGAGATTCGCCTAGAGGAGCTGCGTTCTCCTTAAAAGGGAGAGAAACCGTATATTTCCCGTTTGAGTCCCTAATATGAGTATCGACGAAAATCGATTCACAATGAAGTTCATCTTTGGTAAGAGATGGGTGTTCTGGTATTGATTCTAGTTCCCAAAATCTTTGAAGTTTGGTATCAAGTTGACAGGTACTCAGATTGGTTGAAATTTGACTCATCTTTGCATGGGAAATTCTACCATTGAGTAGGTAGCCGAAAATGCTATTAATAGCTACAGGTGTGCCCTGTGGGCCCTTTATGTTGTCGTGCAGCAGTATGCTGTCGCTGTAGTCCGACCCCAGTAGGAGTTCGACGGGACGTGCAGAACGTAATTCTGGGTCCGCTAAGTTGAGACCTTTTAGGTGCAAAATATTCTCAAAGGTATTAGGAACATTAGGAAGGTAGCTCGTTATCTTCGGTAAAATAAGAGCTTCAATGTAAAGCTTTGGTTCCGGTTTGTTGTGAGGTGTGACCTCGCACAACACGTAACCACGTGGTTGCTCGTTGCAGTCACCAATGCCGGTGACGGTGGTGCTCGTCTGCGCGGGGTACCGCGGCAGGCCGAGGCGCTGCACACACGACTCAGTGATGAGCGTGGCTTGAGAGCCCTGGTCGACGAGGGCGCGTACTGACCGCGGCGTGTAAGACCCATGGTTCATGGGACGCACGTTTACAAGCGCAGTCGTAAGTAGAACGGTACAATTTTTATTGTTAGGAGAAGGCCCTGCAGTTCCATGTAATGGAGTGGGCGTGAAGGTGTCCGCTACCGAGTGTAACTCGGGGGACGTAGAACACTCCGTCGTCAGCGTGACGCTCGGAGACCGCACATCCTCATGTAATGAAGAATGATGGCGTTGAGTGCAGACGCGGCAACTGTGGCGCGACCTGCAGTCTTTCGTATCATGACCGATAAACAAACAATTGTTACAAACTTTGTTTTGTTGGATAAAATATTCGAAATATTCGAAACGTCTTCGTATATTAGGCGTAATTTTTCGTAGCAAAATGTTTAATAGAACAAAACTCCATTCATCAACTGGAAATCCTAATGATTTCAAGGCCGTAATGTTTTCGTGATAACAATTCATCAGGTTACGTAAACTTAAATCGATATTTCTATCGTTAACGGGTTCGACATCAAAAATGTTGTCTAAGTGTTTAGTTGAGATAATTCGCTTGTTTTCATAACGACTAATTAATACCTGCAAGGCATTTTCATAATTAGATTCAGTAACTGGTATCGATTTTATGAGGTTAAACGGTTCATCCTTTAAAAACAATAATAGATAACGAAAACGTTCGACGTTTGTCAGTGTAACGTTATCGTGCACAAGTGATTTGTACAAATCATAGAAAGCATTCCATTCTGTTAGAGAACCAGAAAATGTTTGTAATGACAATCGAGGTAAACGGATATGCGATTGTGCTGAGGGCTGGGCCACGCAGCATCCCGCGTGCTGAGCTAAAAGTCCGCCGCCGCCGCAGGCTGACGACACACTTTGTTTACGTTCTTCCTTAATAGTGTCTAAAGTAACTTGGATTTCATAATATAATGAATCGAATTGATTACGAATAGCTAAATGTTCATCTTTAGAGAACGTTTCATTTTTTGCCGAAAGTTTTTCTATTTTTGCTTGTACTTGAAAGAACGTTTTTTTAATTGAATTTAACTCCTTAACACGAACTCTGAATTCTCCCAAATTACCAGCACACGCAACTATACGTTGGACACTATTTATAGCTACATCGCGTTCAAAATGTAATTGTTCGAGTTCCATTGTTACTGAATAAAATGTTGAGATGAATCTGACGACTATACTATGTACGGTAGGTAATTACCAAGTATATGTGTAAAGTTAGTTATTATATAATGGAAAAGGCAAATGAGCTTACAGGCCACCTGACGGCACTCGGCTTCTGTGATATTATGTGCAATCTTAAGACTGCAATCTCAAGGCTTCGATTTTGCCAACCTTGAGGACTAAGATGGAATGCCTCGGTGCTAGCTGTTTTACCGGTTATCTTACCCCCGACCGAAACACAACAGTGCGAGCACTGCTGCTTTGCGGTAGGTTAAGGATAAGATTGTGGTCACGACCCGGACGGACCCTGCACAAGGTCCTACCACCTAAAATTGTTAGAATTTATATTTAACACGCAATGCTAAATACAGTAGATAAAATAAACGAATAGAATGGCTATATTAATGAAATACAGTAAGCGCTAAAGTGGGGTTCGGTACGTTATACCTAAACCGCTAAAATTAGACCAACTAAGTACGAAAATACAAAGTAAGATGTACAAAAAACAGTTAAAATGTAGCTTAAGATCGGCCTAATACGCTGCCACGAAACGATGCGTTGGGCGTTAGCGCGCGGTTTCCAGACCTACCGCGCGAGCTCACGAAAAAAATTAAAGTGAAATGTAATTTCACGAATATCGCTTTAAACCCTATGGAACTATATATAATTAGAAAGTACTCGTTGAGATCGCACTGTATACACCGGTATTATCGTAGAATAACACGCTAGATGCTTGCAAACTCGATATTAAGTTAGGTCGCTGTCGGTAGATCCCGAGCTTAGCGCCTACGTCATAAACAAAGGAATTGAGATTTATATGAAAATCTAGCACAGAACAGCAAGCGAACGCGAATTTATTGTAAAATAACCAGATATAATACGATATATCCGGTTCGAAATCTATGTTGAGGAATTGTACTTCGATAGTCAGGCGTACCTGGTAAATGTGGTGGGAGCTCCTTGACGTCTGGGGCCCCTCGTCTTCGTACTCCACAGGTCCTATTATCCTGGATTCACGTAGGTCTCGTATTCGCTGGTCTGCTTTGTGAGTTTCTTGGGAAAATGGGTATCGCGACAGGCTCAAGCAAGATGCGAGCTGTTTCGTGGCGGCGGTTAGATGATAGTGCTTGTGAAAACGGGTGGCAGCACTGTCGCTGCGGTTTGGAATTGCTTTCCAAAGGCGTTTTGTTTACCAGGCGTAACCCAGCTATCGAATAGTTTAATCGACTAAAGAAAATGTAAAGAAAAGAGAACGTTGTGGTTTGTGCTAGATTTAAAGTACGGAACATATTGTTTATTTGCCAAGAAACTAACATTTACATACGTTACCCACGACCACCACAGGTACACTAGGCTCAGCTTCTCACGTGGGGTCCATTTGTTACAATTACCAGGTACAAATATAAATCCTAAGTGTGCAAAATGTGGTTACAGAATTATTAACAAATTTTAGAGTTGTTGGTAATTCTGTGGCTCAGCCTACCCCACTCTGGGAATAAAGGCGTGAGTTTATACATGTATGTCTGTATGTAAATATAAATCCTGCGCTATTACTAATTAGAATGACTGTATAGGCATGTCATGAGGAGGAATGCAAGGCATGTGACGAGATTTTATTAAAATATAAATGTGGAGAGCTATAGATGAAGGGGAGACCTAAGAAAAAAATGGAATCTGTGCAGAGCAATATGAAAACCAAGGAGTGAATACTTAGGTGGCTGAAGAGAAAGACGCGCTTCACCGACCACAAATGATAAGGGTAAAATGATTAATTGTCAAGTTCGCCATCCAGAACAAGTTCAACAATGCAGCTACAATCCTACTATCTATTGAGTTGAACCGCTTTTGTTCTTCGTGGCATCTCGCTGGACATTGAAAGGAATGGCTAGTGGCTAAGCTTAGGCTGGCGGCGCGATGATAATGCCACTTTAAAACCTTTTGAATGCCATGCAAGAACCGTAATAGGTGGCAAAGCTTGCCAAGTCCCGCAGCAAAAAGGACAGAGCTATATGATGCCATAACTCTGTCCTTTTTACTGCAGCGTTTTGACTATGACGATGCAACTTAAGTAAGTCCGTACGAGCACTTAATTACTCCTCAATACGAATACAAAGTGGTCTTAGATGTTTTCTATGTACTTAAGTTTTTTTTTATGACATAGAGATGACAAACGAGCACACAGGCCACCTGATGGTAAGTTGAAACTGTGACCCATAGACATTCGCATTCACAAGACTGCAGAGCAATCCTAAGACTGCAAATGCGTTGCCAACCCTGAGGACTAAGATGGCCTCTATGCTAGTCATTTCACCGGCTGTCTTATCCCCAAACCGGAACACAACAATGCGAACACTGCTGTTTGGCGGTAGGTTAATGGATAAGACGGTGGTAGCGATCCGGACGGACCCTGCACAAGGTCCTACCACCCGCAGTATCTATGTCATCATCTAGTATCCATAGTATAAGCCTAGAGCTAGAGTTTGGGAGTAGGTCAATTGGTGTGGAGAACACCCGAATACTCCGAAATGTAACAACATTTTAAACTTCTTTATACATTACGTAACGCGCAACATTACTAAATACCTTAAGCACCGTCGTAAAACTTCTAGTTTTTCTAAATAGCTCACGATGCATTTTATCTATCTACACAGCAAAAAATTAAACTTTTGTATTCTCAAAACTGTTTATGTCCCACGACGCCAGTATAAGAGCTGTAAACGTTGACAATACGATAACAGTACCCATGAGAAAAAAAGGCCCCGGAGCTATAAAGTCACATAAATAATAAACATGTAATATAATTTACTGGAACGTTCAGATACATTACTTTATGTAAAAACTTAATACAAACTTCTTTATAACCAATTTGGCTGAGCCAAAATACCGGAATTAATAGCTGACTTACAATTTATGTAAACCCCACCTTCTACATGTCTGTAAATACAAATAAAATAAAATGGCAGTACACATATGTCCCTAAAGTATTGGATTCTACGTGTACAATGCTTCTTTTTAATACATTTTGAACGGCTTGCTGGAAACTAAGATTTGATGTTAGCATGATAGAGCGAATAACGAACTAAAACTGGGCAGTGAACAGTGGGCAGAGCGCACACAAGTGGCAATCTGCAAACTTCCCCTGTCAATCGTCTACCTACAGCGCTGATTTTCAGCCAGTACCGTCTCCGTGACTCACGGAACTCTACAATGTAATCTATTTACACTTATTTATGCTTCGGGTTTGTACTTATCTTTCACTCGCTCTTGATAAGTTCGTATAAGAGTGAGTGAAAGATAAGTACAAAACCTATCTTACCCTATGCATGTAAAATACCTAATTATACATAGTCTAGTTAAGTTCTAACACAAAGGTTTAGTCAAATAAAACTAATTTTTGTTTATTTTTTAATTTTAAAATTACGCTTTTTTTATTCTATACAATAAAATAAGGTTTTGAATGATGTACTACAAGTTTATGAAACTCTATTATTTATGTTTAAAATTATAATAAACCTTTGTGACAGAACTTAAGGACCGACTAGGTATGTATAAGGTTTTTAATTTAAGCTTTCTTTTAGTTTGACTAATATCCATGAATATTCTTGAATACCAAAAAAAAGAGAAAAACCGTTGAAAAAACCTTGACCTTTATGAACTTTAGCTTTTGCATGCCACTTGCTAGATAATAGTGTTGTGTGTGACTCCTCACAGTGTCACGTACCATGACCATTGTACCACATTTTACTATTCATTTCACCTACTAATAGCCATGTTACTGAATGTACTCTCCTTATATTACTTAGCAAATTATTTCTAGTGTGAATAATATGAGTAGTAATTTAATTCCAGCCTATTAATCAAACCCCCGCGCGCGTGTACTTGTACTAGAGCCATTACTCATTACTCTGCGGTTACAGAAAAGTTAAAGTAGCTCTCTCTCTCTTTCAAATCTTTTCCTACTCAAGAGTAAAGGAGATAGCGCTAAAACATATTAAAACTTTTCACTTCATTATAACATAGATGGGAAAACCCCGATACAATGGAGCTGACACAGCTCACATAAACAGCTCAACCAATATTGAGGAAACGTAGTTAAAAACCACCGCTAGAGAACCTGCGTCGCTATTGCCTAACGCACTCGCAATCTCAATTGGCTTCAAAGCGGAACAATTGTTTTCATTTTGTACGCAGACAAGCCTTCGATTTTCAAAATGAAAACGATTGCGTTTGCGAGTGCGTTAAGCAATTGCAAGCACAGCTTTCAAATAAAAAAAAACACATTTATATCGGTCTACCTGCTTAAGAGCTACGGTGCCACAGACAGACACACACATAGCGGTCAAACTTATAACACCCCTCTTTTTACACCGGGAATTAAAAATAATCTACTACAATCCACATTTCCATTTTCACCATGTAATAACCAAATAATTATACCGATTTAAATATCAACCGCGGTCATACGATTCTGAACTCTAACTCAATGGTAAATATTAAGTTTTGCATTGTTTAATACATTCAGTGCCAATGGTAGTAGTTTGTATGTATTCACACGGTGGTGTGGGCGTCGTCGGTTTTTAACCCGTCAACGTTGTGGTTGGAGAACGGACAACGAGCGGTATTGTGGTCTGATTTTCATTTGTCATTCAGTTCGTTACGTGAGTTCATTCCAACTTTATGCTTTGATTCACTTAACCCTTTGACGACGTGAAACTAAAAAACAGTCTAGAAAAACCTCTAAAAAGTAAAAAAAATAAGTATTGGCCCTTTAAGTTTAATTAGAAGTAGGTATTATATTTTGGTTCGAGCATCGCCACGTGTCGGGGACCGCTAAGTATCTGGGGTATTTTATATTACTTCATTTACTTAGTGGTCCCCCGACGTTAACTTTTTAGAGGTTTTTCTTTACAGAATGTTTTGAGGCGGGGGTTTTTTTATTTTTTTTATTCACACTTTTTAAACTTTTCCAAATCAACAATATGAATTTAGCTAGCAACGTCTCTTCAAAGACATGAAATAAAATTAATAATAGAGTTTAATAAATAAAAAAGAAACAAAGAGGGGTGTTAGTTTATAACGTGTGTGTATGTCTCTAACACGATTTTGATGAAACATGTCTAAGACCACCGCCGAAAAACCCGCCTTCTAATAAAAAAACTGTATCAAATTGGTTCATCAGTTTAAGAGCTACGGTGCCACTGACAGACACACACACACACACACACACACACACACACACACACACACACACACACAGATTTACACGTCAGACTTATAACACCCCTATTTTTGCGACGGGTGTTAAAAAATTACATTTAAAACGAATTATTATTATTTAGCTAAAATACGTCATCCGCTGGACATAGGCAATAAGTAACTATAAAAATAATACATTATAATGAAATTGTATGATTAAAAGTTGAGAAAAACCTCCTTCAAAAATAAATCATATTATCCATGAAATTTAGTTAAAATTACGTCAATATTTATACAAAAAAATGGTAATGATAACAGCTCATTTAATAAAACATAATTATAAATAAAAATAATCAAAATGCAGAAAGCTTATGTCGTCCTTAACGCTCCGTTTATTTCCTTAGGTTGTAATAATCAGGTGTATTCCAACTGGAATAAAGCCTTTTAAGGATAACGTTCTGCGATCTAGTTCGCACCCGTCTTTATAACCGTTCACGTCGCGTTAACCGGAGATAACCGGGCCAGGCCACCCGGAGACGTAAATGGCCTTTAACTTATGGGATTAGCACCAGCTTAGCTTCGGCTGATATCTTTACTTAAAGAGGAACCTTTAGCGCGTTATATCGATCTTTATATTGTGGACTACGAAAGTCAAAGTCAAAGTTTATTTGTCAGAATTGTTGGTAGAAATATTACAGAATAATATAGAACAACGCAATTCGAAAATAAATAGGCAAGCAAAATATTTAAATAAGTATGTAAGAATTACATTGTCTTCATTTCAGGACCTGTTATCCAGTTAGATATTTTAATTATCGCTCCAGACGAAGAGACCTCGTCATGTTGTTCTCTTAGTCACTATTTTTATTTTAATGTTATTGAGCTTACATTAAAATAATTACGTTACTGCTATGTAATGTTACTTTAAAGTATTATGGTATTTTATGATTCGAAAAAATTACCTGCTGGAGTTTTTTGCAGAGCTTCTTCTCCGCAATGATGGTCTTGTCCGAAGCGCTGGTACTCACTCCATATTACCGACGCGTAAAAGAGCCCTCATGTGGCCAATTTACTGGATATATATTTAGAATTTTGAAATTTGAATTCATTACACACAAAATACTCGTACATCTATTTAAATGATATACATATATCTCTCCTAATGTGTTCATGTTGCAAAGAGCATAGAAATAAAATAATCAAGGCAAAATTATGAACTCAAAATAAGGAATGCAATTTAATCGATTATTAATCGTTTTTATACGAAAATAACCGTTCCAAACCGGTTATAACCGGTTATTTGCATTCCTTAACTCAAGAGGGTAAAGCTCGCGGCTAGCGACTCGACATCAACATCCCTTCTTTATGGAATAACAAATCAACACAGTCAACTCTAAATAGGTGACAATAAACCCTTTTTCTCAGTAATGTTCGCAAATTTGGTAATAATAGCCGAATGGGAATCGTTTGCGCTGATTTGTGGAAGTCGTTGAGATAAGGCGCTTTACGTCGGTCGGGGAGTGGACGCCTAACCTGCCTTAAGTGTCATTAGGATAAGGTTGGGAACGATATTTTGTTAGATATTATTAGATGGTTATACTAGCCAATGTTAAAAGAATTGATTACTGTCGAGTTTTGTAGCTTCCATTTCATCAATAGTTTCAATGTCATACTCTCAGCCCAATGGAACCGTGACCCACCATAGAACTATGTCACAGTGACGTTATGACTCAAGTCGTTAGAAGAGTCAAACAAATTGTTTTTCATCACACTTGCTCGTAAATAGTGTCCTAACATGCTAGAAAAATCGACCGTAAATCCAAAATAATACCCGCGTGCCTTTTTTTTACCATTACGTTACTTAAGTGCGTAATAGCTTTTTTTTTAAATATTATGCGTGGACTCAAACTATCACAATACGTCAGGACCCCAATTCTTGTGCCATTCGGTATGAAGTTTCATTCGAGATGAAATGTCAGTTGAATACTATTTCCTAACAATCTCGCATAGCAAACTATTGATCTCATATGTCACTAAGATCGGACTCCGAACACGTTTGACATTATCTGTGGTAAGTCACAGACAATGATTGTAGTCTGCCGCTAATAAGTTAAAAATATGATCTTTTGTCTGATTTGATTTCATTTCCTCGCAATTGTGATGAAAAACATTGTATGTTACACGGGTGGTAAAGGAAATACAAAGCTCGAGTCATTAAAGCCCTCAGCCTACGGCTTCGGGCTTCTAACAGACTCTCGTTTGTAATTCTTTCTTTACCACCCTTAATACACAATGTACTATTATAATAACAATTCACCTTCGACTTATTAACTTAACGGAAAAAGGTGGCCACCTTTTCCCTTTAACCTGACTACTCAAACGGTAATTGTTATTAAAGTTTGTTACGTATCCCATAAATTGTGTTTTTACTTGTACTACAAAAACAACTGAATCCAAACGTCTGATTCCAATGAAATTCTCTAGTTAATTAGAACACAATAATAGTAACGAGGGCGCCACTGGACGCTCGCCGTTTGCTCGGCGCAGTCTTAACGCCATAATGACCCTGAATAGAGAGAAGCACACTGCTGTCTGGCGACAAATAAGACGGTAGGTAAGATGGTGGTAGGTACTGCATGAAGCTCTCCTAAGATTTTCTTTTTAAGGTTAAAGCCGCAAACACAAACGCGTTCCCATACTAAGCAGCGTTTCCAAAGCGTGGCGGAGGCGTTTTTTGTATGGGAACGCGTTGCACCACGCCGCCTCCGTTCTCAGTGCGTTCGCGGCTTAAGTATGACCAAGCAGTTCGCAGATGAAGTCTAAGCTTAAAACCTTTTGATAACCCATATGGTTACCAAAATCCTTCTAAGCCCTAAGCTATGTCACCTTAAAGTTTCAAAAATATATTCCATAAAATGTAAACCTGGTAGGCATGAGGCTATAGATGTTACGAGCCCGAAAAAATAAACTTAAATCACAAAATTATCACACAGGTTTTTTACTAAATATTAATTAATAAGCTTAATTTTAATTAATTACCTTGTTAATGTACTCGTAAGCTCTCCATGGCTGATCACGGTTAGGCTGAAAGGGCATTGGGTAAATTTGTTTAAAAATATTGTCTTTTTTTTTAGCGGTCACGGTGGATTTTATTACAGGTATTTAGAGGACCTCGTAATATATACCGATATTTATAATTTATGGTGTGTAATAATATCGGGGCGAGATACTCGTATTTAAGATTTAAGTGTTCAGTTTTTGGTACTAAAAATACGCCTAGGTAAGAATATTAAATATCTCGGCTCCGATGAACTTAAGACTATTACATTACATAACAAAACATGTTTATTTTGAATTATTGTATTATAAATATCATAATTTACCATTTTTACTAATGGCCGCTCACCTTGAAAATGTATATGACTTTTAGAAATGACATTTCACCCAAACCCATTTAGCTAAGCTTTAATTAAATCAGTATAACAAAGAAAATGTCTAAACGTAATCAAATAACTGTTTTTCATTTGTTTTTCTTGAGTATGATCACCCCTGTATTACCCTTAACTATGTCCCACTCAATAATCTGCCGGAAAAATCAACCGAACGTGAAAAATCGCATTAACCCCACACTTTCGGTGGAGCTTTCAGAAAGCTACCCGAGCGCGACGCTATTGTAGCTTTTATTTATTCTCTGATATCGGAAATCGAGGTTTGAGTTTAACACGTTTAATTTTTATTGCATCTAGGGTAAAATAACGTACATATATATATGTATATACCTTCACGCCTGTAATCCCAGGGGTAGGTAGAGCTAAAGAATTGCCTAGTAGGTACACTAAACATTTAAAAAATAAATTAAAAAACGTGTGTAAAATAAGTTCAGAAATTTGTGTAAAAGATAATAATAAATTAAGAAATGTATAGGTACATATATTTAATTTATTTATCAAACATGTTATGAATATGATGATATATTTTCTTACATTCTGCGCAGGTTCCGCAGGTTACGCTAGCATCAATCATGATGAATTTACTTTTTAGTCAGGTTTTATTGGTCAGTTAAATGTTTATGCTCTTTTCCTAAATAGATTTGAACATCTGCTTACTCGTTGCACGACCTTTCACTTTTTTATATCTTTCAAGGGTTCATTGGAAAAGATTTCTTAAAGGGATAAGTTTTCCATTGTACATTTTTATTTTTTCTTCATTCTTTTGTAAAATAAAGTGTTTAAATATGAATTTCCTGATAGTCTTAAAGCTCTCGTCTTGGTGAGGAAGTAGAGCTAGTAGATAAATTTGATTAATGATTAATTTATATCTTAGCCTAAAAGTGCAAAATGTGGTTACAGAATTGTTAACAAATTATTGGAGGCTAGGAGGAGCCTACCCCACTCTGGGAATAAAGGCGTGAGTTTATGTATGTATGTATGTATGATTAATTTTGACTAACGCTCACATTAAACAAACGCCGACATGAGTTTTTTATGACCTTTTTTGGTACGTTTGGGTATCTAGGTAAATCTTACACATATAAAAGTGGCTTGTTGGTTTTTCCTACTCAGGTATTAGCAACGGAACCAAAGAAAGACTTAATTTTTGCACAGATATAGTCAGACGGCCGCTAGTTATTTTTACGAGTATACGGGAATTTGCACTTCATCAAGTAGACAGGAAAATGCTAAGTGACCTTTGAGGCCCATGGTTATTTGCAATCTTAGGACCGCGATCCTAAGACGATCGTCATATTGGATGCGGTTTCGCACGCAGCTCCGGTGTGTGAGCGAGACAGCGTTACGCAAGTGTATAGGCGATGTCTCGTTCACACACCGCAGTGGCATGCGGATCCGCATCAGTGTGATAAATACCTAAAACTGCAAATATAAAGCCAACCCTGAGAACTAAGATAGTATTTTAGCTAGTCAATATGGCTGTCTGACCTTCTCATCGGATCAACAAGTCGAGTCAAGTCTGTTGCCTGACGGCAAATAAAGTTTAGATTAATTATCTATAGGTTTTCCCTAAAATAAACAATCATCCTACTGCAAGTTCTTAAACAAATTGTTCCCAACATCGTCCTTGTCCTCACGATGTGGGCGGTCTGCTGACACAGACCCCTGCGATGGATAACGGGGGGTGCCTTGGAACCCTCCCTTCCCTTGTGCGTACTCCGCATTTACATTTTCCCTTTGCTAGAGAATTGGAATTCCATTTCACGGGTAGGAAAAAAGACAATCTTAGGTTCGGAGGCAGTCAAGATCGTAGATATAGGCTTGCTTCTAACCTGGGCCTTTATACTTATTGGCTTAAACAATATTGCTTTTAACGTGTTATAGTATTGTTTGTAACTCGGGAACCATTACTGTCAAGCGAGTGAGTTATATATTATATACAACACTTACTGCCGCACGCTGAGACGTTTAAACGACAATTAAAGGGCATGGCCCGTTTTAAAAAAAATAAAAATAAAAAATAAAATAAAATAAAATAAAATCTTTCGCTTCTTCCACATTCATACATCGAGTCATGCACGCGCGTCGGTTTCGGGTATCTAAGATATGGCCCTTTTCCAGTATTTCTCCGATTTGACTCGAAAAAGTACACCTAGGGCGGCCCCCTCCGACCGAAATTAAAGCGAAAATTGTTTACTTTCAATATGTATGTAAGTGGGTGGTTTCCGGCACACAATACCTTTTTTATTTACTTTCTTTCCGCTGCTTTTACCGAGATTTAATTAATCACGCGTGTAATTAAATAATTATTTAATTAATTTCCACATTATGTCTCATTCCCGTACAAGTTGGGGCCAAAACGGGCCATGTTCTTAATGCTTGATTAAAGTTGCTGCTGTCACATTCTTTGCCTAATAGAATAAGATAAAACATCACTAAAGAATCATTAAATTTATTTGACCTCTCTGAGTGCTGCAGTTATAGTGTTATAATAAATTGAACGATATGATAACAATATAAAAAGTAATATTGCTTTACGGCGGCGCGTACACATAGAACGTCCGTTTTTACAGGATCCTTCTTAACGGATATTTTACCTCGTTTTAAATCTTAAAATGTAGTATTAAAAAATATTGTGTCATAAAATGTCATTTTTAAATACAAAAAAAATATTATATTATTAACGTATAATTTTTATTTTTATTGCTCTCTCATTTTCTGACTATGTAATTTAAATCTAGATAGGTACATAAAAAAAATATTGAGTCCGTTTTCCTAAAGTAGATTTTTCTTACGTTTGTATGTAAAATGTTTAATTGTGTAAACAGGAAAGTAGCAAACAAAAAATAGACAGAAACAAAAGTGTACAAAGGCGAACTTTTCCCCTTTAAGGTATCTCTTCCAGTTAACCTTATTTATTATTGCCAGTGACTTTACTTGTTTACACATACGTATGCAAATTCAACGTTAATTTATCTCTAACCCGAACCCTCTCTACTTGCGAAATCGAAAGTTGAAATAACATTAGCGTCGTCTCTTTCTTTCCAGCGGTTATTAACTGCAGGGTAAATGGGACAGCTTCCAAAGTTTCGTATTAAGTACTCTAAAGGAATCCACAGGCCGTCTAGACAGTGCGTCATGACTTAGGTATTCATAAAATCGTTCTTTGGTTATAACATCCGTACAATGTAACAACCAGTTTACCCTTATTTTGAACTTTATTGCCGTGTGTTTATATTTAAATTCCTACGGATCATGTGTTGAGTTATTACGTTTTGGTCGTAATCGTTGACAAGTTAGTGGTTCGAGTTGTTATTCATTCAGTATATGATGTGACAGTGAATTTGTGAATGGAGCCTTGTTTCGCTACAAAATAGAGATAACTAAAGGATGAAGATACATGCATACACAACTTCTTTGTATTGCATGTTTTCGAATAGCTAGATAATTTTAAATGTAAAATAACTAGCGACTCGCTCTCGCTTTGCTTCACTTTTGCTACGGTTATTTGCTTAGAAAAAATTATATCAATAAAAACCTTCCGTGGAAAAATATCTAACTGAGGATAACGGTATAAAACGAATCATATCCTTTGCATGGTTTGGGAGGAGTTATCGGAAAGACTGACAGACAGACGAGGAAACGGTCTTTGTTTTATAATGTTTCTTTTATACTGTGTACAGTATAAAATGAAGTAGCTTCTGCTGTCTGTTCGCTTAGATCTTTCAAACTACTCAACGGATTTTAATGCCGGTTTCAACAATAGGTTAAGTGATTCAAGAGACAGGTTTACATGTATAATAAATTGTGGTGTATGTACTGAAACTCGCATAAACCGAAGTGAAGCGAGGGCGAGTCGCTAATATAAGTATAAAAGGGTTCTCCCCCACTAGACCGAATTTCATAAAAGCTAATTTCATTAGGTATACCATCGTTTGATATAATTTTCATTAGCCCTAATGTCATGAAAGCTGAACTTGTATGTCCTAATTGATTACTAGACCTAAAGTTATAAACCCTAATGTTTACTTGTACTAAACATTAAATGCAGTATATTATTAAAACTAATACATAATCATAAGTTCTAATGACTCTTTGAACTAATTATTATGTGGACGAAATAGAATGAAACGAAATAGTAAAAACTAATGCTGACTAACATTATTATTTTTTGTTGATTTTTTGTACTGTCACCATTTAACAATATTAAAGGATACGTCTCCCAAAACACATGAAAATGGTTTATGTTGATGAATAAATGAACATAATATCACGACGAAAATATGACTAGGAATCAATTTGTCAATATTCGCGCTCAGCACACGAATATTTGGACTTTAACGGCGTTGAAATAGAGTCGAAAAGTGACGAACCGTTTATACCCTTACCGTACTGAACATATTATAATAATTCAAATACTATTTCGAGGAAGCCGCTCGCCGGTTTAGGACAATGATGTTTTTATCAATGTTCTGTATTTTTATCCTTAATGTGGGTTTTTTTAGAACGATGACGAGTTCGTAAACCGACTTCCACTTTTTAGTTACTAAAACTATTTCAAAAC
The DNA here is from genome assembly GCA_963966035.1 of Acleris laterana. Taxonomy (NCBI): domain Eukaryota; kingdom Metazoa; phylum Arthropoda; class Insecta; order Lepidoptera; family Tortricidae; genus Acleris; species Acleris laterana. Next base: position 422,279 of record OZ014451.1, read on the forward strand.
TCTTAAGTCTCAGTTTTGAAATATTTTCAGAAATAAGTGAAAGTCAGTTGACTGGAAAAAGGATGGTTAATGCTTAAAATCTAATAGAACAAGTGGTGTTGTCGACCCACTACAATTCTTCAATTTATAATATCAACGTAATTTATCTCTCAGGACTTGATACTTTGAATATGATAGAGCACAAATAAAAATTAAAAAAGGAAAAATTCTAAAAAATACATATTTTAAAAATAATGTCAACCCTATGCTGTCATCTCAATTGGAACTTCTATGACTGAGATGATATTATTTTTATAATTACTTTTTTTTTGTATTTTTGTAAGATGTTGTAGCCTAGATGGCAGCCTAGCCTACGAACCTAGAAGTCCTAGATTCAAATTCCGTTAAGGGCCAATATTTGTGTGATGAGCGTGAGTATTTGTTGAGTCTTGGATTTTTATATGAACTTACATACATACATAAGCTCACGCCTTTATTCCGAGGGTGGGGAAGGCAGAGCTACAGAATTACTAACAACTCTTAAAACTTGGTAATAATTCTATAACCATATTTTGCACAATCAAGCTAAGATGTTGACCAGTGTATTAGTGACAGGTTGCAAGCCCATCGCCTAACAGTACTTACACGCCTTTATTCCTTAGTCGTCTCTTACGACATCCACGGGAGGACACTATTCTAACCCAGCAAACACGCGAGCTTTATCTTAACTTAAGTAGGTACCGATATTTCTACATAAGTATGTATATGTATATATCAATGTATAATGCTCATAATAAAGTCAAAAGCATAACTAAGTGATCATTTCTGTACGTTGTCGCTTTCAACCGTTTCACAATTTTTTATAACATTTCAAATACGACTTTAAAGTGACAAGGTACATAAATGATCACTTATTTATGCTGTTGATTGTACAAGCCTAAAGCTTAGTTTTGGACTAGGTCAATTGGTGTGAGAAAGTCTTCTGATATTCACCTATTTTATAGTTACAACAACTTAAGACATCTTAACTTAGAGATCGTCGAAAATAGACATGAGTTGAGAGTTTACTTAGACATTAAAGTCCCACATAACTTTAAAAGTGCAACCTAAATACTACGCAGTTACTATACATTCTCTCAAAACCAGTATTATCCTGTTCTGGATACGTTTTTTTGCGAGTCCATTCAAGGAAAACTTTATCGGAATCACGTTGACTCACCGTCAGTATCAAATCGACTCCTGCGCAGCGCGAACGCGTGCAAAATAAAATAACCTTGAAACAATACAATATCAACAAATTAAAGTCAGTTTATTATTGTGAAAGTTAACAGTGATATTACATTTTAATTTCTTTTTGATTTAAATCTGTAGCGTACATCCGAACGTCTCAAGGTCATACTTTGTTTATTTGCAGTTTTAATTATCGAATTGTGTTCGAATACTTGTAGTGAAAGGTCAGTAACCTTTATATTAATAAGACATTGACATTAAAAGTAAAGGTGATGAGTGATGAGTGATGGATAAGAGTGAAAAAAAAAATTAGTAATTAACTATTGTATGTACCTAATCAGTGTCGAGGGAATTAATGTCATAATTAAAAGTACGTTGATATTTTGAATATTCCTTTTTATTTACTATATAAATATAACGTGTGTGTAATATCAACGGATATTATCACTCAAAGTGTATATTAATTGGTATAATAACAGCGTAATTTCATTGTGTAAACTCATGTTAACCATTAGTATAATAAATAATGTTGTGGTCAATATAATGGTTATTAATATTATGTATAATATGGTATAATGATTAATGAACTGTATTATTTTGGGGCTCCTGTTTCTGAGTGGTTAGTCCCTTAGAGTTCTGACGCAACACTAACCTTTGAAAAGGAAATTTAGTGTGATGCAACACTAACCTAACCTAACCGATTATTGCGATTTAAACCTAGAACTACTTATTACTAGAGGCATTACATTAAACGAACTATACATTATATCTTTACTACTTTATATGGGAGATATACTGGAAGAGGGCCGAATCTTAAGTACCCGAAACCGACGTGCGTGCATGACTCGATGTATGAATGTGGAAGAAGCGAAATAAATTTGTCAGTATCGTAGCAAATGGAAAGAATAATGGTAATTAATATTATGTATAATGATTAATGAATTGATTAATGAACTGTATTATTGGGCTCCGGTTTCTGAGTGGTTAGTCCCTTCGGGTTCTGACGCAACACTAACCTTTGAAAAAGAAATTTAGTGTGACGCAACACTAACCTAACCTAACCGATTATTGCGATTTAAACCTAGATTACTACTTACTATCACTTGAGTTAGACATTACATTTAACTAATATTACATTATATCGATACTACTTTAGAAAAAACTCGTATCTGATATTTCGAGGTGTATGACTTTGAACTTAATTCTTTTCATATTTAAGTTTAAAATCGTAAGTCACGAAGTATGAAATACGAGGTTTTTACATTTTATTATGATTCACATTTTATTGCACTTAGTTACTTTTTGATTTCGGCTCCATCTTAAGGTGGACTGGTACAATATTTTAATAAGTATTTAAATAAATAAAGAAAAAAAAATTAAAAAAAATCGCTATACGTGATGTAATGTTATTACACCAAATAATACTTTATAAAGGTACTACAAGAATGAATACGTCATATTTTTTATATCAATAGGTTCTTATATAACTGAGAATTTTATTAACCCCTATTATATCACTTGTGGTCATATGGATCGAAACGCACCCGACGCTGTCCTTATTGCACAAGATTAACCCTATCATACATCACACAAGTAATCATTATTATGCAACTCTATCTGCTTCAATTTAATAACCATTTTACAATAACATTTTGTCCTTTAATATTCCTTCTATTTTTGATAATATTTCTCTGATACATGTTTTTGATAAGTACTTGACAATTTCTTAGGGTAAATATTTAATTCTCTTAAGTATCATATAGAAGTATTATTTCTCATCAGCAATTGTTTTTATAATTTGAACCAAGTTTAATGTCATATTTTGATTAACCGTATTGTTGAATAATTATTTATATGTTACTCTAGGTATACCTCTACTTAAGTGATTTTAACTCAGTGAAATTTAGTTAGCCATCCTAACTATACCATACGTACCATACACCTACTGGTAAAACCACCCTTATTTTTTTAATGTTTACGCAATATATAATTTTGTTTTAATTTGAACTTAAAGGGTTGATTTTTCAATCTTTTCTTTGTTATTAGAATTGTTATTACAATTTACCTGACAGATAGTATTATCTGGAGATTGAAAAATCAGCCCTAAGTATATTTATCGTTAGTTTAAAACTAGGTCAATGTGTATGTGAGTGACTCTTGTTATTTGTTTTGCTAATCTATATCTTAACGAACTACATTCCTTTTGTTTATAAGATACTGCAAGCGATAACCGTTAAATCTTGAAATAAGTACGATAACTTAGGTAATATAATTCCATGAGTCATATTAGATATAACTTGCTCAGTACCCATTGACGATAAAAGAAATATTTTTTCAAATGAACGCTGATAAGAATTCTTCTTAAGGAGTCCAAAGTCTAGGAATGACATTATTATCTACTGCAGGTACCCAAGATTATGCGCCGCCCACCCGCGGCAGATAACCTACCTTTGTGACACTATGCTATTTTCTGATGATAAACTCATCACTCGCTTGTCATCATTAATTCTTAAGCATACATACATACATACATAAACTCACGCCTTTATTCCCAGAGTGGGGTAGGCAGAGCTACAGAATTTCCAACAACTATAAAAACTTTTTGATAATTCTGTAACCACATTGTGCACACTTAGGCGAAGATTACCAGTGTATTAGTGTCAGGTTGCAAGCCCATCGCCTAACAGTACTACACGCCTTTATTACCTTAGTCGGCTTTTACGATATCCACGGAAAGATACGGAGTGGCACTATTCTAATCCGGCTACCACACGGGGTTCCTAAGGTACACCGAAAATCCATCGATTACAGTAGAATTATTATTATTATTATTTATTTATTATAACATATTAACAAACTTAGTTCTATAACAACTCCCCACAAAACTGTTTTCAAACGCCACGCTACGTAAAGTACTTTTCATCACACTTGCACGTAAATAGTATCTAAACATACAGGTTAACTTGGCTGTAATGCCCTATATAAAACCCTCGAGCTGTCTTTTTGTCATGAAACCCAAGGTCGGTAAGTATTATTTTTTAAATTTATAGCACAACACACAGGCCATGCATGTTCAAGCAAGGAGTTTACACGCATTTGGAAAATTATCTTTTTATTTATTTATTTATTTATTTAAACTTCTTTGCACAAAATACAATAAAGTACAAATGGCGGACTTAATGCCCAATGGCATTCTCTACCAGTCAACCAGTAGGCAAAACAGAAAAAAAAAACTAAGGTCGGTGCGAAGAAAAAAGCGTTGAAAAAAACTGTTTCAATAAAATATATACAAGATACGGGTGTATAAAATATAAATATACGTAAATACAGATGACTAATAAGCATATACTCATACTTAAATAAATATAATAATATTTATAATAGGTATATAATATATAAACAGATAAGGCGATGTGTGTTAAATCGATTTACGACTGCGCTTGTTCCAGCAGATGCTTATGAAGCATCCGCTTGATAGCTAACTTGCTTGGGGCTTGTCTGATGCTCAGTGGGAGCTCGTTCCAGAGACGGATGGCCTTAAGGGCAAACGAATTAGACATAAAACCAGTATTTTTAATGTTATCTAAACAGGAATTTCATTGCAATCCGCTACATGTTACTTAAATACTCAACTAATGTTCTTAATTATCGATTTTCATAGTTTTTTTGCATTAAAAAGTCGATTTTATTTTTTTACACTCCGTCATGGCTCTATAATCTCGGAACGAAACATTTGTATAATCTGTGGTGCGGACAAAAAACCAAAACTAAGAAAAAAACGTTGGTCTTAATTTAACTAATTGTACATTGACTAAATAAGTTTTTCTATAATTTTATTTATTTACACGCAAATGTGATGAAAAACATTGTACCTATGTCTCACGGGAAGTACGGGAATTACGAACCTCGACTCAGAAAGCCCTCAGTCGACTTCGGGCTTCTACTAGAGCCTCGATCGTAATTCCTTACTTACCGCCCTTAAAACACAATGTTCTATAATTGGTTTACTAGTAACAATTTGCTACTCAATGCTAAGAAGACGAAATGTGAAAGGTCTGCTTTGCCTAATGTTAGTCCACTAGTCAATTTCTTTACTACGTAATTTTCGTCAACTTGTCAATGATGTGTAAATATTCAACTCGTCAATTTCCCCTAATGCGTCATTTTCCTTAACTTGTCGCTTTCCTCAACTGGTCACTTTACGCTATCTCACATTTGTCACGGTTCGTATATTCATGTACCTACAATGTTACAATAATATATGTTAATGAATTAAAGTATAATTTCTATTTGAATATGAAATGTAAGGGAGTCGACGGAGTTCCGCGACAGCGGAGCTACTATTTCTGAATGTTTTGGCCCTTCAGGCCGGCTGGAGAACTAACATAACCTAACCCTATCTTATAGTGATGACACTAATTTTAGTCAGAGAACTGGTCACTTGTTTTTCATGGATATTTACCCAAACAATATACTAAATATTCTTCTCGACTGTACATTACGCATAGGTATTGACTAATATTGCCGAAAGTGACAAATTAGAATAAATGACCAGTTGAACAAACTGACGAATTTAAATAAATAACACACATACATACATACCTAAACTCAAGCCTTTATTCCCAGAGTGGGGTAGGCAGAGCTACAGAATTTCCAACTCTAAAAACTTTTTGATACTCGTAATTCAGTTACCACATTTTGCACTTAAAATAAATAAATAAATATCAGGGGACAATGTCACACCAATTTTATTGACCTAGTCCCAAGCTAAGCTCAAGGCTTGTATTATGGGTACTAGACAACGATATAAATACTTATATAGATAAATATATATATATATACTTAAATATATAGAAAACATCCATGACTCAGGAACAAATATTCGCGCTTATCACACTAATATCTGCCCTTACCGGGATTTGAACCCAGGAGCGCTAGCTTCGTAGGCAGGGTCACTACCAACTAGGCCAGCGCGTCGTACGAATTAAAGATATAGATGATATTAAAAAATTACAGAACTTGACCAGTTCACGAAAATTACGTATTAAGGAAAATGACGTGATGAAGTTCAATGCGACGGACGTATAAGACGACCGTATACACATATCCCCAAAATGCAGTCAGGTAAAACTCCGAGCCGGATGCATATTAGTGACGTGGGTGACGTCGGTCGGGTCGTGTTGCTGCGCAGTTACCTTTTGATTTGAACCCGTTACCGTTTCGAGGTTAGGAGCACACGCACACGAAAGACAAATAAAATAAACTAGCTGTTCCCGTGTCCACTTCGTTGGGCAAAACATTTTTTTTGAGTTAATAATTTTCCCGCTCACGATCTCCCGCCCTTTGCATCCAGTCACTGCCAGCTGCCTTCTTCAGGTCATCGGTCCATCTAGCCGGGGGGCGTCCTACACTACGTTTGCCTAAGCGTGGTCTCCATTCGAGAACCTTCCTGCTCCACCTCTCGTTGGTTCCACGACAGACATGGCAAGCCCACTGCCACTTCAACGGTGGCGCTCCTTGGGGGAGGCCTATGTCCAGCAGTGGACTGCAACAGGCTGATATGATGATGATGAATTTTCCCGCTAATTGCCGTTCCCGTGGGAATTTCGGGAATTCCTTTCTTAGTGCACCTCTACGGTACCTAAGCTACGTCCCTTCCAAATTTCAAGTGCCTACGTTTAGCCGTTTAGGCTGTGCGTTGATATGTCAGTCAGTCAGTCAGTCAGTTTCTCCTTTTATATATTTAGAAGATAAATAAGTATCAGAGGACAATGTCACACCAATTGACTTAGTCCCAAACCTAGCTCTAGGCTAGTACTATGGGTACTAGACAACGATATAAATGAGTAAAAATCAAAAGAAATGTACATAAAGACGCTATTTAAATGTCACTTAAATGATGTCTAACTTACAATTTCGTTACATAATGACGTATGTTTGACGTTTACCAACAGTTTCGTTACGGTGACAAAACTCTCTTTAACTGGACATTTATTTTGATTTTTACCCAAATGCTTCTCTTCATAACTAAGAGCTAGGCTTTTGTCGGTGGAGCGTCTGCAATGCCTCTTTATTGATTGCTAGGTTCTTGACATCTTGATATGACACGACCTTGACATTCTCTTGCTAAAAATAACTTCGTCTCGGTCGTCCTCTGCCTCTTATAGTGGTTTCTGAAAAAAAGTAACTTTAGAATGTAATTAAAATAATGTGGAGATGGTGGAATGTAAAAAAAATATGATTTCCCTAATTAATACTAAAATTATGGTCACCTAACATTTTCATGTTAAAACCTATTTGGACATCAACCGATCTGACGAGTGAGAAGTTTCGTATGTAGGGTGACCATGATTCTGAATAAAAAGATTTCATTTAATGTTCAGTTACTTAGGTAAAAACAAACGTAATGTCTTAACGCTTTTAAATGTATTAGGTACATTATATTCCTTAATGGAGTAGTGAGTTATAGTTTACTTTGTCCCGAATTCGCCCAGTATATCTTTTTGGATACGTACATTTGCACTTAAAGCTGTATTTTTGTATTTTTTCAGGTCCGCAGTCACTAATTATAAGAGTTTACATTCATCATTATATTTGTATCGCAGTGTAAATGCATAAGTATGAAGGAGATAGACAGATGCTTGTTTTACGAACCCCCCGGTATGAAAGAAGACATCGAATTATGGATAATAAGGGTAACTACTTATCTATTATCAAATTTAAGTACCTGCAAATGTTAAAATATTCTTTTTCATCACACTTGCTCGTAAATAGTGTCCTAACATGCTAGAAAAATCGACCGTAAATCCAAAATAATACCCGCGGGCCTTTTTTTACCATTACGTAACTAAAGTGCGTAATAGCTTTTTTTTAATATTATACGTGGACTCAAACTATCACAATATGTCAGGACCCCAATTCTTGTGCCATTCGATATGAAGTTTCATTCGAGATGAAATGTCAGTTGAATACTATTTCCTAACAATCTCGCATAATAAACTATTGATCTCATATGTCACTAGAATCGGACTCCGAACACGTTTGGCATTATCTGTGGTAAGTCACAGACAATGATGTAGTCTGCCGCTAATAAGTTAAAAATATGGTCTTTTGTCTGATTTTATTTCATTCCCTCGCAATTGTGATGAAAAACAGTGTACCTATGTTACACGGGTGGTAAAGGAAATAAAAAGCTCGAGTCATTAAAGCCCTCAGCCCTTCTAACAGACTCTCGTTTGTATTTCTTTCTTTACCACCCTTAATACTCAATGTACTATAATCTTTACAATAATAGGAAGATAAGAAGTCAATCCTGACTAATCCTAACCCGTACAAATTATACCTAACCCCAGTTTTTTTTTATGGCTTTACTCCTGTTAACCCATAAATTTGCAAAAAAAAAGGTCAACAGTCAAAAACTAATTTACAACTTTGTATGTCATTTTCCCGGGTCTCTATTGACTGCCATAATTATTTTTAGTCATAATGTGTGTTAAGTCATAATTTTCGCAAGTCATAATGCATTTTTCTCAGGACACGGTTATTTTGTCAAGATTTTTATAAAACTAACCTAACCTAACCCAACTAATCTACACGTTAAACGTTTATTAAAAACTGAACTTCAGCCTGAAAGAAGTTATAACAAAAAAAAGTATGACTAACTCTATATTATGACCAACGATAAGTATGGCAGTCAAAGGGATCCGAATTTTCCCATTTATTTATTTCTGTAACTTTTTATAACAGGTATTTACTAAAATTATTTCAAATTGTCGTGTATTGATAAATATGTTATTTTTTCAGAACTCTTTGCCTTGTCGCCCTGTTAACTGGAGAATTCTACATGAAGACGAGGTGTGCCTGATGCTGGAGGTAATCTATACTAATATCATAAAGCTGATGAGTTTGTTTGTTTGTTTGCTTGAACGCGCTAATCTCAGGAACTACTGGTCCGATTTGAAAAATTCTTTCAGTGTTAGATAGCCCATTTATTGAGGAAGGCTATAGGCTATATTATCAATACTCATATAGCCTAAGCGAAGCGAGGGTGGTTCGCTAGTCATACAATACAATACAACACAAATACGCTTTAATGAACATGACACAAAGAAAAATTAATAAGCAATGACAAATAAATACATGTCATGAACTTCTTATAATACAATAAATGATCTCTTCCAGAAAACCTTTGAGTAGAAGAAACGTAGCGACGTGCATATTATAAGAAAATACACAGTGCAAACAAAGACGTTTAAAAATATAAAATGAAGAAATAAAGTTTAATAAAATAAACCACTTTACAAACAATACACATTTCAAAACAGACATACTCGTAATTATTAACTTACAGATAGTTACTAACTCGGTAATACAGGGTGACACCTAAAACGTAATACAACATTTTATTTTCTAGATCTACTCATCAGTACGATCAACTTTTATTATGGGACTAATATCGAAATCGGTAGAAAAAAAATTAATCTCCCATACTAAAAGCAATCAGCTGGTTTCACAATTTGTATGGAGGCGTCGATTTTGTGTTTACGTTTTCGAAGTTGGTCCCATATTAATAGTTGATTGTAATCAAGAGTAGATTCGGGAAATTACATTTTGTATTACGTCTTAAGTGTCACCTAGTATAGGGTACATAGGCTACATAGGTACATTAATAATAAAACAACCAAACAGACATACCTATACATATTGGTCAATAGTAGATTGTTAACCAAGGGATGAAAGTGATAAAACGCAGCTCGAGATAATTAGGCTGCACGAGCGATAGCGAGTGCACCTATACTTCGAGGGTGCAATTGATACTTTCGCCGGAGTTAATCGCTCTTCTTTTCATTTCGATTATGAAGAAAGTAAAAAAAAAGGTTTTTTTGTTTAGAAAAAATTATAATGTCAAGTACTAGGAGTTCATAAACATTAAAAGTACATTGCTTATGCTTATTGCTGTGACGTGTGGGAGACATCCGCGCTGTGTCGTGTGTACCCCACCCGCCCGCCGGTGCAGTGCACCGCCTGCGATCTAATTTGCGCTACGCACCTCCTAATTACCGCTGCGCTCCTGGTACTTAGTTTAAATATGCAATTACTTTTCTTCCCGATGGTGGACATTTATCAATAGTCTAGCAGTATGAGACATGAAATAGTACATTTTGATATTAGTGCGGAAAGTATGCAGTGAGTTTGCGGGTGGTAGGACCTTGTGCAGGGTCCGTCCGGATCGCCACCACCATCTTATCCATTAACCTATCGCCAAACAGCAGTGTTCGCATTGTTGTGTTCCGATTTGGGGATAAGACAGCCGGTGAAATGACTAGCATAGTGGCATTCCACCTTAGTCCTCAGGGTTGGCAACGCATTTGCAATCTTAGGATTGCATTGCAGTCTTGTGAATGCGAATGTCTATGGGTCACAGTTTCCACCTACCATCAGGTGGCCTGTGTGCTCGTTTGTCTTCTTTCTGCCATAAAAAAAAAATAAAAAAAATAAAAAAAAGTATGTAATTTCAAACGAGGCCCGAGGTGTCTTGACCCGAGCTGCAAGCGAGGGCCAAGACTCGGGACGAGTGAAAATGACAGTTCCGCACGTATATCAAACGACATTTTTTAATACATCTGCGAAAAAATTACAATAAATGTATTTCACTATCGTCTAAATCGCTCATTTTTTCACATCGTTAGCTAAAAAGGCGGGATTTTGTTTTACTTTTAATTGATAGACTTTTTTCATAATGGCAATGGTTGCGACCATTCAGCCAAATCAAAGAAAAAAAAAGAAATATAGTAATTTAATTATATTATTTAAAAATCAAGCAGCACAAATACTCTATTAGCCAGTGGTAACGCATAAAGGTGGATTCACATTACACCGTGTTGGACTGGGCCCGGCTTCGGCATGGTGTAACGTGAATCCACCTTAATACTCAACTATCCGATCATTCGTAATATTCATTCAGATTCAGCCATCTTGATGAGAGCTGTTTTTTTAATATTACCTGGATAATTTGTGTGTGTATGTATGTATTTATGTAATTTTTATATTTAAAATTATATTACCTATATTTATAGTTTCAATGCTAAATGACGTAATCAAAAAGTGATTGAACATGCAAACTCTTTGGTTGAATGTATAGGTCGGAAGAGTAGAGAAATTAAAAAAGTTGGAAAAGTAAAAAGCACTAGTGCGGAATATCGAACTTTCCGCACGATATACGGCTACGGAATGTACCCATTTTTGAGCAACTGTATTAAAAAAATAATTACCCTCCTACAGCAGTCTTCTAAAAATCTTCATCCTTTTTCAGACCAGAATCTCACTATACGGCGTGGCCACGTACCACCTGCACATCTGGGTCGGCGCGCGCGCCAGCGCCCAGGACGTGACGGACGCGCAGCGGCTCGCGGCCACCATGGACCTGCTGCTGCGCCACCGGGTCACCGTGCACCTGGAGCGCCAGCACCTGGAGTGTGAACAGTTCCTGGCATACTTCGCACCTTGTAAGCTATTTTTCTGTTAGAATCTAACTTTATAGGTTTGTTGAGAAAAAAAAACAACTTCATAACTGCGCAGTTATGAAGGCGGGTAATAGGGCCTGAATGCTAAAATATTCTATGCTAACACCCGTATTTATAGTCAAGAAAAGTAATTACTTGAATATTAGTAGTGTCAAAAGTCATATAACAATCGTTACTTTAGTCATTACTTTACTTTAGGGTGTAAATATGTGTGTCGAAAAGACGGATAAATTCGGACGCGTTTTAAATTAAGCTGGCTTTAATGTGTTGTTTCTCGGCTAAGATCAATAAAAATCGATAAAGCCGTTTGAAATATATCAGGGGCCCTAGATAAGATGCTTAACGCCAACCTAAACGATTCTCGAAAAATGACAAAATGTATTATATAGAGTTGACAAAAGCGCTCGACGCGACCGTGGCACCTTACGTCAACCCTCTTATTCGATAGTGAAACGTTTGTAGAATGCGTCTTCGTCGAATGTCTAGAGAGGGCCACAGGTATCAGTGGCGGAATTTGTCTATTTTTTAATATATTTCTTTGGTCCCAGTGATAGAGTACTCGGCAGAACCACGTCGTTGTTTTGATAGTCATCGGAGCGGGCCCGTGCCACCAGAAAACAAGCTGTACGCCATTTACTCCAGAGGAAATAAATACGTCGCCGAAGCAAAACAGGTAAGCACGAGTAGGAGATCCTCATGAAAAGTCGAGGGACGAATTAGTTTATCACCCGGCGAGCTGTTCTGTCAGTGACCTCAAACAACATTTTAGGTCGTCCGATTTTCGTTTGACAACCATATAATCTTAAATACCTTACCCTCAGTGCGTGAGTACGTCTCGCACTTAACCCGTTTTTTTGTTTATCTATTTGTCATATTTATTTATTTATAAGTATATTTACATCGTATTACAGTTGGTAGACTAATGCACCATGAAACCAAATTAACAAATTAAGCTAAGTAAAAAATATTTAAAATTATTAAAATATCTACATTGGGATACTCGATTGCCTAGCATCCTTCATCTCACAAAATTTTATGCATTCATAACACACAGCCGACCATCGGCCTGCAAGCAGGTCGCACTCCGGCGCAGATGCTAAGTGCTCATTGAGCAGCGTATATATTGTATTGTATATTTATTTGTACAGCAAAAACCACTCGTCAATTTCAAAAATACCGAATTGGCGCCGCGGACGGGCGGCGTTTGCTCGGTGCACTGTAGTTTCTTTCAACTTGGTACTCGCTCGCGCGACTTTGCTCAACCAACCAGAAAGGGCCCAGACAAGATGCACTATGCTAGCTAGCGTTTCTCTTCGTTTCGTTTTTAAACCAATCGCGTCACTGGTAGATGACGTGATACGAAAAGTCACGTGATGTGGCAGGGACGCGATTGGTTTAAAAACTACACGAATAGAAACGATAGTTAGTGTAATGCATCTTGTCTGGGCCCTCTGATGTGCCCGGCCAAGGCGCATTCTGCAAACGTTATCTACTATCGAAAATGTATACAATTGACGAAAACTACTAATGACTAGCATAGAGGCATTCCATCTTAGCCTCAGGGTTGGCAACGCATTTGCAGTCTTAGGATTGCATTGCAGTCTTGTGATTGCGAATGTCTATGGGTCACAGTTTCCACTTACCATCAGGTGGCCTGTGTGCTCGTTTGTCTACTCGATGCCATAAAAAAAAAAAAAAAACTGCCGAACGGTCGTCGGGTCACAAAATAATTTGTCTAATGGGCGCGTTTTTGAACAAGGTTTTCTATGAACTTAAAAATTGATTTGTACGCTCTGACGGCACTACTTAACCTCGCCGCAGCGATATTCACTCGTTCGTTCGTCCGACTGCGTTGTTGAGAGAATCACACCCCTGGTTCCAGGTGAAATGCTCCGTGTCCTCAATGAACCAGCTGGACCCCCTGGTGCTGGTGACGGAGGCGCTGAGGGTGTACGAGGTGCCGCGCAGCTGGAACAAGAGGGTGGTTGCAAGGTTCGGCTCCTACCTTCAAATCGAGGAGTGGGTCAGAAATCGTGACCTCGCGGTTTCGGCCTTAGACCACGATCACGTACAATTAGGTAAGTCTTAGGCACTCAAATTAAAAAAAGCTAAATTCAAAATATTGATTCAGTAAATAGACCACATGAGGGCTCTTTTACACGTCGGTAATATAGGGTGAGTCTACCAGCGCTTCGGACGAGACCATGATTGCGGAGAAGAAGCGCCGCAAGAAACTCTAGCAGAAGGTAATTTTTTCAATCATAAAAACATAATAGTACTTAAAACTAAGTTACATTAAGTAAAGTAAGTTACATTAGGTAATAAAGTAATAAATAATACATTCTTAAAACTACCAAAAATAAAATCATTACAAATGTAAGGTCAATAAACCTTAAATTTAATTAAAAAATAACATGAGTTCAACACCACGAGGTCTTTACGTCAAAAGCCATAACTAGAATAATTTATTTAAAAAATAACCTCCTCCTTTTTTGAAGTCGGTTAACAAGTCAAGTCACAACTGACGATGTGCCACTCAGGGTAGTGATTCTGTAAACAACGCCGGTCGTACGAACTGTCGAGTGATATCCAAGAGGCGAGATTAAGTAGTCCCGTCAGTGCGAACAAAACACTTTGTAGCGCGTGCATTTTCAATTTAGCAGCATGATTCCTGCCGATGGGTCAAACGTATAAGGCTGCTTAATTGAAAATGCACGCGCTAAAATGTGTTTTGTTCGCTCTACTAAACTACTTTTTTTTTTTTAATTTATTGTACAACAAAAATACATTTTACATTTAAATGAACACCTCATAAACCGCTTAAGGGTTTGTGCGAGGATAGAACGCTCTGAAATTACAATAAAAAAAGTCTTACAATTTTATTACAACACAAGTACAAGTACACTTCTACCCTCAAACATTACAGTTTATTGACAAAGTACGATTTTACTTAAACTCGCCGCTTGGATATCACTCGACAGTCCGTACGACCGGTGTGGTTTACAGAATCACTACCCTGTTATACGATTTGTTTTAGCCTATCTGGCTTTTTATAGTTTTGTACGCGAACGGTAGCCAAACGAAGCCCTGTCAATACACCGACGCTGTCCGTCCGTCCTTAAATTAAAGAGCTGTATCTGTTGAACTGTAATAGATGGCGGAGTTTTTTTAATATGTGTTTTTACGGCGGATTTGCTAATAAAATGATAAAAAAGGGAAACCACGAAAGGTCCCCATACATACATGAAAAGTTTTTTCCAACGTATTTTTGTTTTCGTTGTGTCGTAAAAATGGTAAAACTATAATAAATTTTGGTATGACTATAATTGGTAGCCGGATTAGAATAGTGCCACTCCGTATCTTTCCGTGGATGTCGTAAAAGCCGACTAAGGTAATAAAGGCGTGTAGTACTGTTGGGCGATGGGCTTGCAACCTGTCACTAATACACTGGTAAACATCTTCGCCTAGGTGTACAAAATGTGGTTACAGAATTATCAAAAAGTTTTTATAGTTATTGGAAATTCTGTAGCTCTGCCTACCCCACTCTGGGAATAAAGGCGTGAGTTTATGTATGTATGTATAATACAAACCTTGAATCAAAACGACACCAAAACAAAAATGGTGAAATTTGATTTCGGCTGGCGCTAATTTGATTCGAATTGGAGTTTATTTATTTATTTAAATAGACACGCCAAAAATATACATGGCTTACATTTTAGAAATAAGTTACAGAAGACTAGCCTGTATACCAATTACAGGTGTGCAACAGAGTTCACCAAAAAACAGTAATTACTTTTTTAATAGGTAACCTCATAAATTACCTAATAAACTAAAGTTTTATAATCAATTTACCGTTTTAAAAATTTACCAAGCTTTTTAAAACTTAACATAAAACACACTAAAAACACTTAAGTATTAACACTTAAGTATTACAACTAAATCTACTCGACACTTTCTCGCGAACGATGTGGCTGCTGCACAAAATGTATAATAATACCCTCGGTGCGCGAGTCCGACACGCAATTGACCGGTTTTTTTACCGTAATCATTATCCTTGACGATGTCGTAGCTAATTTTAACCGGTTACTCTACAGAATATGACATTCGCAAAAGATCATACTCGCAAAACATCATATACGCATAACATCATACTCGCAAAACATCATATATGCATAACATCATACTAGCAAAACACGATATTCGCAAAACATTATATTTACAAATAGTCGGGTTTTGTTATAAAATCATTAGGTAGGTTTAGGTTATGTTAGATTTATATCAGGCCCGGAGGGCCAAACTACCCAGAAATAGAGCTCCGTTGACACTATCTAATTCACGTCTTAATAATAGTTTAGTTTTGCTAATGTAATTTGTTGCTACCATGATGATTTGCGAATGTCATGTTTTGCGAGTAATGATATTTTTCAGAATATCATGTTTTGCGAATATGGTATCCAACGACGGAAGGGTTTTAACTTTGCACAGTACAAAATAAACGTTATTTTTTGCCACAGATAACGATGCAACCTTCGAGGACTGGAAAGACTTCTACAAAGTCTTAGGATGGGACGACCCGGACACCTTCCCTGCAATACCTGAGGGAGAGAGGAGAGAGGCAAGTGATCACTCTTAGCGTAAAACATCGTTTGTACAGAGCAGGAGATCTTAAAAAAGTCTTTAGGGTTCGGGTTAATTTGGTAAAACCCGAAAAAATTACATACGATCATAATAGTCTTCCGACCAAACTAAGTTTCATTATGACTGAACTTCATAATGCCTTGGTATTCTATGGGGCTAAATCTCTAACTAACTTAGTCCCATATATACATACATTAAATCACGCCTGTTTCCCAGAGGGGTAGGCAGAGACCACTTCTTCCCATTTGCTACGATCTTGACAAATTTCTTTCGCTTCTTCCACATTCATGCATCGAGTCATGCACGCACGTCGGTTTCGGGTACTTAAGATTCGGCCCTTTTCCAGTATTTCTCCCATTTAACTCGAAAAAGGGCGGACTCTATATAGGGCGGCCCCTTCCGACCCGTCCACTCACTTTCGACCTGTATATCTCTTTCGTCAATCTTCTTTAATCCATCATTTCCAAATGACCGAACCATCAAAGCATGCCCTTTTCAATCTTAGTCACTACATCTTCTTTTATACCATATTTCTCTTGTGTTTGAGAGTGATTCTCTCAACGACGACGGTCGGACGGACGAACGAGTGAATGTCCAAGCGGCCAGTTTAAGTAGTCCCGTCAGAGCGAACAAACATGTTTTAGCGCGTGCATTTCCAATTTAGCAGCATGGTTTCTGCCGATGGATCGAACGTATAAGGCTGCTTAATTGAAAATGCACGCGCTAAAATGTGTTTTGTTCGCTCTGACGGGAGTACTTAAACTCGCCGCTGCGATTTCGCTCGTTCGTCCGACCGTCCCGTGGTTTTTAAGAGAATGTGCTGACGACTGTGCACAAACAATGGTGGTTTGAAAAATATTTTTTTATAAATTTAAGATCACAACGTTCTTTTTTTCTACCAAATTAATATCATAACTAAAATTGCTCTGTCAATGAGTAATAAGTTAAATTGAATATAATTGTTTTAGGTACAGACCGGCCGACCTAACTACAAATTGTTTGAAATATTGAGGAACCGCAAGGGAAACGTATATTACAAGCCCATGCGGCTTCCACTAAGAAAGGAACATCTAGACTCGCGGGTACGTTGTAAAATAGTTCTTATTAACTTTGTTATAGTTTTTCATTTCAAATATTCCCGTCAATACTATTGTCTTTTTTTTCAGAGTTTATTTATCTTGAGCAACGGCCAACACGACGTTAATCTGTGGGTTGGGAAGAATAACCAGGACAGAAATAAGGTACTATTTCAATATGTCACCTTTAATTAGTCATTAATTACCCTTCCGTTTACGAATGGGAACACCTTAATATTCCGAATTACTTTTCTCCGAATTTTCACTCACATTCGAATTCAAATTCAAACTCATTTATTCGCTATTAAATATGGTACAATTAGGTGTTGTTTGTTTGTGATTCCTGTACAATGACACATCTTGCTAGATACTAGCATGCAAATTGGCCATGCTTCATTTTTTTTTTGTATGGTTTTTATAATTTATTTGATAAATATAGACTATTTTAAGAAAGTAATTTCGGTATTTTTGTTTTTAATTAACCCTATGTACATTAAAAAAATATATTAATTTATTGCTGACGTGACGTCATCAAACGCATAATGGATAAATGTAGTCTTCGCCTGCATAAAAATAAATTACAGTAAAGTCTATGGTAAAGTCAACATCAACATCAAGGTGTCAACGTCACCGAGGACGGGCTCAAAAATTTTTGAAATCACTATCTGAACTTGTTTGAAATGGAAGGCCACAAATGATTCGTCCCTTTATGTCCGAATAACAGCAGGGATAACCCGGATTTGTTATTCGTACCAATCCCGGAACGACGGCGAGAGGAATGGTGTCGTGAAGTGAAGCAAAAACACTTCAAGAACTATTTGCAGTTTTGTTGTGAAGATCATTTAAATGTACTCGTATGTACCTGTTTAAAACAAACACGTTACTTTTACACAATGGTTTAACAATAAAATCTTGACCATTGAGTACTCGTATAAGTAAGATTGCATTTATTAATTATAATAAACAAACAATTTACGAAAAGAAACGACACGTCAATGTCAAATTTGTGTTTGATATAGACTAGACAGACGTCAGTCGGTTTTTTTTTAAATATGGCAATGGAATCATATCCAATATTCGTTTGATAACTCACAGAAAGGTCATTTGAAGGACAAAACATTTTAACGAATATCTTAATAATGTGAGACTTTTTTTTAAATCTGATATACAGAAACTGTACCGAAAGCTTGTTTCGCGAAATGGTTTTGAGATTTCCATACATATTTAAAAAGTTAGCATGGCTAATTAAGTTTTAAGTAACATTATTGTTAATTGTACACATAAAATTATTAAAATCAAAACAATAATAATAACACGGTCTACAAAGAGGATAACTATTCTTACATATAGAGGAAATTTGTCCGAATTTTCATTATTCCGAGAGCTATGTTGTGCTGGAGCTATTTTAAAATTAAATGCATAATTGAATTGTGATAATTATGTAGGTTAGGTTAGGTTTGATTTATAAGCGATAACAAAAAGTTAAGTCTTCTATCAAAATATTGCGTTCGCAATTATGGAGTTTGGATCAATTCGGAATTATGACTTTTCGGAATTATGTAGTCCATTACTGATTTGACTGGGTCAAAATGTTGCCAAGAACAAAAAATATATTTAAAGTTTACAGAAATAGGTAGGTACACAGTATTTAAACTTGGCGGTGATAGTTACGAGTAGAGTACAGATATAGTGAATAATCCTTTCCCATTGTTTTTGGTCGGATAACTTCGTATTTATCTTGCTTTCTCAGTTGGCTTATTGATGGGTACTGAAGCTAATTGAGAAACCTAGGTAAATACGAACTAATCCGACAAAAAACGATGGGGAAGGATTATTCACTACCCCCCTTACTTATAAACGTGGAATAAGCTTAGAATAGTTTATACCATGCTTTGGCACTTTCAGGCAAATGCAAATTTCACAATTACAGATAAGGACAAATCATGGCATAAACTATTCCAAGCTTACTCCGCGTTTATAAGTAAGGGGGTTAGGGTAAGGGTTACCTTAAGCAGTACACGTTCTTAGGCTGATATGATGATGATGAATACGATAGATGTTTTTAATCTGTTACAGGCAAAGATGTATGGCTTGGCGAAAATTCAAGAGTTCATGACTCATTTCAAATTACCCTCATGCGTAAGTGCATACTCGTACATTATTCAATTTCACAGCCCAATGATTCAAGTAATGACGATGCAAATTAACATTTAGTAAACAGTCAGATTTTAATTAATTTAGCACTCTGTTAGTCAAAGCATTTGGACAACCGTGAAACCATCAGTGTTCGCATTACGATTGGTTTGTAACTTTACCACAAGTTACAATATTACCGTACTTGCTAGGAAGTCAGGCTCTGTCCCTCGTCCTATTTATATAGGGAGAGAGCATTCGACTTGTATGTATGTATGTACACTCTTTATTGCACAAAATATAAATGATACAACATTGTTATTAACATGTACAAAGACGAGCTTATCCCTAAATGGGATCTCCTCCAGCTAACCCTGAAGTAAATGAGTTAAGATATTTCCTCCGATATTTGGTACTAAAATTCGACACTTACCTTCAATCTCCATCTATTCAAATGTATGTTACGTTTGTTTTTGTTCTACAGGCTCATATGACGATCATCCCGGAGGGCTTGGAACCGAAGTATTTCAAGGAAAAATTCAAGAACTGGATATTGGAATAAGATATATTTTGGAATCCTCTTAGGTAGCTGCGTCGTTCATAGCTCAATTCAGTAATTGAATCCAACAATACATTAAACTGCATGCTCTCTCTTGTCTCAACCTTGGTTTGTTTGGCTTGTTTTGATCAATCACCTAACTCTGCATCTTATCTATCTTCTGTCAGCAGAATTTAGAAACAAAATGAATGTCGAATATACTAAGAGCTTGACAACAATAAAGTTATCACAAATATAATGATGGAAAGTAAGAATTAGTTGCTTGAAGCAAGATTGCAATCGTTGTAGATAAGCGCAGCATTGGACTGAGCACACATAAAAAGAGGGGTATTTACACAAAATATTCCAAATGGATGTATACGTTCGATACACGATTTAGGGTGTATCCGTAAGGATCCCATAAATAAGATAAGATAAGATAGTCACAAAAGACATTCTGCCGTGATATATCTATAATGCCGTTATCTGACATCTGGTATTTTTTTTACTTATAATGCTATATTAATGAGAAAAAAATCTCTATCAATCTGTGTTTGCGATTTTTAAAACAAGAATTTGTTAGATAACGGCATTATAGATATATCACGGCAGCATTGGTGTCGTTACTGCCAGATTTGTTTATTATAATTAATATTGTAAATATGTTATTTAATGTATGCTAACTAAGAAACTTTTTTTCTTAGTATGCTAGTTTTTTAATGATGCAATATTTATACTACTTTTATATATGGATTTAGGGATATCGGACCATACAGGGCAAATAATTAAAGTACCCACTAGTTTAAGTTTTCATGAAAAGTATTGGTATGTCAAAATAAGGAGAATAGATACTTAGTTAGAAATATTTGTTAAATACTTATCCCAAATTAATTTTGCTAGTGTGTATCAATACACAGATGCCAATTCAGCTTATGAAAGTTTTATAACTTCATTTAAATTAATTTACGACCTATGTATACCTCTCGAAAAAATCAAAATTACACATACGAGAAAACCCAATTGGAAAACTACAGGTATAAAAAAAGCTAGCCAAACTAAACGTAAAATGCATCAAGAGTTAATAAAATGTAAAAATAATCATAATATACCCAAATATAAAAAATATTGCAAAATTTTTAAAAAAGTTATTAGGAAGTCAAAAATCATATCAAATGATACATTCATAAATAATTGTAGTAATAAATCAAAAGCCACATGGGGTCTTATAAAAAAACACACGACCACAACTAATACAATATCAACTTCTATTGAAAACCTTAAAAAAGATGGTAATACTATATCTGATCCGATTCAAATAGCAAGTGCCTTAAACAATTTTTTTATAAATCAGAATATTACTAATGCTTCGTGTTCGTCTGAATATACATTAATTGCAGAAAAAGTTAGCAAAAGCATTTTTATGTACCCAATTGACGCTTGTGAACTTAGAAAGATTATTAAATGTCTCAAAAACAAGACGAGTTCAGGGCACGATGAGGTACCAATGCGACTCATTAAAGCATGCATTGATCACATTATTAACCCTCTGGTCTATATAATAAATCTTACTTTAGAGACTGGAGTATTTCCTGAGGACCTTAAAAAAGCAATCATTAAACCGCTGCACAAAAAAGGATCTAAAGATGAGATGAACAATTACAGACCTATTGCCTTGCTGCCAAGTTTTTCAAAAATTTTTGAAAAAGTTATTTATTCTAGATTAATACATTTTATAAAATCGAATGATGTTTTAAATCCAAACCAATTTGGATTCCAGAAAGGAAAATCCACTACTCTCGCCATATTTAAAATCTTTAAAAATATATGGGATAACATTAATGAAAAAAAACTTTGCGTCTCTCTTTTCCTGGATATGTCCAAGGCATTTGACTGTGTATTACATGACGTTCTCCTACGGCAGTTAGAAAACATTGGCGTAAGAGGACACATTTTAGATCTATTTAAAAGTTATTTATCGAATAGGAAGCAAGCTACAGTAATCGTTAAATATTGTAGAGAAAATAAAACTGTGGAGCACGTAAATTCAGAGTTTGAGCTGGTTCCTATAGGAGTTCCCCAGGGAAGTGTCTTGGGGCCTCTTTTGTTCTTGGTCTATATTAATGAGCTTCCGATGGCGATCTAAAATCTATGCGTGTTATTTGCTGACGATGCAACTTTATTATTTACAGGAGAAAAGTCGTCGGCTCCCACTTTAGAACAAAACATTAACCATACACTTAAAAAGGTGGTAGAGTGGCTACGTAAAATTAATCTTAGTGTAAATTTAAGTAAAACTAAACTGTTACAAATTAGAAACTATAGAACGCCTCCCCTTCAAATAAATGTAAAAGAAGCGGATGTATCTTTGGAGGAAGGAAGTATGTAATATGAGCTTCTTAGGTGTGACAATCGATACTCATTTAAATTGGAAGGCTCATATTACAAAGATAAATAAAATTATTTCTAGTAACTGCTACGCCTTGTCTTTATTATCTGGAGCTTGTTCTGAAAACATTACTAGAAATGCGTACTTTGGAAACGTGTACCCATTGCTAACCTACGGTATTATTTACTGGGGTAACTGGGTGATTCTTCGGGGCCCTGATTTTTGACGTCCGGGGGCTTAGTCCAATGAACTCTTATTTTAGAAGGTTGATTTTTTTTTCAGAGGTGACTGATATTCATGTTTAACTGGGACACTGGTTGATTTTCGTGTAACTGATTCTAAACATAGACAAAAAAAATTTAAAAAACCATTATTCTTATTACTCTGTCGTGTCCGTTCTCCATTTTCTTGAAATCATATGATAATAACTTAAATTTAGTCAACTTTATCAATATCTTGAGTGACCACATAAAAAGAAGATTAGTTGATAAATTAAAAAAAAACAACAAATATTTTTTACATGCAATATTATTCTTATAACTGAGGATTTAACATTTGTCCGCCGTAAAATTCTTATTACTCTGGAGTGGGCTTCAATCAGCTGTATCATAAAGGCATTTAAAAAACAAGCGAAAACTCCCACGTGGGCCGGTTTTTAGTCGCGTTCCGAACGTGTCAGGTGGTGGACGTGTCGGCTGATGCTCATCGCTCCGGAGTTATGAAGGTTAATATATCATTACTCTGTCCTTGGTTTACGTAACATTCTTATCACTCTGTTAGTTTTTTTAACAAGTGTGTAATATTTAAAAAAAAAAACTTGTGCTTGATTAACTGCTTTACGTGCTATCTTACCGTAGCATTAACGGTAGCCTTCCAGTATGTTTGTATTATGAACCATCAGCTTGTTTTCATATTTTTCTTACTCCTCTGTCCCTTATTGCTTCGGAGTTATGGACAGCGGAATTAGAAAATCGACAGTTTTCATACTTTTTTTTCACTTTTGATGTTGTGATTTATTAATTAGAGACTCATGCAGTCGTTTTAACCTGCTTCAAAAACTTATGTTATCAATCCGACACGTATTTAGGTAAGCAATTAATTCACATATCGTCGGTGATACTGCAATACCGCGTAACGAACAATTTAGATAAGATGCAAAATACACCTTATCATGTAAGTCAGTAAGGTACATTTTTCAACTTATTGAATTTGTTAGTAGCGCTGTTTTGCAGTATCACCGACGATATGTTAATCTATTAGGGCTCCCAAACAACTAAACAAAAAAAATATAGGTGATGTTTGTATGTTTGTTTGTAAATTTGTATGTAAGTACCTATGTGTTTTTTTAAACATTTCCCGAAACTATCAGTCGGATTGTGACCATTATTTTTTACTAGCTTAAATTTACTTCAACATTGGGAACAGTGTTGAACAGTGCAAGTTTCATCAAAAACCGCTCAGTACAATTTCAAGAAATTTCAATTTGGTATTTTCTATGTTTAAAAGTATATTTTTAAAATTAAAGTTATAACACAGCTTAAGAACGCCTAAAATTACAGTTTTCTATGACGCTTATTAATTAATACAAATAATAAATTATTGTATACCTAGGTACTTCAATAATAATTGCACATGTTTTATTTTTATGTTATTTAAATACCGAGAAAATCACATAATTTTTAATATTTTAAACCTATTCTTACTTCTCTGTCGTCAATTTCTTATTCCTCTGGGCACAAAAATTAAAAAGTTAATTAGTTTCTTTAAGAGTTCATAAAAATGAGTGCCAAAACCATATTCATGTTTCTAAATAAATCTACTTTCATGGGAGAATATATTTATTACTCAAATAAGCAAAAAAAAATACGACAGAGGAATAAGACAAAAATCACGACCTCGAAGAATCACCCAACTCTGTAAATGCTCAATCAACTTTTTTGCTTCAAAAGAGATGTGTACGAACCATATACCGCTTACACGACGGCCAATCACTTCGAAGTATATTTAAAGAGAAACATCTTCTCACTCTTACTGGCGTTTACATATTTGAATTATGTATATTCGTTAAGAGTAATACAAATTACTTTGCAAAAAGATCAAGTTTAAAAGATAATTTACGCATGCAATATAAATTCGACTTGGTGTGTCCTAAATCGAATAACGCAATCTATAGCAAGAGTGCATTTGTTATGGCGATACGTATTTTTAATAGTCTTCCTCAAGAATTAAAAATGCTTGAGGGACATCAATTTAAGGTTAAACTGAAGAAGTGGCTGTATGACAATGTTTTTTATACTTTAAATGATTTTTTTATGTACGCTGACAATTATAAATAGTCACTCCACTTTAGGTTATGTATTTACTCATACATTCATAACGTTTTATGTTTTAACTCTAAGCCAAAATGATATTGTATGCCTGGAATGGGCAACTGTTGGAACCATAATATTTTTGTAAACCATCCATTTATACACAGTTCACAATAAATATTTTCTTATTCTTATTCTTATTCTTATACTGCCAGCTTTAAATACTAAGCAATTAGTAAATACTAAATTATTGTGTAGGTAGTACATATAACAATGTATACAACTCACACACGACTGGCTCTACTTAGAAAATTAAGATAAACACTAGATGTGCCTTAAAACACCGTTAGATACTAACATGGTTTTATTTAAAGTATATAATTAAGTGCCTATAAATGTAAGTACTTTTAATTTCAAATTAAAAATAAAGTCTTCAGCTGTCGCATTTTATGAATGCATTTATGGTGCTTTATATCGCATTTATAGAAAAACATTACTTTTCTACCTCATAGAAATACATTGAATACGTATATTATTTGTTGTTTTATTATTTGCATTAGATTATTTAGGTATTAACACGTTCTGATTCTTTTGAAAACATAACTATGTATAGATAATTTTGAGCTAGACTATAACGCGTTTCATTCTACTTCTATTAATGTTTGTACAAAGTGATATTAGTAAGAGCATATAACTTAACGCGACATTACATTGATATCATATTAACCGCTAGGTACCCATCCAAGAATCAACAAGGCAAATCATTTATAGTAAAATAGTTTCCTTATTGAAGGACTTTCCGCGTTAAAAAGAAAAAAATATGTGAAGCTATTTTCATAAGGTAAAAAAAGATTTCTTGGAGTAAATTGTCTGCCAAGTAACAAGCAATCAATCAAATCAAATCAAAGCAATCAAGCAAGCAATAGTAGCAAGTGGAAAGAAGTGGTCTCTGCCTACCCCTCTGGAAAACAGGCGTGATTTAATGTATGTATGTATGTAATTGTCTGCCAAAATTATTTTTATCGTAACCGCTCAAAAACGCCAAATATGATCCCTTATCGGGAATGGAACCTTGCACGGCTAGGTTTGCAGGCAGTCACCACGAACTAGGCTACCCACGTAGTTAAATACATACATACATACATTAAATCACGCCTGTTTCCCAGAGGGGTAGGCAGATACCACTTCTTTCCACTTGCTACGATCTTGACAAATTTCTTTCGCTTCTTCCACATTCATACATCGAGTCATGCACGCACGTCGGTTTCGGGTACTTAAGATTCGGCCTTTAACCAGTATTTCACCGATTTTACTCGAAAAAGTATGCCTAGGGCGGCCCCTTCCGACAGTTCCGACCCGTCCACTCACTATCGATCTACTACGTAGTTAAATTTCCTTCAGTAATTCAATTCAATTCGATGTAAAGGCAGATCTCAGAAATCGCATTAAAATACAAAGAACTGTATGTAACAACCTCTGATTTCAATAAAAATTACAATAAAAATAATACGCACGTATCAAAAAGTAACAAAAACCAGAAATCAACGCGGAACTCCGTCAGCAAAGTATAAGTGTCACAAAATGGCGCTACGGTGTCATAAACTACTTTTCATCACACTTGCTCGTAAAGAGTGTCCTAACATGCTAGAAAAATCGACCGTAAATCCAAAATAATACCCGCGGGCCTTTTTTTTACCATTACGTTACTTAAGTGCGTAATAGCTTTTTTTTTAAATATTATACGTGGACTCAAACTATCACAATACGTCAGGACCCCAATTCTTGTGCCATTCGATATGAAGTTTCATTCGAGATGAAATGTCAGTTGAATACTATTTCCTAACAATCTCGCATAATAAACTATTGATCTCATATGTCACTAGAATCGGACTCCGAACACGTTTGACATTATCTGTGGTAAGTCACAGACAATGATGTAGTCTGCCGCTAATAGGTTAAAAATATGATCTTTTGTCTGATTTTATTTCATTTCCTCGCAATTGTGATGAAGTGTGGAATAGTTTGTTTGTTTTGTGGTTGCCGGGTTAGAATAGTGCCACTCCATATCTTCCCGTGGATGTCGTAAGAGACGGCTAACAGAATAAAGGCGTATAGTATTGTTAGGCGATGGGCTTGCAACCTGTCACTAATACACTGGTAAACATCTTAGCCTATAAGTGCAAAATGTGGTTACAGAATTATTAACAAGTTTTTAGAGTTGTTGGTAATTCTGTAGCTCTGCCTACCCCACTCTGGGAATAAAGGCGTGAGTTTATGTATGTATGTATGATTTAGGGTTAATATAAAAAGGAGGCTTTTTAATTGGTTGTCTTAATTGATAAGGGAAAACGCAAGCGTTGCTAATTCTGTGGCCACCGCTCTATTTTGTTATTATCTTAATCATAAACGCGCAATAGCTAAAGTATTTTTTTTGGCGTAGAGAAGACAAACGAGCACACAGGCCACCTGATGGTAAGTGGAAACTGTGACCCATAGACATTCGCATTCACAAGACTGCAGAGCAATCCTAAGACTGCAAATGCGTTGCCAACCCTGAGGACTAAGATGGAATGCCACGATGCTAGTCATTTCACCGGCTGTCTTATCCCCAAACCGGAACACAAACAAACACTGCTGTTTGGCGGTAGGTAGGTAGGTAATGTATGTGGTAGTGATCCGGACGGACCCTGCACAAGGTCCTACCACCCGCACAATAAAATCAAATAATAATAAAAGCAAATATGCTCTGTCCTTCTCGATGTAGACGCAAATAAATAAAATACATTTTCATCTTTCGATTTCTTTTAACCAATTTGTTCACGTCGCGTATCAATCAACCATTTCTTTTATATGTGTATCCAATTAGGATTGTTTCTCGGCGATCAAAACCGGATCCGAGACGATCCGGCACGTGCGTCACTTGATTAGCCGTCTTACGAGATTAGTGGAGCCGGTCCCAGGGGCGGGAACAATGAAACTTGCCGCGAACTTATCTGAACTGGCTAAATCAGAAACTTTTATGGTATAGACAAAACAAACAAGCACACAGTCTACCTGATGGGAAGAGGTTTCTAAGAGCGAGAGACACTTTCAATTTCACGTCCATCTCAAGAAGAAGATTGCAATTTTTTTTCTTTTTATGGCATAGATATGACAAACGAGCACACAAGCCACCTGGGTGCTGGTAACACACTGTATATGAGTTTGATAATATAGCCTATAGCCTTCCTCAATAAATGGGCTATCTAACATCGAAAGATTTTTTATTAAATCGGACTAGTAGTTCCTGAGATTAGCACGTTCAAGCAAACAAACAAACCAACTCATCAGCTTTATAATATTAGTATAGATTACCTCCAGCATCAGGCACACCTCGTCTTCATGTAGGATTCTCCAGTTAACAGGGCGACAAGGCAAAGAGTTCTGAAAAAATAACATACATTATCAATACACGACAATTTGAAATAATTTTAGTAAATACCTGTTATAAAAAGTGACAGAAATAAATAAATGGAAAAATTCGGATCCCTTTGACTGGCATTTTTTTTTTTTAATGGCATAGAGATGACAATCGAGCACACAGGCCACCTGATGGTAAGTGTAAACTGACCCATAGACAAGACTGCAGAGCAATCCTAAGACTGCAAATGCGTTGCCAACCCTGAGGACTAAGATGGAATGCGTCTTTTCTAGTTACATCACCGGTTGTCTTATCCCGAATTGGAACAAAACAATGCCAACCAGGGTACTGATTCTCTGAACAACGACGGTCGGACGGACGGACGAGTGAATGTCAAAGCGGCGAGTTTAAGTAGTTCCGTCAGTGCGAACGAAACATATTTTAGCGCGTGCATTTTCAATTAAGCAGCATGGTTTCTGCCAATGGGTCGAACGCGTAAGGCCCGTCTGTTGTTTTTAAGAGAATAACACCCCTTTGCTGTGTGTCGGCAGTTTAACACATTCACCAGCAAGTACTATCGGGTATTCTATGATGTTCCCACATAGGGTACCATTTAGAAATATGAAAAGAGTCTTTGATGACTGAGGGCGAAAACACTGAACTGTCGATTGAAACTACATCAATTGGCTTTTAATTGGCTTCATCTACACGGTGGGGCCTGTAACTAGAGCAAAAATTAAAAATGTACATTCTTCTCCTTAAACTACGCAACGTTTGTTTGACGACTTTGAAAAAAAACTTGCGGTTTGAATTTTATTACATTTTAAAGTTAATTCGAACACGCAATGTACTATGAAATTGATTATGTCTGTAGAGTTACTAGACTGACAGGCGATGTCAATTAGACGGAGTTTTAAGTACATTGATAATACTATTTACTTTGTTTGAAAAAATAACATTCTAAAAACTTTATGATTTTAAAAAGTTGTCTAGTTTAAGGAGTAGAATCTACGTTTAAATTTTTTGCTTTAGGCCCCACCCTGTATAACGTAAGACGTTGAAAATTGCCAATGATTGTCTTCGGGGGCCTTAAAATTAACGGCGGGTTGCCAGTGCCCTTGTACCTTTACCATTCCAAAAAAAATATTATTTCAACCAGATTATAAATAAAGTCAATTCATATCATCTCAATTACCTTTTCCCCTTTTCCCACGACCTCAATACCAAGCTCATTCAAGGCGAATATCCAATAAAGGTCGTTTACAAGTATACCCACTTAACCGAAAGACACGTCGAATGCAATTTACTCGTTCACCTGAAAATTTACAAATATAATGCGTATTCATGGGTGGGGGGGGGGGAGGCGGAGATCGCTCTCTTTGACTACAAATTGTTTTACACAGCAATCTTCGTGACGGAAAAGGTGCGTTTGAGTCTAACCCGAAAGTGATTGCGTGTTCTATATTGTCTTTTAACGATGTTTTGTAAAGGTTGGTTTATGGTATATTTTCACGTTACGGTAATATTACGGGATCTAGAAGCTAAAAGCTTCAAGTTAATTTTATTTACCAAACAGTTAGAACCATCCTTATAATATGAATACATCCATCCTTTTATTTTATTTTACTTATTTATTTCCACAATAATTGGCTTACAGTTTTATCCAAATCACCTATCATACCTAAAGGATTACAGATATAAAATAATAATTTTTTATAACAAAAGAAACAAAAAATAGTAGACGAGTACACAAATAGGGTTATTACAATTACAAAAACTTAAACGAATTACACAAGAACGTACAACCGCCATTCTTGCAGCCTCTACGAGAAAACAAAGAACCTAACATAAATACATATTTTAAAACCATAAGTATTAACCTATTTTAAAAAATTGCAGTATTCTTTGAACTTCTTATGTCTGTTATTTTTACGTTCTTCTATTGTTTTACAAAGTAAAAATCAATGAAGGCAGCTCCCAAAACCTATTAAAATGATCCCAGCGACTCCACCATTGACATGGCCATAGATCACGCCCTGCTTTTTGCCGGGAACTTTTGACGTAGCGATTATTTATCAGGTGCCATAAACAAATAGCAAAACAAAAGGCCATCTGTCTCCTCGACAACATCCGATTTATCGCACCAAGAAATGATAAGTTACACTTTCTTTGGCAACCCTATGTTCATTTACTTTTATCATACTAAACGCAACCTTAGACCCTTAGTGTAAGGTTGCGGTTGTAAGTGGAGGTTGAGAAACGGTCTGTCAAGTTCCTGTGGTTGCCTTAGGGCTGTCACGTTTTTGCGTTGGTTAGTTTCCTCGAGATAGTTTTGATTTTTTGGCTTGTTCTTGTCTTGTTTGGGCGTTGAACGGAAACAGTTTTTCTTGTATTAATCTACTTAAGTAAGCTACTAAGTTTTGGTGTTATCTGAGATATTTTTTGCTTAGTGTGATGAACTATTGCAGTTATTCTACTGAATAGGGTACCTATACGTATGTATTTCTCTATACATACCTACATTATAACTAGGTACATCGTTGTCTAGTACCCATACCTACAACCTGAGCCTAAAGGGGCACTTACCCGGGTAATTTTCTGAACAATAAACCTGCTGAAACAGTGATGTTTTCAGGATATCTTAAACGTTAATTACGTACCTACGTTGTTAGGTAGACATGATAATGTGCCTTTCGATGAAATGAAAATAATTGTGCGTAATGATACGTTCGTTGAAAGGTGTTTTGATAAAATAATAAGTACCCTCATAACACGAAAAATAAAGACGTTTTTAAAATATGTGCAAAGAAAATGGTTGACATGTTAACATGCACATGCACATAGCATACTTTCACAGCGCTGATTGCAACGAAAAACTTATGACACACCGCGCCCGCGTGGCGACAGTGATCGTCAACCTTTGCACTATTTTATTTTATTTTTGAGTAAAAATGTTACTTACTTGAATAAACTTAATTTAAGTTACAGTTTATGTTCGGAAAAGAATTTATTTAAAAAATTATTGATTTATTATCTTTATTTATCATTACCTAAACAAATAAGTTTTACTGTTTCTTTTTTAATGATTAATACAAAAACTGATTAATTATACGATATTAATTAGTTAAGGTGCCATTTTATCAAACATTGCCAAATCCCCAGTTACACTACATCCAAATTATTAACGCATTTATTCTTGACCTCCGGTGTATACTCACCGATGCACCTTTCGTTTCACCCCAGTAACAAACACACTGTATAGCAGACAATTATCACGCCATAAATGGTTTTACTATTATCCTTATTCCCGCGGGAAATCCTGGACGCCGAGTAACACGGATACGCCATTAGTCATCCCCGGTGCAAAAAGGAGCACACAACCTAAACGTTACTCGTGCGATATTCATTGTATTTAAGTTTCTCGCACTTAAACTAGGGGAAGTTCGCGACTTTGAATACGTAAATCTATCGGTATTTTCCCGAAATCAAAAATGTAAATCGAATTTAACCACGCATTTTATATTTTCCCCTGTACAAATTGTTAAAAAATTACAAAAAGTTAAACGACACAACGCAAAACAAAAAAAGACCATAGTGTACCAAGTTTTAATCTACAAAAACTTTCACATTAGATATTATTTTATTACGTAAAAAATGTTGACTTCCCCTAGTAAAGCGTTCGCGATTCGCGCTACGATGGTTCCAAATAATGACTAGATGTCTTACGGACGCTGGGTCTAGACCAAGACAAAGACGTCGACACTCTTTAGTGAGCCGGTGAGATCTAGGAGTTGGCGCGAAAATATTGTTTATAATAATAACATGGAACTTTAGAAAAGGTTGACGACAGGTGCTTTTATTTTATTTCTCTTATTAATGTCACACAAGCGGACGCAGTTTCATGTTTTTATGGATTTTAATTGCCAAACGTGTATACAGGGTTACTGGTTAAGTCGACCTAGATCCTTTAAGGGGTTATAGTTTCCATAATTTCTCACCACTTTTACTTGAAACACCCTATTCCAAACTTAACCGTTTTCAAGATATTTAACTTTTAACATAACTATTCTTAAATACCATTTTTTTCCATATTGCATCATTTGTTTTAGAATCCTTGCATTTCATTTGTTTTTTTTTACAACAATTATGTAGTAGATAAGTGTCTTCAACATTCTGGGTACCTAAATTACCGTTAAGTGTGCTAACCGAGTCGTATTAGATGAATGATTGCGAAAGAAGGTAAGAAATTTCCACGAAATATTTTTTTCTAATAGGAATATTTCAAAAAAACTCTATGGCAGTAATACTGCAGATAATCTAAAAAACATCTACATTTCTTCAGCTGTCTAACGAGGTATGGCAATCTTGGCTATTATTAAAAACTAGCGACCCGCCCTCGCTTCGCTTCGGTTTATTTGAGTTTTCTATAACACACGTACATAAAACAAAATTTATTATACATAAAAACCTTCCTCTTGAATTACTTTATCTACTAAAAAAAACCGCATCAAAATCCGTTGCGTAGTTTTAAAGATCTAAGCATACATAGGGACAGACAGCGGGAAGCGACTTTGTTTTATACTATGTAGTGATAGTGATAAATAGAAATATCTTAGTTGAAAGTCTTGACTTACTTTTAATATTTTTAATAATAGCCAAGATTGCTATACCTCGTTAGATAGCTGAAGAAATGTAGATGTTTTTTAGATTATCTGCAGTATTACTGCCATAGAGTTTTTTTGAAATATTCCTATTAGAAAAAAAATAATCGTGGAAATTTCTTACCTTCTTTCGCAATCATTCATCTAATACGACTCGGTTAGCACACTTAACGGTAATTTACTCGTAGGTACCCAGAATGTTGAAGACACTTATCTACTACATAATTGTTGTAAAAAAAACAAATGAAATGCAAGGATTCTAAAACAAATGATGCAATATGGAAAAAAATGGTATTTAAGAATAGTTATCTTAAAAGTTAAATATCTTGAAAACGGTTAAGTTTGGAATAGGGTGTTTCAAGTAAAAGTGGTCAGAAATTATGGAAACTATAACCCCTTAAAGGATCTAGGTCGACTTAACCAGTAACCCTGTATACCGGATACTTTAAATACCTACTTTTACATTCCTATTTCATCCATAATAATATTACACTTGCTTGCTCGATGCACATTTTTAGGTGTTCCTTACCCGAAGAAACTTATTTCAGCGGAATTTCTAACATATAAAAAAAGTGAAAGAATAAAGGGGGTCCCCAAACCAGAAACGTTTTTACCGTATTTTTTTTGTAAAAATGGAAAACATTACATTCTAAAAGATGGTCAAGTTTGAATTGGGCTCGCGCTGATTCGATTAGAAATCATTAATTGTATTGTTTTTATTTTTCCCTTGTACAATAAACTATAAGCATACATAAATACATACTATTATTAGCGTTTGCCTGCGACTTCGTCCAAAATAGATATCAAAACTATGTACCTAGTACATAAGGTGAAAAGTATTTAACTAACGTCACCCTGCCCTCCAATCCCTCCATCCACTTTGTTTAAGAGCTCAACACTCCTCGCTACACCCCGTATTTACTTTGATGCCTGGTTTTGGGAGGCATTCGAAAAAGTAAAGTCGACAGCCAATAAACTAGTTCACCTTTTGCGACTATTTTATTTACGGGGTGGTTGGTGAAATTTATCGAGTATTTCTCTATGATAGTACTTCTTTTCGCACCCTGTAAATTATGTTATTTATTGTGTCAAATTCATGTCAAAAATTATTATTATTACACAAAAGGGGGTTAAAACTTGATGTAAGATTTACCGCTCAACACTGGATCAAAAACAAAATCAAAATATTTAAATATAATTTTTCTTTTCAATTTAAGGGGACAATCTCACACCAATTGACCAAGTCCCAAACTAAGCTCTAGGCTTGTATTATGGGTACTAGATAACGATATAAATACTTTTATAGAGAAATATATACTTAAATACATAGAAAACATCCATGACTCAGGAACAAATATTTGCGCTCATCACACAAATATCTGCCCTTACCGGGATTCGAGCCCAGGACCACTAGCTTCGTAGGCAGGGTCACTACCCACTAGGCCAGCGCGTCGTCATTTGTTCAGTAACTTGGCCACACACGGGCTCTTTTACACGATCGGCTGAAACACCCTGGAAAACGACCCTTTATTCATACAAAATGAGTTCTATACGCAATGATAATGACCGGATCGGCGTCAAAGTGAGACATTGAAAAATGAGGTTTGGTTTGTGTCTGTTATGATATTTTTTTTAAAGTGAAGTTGAAAAAAAGAACAAGGCGCGGGCCTCGCGTCGTCCACTGAAAAATGTAAAATGCGGTTATGTCGGCGCCAACCTTTCAAACTCAGCTGTAGTTAATTATTTATAAATTTGATTTTTTCGAGAACAAAAATATATTTTGTTGAAATAAGGTAAAAAGTTCACATACATACGAGTACATACATTAAATCACGCCGGTTTCCCAGAGGGGTAGGCAGAGACCACTTCTTTCCACTTGCTACGATCTTGACACTTTCGCTTCTTCCACATTCATACATCGAGTCATGCACGCACGTCGGTTTCGGGTACTTAAGATTCGGCCCTTTTCCAGTATTTCTCCGATTCGATTCGAAAAAGTACCGGCTCCGACCCTTCCTCTCACTTTCTCACTGTATATCTCTTTCATCTATCCTTTCCAAATGACCGAACCATCGAAACATGCCTTTTTCAATCTTAGTCGCTACATCTTCTTTTAGTCCACATTTTTCTCGTTAAATGTTTAACATGTTTAACTGTAATTCTGTATTCGTTGACAACAGTTGAACTTTTAATTGATCGAAACCATTTTCCAATTTCGTAGTTAAGTAAAAATACCTACATCACCCTGTAAACATGATCTCATGATCCAGCGCGGGAAATTCTAAGAAAGAGGGGGCCTTGTAGATAAAAACTATAAGAGATTTTATCAATTTTCCCTTCTCAATTTATTTCGTAAACACCATAGCACAAAAGTTAAACAATTTTAATGGAAACTCAAATAAGTAACAAGTGTAAAGTTAAAAAAAACTTTTTCTATTTGAGATCCATTTAAAACACTATAAACCAGAGTAATTTGAGGAGAGGAATGGAGCAAATAAAATTTTTACGTCGGCCATCTTTTAAGCTCGCGGCACTTTGGAAAATCACGTCCCGTTGTTATGACTCGAGCTTTTAAAGCTTGACTGAAGGCTGCGCTCTTGTGGCTGCGACTTTTAAATGTTTATGGCGCTTTAGAAGCTCAACGCGCGAGCCGATTTTGATGGTTCTTATGCCAATCGATTTGTCTTACGTAATCCTATGAGGGTCGCTTAAGATATGTCAGTTATCAAAATTAAATATGGCGGCCAGTAGAAACCATTTTGTAATATAGAAAAAAAATCGACGAACTCTGACTAGTAGGGTACTGTTAAGTAGGTTTAATCGGAGAAATAGGTACTGGAAAAGGGCCCAACCTTAAGTACCGGTTAACTGTTTTTTTTTTTTGATTTTGTAAAGGGGGAGGAATAGCAGGTATGTGTGTCAGTTCTGGTGGTGGAGAGTGTGGTATTTGTGTTTAGGCCTTATTTATGTGTCTTGCTCTCTCTCTCTCCCCCTCTTCTGGTTGACTTTGTACACTGCATGTCGGCTCCGTAATAAATTACATTAGTTAATTTAATCCAGTGTTTTATTGAGGATACGACCAATTGGTACCTGAAACCGACGTGCGTGCGTGACTCGATGTATTAATGTGGAAGAAGCGAAAGAGATTTGTCAAGATTGTAGCAAGTGGATAGAAATGGTCTCTGTCTACCCCTCTGGGAAACAGGCGTGATGTCATTTATATACGTATGTTAATAATCATACTTGTTTCTTTCAACATTTTTGATTTTGAATTACCATTTAGGATGTATTACGTTTAAAAATGGTTAACAAGAGTCGGGGCTTTTTAAGCTTATACACGAATATGGGGGAGCAAAGCAGGAACATTCGGTGTTTGGGTAGAAATATTGTGACTCGCTGAGTGATCATAATAACCTGTCATATAGTCTCACTTCTTACTTCTTAGTTGATATGAAACTTCAACACATTTCAAGCTCGCGGCAAGCAAAGCCGCGGTAAAGTCATAGTCACATTTGGTTACAATGGGATCAGAAGATAAAAAAAAAAGATAAAAGATGTTTATTCAGTAAGTAGGCCGCACGGGCACTTTTACACGTCAAAAATATTCCAGCGCAAGGATACTCAATCAAACCAAAATATAATTATTAAAATCGGTTCCCAATTGACGGAGAAATCGGTGAACATACATAGAATAAATGCATACAGAAGAACATAGAACATATAACAGTCCCGAGAATAATGCGATAACGTGTCAAAAGCAATTAGGTTTTGCTTAGTAGAACTAAGCCCTAGTAATAACATGTGATATTATATTGTACTGAGATGTCCGTAAACAGCCGCCGCCCTTGCCCTTCGAACATAAAAGGCTCATTATATTATGAAGTTGGATCGACAGACGTTATTCTTGTTATACAAGTATAGGACGCACATTGCGGTCATGCATCATAAGCAATGAGGTATAAGTACTAAGGGCCTGTTTCACAATCGACAAGTAAATTTATATGCAATTTAAAACAAAAAAAATGATAAGTATCTTCGCCTAAGTGTGCAAAATGTGGTTACAGAATTATCAAAAAGTTTTTATAGTTGTTGGAAATTCTGTAGCGCTGCCTACCCCACTCTGGGAATAAAGGCATGAGTTTATGTGTGTGTATGTGTGTGTGCAATTTAAAGTTGTCTCTTTCGTTGCCTATTTTCAAGTGCTAATATGCTTTACTTATCGATTGTGGCGGTAAGTATCTGTTGTATTTATAACGTAAGGTTAGACTTAGCTTTGGTTTTATGTATACCGTGTTTATTCTTACTTAACTAATGTAGTAAACAACTTACTAACCTTAAAATTTACCTTTTTTGGCTAAAACAGCTTTGGGCTATACTCGTATCAAATTGACACTGTAAAAAGAATTATAAAATGTCTTCTACGTTTTGATTGATATTCTACTTTGACATAGTCCAAAGTGGACTAGGAATTAAATTCATTGTCTGTACTTGCCGTTTATTATTATTATTATTATTCACACAATAAACACAACCTTAACTTTAACCAAGATTAATCTGTAATGTTCACTTAACAAATGTTTATCATGCACGAGTAAGATACGATCAGACGTCCTCCCCGGAGCCCCAGGATCCTCGCAATTACCTGGTTATAAAACTGTCATTTACCGCGAAGAACCACCATTAAAACATAAGAGAGATCATTAAGCTTAATTACTGCCAGTCATATTAAATAAAATGTTTTGAAATGCTTTTTGATGCAGTTATTATAATTTAATTACGGAAAAGGGAAATACGTCATTGTGTTATTCAAACGATATCGCAATGGATCTTCAAGCCCTTGTTTGTGGTTCCATAGTCAACTAAAAATAAAACAAAATGAAATAGTTGAAATTAAATACTTTATTCGCTTTAGGCATAGTAACCTTTTTAGTTTCACGATGTCTGTCCGTCGCTTTATATCAGAGACTCTTGGTACAGTCAAGGACTTTAATTGTTCAATCCAATCCAATCTTGTTTTATTGGCAATCGGTCACAAGACTTTAATTGTTAAGCCACTATGGAACCCTGTCATCATGACAGCGTCAAATTATATGACAGAAATTACGCTAAAATTAATGATCAACGTTATGCGACAGGGTTCCATAGTGGCTTAACATTTAAAGTCCTTGACTGTACTGCAAAGATATAATTTGGCATAATAGTTCTATCATCTTCATTTTGACTCAGTCAGGTAAAAAAGGCGATATACAACGTGTTGCATACATACATACATACCGTCACGCCTTCATCCCAGAGTGGGGTAGCCAGAGCTACAGAATTACCAAAAACTATAACCACTTGTTGTTAATCTTATAACCACATTTTGGGCTAAGATGTTTACCATGTGCCTTTAATCCCTTAGTCGTCTCTTACGACTTCCACAGGAAGACATGGAGTGGCACTATTCGAAGCTGGTAACCACACGTATTTGGTTGGACTTGTCTTTTTGGGAGCGTGGCTCATGTCATAAATGAAGAAAACAACATGAAAAGTTAGATGGCATTATTGACAGGGCTACGGATTGTACACCGAATTTCATATTTCATATTGGTGACACGTCTTTCTTAATAGTGATTCTATTTTAAAAAAACTTTTTTTCCATCTCTAGTAAACTCATCAAACCATAGACAATATCAATATGGCGCTTTGTTTACATTGTTCACAAGTTCTATTGAGTGCGACTTTAGAAGCTATGTGACTGGGATGACAGCATACTGGGGTTCAGCTGAAAACCAGCGCCGTGTCTCCTGCTGCAGCGCATGCTGAGCTGACTCCTATTTGACTTCAGACTACCGTGCAACGATTCTCTCCCTGCTCTAATCTTGTTTCTACTTTTTTTACCATGTCTGTTGTGTTAGTGTATTTTGCCAAATAAATGTTTTAAATTTAGTTAGATATTTTACATACATACATAGGTACATACATAAGCTCACGCCTTTATTCCCAGAGTGGGGTAGGCAGAGCTACAGAATTACTAACAACTTTAAAAACTTGTTAATAATTCTGTAACCACATTTTGCACAAGTAGGCTAAGATGTTTACCAGTGTATTAGTGACAGGTTGCAAACCCATCGCCTAACAGTACTACACAGCCTTTATTCCCTTAGTCGTCTCTTACGACATCCACGGGAGGACATGGCATGACACAATACACACCGACATTTGCTGGGAGAAGAAGAGAGGGAGGGGAACAATGTTGCCATACACAATAATAATGTTTGTTTTTATGAACATAAATCTCCGCCGCCTCAATAGTAACGTAATATACATATAACAATATCAGTCATAGATGGGTAAAACTGCAATCCTGTTAATGGCTCTGGTATGAGACCCAAGCTTAGTCTTGACTTCTACTGACCTTACACGACCATCACTACTTTTAAACACCTTCAAAACTCTTGCTACAGGCCATTGTAGAGGAGATACATTTTCACCCATCAATAACACTAAGACACCTTCCACGATGTCAGGCTTACCCTTATACCACTTTGGCCTACTGTTTAACTGTGACAAGTAACTTTTGTGCCATGCACGCCAAAAGTCTTGTTGAACCTTGGTACATTTGTAAAATCAAATAAATATTTAGTGTTTTTAAATTATTTATTGCGGACACAAAACACACCGACATTTGCTGGGAGAAGAAGAGAGGGAGGGGAACAATGTTGCCATACACAATAATAATGTTTG
Organism: Acleris laterana; assembly: GCA_963966035.1. Classification (NCBI taxonomy): domain Eukaryota; kingdom Metazoa; phylum Arthropoda; class Insecta; order Lepidoptera; family Tortricidae; genus Acleris; species Acleris laterana. The sequence continues at coordinate 461,878 of OZ014451.1, forward strand.
TTTTTATGAACACTGACTTAACGAGCATTCGAGCTGCGTCTACTCGTGATCGTCATTGAAAAGCCCTTTGGCCCATGCTTCCATTTACAATGTCACGTATAATCTCTGAACCAACACGGCACGGTTCAGGAATTCCTGCGTCAGTGACAGTAATCATATGGCCGGCTAAACACCGTGGTCACTGCGCCGGCGCAAGATGACGGGTTCCGCCCCAGTAACCACCATCATCGAGGCACCGCTGTCAACGCTGAATCGCTTCAGTCTGGCTTTTGAATGTGTACGTGTAAGTAACAAATAGACGATATTTATAATAACATGCACAGAACATAGGTTTAAAACAAAACTCAAAAAATGGGTAACAATCAAAAGTTTTTACAATTTAAATGAATATTTCAGAGGTATACCTGGTTAAGACTGTTTTAATAAATATATTTAGGTACTTACTTGCTATTGTACGCCCGAAATGGGCAAACTGTTGAACCTTTTATATAATGTGACCTAATTTACACAGTTTCTGACAATAAATGAGTCTTATCTTATCTTATCATAATAGACATAGGTTTTCCCTATGTTACCGGTTCTAAGAAGGGTGGTATTTTCTATCCGAAAAATGTTTTTTTGGATAATAAAATCGTCAATATATACATACATAAAGCAACTACCCGTCTTTGGGATTCGCTCCCATTTTATATTAGAAGAGCCTCTAGCAGGCTTTTTCTCATGCGAATGCGTCGTAGTATGTGTGCTGGTAGTGCAAGAAGAAAGTATGATACTTAGTTTTGCGGGCCAGTGTATATTATTTACATTTATTGGTTTGTTAGTACTTTTTGCGTCATGTGTTTTTATTATGTGAGTTATGCTCTTTGCTTTGTTTTCTGTCGTCCTATTTCTGTGGACCACTTTTGCTAGTTTCTATATTATGATTTGGTTGATTGGTAGAGAATGCTATTAGGCATTAAGTCCGCCATTGATATGTGCAATAGAAGTTAAATACCTACCTAAATAAAACCAGGCGGAAAGAAATATTTCCTGTGTTAAGCTGGTACTCGACCAAATACGGTTACTAACGGCGCACACTCGGCCTAACAGTCATTAAACAATATACCAACTGTTTATCTTAAGTTAAGTATAATGGTGCCGATGATTAGAGGGAGGAGATGACTCGTGTAAGGCGTAATAGAGATGCCCCGATCATAGAACGAGTGGCCTCCAAAGCACACGGGACCTTACTTGGAATGCACGGTCAAACGAGTTAGTGAAATAACAACAACACGACTGTTATTCTCTACTAACAAAACAAAAACTAGGGTGAATAGGCATCTTCTGGGTGAGCTTCTTAAAACATTTTAACATTTTAAAGACACGTTTTTAATGCCGACTTAATTTTTTATTTGTTGAGTCCAAATTCGGTGGGTCTACGTTAATTAGATACTTTGCTCTTCTACGGAAAAAAGGCACATTTACTATATGAATTGTATTGCACTTCCAGCGTTATTATAACCTTTGAGAGTTCAATATGCTTCTATAAATTAATTGTACTTTTTCCTTTTCTCCGTAGGAGGGCAGTACTTATAGCAATATTTTGCTTCCTGCTGATACATCCGACTCTATCACCTGATATTTCACGCCATAACATTTCATTAAAGTACGGAATCAACTTTTACAAACGTGCAACAGCTCCGCAGATCGTGCCCGTCTCCTAGCGGTCGGAGTGTGGGAATCGGGTTTGTGGCTACAGACGCTTCCATCGCCGAACACAGGAACTTTGTTAGATTCATCAACATTTAGAGTTGCAACCTCACTCCGCTTGGGTGCACAATGTTGTGCTCCTCACTGCCAGTGTGGCGCTAGCGTCGATCGGCTTGGTCACCACGGTCTATGCTGTACGCGAAGTGCTGGTAGATTTTCCCGTCACTCCAGCATGAATGATGTCCTCCGTCGGGCTTTTACCACCGCCAATTGCGCGGCTATTTTGGAACCAAATGGTCTCATGCGCGATGATGGTAAAAGACCTGATGGGATGACTCTTGTTCCGTGGAAGTTGGGCCGGCCGTTGGTTTGGGATGCCAATTGCGTGGACACCCTTGCGCCGTCACATCTTCCCGGAACAAGTACTAGGGCTGGTTTCGCGGCGGAATCAGCGGAGACCCTCAAAAGGCGCAAATACAGTCAACTTGATAGAAGTTACTTATTTGAGCCTTTTGGGGTCGAAACTTTAGGACCGTGGGGACCAGGAGCACACCGTATTTTTAAAGATTTGTCAAAGCGCCTGATCGACGCATCCCGTGACAAAAATGCTGGCCTGTACTTGGCACAAAGATTAAGCATTGCCATTCAACGTGGCAATGCTGCCAGCATTTTAGGAACAATGCCCACTGGTAGCGGTTTGTTAGATTAGTGTAGTTTTAAGTAATTTTGTAAGTTCTTTCGTTTGTTTGTTTTCTATTTTGTACTTGTTTTTTTCCTATTATAAAATTTTTTCATTAACATCGGGATACAGGTGTATTCCAAGCCATTCGACCAGAAAATGTATCAAAATTGACGAACAAGAATAATCAGAGTAAAATTAAATTAAAGCTTATGAAAAGGGCTCTTCTTACATAATCTCGCCACAGGCCGCGACGTTGATCTTAAGAAGAACCCTAAAAAGTCTACAACTTGACCGCTGTAAACGTTTATGGACGCCAAAGTCGAAAAGTCGGACGGACAGGCCGACAGGTACGCATCTGTTAGTAGTAGTATAAAAGATGAAAGATGTTTATTCAATAAGTAGGCCGCGTGGGTACTTTCCGTTCCTCTCGGCCTGTCAGTCCGACTGTTAATATTTCGGGGCCGATAAGTGACTTTACCGCGTCATAGTTTATTGAAGGTCACCAACGAGACTACGTATAAATTACGACTTTGCTCATTATCCCTGATTCAATTGACTTGAAGTAGCTGTGTCCAGATTTGTAAGTATCTACTGGCACATAATACTTACTGTTACGTTCGTAAATTACGACTGTCGTTTTTTTACTATAGAACGAGCGAGAAAGAGAACAACGCAGCTCGATAAAGTACTTCAGACCAAAACCCGTAGATATCCAGCGCCATTCCTTGCACACTGGTAAACATCTTAGCCTAAAAGTGCAAAATGTGGTTACAGAATTATTAACAAGTTTTTAGAGTTGTTGGTAATTCTGTAGCTCTGCCTACCCCACTCTGGGAATAAAGGCGTCAGTTTATGTATTCCTTTAGTTTATGTATTCATTGTCAAGTGACTAGATCGTCGACCGAACGGAATAACACCATAGCCTAGGTAAAGTCCGTCAGACTAAAACCTAGGCTCATTACGACCTTAGACAATAGCCGGCTAGATTGTTTAGTCGCTCATTGGATCTAATACCTGCGCGTGCGCTGCCCAGGATTGCCGTGTAAGTAGCCCTCATTTCTAACAATGGAAAATACAGAATACTGAATTTATTGGTAAGTTATAACATAATACAAGTCATTAAAAAATATTAAGTTATGGTCAGTTAGTTACAATTAAAAATATTAAGATATTATATTTACAAATGAGTTAATTGATAAACGATACGTATGTTATGACTAAATAAGACAGTTTTTTTTAAATGTTTAGGAAACTCATCAATGCTGCAACATGCCAGGTCAATCAAAAGCAATTAAAGGTAGTTTTTAAAAATACTATCACTTTTGGAGTATTTAATTTCAATCGGTACTCAGGTTTAAATTTTGTTCCAGCGATCATGGAAACTTGACAAGTTGATAAATATTATTTGCCATAATTGTTGTTAAGCATAATGTGCTTGAGACATAAATAAAACAAGTCATAAAGTGTTTATTTTGGGAGTGGTTTGGAAACAAACCAAATAATTTAGTTTAGATTTTTAAGAAGTTATGGGAAATTTACAGTGTCAGTGAAATAAAGATGATTTTTGATTATTCATATGAGTTGTACAACTGAAAGATATTATGGGAAATAAAGAGTTTTGCCGAGTTGAATGGAGGCTTTATTTGTCTGTCTGTGGCATCCTAGCTCCTTAACGGATGGACCGATTTGCGTGCGGTTTTTTAAAATAAAGCTCTGCTAGTTTATTCGAGACGGCTCTTATCTAGGTTTCATCAAAATCGGTTCGGTCGTTTTAGAGATGTCAGCTCTCAAAGAAGGGATCAGCGTTATAACGGGGGTTTTATCTTTTACATAAATATTTAGGTTATGGGTTGTGCTCTTTTTATTAGCTGTAAAGTGCCAAATAGTAAAGTGTACTTTTAGCTCAATAATATACAGGAGTATTCTTTTTCTAAACAAATACGTACTAACATTTTCTTTACACCCCTAATATTTCTGAAGTTGATAAAACTGTATCTAACTCACAGTGTAATAAAATTGATTTTCACTTACTTCTAACAGGAAGTTTGATATAAAACAACCTTTTTTTTTAATTACGTATTCTTACATCTTGGTGCGTTTGGGTAAGTGTGATCCGATGAGGATAAACCTGCGCAATCTAACTTCAGTTTAGGTAAGGTTAGTTCTACTTATGAAATTATCTGTCCATAGAATTATCAACCCTATCCTCTTAGTCAGTAGGTTTAAAATGTAAAGTGTTAGGATACAGACATATATGTCTTTATTATTTGAACCGGTCTTATTCCCTACACAACATTACCATCTTCTGTCGCCAGATAATAAAGACATACCTGTATCCTGACACTTTACATTTTAAACCTACGAACTAAGAGGATAGGGTTGATAATTCTATGGACATTCAATGTAGTTCTAACTTTTTTGTATGTAATCGGCTTGCGGTTACGGACACAAAGAAAGATAATAGTATTGTACACAAACAATGGCCTTTCTGTAGAAGATCGGCTCGCTAGAAATAATAAAGACTATACCTAGTTATAGTTACTAGAATGCTACATCAATTTGGAATCATTTTTCATTAACTAAGTACCGAAGAACATGCAATACCTAAAAAACGTTTTAAATTATTCACAATTACATTATTAAATCAATTTTAACCCGATATAAAAGGTCTATGTTTGACTAGTATACAAAAAATCAAAGTACAGTTAATATCTGTTTATCTTTTTCTTTTAATTAGTGACCATTTCGAGTACGAGTAGAAACCGGCCAAGTGCGAGTCGGATTTCCACATGAAGGGTTCCGCGCCATTTTTTAATGGGGTCCTCCTTATTTTTTGTTTTTTTTTTTTGTTATTCCGGCAATCTCTGTGACAATTATTTGGTTCATAAGATACCATCCGTTGACAGACAGACAGATAGACGGACAGCGAACGCTTAGTAATAGGGTCCCGTTGGCACCCCAAGGGTACGAAACCGTACAATGTCGCGTCTAAAGTATTAAAATGCTAGAGTAGTTAACCCTTCTCATGGAGATTCGTGACAGTTGTTTTTTATTACCATTTAATGGTAACTATTAGACGACCTAACTGATGGAAAGCGGTCACCGTTTTCCAAGGACCATGTGTATATCCATGATTACATATTCCCCATTCCACTCGCGGAATAGTGCACCGTATACTTAAACTAATTATTTAATGCACGTCATTTATATCCTTGATTAATTACTGAGTCCCACGTAAAAACGCACATGTCATGTTTTTTTAATGACATCTTGTTTCTAGTTGTACCGTTGTATTGCTCGGACGTTGTAATTACCGTGTCGTAATATCATAATGCCAGCCGAAAGACGCCCACTGCTGGACATAGGCCTCCCCAAGGTTTGCCACAAGGCCCGCTGGCCTATTGCCTAACGCACACGCAATAGCAATCGTTTTCATTTTGGAAATCGAAGCCTGCATACAAAATGAAAACAATTGTTCCGCTATGAAACCGATTCCGAATGCAAGTGCGTTAGGATATAAGCCAGCCGGTCTTGCGCCGCTTGTATCCTTCGGATTCCCGCAACCTTAAGCACGGCGTCGGTCCACCTTGATGCAGGTCTACCCACGCTGCGAATCATACATAAGGCTAGGGAATAATCGACGTTTTCTTCAAATACTTTAACAAGTATATTTACTCGTAGCAATTAATGACCCAATTTTTTATCGCAGTAGAGAAGCATTTTCCGAACGGAACGTCTTTTGTGCTTTTATTGTATGGACATAAAGGTTTTTCTGACGAACTTAATGAGTAGGTAAGTAGTTTGGTAAAAGCATATATATTTTAACTTGCAAAAGGTCATATGTTTTCCCTATGTTTTGTTAGGCTTATTTTTTAAAATTCAAGTTTGTGTTTGTGTACTGAACCTTAAGTCGATTTTGTATCAATAGATGCGGGGACCTTAATGCGGTAATTTCGGTATTTATTTACTTTTGTTAGGTATCTACCAACTGGTAATGAATTCACTACAGTAAGATCTCAGATACGCCATACGACTTGTTCTATTCCGCAAGGAAGTGTATATATGTATAATAATATGTGTCCTTTTCTTAGCCTGCATAAATGACTTGCCCAAGGTACAGTCGGCCAAAAACTTGGTCTACCACCCTACGGTGGAAGTTCATTTGCAGGTTCGTTTACTTACAACAAGTTCGAATTTCCCTTGCAACACAACGTATACGTATACAACGCCCTTCCTATAGAAATAATAATGCTTCAGGGCAAAAAATTCAAAATTGAGTTACTGAAATGGCTCCTTGGCAATTGTTTCTACAAAGTGAATGAGTATATTAATCGTTATTAACTATCTTATAACCTCCAATATGTATTTCATTATGTGTTATATTTTGATATTAAATTAATAATTGTAGCCTGATATTGTAATTTGTAAATTGTTATGTGGACATCAATAATTGGATAGATTTTAAGTTGACTTTAAGTACCTAACCTAAATTTGCATGTCGTTTTATCGACTGAATGCCTGTTCTAACTAAATATCTGAGACCTATGTATCGCATTCTAGCAAATAAACATTCATTTCATTTCATTTCATTTCATTTCATTTGCAATAATATTATGACAGTGACAAGTGTCAACCTTAGAGATAATTAGATCTCACAGATACCATTGTCAAAACTGGTAGACAACTTTCTTGGCCGACCGTACTAGACTCAAAAACATCATAATGTATGTGATGTATCGTAATGTATGTGTATGTATGTTTATAGCCGCTATAGGTCTGTCCTTTACGCTCGCCGTAAAATGAACTGCATAGCCATGTCATAATAACCCCTGGAACTGGCTCACATGTTAAACGCTTATATTTTAAGTCGGCGGGCAGTTAGGTACCCATTATCAATGCTATTCATTACTACCTAACTATCCACGCTATGTGTGTAATGCTACCTTATTATATATAATACCAGAAGTACGCCACTGCCAATTAAATGTCTCATACTGGCGATGTTTCTTGACATGTACAGTCAACAGCATAAATAAGTGATCATTTATGTACTTTGTCACTTTAACATCGTGTTTGAAATGTTATACAAAATTGTGAAACGCTTGAAAGCGACAAGGTATAGAAATGATCACTTATTTATGCTGTTGACTGTACATAGGGCTGCTATTGGTGAGGTTTTAACTGCCTAGAGTACGTTTATCGGTAATAATTATTAATAATTAATTATTCATATCGGGGTACAGTCTAGATTGTACTATGGGGACTGGTTGTATGGAAAAATACATAGAAAACATCATGAATTCATGACAACTCGTTGGCTTAGTTGGTAGTGCCCTGCCTACGAAGCTCGCGGTCCCTGGTTCGATTCCCGGTATGAATCAATATTTGTGTGATGAGCACGAGTATTTGTTTGTAAGTCTTGGGTGTTTTCTATGTATTTAAATGTTTAAATGTTTAATGTTTATTTGGGCACAAACGGTACAAGTAAAGAAAAAATATAACAGAAAAACTTACATTGACCAGTGAAGTTGCCACAATTAACTAATACAGTACAGAGTAACACGTCAAAAATGTGAGTTTACATAATATTCAATTCAAGTAAAGTATTAAATTCAATAATACTGACAAAACTTAATGTTTAGACAACGCAATTTTAAATCTAAGAAGGGAAAGACTAAATATATCTAAGTGAGAAAATGAGCTATTATAACTTTTAACAGTTCTACATAAAAATGAATTTAACGCATATTTGTTACGAGTAAGGGGAACATGAAATAAGTAGATTGCTAATACTTCGAGCATTAGTACGAGGAGTCCTAAGGCCAATTTTGCCTAGCAAATACAAAAAGAATTTATTTATCTGTGTAAGTATTTATCTCGTTGTCTAGTACCCATAGCACCAGCCTAGAGCTTAGTTTGGGACTAGGTCAATTGGTTTTTGACCTCACTCTCACCAGATGTTAAGTGATGACGAGGTCGAAGGTGGTACACGCTTACCCAGAAAGTACCTGCACAAAACACCAAGGTTATATGATTCCGGGAATACAGACGCAGGATGAGCGTTCACTCTTTGGCAGTACAAATAAGAAACTACATTCTACTATGTAGTTCCTGGGCATACTCTCCATAATATACACAAAAACTTCCACTCTTCAATCTCTCAAGGGTTAGCTGGAAGAGATCCCTTAAAGGGATAAGTTCGCCTTTGTACATATTTTTATATTAATTGTATTGTTATGGTTTTTTTCTTTTGTACAATAAAGTGTTTACATACATACATACATACATACATACATACTTATTTATCAAAGATTCAGAAAACAATACTACCTAGCGCCCATCACACAAAATTTACCCCTACCGGGATTTGAGCCCAGGACCACTGGCTTCGTAGACGGGGTCACAATCAAGTTACCAACTAGGCTAGAGTGTCGTCAAAATCCTGTTTCCTCGGGTACTCACATTATCCGCGATAAATTCAAATTCAAATTTAAATCATTCATTGCGTTAAACTGTCGCGATAAAAAGTGAGTAGAATCGACTACAAAGAGATGTAATTTTTTTTTCCTGTTTTGTCCACCGTAGTAAATTTAAACTCTTTAACCAAACAATTGGCCTCGTGTCCAAGTGATCCATGGCTATTGTAACGTTTTTTATACGCTTTTACCGTATAAAACAGAGGCCCAACGAGCCTAGTATGGCTGCGTCTATATCGCGTGTCAAACGTGGACAAAGCATCCGTCACTCTCGTACTTATTTACGTATCAAAAAGTGACGCATGCCTTATATCCACACTTTGTCACGCTATAAACGCAGCCATGGTAGGCCTAGCCCAGCCCTATTGGTTAGAGTTATGTATTTTACTAGCGACCTGCCCTCGCTTCGCTTCGGTTTATATGAGTATTCCCGTTCCCGTGGGAATTTCAGGAATTCCTTTCTTAGTGCACCTCTACGGTACCTAAGCTACGTCCCTTCCAAATTTCAAGTGCCTACGTTTAGCCGTTTAGGCTGTGCGTTGATATGTCAGTCAGTCAGTCAGTTTCTCCTTTTATATATTTAGACTAGCTGTTCCCGTGTCCACTTCGTTGGGCAAAACATTTTTTTTGAGTTAACATATTATATGGAAATTATTCTGAATTAAATTATTATTATTATTATTATTATAATTTTCCCGCTAATTCCCGTTCCCGTGGGAATTTCGGGAATTCCTTTCTTAGTGCACCTCTACGGTACCTAAGCTACGTCACTTCCAAATTTCAAGTGCCTACGTTTAGCCGTTTAGGCTGTGCGTTGATATGTCAGTCAGTCAGTCAGTTTCTCCTTTTATATATTTAGATAACTTCATGTTATTTCCAAGTAGTGCGTCATATTACTAGAAGTAAATTCAATTACCATAATTAAATAAATCTAATAGTTGCCTTTGTGAATAATCTTTGACTGACTAATAATAAACTCCTAGATGGGTATTATTATTGTACGGTGTAAAGTAATCATTTAATTGCTCTAGGCGTGATTGAATAAATTAGCAGCAACCTCGGTTTATTTCTGTTTTGAGTTGAAAATGTCTTTTTCTCAAACATGCAATGAAATGTTGGCGTTATGTTAGTTATTTTTGGCTTTAAAGTGTCACGTTGCGAGCCGAACAAGTCAAGAGAACTGTAAAGGACTTTCATACTAAATTGAAGGCATAGACCGGGAAGTTTTTTTTTAATATTAATGTAAGCATGGCGGCTGTGTGTATAAACAGGCTGCATAGCTAAATTATATTTTTAACATTTTTGAGAAAAAGTTATAACGTCAAATACTAGGAGTGCATAAACGTTTGGGAGACATACGCGCTGTGTCGTGCGCCCGTACCACCTGCGATCTAATTGTAAGTTGCGCTATGACTGATATGCCTCCTAATTACCGCTGCGCTCCTGGTACTTTATTTTAATATACAATTACTTTTCTTCCCTAGGGTGGACTATCAATTTACTTTTTTAGAGACGTTTTTTTTTTTTTTTTTTTTTTTTTTATGTCATAGAGAAGACAAACGAGCACACAGGCCACCAAATGGTAAGTGGACTCTGTGACCTATACGAGTAGACATTCGCATTCACAAGACTGCATTGCAATCCTGAGACTGCAAATGCGTTGCCAACCCTGAGGACTAAGATGGAATGCCTCTATGCTAGTCATTTCACCGGCTGTCTTATCCCCAAACCGGAACACAACAATGCGAACACTGCTATTTGGCGGTAGGTTAAAATGGATAAGATGGTGGTAGCGATCCGGACGGACCCTGCACAAAAGGTCCTACCACCCGCAAATATTATTATTTCATTGCATATATTTGAGAAAAGTACTATACGTACCTCGGCATGAAATGCGAATGTGTACATAAGTACCTGTACTATATACGAGTACATTTACCATAGAACGAGTATGCCCACAAGTAAAAACCACCTGCACTCTTTAATGATTACTGAAAAAAAAAAACATTTATTCACTACACACAAAAGACAGAATAAAGTATAACAGAAAACAGCAATATTCAGCCAGCTCCGAGTGTGACAGGCGGACGGTACGCTAAACGAATAAAGTAATTTTAAAATAATAATAATATTAAAATGTATATATTTATAATTTTAAACAAATACTTTTAGACAGTGGCAAAATAAATACAAAAACTACATGCAAATACCTTACATAAACATATTTAAAGTAGAAATACGTACTTAGCCAGTATACAGCATCGACAACACATCATTATTCCTTAATTAAACTTAATTACCTTACATCTTATTTTTTTGCAGTTCTACGTTTTTTTTTACAGATTCAGATTTTATTTCTCAATATAATGTAACAGGATAAATTACATCGAGGTTTTCCTGGTTGCCTTATTATTATTCTATGTAATTCTATTATTAATTATATATGTAATTGTATACGACGGTTTACTTAGGTATACTATTCGTGCTTTTAATTTCGCAATGAGATTGCCGCAGCATTTAGTTTGTAGGCACTAACCTAACCTATTTTTTGCAATAACATTTTATGTAATCAATGTAGCGGTAAGCACACATACATTTTTGCGAAATGAAAATTTAACAAAACGTTATTTTTTTTATTATAGCTGCAATAGAAATTCACATTCTGTGAAAATTACAACTGTCTACCGATTACAGACAGACAGACAGACAGATAGCCGGACGGGCGGACAGCGGAGGCTTAGCTTTAGGGCCCTTTGGGTACGGAGCCCTAGAAACTGCCAAAATTGTGCAGCTTAGGTAGAATAAGTAAATGGCTGAATATGTTCATTTAAAGTAAAGAAAGATCGGGAAAGCTATTGTTTTTTGTATTATTTCTTTAATATTAATAACTAAATAGTTGTATTTAAGCCAAAACCAGCTTTTAAATAAGTGCTTGTAACTTCGAAAAATAATACTTTCTCCTTTGAGTAAATAAAACGCAAAAAAAATTGCAATTTATTTATTAAAGAAAAACATCAACAAAACATACAGTTACAATTTTTATTCTAAAGCTAAGATTTTTTGTATTATTCGTTCTCTCCACCCTGTTATAAATATAAATTTATCCTCTTCAGCACAATGTACACCCTGATAATCCTGGCCGCGGCACCGATCTGCGTGTGGGCTCTCGCATGGCTGTACACCCGGCGCGCGCGCAAGCTGCTGGCCGGCTTGGCGTGCCTCCGGCCACTGCCACTGATCGGTGACGCGCTCGCGCTCTTAGGCGACACTGAGTGTACGTACCACTTTCTTAAAATTAATTAATACATTTGCAAAGCTACAGATAGATGCTTAATGACCATAAACATTCTATAAAAACAAATGAATACCTAAGACAGGTCAGAATAATGTCTTCATAATTCGAAATATTGGTTCAATAAATAGGCCACGTGAGGGCTCTTTTACACGTCTCGGTAAAAATAAGTGAATTTAATATTATTATTTGCGCTGAAGTAACCGGGAGCTAGTTTTCTAGGAAATTTCCAATCCAACCAATTAGGTTAATACGTAGTCTCAAACGCAGCTGTATAGTAGCAGAGTGTTCCTTGAACTAAATTGATTTCTAGTCCATGGAATTGATTAAATATCAAAGTGATGTTATCAATCAAATTATTTAGCATAGTTCCAATAGTAATGCAAAAAATCTTTTGATCATATGAGTAATTCTATTGACTGACTTCTAGTGACTACCAATTCTTAAATGTAAATGTTCAAAATGTTCGTATTCTGACGTAAGTAATGCTAGTTTTTACGCGGAAGACTTCATCTTCTTCATCTTGTGCCTCTTTTTACTCTTAAATTAAATGTCAGCTGTTAACTTTCTCTTTCCTTTCCGAGAAAAACAAATCCTTTACTGTGGTGACACCGATCCACTCTCTAATACTCGTATTCCGCTGCCACGGCTTTTATCTGCGGCCAGCACGCTTCTCCCTCCACCTCATCATAATCTGTAGAAGCAACTTATACAGCTTGCTTATACCCAGCATGAGAAGTATATCATGTCAATGCACATCCCCCAGGCATTCTATCTTCGTGGTTTTGATACATCACATCATTTTTCGGAGCATGATGACGCGCGGAAGCACAGTTTCATTCCTAACGTTTTGTGTCCAACTAATAGTTGTACCAATTACTAATACTAAATAGTGATATTAATTATCACTCTTCCCTATTCCGAGCCTACTATAACACACTGATAAAGCACGACGAGAACTGAAGGAGATAATTGAAGGAAAAAAGAAGGAAAAGAGGGAGACTTAGAAGAACTTACCTAGATCAATTAAAAGAACTGTTTAGTTAAGATTAAAAATCGTAATTAATTCTGCTGTCATGTCGCTTACAGCTATTTATCAACTGGTGCTGAAGTTCTCGGACAAGATTGAAGAGCATCAGAAGCCGCTCGTGTTTTGGCTGGGACCTAAGCCCATCGTAAGTAAGTATATTCAAACCAGCAGTATGTTTATATTTTTTTAATAGCCGTAAGAGGCAAGCGCTAATTTGTCGTATCCATCCGAAACGGTGGGTGCGAATTGTCACGCTAGGGTTTGGTGATCTGATCACTGTCGACATGTGTTGTCAGAGAAATATGTATGGAGTTGACGTAAGTCACGTGATATATCACTCGTTACAAACTGACAGGTTGTAATGTGATCACTATCACTCGCGCTAGTGATAGTTTTGACGAATACCGTCGTTACGCGGTGCTATCTTCATACAAATGCTAGACAACTTGCCCTTTTGACAGGTCAAATTCAACACGAGCACTATCACGATATAAACGTTGGTAACTAAAGAGCGGTAACTACGACACCATTACCTATAATCATCAGCAAGACCAGAAGCACAGCCAAGTTGTTGCCTTTCAGTGAATACTCATTATAAGCCGCGTTTAAAGAACGACATATATGCCATGTCATAGTGCTTAGTTCTGGATAAAATGAAGGCAACCTGATTGTCAATAAGTATTGAGATCCATAGACATTTGCCATCTTAAATTGAAGTAAATACATAGAAAGTAAGATTCAAAGGCTGCTTTTCTGTTTCCAGTAATGAGTGACCCTGAGGACGTGAAGGTGGTTAACAACGCTTTTGTGGATAAGCCAGTCTACTACAGCTTCGGCCGCATCTGGCTGGGTAACGGACTGGTCACGGCGCCAGGTAACAAACCCTCGGTATCAGCACTGTGGCGGCTTTAAGGCGACATACCCGCTTAATTACTGCTAGATATAATGTAGGTTTGTTATTGCTAAACAATGCCCACATCATAAAATTCTAGAACCACCAGCCTCTGCACGGTAAGGTTATGTTGGAGTTTCAAGAGCATGTCTTTCTTAGTCATAATCAGGTTTTTAAGTATCACCACCACCACCGGTTTTGTGCTACCAGCATCAACCGGATTGGTTCTGAAAATTATGTATGTAATTTTTTTACTGGACAATACCAACTTTTCTTGAAGGGCGACATTTTACGCAACAAAGAAGAAAGAAAGAAAAAAAGAAAGTTGAATTTAAAAAACTGTTCATATTTACGTAATTTTAACAAGGGCTCAGGATTATGCCTTGGCAAGCCGTGACGCAGGTATTCTGAGGGACTCTGATTAAAAAGAGAGGTTTCGTTGTCTCCACATCTTCACCGCACTTTCTTCCATCTGTGTTGTCGTATGGGTTTTTAACCACTACATATCCAGTGAGGATTCTGTCTGATTCTATAACAAAAAAACTAGTCCTATCAAACTATTGTTCTAGGGAGCATATGGAAACGCAGCATCAAGAAACTGGCAGGTACATTCACGGGACCTATCGTGGACGGCTACCAGGAGGTGTTCAACGCGCAGGCGCGGAAGCTGACGGGGCAGCTGCGGGACGAGGCGGGGGGCGCGCCCCTCGATATCATGGACCATCTGGCGTACACCACACTGGAAGCTATATGCCGTGAGTAGTCGCGTCTGCCTTGCTTATTTTTACTGTAGGTATTAGGTTAGCGCTAGTGCTGCGTTAAAAAAAGGCGTTATTTGTATGAATGAGCTAATTGATTTCGGACCATTATAAAAATACAAGAGATCAGATGGCAAATATCAATCTCAGATCCTACTAACCATCAGATAACCTGTGTGCTCGTTTGCCTTCTACATTCTCCATGTCATAAGAAAATATAATTTAAATGATAAAAAAACTACATCCCTATCTACTTAATAATTAATCTTTTTAGTGGGTGTGGTTCTCACAAGGCTAAGATCTAGAAAAAACTTTTTACGTGAGGTTACCATGACCTACTTAAGCAGTCAGTTTAAGTTGAGAGGAAGGGGCAGAGCTATTGAAGCTCTCTCTCCTTCTCTCAACCTACACTGAACTGCTGTAGTATGTAATGGTATCCCCCTGGTCCTAGAAACCGCCCTTGGCGTCGCGCGCATATCCGAAAGCCCGGTCACCGCGGAGTACTACCAGGCTTTCAACCGAACCCTCGAGCTGCTGATACGACGCGGGCTGAACCCCCTGACGCATCCGGAGTGGGTCTACCGCTGCACGCCGGCTTACCGCGAGCTGGTCAAGTGTGTGGAAGTTCTTCACAACGTTTCTAAAACGGTAAATTGAGTGAACCAGAGGCCTTTGCCAAGATGCATTACGCTAACTAGCGTTTCTATTCGTTTCGTTTTTGAACCAATCGCGTCACTGGTAGATGACGTGACATGAAAAGTCACGTGATCTACCAGTGATTAGTTACCATGAATTGGTTTCGTGTCCTAAAGTAGGCTACGGTTATGACCGATTACACTCGAATATAATATCTCTCTAGTATATACTCTGCATAAACTTTTACAACTGTTGAGGCAAAGTTCAACATGCAAAATAAACCTTACCCTAGTGCGTTACACTCATTTCTTGATTGTTGACATTGTTCGGCATCGGCAATAACCAAAGTCTACTCTAGGACCTGAATCCTTTTCTATGTGCTCACGGACTGAAATAGTGTTCTGCTGGACATAGGCCTCAATATAAGCTCATGCGCTTCACATATGCTTAAAGCTTTCGAACTTCACTAGATCTTGGGTACACGGTACCCTCGTATATTGGCTGGTGTTGAATAAACGTATCGCTGTGCACTGGGTAAATATTTTCTCTACAAATTTTTGAACATGGTAAGACTCAAGGATTTTGCTAATATTCTTTAAATTTTGTAGGTTATAGCAAAGAGAAGAAAGGATTTCAATATTAAAAAACAAAATAAAGTGCCTGAAGAACAAAAACCTGGTGAGAAAATATAATTCAATTAGTTCAATTTTTGAAATTGTAGTAAAGAAGAGTAAGGAAGTGGTTGATGCCACACCAGCATCAATGATCGATATCGTGAAATATTTGTCAATGTCTCCTTTGATTACCTCACGCTCTGTTTATATAATAGCTCCTAGACGAATAGCTTAAAACTGTTCAAAATTTTCACAGAAAATAGCCCTGCCAGATTCTGTTCGTTCCTCGACATACTTCTCGAGCTGAGTGAAGCCGATCCTTGGATGACGGAAGCACAAATCAGGGCCGAGGTGGACACCATTATTGTGGGTGGGCAGGAGACTGTCGCGACCACGCTGCTTTACATCATCCTGGTGATTGGCAGCAAGCCTGAGATGCAGGACAAGATGTATGCTGAGTAAGTGTTGAAAGTCTAAACATAGTCAGACTTGACTCAACACAGGTGGGTAACCGCGGTCATTCTTTTCACCATCAAAGCGGTCGATATTTTTTTTTTTAAATCCGCTAAGATCTTAGTTGCCAACTCTACTGTACACCCTGCAACCGCTGGTTTAAATCGAAATCCGGTTTTGCCAATCACCCAGACTAGACCTATTGCAGGACGGATTCACCGTTACTTGAGGATTAGTGTTGATGCTTGATAGAGGTTTATGTGTACCTTTGTAAAGTGTATGTATATACCATACATTAAAAGAGCGTTGGACTTTTATTCTTACATCATGTTTGACAAAAAACTTTGCAAAAAATTAGGATGTTATACAGAGGAAACTTAATAATAAAATAAATAATAATATCAGCGGACTATGTTATGTTACACCAATTGACCTAGGCCCAAACTAAGCTCTAGGCTTGTACTATGGGTACTAGACAACGATATAAATACTTATATAGAGAAATATATACTTAAATACATAGAAAACATCCATGACTCAGGAACAAATATTTGCGCTCATCACACAAATATCTGCCCTTACCGGGATTTGAACCCAGGACCTCTAGCTTCGTAGGCAGGGTCACTACCAACAAGGCTATCGCGTCGCGTCACGTCACGTGCTAGGGTATCGCTTAAAGATCTAATTTCGTAAACATAATTGTCATAATTTTGAAACTTGTAAGATGATTTTGTTTCAGGATGAAATCAATATTCGGCGATAGCAAGCGGCCGGTCGAGAAGGAAGACCTCGTTCAGATGACATATTGTGAAGCCATCATCTGCGAAACCCTGCGGCTCTACCCCCCGATACCCATGATCATGCGGGAGGCGGACCGCGACTGCCAACTACGTAAGACTGGTTCAATATCGATTCATTCACACGTTTATACAAATTTAAGGCTAAATTGTATCTATGTAAACTCTTAAAACAATTACAAGACATGATTGCATTAATATAGATAATATACATATATACATGTATACTTATCCCTTATGCAGCCTCCCAGCAACGACGATGCAAATAGTACATACATCAGAGGAACAAAAAAAAATACTTCAATAAAATTCATAGGTACATAAAATCTACTAATATATTATATGTGTACTAGCACATACGTGTACAGCAGTTAAAACCTGAACAGAGCTAAGGATCAACACTCAGACTCATCTTGTTGATTTAGCCACAACTTCTTTAACCTTTTCCCCAATGAACCGACAGATCTAGCTTGCCTCAAGGATGGTGAAAGCCCATGTCACAATTGGACAGAGTGTTTTTTTTTATGGCATCGAGTAGACAAACGAGCACACAGGCCACCTGATGGTAAGTGGAAACTGTGACCCATAGACTTCACAAGACTGCAATGCAATCCTAAGACTGCAAATGCGTTGCCAACCCTGAGGCTAAGATATAATGCCTCTATGCTAGTCATTTCACCGGCTGTCTTATCCCCAAACCGGAACACAACAATGCGAACACTGCTGTTTGGCGGTAAGTTAATGGATGGAGTGTACCGTGAAAGGCTGTAACCGTGTTACTTTTTCCCAGCGTCATGCACGATCCCGAAGGGAACGGCGTGCGCAGTGAACATGCTAGGCGCGGGGCGCTCGCGCCGCACGTGGGGCGCAGATGCTCTGGAGTTCCGCCCCGAGCGCTGGATCGGCCTCGGCACCCCCCGGCCCGCCACCTTCCTCCCCTTCAGCTACGGGAAGAGGGCTTGCATAGGTCTGTACCATCAAGGGTACTAATATGATGAAGTGGGGCTGTCCAACTCAACGATTCCTGCCACAGTATGACATGGCATTAAAGTATCGGTTATAGCTGTAGCTTTATCTTAATGTTCGGTTTAAAGTATCGGTGACCTATACTTTAATGTGAACATTAAGATACAGGGTAACCTTAGATACAGGTTTCTCACATATTATAGAAAATTTATGATATGCATGTAGATAAAGTTATATATATTACATACGAGTAAGTAACTATTTTTTTTGGAGTAAATAAACAAACAGAAACAAGCGAACAAAAATAAATGGCCAGGATGATTTTTTCTACTTACGATATTATTATTCGATGTTTTTGTATTTACAGTTCTATTTAATAGTTGTTCGTGAAACGCAAATCGGTAAAATGAAACTCATCAAATTGATAGAACACCACGTCTTCTTTAATTTCTGCAACTTGTCCGTGCCCACAGTATATTCAAAGTTCGTCAAAGTATATTAACGATGATCTTTTTTATATGTTTTCAGGTAAAAGATACGCCATGGCTCTTTTGAAAACGGTCATGGCGTACTGCGTGCGTGACTTGGAGTTCTCCTCCCAGATCGAACAGCTGCGGTTCAAGGTGGACCTCGCGCTGAAGCCGGTCAGCGGCCACCTGGTTCAGATCAAGCTGAGGCAGTGACACCTGATGGTCAGATTGAAGAAGTGGCGTCTGACGCAGACATAGGCCTTCCTCAAAGATCACCACGATGGTCGATTTTCCTGCTACTCACATCTATCGATTTTTTGCGATTCTCACCAGATCGTCGGTCTACCTTATGAGAAACATCTAGCAGTTCGCCTTCCGGTCCGCGGTCGCCGTCAGTTCCACGAGCATTTTTATGTATTAATTAAATATATTTTAGATTTTATTACTATGTTTTAATGGAAAATTATCCATGAGGGTATTGAACAATAGCTTCATCTGCTTCGCTTCCCCCTTTTCGTCTTTTTATCTAGATTAATCCTAAGGTTATCCTTTTCAAAGCTAAAATTACGCCAGTCAGCCAGTGGCAGTGGCGTGACCTAGAGCTCCCTTCCCAGACCGTGCAGTTACGGTTGAAGGTAGACATCGTGTTGGAAGTGGACAGTGGCGACCTGATTCAGGTTAAGCTGAGCCACTGCCATCGCACGGTCCGGACCGAGGAAGAAATATCTGACAAGAGGCATCTTGATATAATCAACATTATCATTACCTATATAAGCCAAACGATGATATCTACCCAATATTCACACGGCCAAGGAGTGGAACGCTCTCCCTGGGTCTGTATTCCCGGAATCATATATCATTGGTGTCTTCAAGGCAATAGTGAATAGGCATTTTCTGAGTAAGCATGTGCCACCTTCGACCTCGTCGTCATTTAACATCAGGGGAAACTGAGGTCAAACGCCAACCCATTATGGATAAAAAAAACTGCTTCATAAGTGTTCCTCAAGGATCGTTCGCTCCACGTTCGTGCTCGCATCCATCCGTTCCCCAGATCGTCGGTCTACCTCCTGGAAAACCATGAAATACTTCACTTTTTGCTCCGCGGTCTTTGTGTTTGATTATTCAATTCAATTCAATTTAATCATTTATTGCATATCACATTACAATTCAAGGTGGAACAAACAGGAATAGGCATATATGTGACTTAATGTGACACCCTCCAAGGGCGCAGCAACACGAGAGGGCTAGCTACATTTATATAATAATTAATTTATGTCTACGTCACAAATACTTAAAATAATTTTCTCTTTAAACTATAATGTTATTGCACTTCTTATAACGTAACTAAGTAGTTTTTAGATCAGTAGAATACATATAGGATTTAGAAACTTTCATTAAAATTATCGCTTAATGTGTTAGCATTTATCAATAAGGAATAGTTTTAGTTGTTTAATAAATGCAGAAGGTTTTCCTATATTTTTTATAAAATTGGGTAGGTGGTTATAATTTTTTATCATCATGTGGTGGGGGGTTTATAAAAAGTCCAAGCCCCGTGTTCATGCCGAAAGCGGAAATTCTAAGTTTAAACCCAATTTGGTCTAAGATCCGAATAAGAATTTACAAAAAAAAAAGTTTTTCAGCCTCAATTGTTAAAAAGGACAATCTCATTTTGACTTTGTGGAATCCCACATTACTCGCAATACTTGTTTTTTTTTAAACACGTTTGCAGGGCAGCACCAGCAAAAACATTACCGTCCGTCTTTAACAGTCGGGTAAGTACACCCTTTCTCTCCCCATTTACCCTTCGAGTAGGTAATCACAAAAGTAACTTTAGATCTTCGCCATTTCCATCCGGCAACTATTCGAACCATTTTTAACCCTATTAGTGGTCACAATGGGCCGGGCCCGTCTCGGCCCGATCGCCCGTGAAATTGTGTCTGACTGCAGCCAATGGGTTTATTTGCGATGGGACGGACCGTTCGTGTCTCGAAGAATAAAAGTATTTACGGACCATTTTGTTAGTTGTACAGTCGACGCCATAAATATGTTTACACTTTAGTACCTTGTCTATTTAGCGTCATGTTTAAACTGCCATTTGAAATTGTCATAGCGGGTAAAGTGACGAGGTACTAAAGTGTAAACATATTTATGGCGTCGACTGTACGTACATGCATACATATACCTACAAATCATTCTGTTTGTTAGTTGGTTTCGTCTTCATAACTCAAAGCTACTAAACCAATTTTTTTTTAAACTATACACTTTATTAGTTTGACTAGCGACCCGCCCTCGCTTTGCTTCGGTTTCTGCACTGAAAGGAAGTTTTAGTGGTGGTAGGACCTTGTGCAAGATCCGTCGGGATCACAACCCCCACCATTGCCATCTTATCGTTTAACTTACCGCCAAGCAGCAGTGTTAGCATTGTTGTGTTCCTTCGGGATTAGACAACTGGTGAAATAATTAGCAAAGAAGCATTCCATCTTAGTACTCAGGGTTGGTAACGCATTTTCGGTCTTAGGATTGCAGTCTTAAGATTGTAGTCTTAAGAATGCAAATGCCGTTGGGTCCCACTTACCATCAGGTGGCCTTTGTGTGTGCTTGATCGCCTTTTCCTTGCCATTAAATAATAAAAAGAAGTCAACCCTGGTACCTGTTATCGCAGACTACTTATTTTCCTTAAAAGCTTATAAAACATCATAATCTAACTGCAAACAATTATAAATAACACCATTAAGATAATTTTCATCAAGAAACCACCGAAACAATGAAAACGACTGCTACAAAAGAAAACAAAGAAAGAAAGCAATGTAAAATTTAATAACGTCCACAAGTCTTCGTTAGCGTCCCCCGCAATATGCGTAAACAACGCCAACTTATGAATTTACCGCTCGCCGGTGACACGTAAATCGCAGAAACTTCCCAGAATCATTTTTATAAAAGATATCTAGATAAAGCGGACCACAAATTTTCAACAAAATTCAAAAAAAAAACAGTTAATTGGTCACATTGGAGGTCTTTTACACGTCAGTAATACGGAGGGATACCAGCGTTTCAGACAAGAACATTGCGGAGAAGAAGCGCCCCGCAGGAAACTAGAGCAGAACAGATGGTAATTTTTCCAATCATAAAAAAACAATAACAATAAACAGCCTTCAAATGGGAAAGTGGCTTTTTCTATCTGTCAGCCCTCACAGTGAAACAACTTTCAGCCTATCCGTGTTGAAGTCAAATATCCGTATATTCAAGGTAAGTTAATGACAATTAAGGGCCCGTTTTTTGATCATTACTCAGTTAATTGTTAAATTTCGAAAAAGGAATCGAAAATTTGACACATTTCCTTGAGATTTACGATTTTTAACGATTACTTAGTTTAACTCCTGATCAAACAACAAACCTTGAGGGTGAATTCGACCAAACGAGAAAAAGATACCTAGATTAAATGCCGAATTTGTATAGACTAATCTCGGAGTAAGTCTTATTCCAGTTTGGTAAAATCAATGGTTAGTCGTTCTTGAATGACGATTAAATCATTCCTTAGTGACGATTTTTCAGACACAAGTTTGAAAAAAGAACAAGTTAATTGTCTCCAAAATAACACTCGAGTGTGGCGATAAGTAGTAGTAAATAGCCCTTGCCATGGCATTAAGCGGCCGAAACACCGCCCGACCGGATTCAGCCCCGATATGTCACAGTGTCGTGTCCCTGGGCAATCTGTAAACAGCTCTAATTGGGCGCGACACGCGTTCGTTATCCTCTGGGACCCTGCCGTACATGTAGCAATGCTGGGAGAGATCCTGTTCAATTTTATATTTTTCTATTGTTTTATCTTGTGAGCGTTGAAGAAATATTTTCTATTCTGTTCTTAAAGCTCCGGTTGCAAAAAGAGGGGTGTTTTAAGTTCGTTCGCTATGTGTGTGTGTGTGTGTGTGTGGCACCGTAGCTATTAAACGGGTGAACCGATTTGGATGCAGTTTTTAGGGTTCCGTAGCCGAATGGCAAAAAACGGAACCCTTATGGATTCGTCATGTCTGTCCGTCCGTCCGTCCGTCCGTCTGTCCGTCCGTATGTCACAGCCGCTTTTTTCCGTAACTATAAGAGCTATACTGTGGAAACTTTGTAAGTAGATGTATTCGGTGAACCGCTTTAAGATTTTCATACAAAAATAGAAAAAAAGCAATAATTTTTTGGGGTTCCCCATACTTAGAACTGAAACTCAAAATTTTTTTTTTGATCTAACCCATACGTGTGGGGTATCTATGGATAGCTCTTCAAAAATGATATTGAGGTTTCTAATATAATTTTTTTCTAATCTGAATAATTTGCGCGAGAGACGCGTCCAAAGTGGAACAATGTGTGTCCCCCCCCCCCCGTAACTTCTAAAATAAGGGAATGATAAATGTAAAAATAATATATGATGTACATTACCATGCAAACTTCCACCGAAAATTGGTTTGAACGAGATCTAATAATTAGTTTTTTTTTAATACGATATAAATCGTAAACCGCATTTTACCTTTCATTCAATCCACTCCAATATAATAAAGAATAAAGAAATACATTTATTTAGATGTATAGTGGTACGGAACCCTGCATGCGCGAGTCCGACTCGCACTTGGCCGCTTTTTTTAATTTGGAAGCGGGTTTTCTAAAGGGTGTTCTTGGCCAGGTTTCATGAAAAACGGTTAAGCCGTTTTAGAGATCGCGGGTTTGTCTTATAGTTACTTATATAAGGTCCACGATCGTTTAAAAACTACTAAGTCTTTGGTTTTGTTATAAGTACAATATATTTAATAATAATTGGAATAAAAGAGAGTTCTCTATCAATTTAATAAAGATCTTGTCAATTATGTTGTATTTTACTTCTAATAAGGTACAGGCTAACCAGCCTAGCCTTATGAATTTGGCAAATAAAACAGGTGGGAACCGAAAGTTCGGGTATCAGAGGATTTTGAAGCGACGCTTAATTCCCGATTTGTCAAAAAACTGTCCAATTTTTGCTTCAGGTGATAACGTTTTTCACCTCCTAAATCAAGTTCGTTTTGTACTTAGTTATTATATACATAGGTGTTTTTTAATTTGTTTCATGGTACGATAAAAAAAACTTGGATAGGAAAACGCACAGACATACATACATAAACTCACGCCTTTATTCCCAGAGTGGGGTAGGCAGAGCTACAGAATTTCCAACAACTATAAAAACTTTTGATAATTCTGTAACCACATTTTGCACACTTAGGCGAAGATGTTTACAGGTTGCAAACCCATCGCCTAACAATACTACACGCCTTTATTACCTTAGTCGGCTTTTACGACATCCATGGAAAGACTTGGAGTGGCACTATTCTAATCCGGCAACCACACGGGGAAACATAGTTTTTTATAATATCTACAACATAATTAAAAATCGGCAATATCGAACTCGGTTGAAGGGGAAAGAAACGTTATCACATTTTGAATGTAAATATTCAGCCTGGCAACCCTCTTAACATAGGTAACGTTAATATAAAATGAACCCTAAACATCCCCGGATGCGCCCTCCCGCGCCCGCGCTCGTGGAGCACCCAGGCCGTTAGCTTAGGGCTCTGCCCCCGGCTGCGGTGGCGGTTTGCTACTAGGTACTACATTCTCATCAATAAGTCAGTCGTTGTGTAGAGTTCAGGATTTTCTATGTTTGACTGCCGCTTAGAGACGTCAATTAATGATGACAATACTCGCCTTCCTGACCCTGGGCTGGCTGCGTATTGCCTCTGGTGGTATTTGATGATGAGTGATGAAATGACTGCTCCCCGGAATCTGGCGCGGGTTCGAATCGGACAGACTCCCAGGGTGGTTGATGATGATTATGTTGACAAATATGAACAAACTTGGTGATTTGACCTGATTTAATCCACAAGTAACACGAAATACAACGGGAGTAGAATTATGCGTCCGCACGCTCGTGAGTTGACAGGAAGAGACGTTGAAGTAACCTAAAAGCAATGACAGTTTTGTCTATGCCTAATTAGATTCCTAATCTATGAATGTAAAGGCGGCACCACACATGATCGATTACAAACAGATGAAAACATAGTAATTTCCGTGAACAATTAAATTTTATGCTAGTTTAGTAAAGTGTTGTCTTATTCTATGGATATAGCAAATAATGTGACAGCAGCAACTTTAATCAAGCATTATATTTAATTGACGTCTCTGAGTGCGCCAGTGAGAGTATAAACTTATGTAATATTTCGTGTTTTCCAAACTTTAATTTAGCTTGGTTTGTCAGTCGATATAGTTTCAAACTTTCAAGTAAATTTTGAGCCGATTCCTGTTATTGGAATGGGCTACAATTTTAAACCTATCCATAAAAAAATTACATGACGAAAGTGATAGTGTCTAAGAGCCCATTTGATGAGAGACTCGCAAGGTGGCAACAGGTTTTCTGCAGTACTTAAGACTGCGCCGAGCGTACGCCGGAAATACAGTGGCGCCCTCATTTTACTATTATTGTGTTTTCTAATAAACTAAATTTTCTTAAAATTGGTCAGTAGGTTTTTGTACTACAAATGAAAACACAACTTAAAGTGTATAGGTATCAGATAGTTTAATAACAAATCACTTTCAAGTTATCAACTTAACGGAAAAAAGTGGCCGCCTTTTCCCGTTAAGCTGACTACTCAAAGGGTCATTGTTATTAAAGTTTGTTACGTATCCCATAAATTGTGTTTTTACTTGCGCTACAAAAAAAGTATCATCTGATTGCAAGGAAATTCTTTAGTTAATTAGAAAATACATTAATAGTAATGAGGGCGCCACTGGACGCTCGGTGCAGAAGACGCAACGAAATTGCACTCGATAGTTTGGTTTTGTAATATAATCAGGTAACGCCAATAAAAAACATGGTAGAAAATTTACTTATTACACTTTAAAACTCATTATACTGATGCCATTTGAAAGACTGTCTGGAATTCATAAAAGACAGCACAGTACCCGGTAGGGTCTCTGTCTTTTGGCAATATGTATCAATATGTATTTGCCAACCCTCTTTGTTTCTGTAACAGTAAACATTAAAATGAATTTAAATGAAATAAAAAATGGTTTATTTGGCACATTACATGTATAAAAATACATACTGTGCGGCGGTACGGAACCCTCGGTGCGCTAGTTCGACTCATAATTGACAGGTTTTTAATTTGGTCGTTTGTTTAGGAAATTCTCTGTTAACATTCAATTAAACAGTAAGAAATCACTACTTCGTGTAGGTATTGTGTTCAGTGCAAGTTACACAAATGTGCAGAAAAGGTACAAGAGTCAAACACCGGCAGTTTACACTGGCAGAACCAATAGCAATCAGTAATAACTTGATTAGAAAACTCCGCACAATCCGAGTCTGTCCCAAAGGCATTCCCTGTAGCCATATTGCCAAATACCCATCGAGTATTGCCTAGTCATCGGCTCGCAAACACCGGTGTGGCAATGTAAAATTTAGTTCGATCTTCCTTTCACTCTTTAGCTATCAGAGGTTACCGGGAAAGAGATGGGCATAATGTAGTTTCGTATTTCGTAGAAGTGGTGTCGAGGGAATTAAAGTTTGGGAACAGCGAGCGAAAGCTGTGAATTGGCTAGATTTGGATGAATATCGTCATTACATAATAAACATGTACACATAGGCTTTTATTGGAGGACACCTAAAAATTCCGAATTATTAAATTTATAATGCTATTTTTGATTAAATTTATAATGTTATTTTGGTACGTAGGTTAGGTTAGGTTTGATTATAAGCAATACAAAAAATAAGAAATATTTTTTATAGTTTTTTTTTTTTATGGCATAGAGAAGACAAACGAGCACACAGACCACAGGTAAGTGGAAACTGTGACCCATAGACATTCGCATTCACAAGACTGCAATGCAATCCTAAGACTGCAAATGCGTTGCCAATTCTGAGGACTAAGATGGAATGCCTCTATGCTAGTCATATAGTATGAAGAAAGAAAAAAACGAAGAGACGTACAGGACATCGGGTGGTAGGTGAGATTTGAGACCCACAGACGTTTGCATTCTCAAGACTAAAATCCTAAGACAAAGACTTGGACGTCCAAGTCCAATGAAGTTGCGACTTTAGTATGCCGGGTTTATTCAGTAACTATGCAAGCAAAAGACAAAAAATTTATGAATTAAATTATGCGAAGATAAAGCAATAGGAAAGTTGTACAATTGTTTTTTTTGAAATATATTTACGTTATCTTTTATTCTGGGATACGTGGAAGGAAGGGAGGAGAGGCCTTAACCTAGCAGTGGGACATTAAATAAATAACAATAACAATACTATCCTTGTGAGTTACCTATCACTAAAACTAACCCGCTTATACAAAAAAATAAACTCAAATTATTAATCATTACACATATTCTATTTTTTTGTTTGTTTTCCTGAATCGCCTAAAGGTTGGCTGGAAGAGATCCCTTAAAGGGATAAGTTCGCCTTTGTACATTCCAATTCTGTAAATATTGTATTTGATTTTCTGTTTTTTGTACAATAAAGTGTTTACATACATACATACATACATATACTAATTTAGCTTAGATTTCGCTACTAAAAATCAATGTAAAGATGTACTTATTGTAATGTCGTTATACCATGTTTTTGCCTCAATCATGTCATTGTAAATAAATAAATAAACGAACAACAACTAGAGATGCTTCAAATATACTTTGTCCTAATTGTGACATTTAAATTTGAAAGAAAGAGGAAAGGCTAAAACAGAGTCTACACATTATCGTTGCTGATACTCGTACGGTACCTATGAAATTAAATTAACCTTAAAGCTTGACATCCCTTCAAGATCAAAATCGTCGGATGTCGGTATGCCTTCAATAGGCGGGGGATGAAAGATCAGCGGAATGACGACTGATTTTCCCCTCTTTGAGTAATTCGGGTGGAGCCCCCTGGGGCTGCGGTGCCCCCACGTTTAAGCACCGAGAGGGCAACAGCTTCACTATAGTAGAAAATGCTGACGACGCCTAATTGGTCGTGACCTTTCCTACGAAGTTAGCGGTACTGGGTTCGATTCCCGGTGACAAATGTTTGTGTGATGAGCGCGAGTATTCGTTCCTGAGTCTTGGATGCTTTCTATGTATTTGTATGAATTACGTAGATAGGTTTCAAAAACAGTGATCCATTGTTCTCTGAATGCTCCACTCAGTTAAGGTGATGGAACCAGTAAGAAAAAGGACACTTGATTTTATTTTACAGAAGATCATCTTTGTTAATTTATTTTGCAACCATAATAATCTTAAAATATGATTGACGATTATCTTTAAATTAAGATTTAAGTGTCCATTATTGGGGCCTATCAGCTTAAAGTGTCGAACACCGGTGCCATCACCATGCAGATATAAGATATAACTTTAATTATTTCACCTTCAAATTACATGCTTCCTAACTTTTAAATCACGACATCTCAAAAATTTACTAAGGTGTCCTAAACAATGTTCTTTCGGAGTACCCTTTACACAAAATACCTAAAAAAAAAAGGTTTAAAAACCCATCTGATGTTTCCATAATGTCGTCAATATAATGTTACTTATAATGAATAAAAAAGTGACGTTTTTAACTGTAAGTGAACAGGCTCACACTCACGCGCAGCTATCCTTTTGAACCGTAATTGCACAAAGGCCAAGTAATGCGAGTTCGCTTCTCGTCTCTGATAGACGAGTGGACCTAGTCTGAACCCTTCCATAGTTTTGGGGTTGTATTCATACGAAAGTGCTCTAAGTTAGTTAAGCATTTATAGCTCTGACGACGAATTGAATTCAAAATTGGAATAGGTACACCTTTCTCGGGTCTGTATCCGATACAATCACTCGGTAAATCCATGTGGCCTTTGACGTGTAGGGTTTTGTTTGTAACTGTGACAGCTAGCTTAGTTTATTATAGTTACGAGTATGTCCATATTGTCAAGTCGTACGGTATTCTGGTTTAGGGTAAGGCTGCTGACACACAAACTATTTTTGTGTTACAAAAAGTGCCATTTGTTCTATTTACAACTTGAATTCCCTCTTAACTGTAGCGTCTCAATTTATTTATGAAAATATTTTTATGTTATTAAGAATTCAGATTCTTTCACCAAAAATCTGACATAAATAATGTAAATACTAGAAATAAAAATAAAATCGCTATTCGAAAATTCCGCGTCCGTAAAGTATATAAATCATTTGTTGGTCAATGCATTCATTTCTATAATAAATTACCTGACGTAGTTTTAAAGTTATCCCTTCCAGCACTTAAAAATTACTTGAAAAAGTCGTTAATGTCTAAAGCGTATTATAAGGTCGAGGACTATCTAACAGACATGAATGCATGGTTAGTCAATAATAATCTGTTCAAATGCAACAGCTTTATCTTGTCTAGGGGACACCGTTGATGTAGGAAAACGTATCGAAACTTTTATCAGGTCATCTTGGATCCGTCTTATTGTATAAATGAGTAGGTGTTTTTTTTCCGTGGATGTCGTAAGAAACGGCTAAGGAAATAAAGGCGTATAGTACTGCTAGGCGATGGGCTTGCAACCTGTCACTAATACACTGGTAAACATCTTAGCCTAAGACCCTGTTGTTTGATCAGTAGTTAAACTAACTAATTGTTAAAATTTGAAAAAGGAATCGAAAATTTGAAGTAATCTCAAGGAAATGTGTAAAATGTTCAATTCCTTTTTCAAAATTTAACAATTAGTTAGTTTAACTACTGATCCCGTGTGGTTGCCGGGTTAGAATAGTGCCACTCCATATCTTCCCGTGGATGTCGTAAGAGACGGCTAAGGGAATAAAGGCGTATAGTACTGTTAGGCGATGGGCTTGCAACCTGTCACTAATACACTGGTAAACATCTTAGCCTAAAAGTGCAAAATGTGGTTACAGAATTATTAACAAGTTTTTAGAGTTGTTGGTAATTCTGTAGCTCTGCCTACCCCACTCTGGGAATAAAGGCGTGAGTTTATGTATGTATGTATGTAACTACTGATCAAACAACAGGCCCTAAGTGTGCAAAATGTGGTTACAGAATTATCAACAAGTTTTTAGAGTTGTTGGTAATTCTGTAGCTCTGCCTACCCCACTCTGGGAATAAAGGCGTGAGTTTATGTATGTATGTATGTGTATGTGTTTTTTTTCTTTTTCCCACTCTCTCTCTCGCAAGATTTTTGGCATGTTTTCCTGCTGATCTACGCATGTTATTTGATATTATATTTAATTTAATATTTATAGCTTTATATAATGCTAGACTAAGAAGTACCATTGTAGTAATGAAAAATGTAAAAAAAAAGACTAACTGCTAAGTTTCTTACGGCGTTTCTTACTAGCAGTGGTCTCCTCTAGGGAAGCGCTGGTATAGATTCTTGACGTATAAATTGTCCGTGCGGCCTACTTACTGAATGGCAAATTAACATTATGGCAAGTGACACAATTATGGCAAATGAAATTCGGGTAAACGAAGTGATCCGATAATTATAGATTAAGTATTCGATTTAAAAAAAGTTGCATTTATTTTACGACCAATTAATGGTTACAGTCTTGCAGGTGACGTTTTGTTTTTTTCATGTCGTTTACCAGAAAAACTGTGACAGGGTGGCCGTTTTTAGTCATGAGCAATTTTTAAGATGACCAGTTGACCACTCTGTCACGGCATTCTATGAATAACAATATTATAATAAAAATACCCAGTTAAAGAAAGAGCACGATTATTTAGTACTAATAGAGATAAATAAAACTTTTGGAAAACTTAAAAGTGGTCTGACTCAGCTGAAAAAACTGGTTATGGCAAACGATCATTATAACAAACGTTGTGTTATGGCAAACGTTATTATGGATTCCAATATAGACCCAATTAACTCATTCCTTTTTCAAAATTATGTACGAAAAGTCATCTTTAAGAGCCTGTTGTTTGCAGCGTCGCTGTTGCCTATCGCACTCGCAATCTCAATTGGTTTCGAAGCGGAACAATTGTTTTCATTTTGTATGCAGACAAGCTTTCGATTTTCAAAATGAAAACAATTGCGATCTCGAGTGCGTTAAGCAATAGCCCCACAGTACCTAGTTAAACTAACTGATCGATAAAAAAAAGTGAGTAAGTGAGTGTGAGTGAGTAAAATTCCGATTCCTTTTTCGAATTTTAACAATTAGTTGAGTTAACTAACTGACCAAACAACGGGTCCTAAGTAACGACATTCGTCATTACCTGACTCCAATACGGCCGTTAGTCTTTAGATTGATATTCGATATGTTATCTCAGGCTTTGGCTACCTCCGGCCCCTTTGTCAGGCGTCTCAACAGGAAACACTCAGTAACGAAGTAAACCGCGTACTCGAACCGAATTGTAACCTGATATATTGGTTACTCAGGTACTAAAGCTCAAATAGTCGATGAGACTTGGTTCGCATAGAATTGGTTTGTTTTCGGTCTTCCGGCGGAAGCTGTTTTGTGAAAAATCCTTCCTTGTGTACCCATAGGGACCCTAGGGTACCTACACTAGGAATGTTTCTTCCAAATTTTAAGTCCCTAAGCCCTAGGTTTAGCGTTTTAGTCAGTCAATGACGGAAAAGTCAATTTCAATATTAATGTGTATGTATGTTAATACCTATAGGTACACAAGACTTGTTTTAATTATTATTATTATTATTTTAACTATTTTAATATGATGTATTTTATTTTGACTTTGTATGATTGTTTATGATATTGTGTCCCTAATTATGAGTCCCAGTTACTTGAAATAAATGAATTTTAATTTAATTTTAATTTATACATATTTATACTTAATATTCTTATCCATACTAATATTATAAATGCGAAAGTGTGTCTGTCTGTCTGTTACCTCTTCACGCTTAAACCGCTGAACCGATTCAAGTGAAATTTGGTGCAAAGATAGTTTGAATCCTGGGAAAGGACATAGGATAGTTTTATTACCAAAATTCATCCCTTAAGGAGGTGAAATAGAGGGTGAAAATTTGTATGGAGCTACGATATAAAAGAGCTCCACGCGGACAGTCGCGGGCAGAAGCTAGTACTGGATAAAAATACTTAGTAAAAAGATGATATTATTCTATCAATGATTTTTTTGACGACATTTAGGAAATTGTATTTACATACATACATACATTAAATCACGCCTGTTTCCCAGAGGGGTAGGCAGAGACCACTTCTTCTTCTTCTTCTTCTTCTTCTTCTTCTTCTTCGAAATTATATTTGACATTAAGTATTTTCTATTGATGTAATGTAATGTAGGTAATAGTTTTAAGTAGTTAATTTTATGGACATTACGCCTACAGGCAAAACACAGATCTGTATTCCTAGATTTAAGACCTAATTTAATACCTGTGATTTACAAATAAAATCTATTATATTCTATTCTATTATAGTTTGTATGTTTGTTAGTCAATCACTCTAGAACGGCTGAACGGATAAAATTTGGCACAGAGATAGTCTAGAAAAGCACACATAACTAAAACGAAACAAAAAATTTGACAGTTCCAAAGGGAATAGCGATTAACGACTTCTACGCGGACTGAGACGCGCGTTGAAACTAGTACTATAACAAATGTGTCTATGAATTTCTTTATATCTATTGTAAAAGACCCCTTCGGAACTTTTCTGTGGATCATCGCTTCAGTCAGAGCAAAAAGAGAGAAGTGGGGTAAACTTTAACTCCCCGCCCGACCGCCTACTACTTCACCGAACTAAGTGTTTTAAGGTTAAATCTCCTGGACAAAGTGCCACGATGTCATTTAAACGTTTTACTATTATATTACAATTCAAAAACTTTGTGACTTTTACTTAATTGGGATGGGGCTGAAATCTTTTAGACGTTTTTGTGTTTGACAACGCGTCAGCCTAGTTGGTAGAAACCCTGCCTACGAAGCTAGAGGTCCTGGGTTCAAATCCCGGTTAGGGCAGATATTTGCGTGATGAGCGCAAATATTTGTTCCTGAGTCATGGATGTTTTCTATGTATTGAAGTGTATATTTCTCTATATAAGTATTTATATCGTTGTCTAGTATCCATAGTACAAGGCTAGAGCTTAGTTTGGGACTAGGTCAATTGGTGTAACATAGTCCCCTGATATTTATTTATTTATATATTTGTGTGGTGAGAGCGAGTAGAAGAAGAAGAAGAAGAAGAAATACATTTATTCACTAACCATAAGACACACTAATATACAAATGATTCAAGAAAACAAAGGTAACAGGCATAGCGCGCAATTGTGTGACCTCGCGGCAGTGAAACGGACACTGGCTCAGCAAAATGCCGAGGTGTCAGACACCTACAGCGCTGATTTTCAGCCAGTACCGGCGCTGACTCACGGAGCCCTGTACAAACATACTATACTATACGTGTAAACTACTTACATAACTACTACTTACGTATAGCGGAAGAATAAACGTGTAAATAATAATAAAAATAAAACGCATACATAAATACCGTTATACAGCCTTAATAAAACTAAAAAAATAATTAAAGGGTTAACTTAAAAGCAACTGGTTGAAATAATGAACTATTTGCTTTTGAGCTGAGGGTGTTTTTTTCACTTCTCTATGTAAGTACTATATTGTTGTCATATTTCGAATCATTCAATTTGAATGTTACTACAAAAGTACATTTGGCAACTTGAAACCCTGACCCACAGTAACATTTACATTGCGGCATTGACACTTCTTACAATTTAATTTATAACCTCATTTTTACAGACGTTCATAGTAAAAGGCACAGAGAACAGGAAAATAAACTAATTTATGTAACAAAAATACTAACACGAAAAATATTGTAAGAGTATAAAATAAGAATGGCTTTTTCGTTCGGTCTCCCGGAAATAAAAATAATATAACCATTATTCTTATCCAATGAAAACGAAAAGTATTTTTCCACTGATTTGTGTAGGTGAAAATACCTAAAGTCGAGTACATTTGAAATCCTTCTGTTGGGAAAAATGACAGTACCTTAATAAGTAATTTCAAGCATGTAATTCTACTTAATATCAGCTTTTATTTAACATGTTTGTCAGTATGTTCAGTTTAAAGGGGTTCGGGTGAAATTGTTGTCATTTGTAAAAGTCATACATTTTCAAGATGAGCCGTTATTCGTAAAAGTAGTAACTTATAATAGAATGATTCAAAATAAATGTATTTTGTTATGCAATGTAATATTCTTAAATGCATCGAAGCCGAGATATTTAAATATGAATACTATCAAATATGTACTGTCTCCGCTCCGATATTATTATATTCTATGTTGTTTCTTTTTGTCAATGTTAAATTAAAAATGTGTTTTATTTGTTTTTTCCTGTGATCGTCGAATAAATATTTTCTATTTCTATTTCTATTTTCTATATCTATGAGTATTTTGCGGTCCTCTAAATAACTATGTGAAAATCACCCGTGACCTTTGTATGAAAAAAAATACAATTTTCGTCATACAAACTTACCCAATCCCCTTTTTGTCTAACAAGTCATTCCAATTTTCTGAGTAAAAAGGCCAATGGTAAAGTGGCCAGCCAATGACAAAACAACAAGGGTTTCGATTTTGGTATTACCTAAAACCATATAAAGAGCAAAATACAACTCGAATTTTAAATAAACATCCAAAAAACGATAAGTTTGATCTGAAATTTCTCAATAAACGACAGAAAGCACCACGGACAATATCATAATCCACTTAACTCATTTCGGAACTTTGTAACTGAGTTGGAACTTTTTGTTCAATGCAAAGAGCCACTCTAAAAATTACCGGACATAACAAAGACGGATTAACGAGACGAAAGTACTCGTCCGTCCGCTGAAACAAAAGACTGTCTGAAATAACTGCCGTAACAAAGATGGCTGCTGTATATTAGACGTCAGTTTCAAGACACGTCAAAGCAAATGTCGACATAGACTTTATGTCAAAAAAAAACTTTTTGGCACAATATTTTGTGCTGACTGTAGGTACTTTTTAACCAAAAGGAGACCTGTGTCGGCAGGAGTTATTTTTTTCGTGTGTATGTTGTGGCACGCACTGCAGACTAAACGGCTTGATCGATATCTTATTATGAGATGTAGTTTCGTGTAATCTGTGAGAGTGACAATAGACTGTAATATTAAAGTAATGAGAGGAGGGGTTAATCTTTATTAATCATAATATTACATAGACGACCATAGAAAAAAATGCAGTCGGCGTCGCTATTGCCTAACGCACTCGCAATTGCAATTGGCTTCAAAATGTTTTAATTTTGTATGGAGACCAGTCTTCGATTTTCAAAATAAAAACAATTGCGATTGCGAATACGTTAAGCAATAGCCCCTCGGGTCTTTAATCTTTTGGGTTTACTTTAATTACGGCGGAGATTCTGTTACCATCTTCGATTTCCATCATCAGATCAGCTCTGATACCTTCAGATTTAATATGGTGCCCTGATACTTTATACATACAGGAGGTATTCTAAGCTGATATAAAGTTGAATTTCCAATGGAATTTTTTTTAGCGATTTTAATTTTATAGTTTTGCGTACTTTCGTTCTAAATTAGTAGGTACCAATGAAAATGAATATGAATCGCAGGCTAAACGCGCTTTAATCGTTTTTTTTAACTTCAATCGTGATTTAATTCTCATCCCTTTTTCTTTTGTATGATTTAATATTTAATTTCAAAAGCAAGTACGGAAATGACCTTCGCATTTCGCCAACGATTATTTCAAACTTTTGGATTCCAATGAATAATTGTACTAATACTTTGATTGAAATTCAAATACAGACAAAGTTGGAAAAAAGATTGTAACTTCAATACGAAAGGTTCTTACGAGATTAGGGGAAACTCGACGGTTCATCCTACATTTAATAAGCTCGCACATCGAAGACTCCTGTACTTACTTGAAAATGTGTCTGTATTTTTACGTGCTTAAGGTGGATTTTGGAAGCCCAGATTAAAGTAGCTTACGAGTGTTGAAAAGTTAGTTGGTTTGTGTAACTTGCAAGTTAGCAACTCACACAGATCAGAAATGTTTAACTTAAGAACAATAGGCCTGTAACGACCTTTTATTTCAATTATTATTTCTTTGTCTTAGCCTTTGGTCAGGGCCGTTTTAGACTTAAATATGTTACTGTCTGTCGAAAGCATTGTCATGAGACAGATTTTGTTATAGATTGTATTTTACACTGATTTCCTGCTTATCTAGACCAAACTAACGAATCCCATTCCATTTTTTTATCGGATCGCCTGAAGGTAAGCGATTACCGTCACCCAGAGACACCTGCGGCACCAGAGGAGTCACAGGGGCGTTGCCGGCCTTTCAAATGAGAATACGCTCTTTTCTTGAAAGTTTAATTTGGTCTATGTTTATGGCATCCGAGCGGAGATACAACAGCCCACCTTATGTGACTTTTGTATCACGTCATCTACCAGTGACGCGACCGGCTTAAAAACGAAACGAATAAAAACGCTAGTTAGCGTAATGCATCTTGGCCAGGGCCTTACGGGGTCAATTCTACTAATTAAATTATTATTTTGTTATTAACACTCAAACATGTTTAATAATAATAATAATAATCATAATCATTTATTTGCTAAAAACATGGTACAAAAAAAGGTGTTTCAGTTTATGAAAAGTTCACATGTTTAACCATAAGTATGGCATGCAAATTTTGCCTTATTTACTACAACATTACTCATACTAGTAGTCATCATCACTAAATACATAGTATAAAACAAAGTCGCTTCCCGCTGTTTGTCCCTATGTACCTATGCTTAGATCTTTAAAACTACGCAACGGATTTTGATGCGGTTTTTTTCAGTAGATAGAGTGATTCAAGAGGAAGGTTTTTATGTATAATAAATTGTGGTTTTATGTACGTGTGTTATAGAAAACTCAAATAAACCGAAGCGAAGCGAGGGCGGGTCGCTAGTTACTTAATAAAATATTAAAGTCAAGTATTTTAGTCTTTGGCCTCATCGTTACGTTTCTGTTGTGGTTCAATTGCGGTCCTATTTAGATTAAGGTATTGTTTTGTTTATAAGATAGTAGAATGGCTTATTTGTCCACAGGAGAAACTTAATGGGAATAGTATCTTTATCGAATCTTAATAGATTCTTGAAATATGCACATTAGTAGAATTTAACCCCAGCACTTAGAATAGAATATAATAATTTTACTTCGTGATCAAGACCCAAATAACTTACAGAAAACATAACAACCTATAACTTAAAATTAACTAGTACACTTATGCGGTGTACAGCTAGCCGGCGGCCACGAAATCGCCGAAATATCTCACCCCTCGGACAGAATCCTTCATAATTTAAAAAGGTTGACAGATCATTGGTCGGTACTCTTACCACAAAGGACTTAAAATTGACCTTGTGGCGGGGCTCCAACCATTCGGCCCTCAGGATAAGAAATAAACACCATAACCTAGAAATAAAATATGCACTGCCGTCAGCTTTGCTTATGTATTTAAAATTTCATTACGATACTAGGAGAAGTGTTTCCAGATTTGGACCTCAATGACAGGCACGAAGCAAGTTAAGACTGCGCCGAGCAAACGCCGAGCGTCCAGTGGCGCCCTCATTACTATTATTGTGTTTACTAATTAACTAAAGAATTTCCTTGGAATCAGACGAAATGTTTTTGTAGTGCAAGTAAAAACAATTAATGGGATACGTAACATACTTTAATAACAATTACCCTTTGAGTAGTCAGGTTAACGGGAAATGGTGGCCACTTTTTTCCGTTAAGTTAATAACTCGAAGGTGAATTGTTATTAAACTATGTGATATACCCTATAAGTTGTGTTTTAATTTGTAGTACAAAAATGTTTTGTCCAATTTCAAGAAAATACTTTAGTTTATTAGAAAACAATAAAAGTAATGAGGGCGCCACTGTACATACGGCGTACGCTCGGCTGTAGGTTGTGAAAATAACTTCCTATCCTATGTCCAATGGACGTCTTTCAATCGATATGATGATGACGACTGCCGTAGAATTTATTAAAACTTTTCTTTCCATAACAGTTCTACTCTATTTTAAAATAATTTCCAGGCCTAATTTCTAACTGAACAATACTGACCTGTTTCAATTACTCGCCCTGTATATAGTTGTTTATCTACTTATAGATAGGAGCGAGCGAGACGCGTTTTAGTACGGCCATGCTCGTGGAAATAGGCTAACAATACGCGCACCAATTAGCGAGATTAGACGAGGCGGCAGCTGGGGCGCCCAGGCATCAGGGGAACAGCAGGATATTCCAACAACGCTGCAAATTGCATGAGGCTTACAAAAAATGTGCAGGAGTTTGTCAGGCTATGCTCAGTGTGGGGTTCGGACGCCGTTACAAGAAATACAAAAAACCAGCTTGAAAAACAACAAGTATTTACCTATAGCGAATTTTCTACTTGGTGGTAGCTGGCAGGTGGCTGGGTCTTAAATTTTACGGGATGTAACCTAAAATAAATTACTAATTTCATTGGTACGCGGTATAAATATGTGTACAAGACTTAAGTTTTGTAACTTTGATAGGTACCTACTGAGAAGATGTGAGTATAACAGACAGACAGATGGAAATGGCGAAACTACAATATTTTAAACAAAATCCGACATCACTTCGACTGACTTACTACCTACCATCTTAAACGACGTAATTTTTTGCGTTTTTGAAGGTGGTTTTTTGTTTTATTATTTGTAATCGATATACAAATAACCTTTCTTCCAGAACACATATACCGCCTGTTCCATAGAGGACAAAACTGGGTAAAAACTTAAAATAAGTCCCACTGCGCCGCGGCAAACTTGTATCACGCCCCGGCGAGAGTTTCAGCAGTGGGACGTACTTACATACTTTTGTGCTTTGTAGACTATATTCTGCGGCTGCTCTGTATTTATCGGGTGGTAATGACGTCACATAGTTTCTTACATAACAACTAACATAAAATGCCAACAAATTAAGAAGATTTCACTTTTGCACGGTTTTAGACAATTCAGTGTAGTTTTAGGTAGCTTATGATAAATATCAGAGATTTGGCATCATTATTAGAGTATCTCGGGTTAGCGTTTTCTCTGCGATTAGATACCTACAGGCTTATTTTGACACAGGCACGCGCACGCGCTCATGCCAGCGGGTTGCAGGCATCTCATGATAGAGTCGTAGGTACATTTGTT
Organism: Acleris laterana; assembly: GCA_963966035.1. NCBI lineage: Eukaryota > Metazoa > Arthropoda > Insecta > Lepidoptera > Tortricidae > Acleris > Acleris laterana. The sequence continues at coordinate 500,778 of OZ014451.1, forward strand.
TCAAATCATTACAAATATCTAACACACGTTTGAGTTAGTTTATTCAAGGAAATACAGAAATAAAATATCATTCCTCGCCCAGCAGAAAAGCATTTTCTTGCTCTACTTCAACGGCCAATCCAAAATCACCATATTCACCATGGCTCACCAAAGTGTCAAGTCTATAAAATAAAGAAAGAAAGAAACCCTTCTCTAGTATTTCTCTGAATTGATTCGAAAAAGAACGCCTAAAACCTATATTTTTTAAGAAATCATGGTCACCCTACCAGACCGGGCTTAGCGCTGCTCGTTATATCGAATCCAAAGAAAGAAGAATCTCACACTGGCCAGACAGCGTGGTTACTATACTATACCATTTGCTATACCGTAAAATGTGCCTACTTTGCTCCTTACTGGGTAACTTTGCTCCACTTCTGTATTTAGTTTCATTGCCCGGCAAGTCGAAGTCTTTGGTCAATTCTTCAAAATTTGCCAAAAGCATTCGATACATTTGCAAATTATGAGGTAAAAATTAATGTGAATCGTTCGCTTCGCCGTTTCCATTTCCTGTCCGGCGTCGCACAGTGCCAACAAGAAGATTTACTAATAATTTAGTATGGGAAAAAGTCATTTACATCTAAGCAATTGTTCATCGAATCACGGTTAGTATGTTCTGATGTGTTCCTGTATATAATCAGCTATTCCATATATACAATATTTCTAGTAGTTTCTAGCTCTATTAAGGCTTAAACATTAAAAAAAAAATACGTACCTACTTTGCTCCACATGTTGGGGTAACTTTGATCCAGAACCATAGTTACATATCTTTCTTAAAAAAGGTTGAAAGTGGACAAAAACGAAAAACGAAATCCATTGTCATTGGAATGAAAGTTTAGAGTCCATAAATTTACCAAAAAAAAAATGGTTGACGAGATTTTTTTGCACTTCCAGAACTAAACCAAATTTAGGGATAAGGTACATGATAACATTACAGCATGAGACTATTTACTCGTATGTCCTATAATGTTAACAGGGTTAATGATACCCTTTCAGACGATTATTTTTATTTTTTGTTAAATATTGCTTAGGTGTAGTGATGAACAGGGTTTTAGGTACCTACCTACCTAGGTACGTACCCTTTTTCAGAATTTTATTTTCTTTTGTTTATTGTCTAGGTGAAGAAATACTAAGATTGAACAATATTGTAATTATATTAAAATAAAAAACTTTAAGTAAAACCAAATATATTTTAGTCTCTAACACTTAACTCATTACTTACTTTGCCCCAAACCTACTCAAACCCAGGCTTACAAGATTGTTACTGGAGCATACTTTGACTCATGACAATGTAAAACTGCACCAAACGCTTTCAAATAGAAGTTTTAAAGCAAATTTTATTCTGGAGCAAAGTTACCCAAACACTGGGTAACATTGCTCCTAAATTAAAGTTTATATATTGATATCAAATCAATATTTCGATGTCATTTAAGTATTACAACATGATAGTGGGGATGTTCTTCTTTACAAAGACACATAAATCAACATACCATAGCATAATGATTTTCAAAAAAATAAAATGATTTCGAAAATTGGAGCAAATTTTGGAGCAAAGTAGCACCATTTTACGGTACGTATATTGGGCTAACGCAAAAACTGATTCACTCAACTAAGCCAAAAACATTTCTGGATCGAAGTGATGAGTATAACAAGACTAAATGAGAAAAAGGGGGTTGAGCTAATAGACACAATCAGACAACCTAAGAACACAATATCTCTCTTCATTCTATGGCTTCATAAAGGTAGGAAAGCATGGAGGGAGTATAAAAACGGCTAATAGAATAGTACCTACTCTTCGCACCTGTTGCAAATGCCTTTCGTTAAAAAGAGTCGTCTATACTACTTTCGATTGGATTTCAAAAGTGTACCGTAAGTTTGCAGTCTGTGATGTGCGGTTTATCAATAATATTGGCTAACAAGTTGTGTTGTACACGGGGGGAAAAGGTACGTCTGACATTTGGCTACAGGGGATCTATGTTTTCCTACATCTATGATAAAAGCAATCTATTGTAGATGTTGGTATTTCTGGCGTAACCTTTAGAATGTCATTTAATAAACCCTTGCGACGACCTAGCGCCATCTAGCGGCAACTTGTATCAACCAGCTCGCCAGCGCTATCAGCGTCAGACAGCGCAACTAGTGTTCTACATCGCGCTAACGAAGTTTCTCCAGTCAGTTGACATATATACCACTTCCAACTTCACCCCAATGGACTTCGGTCCCCGGTCATAACACCCGTCAGGAGAGAGATATCTATATTGTCAATTATTTCTACACAGCAGTGTTCGCACCGGTGAATGACTAGCTTATAGGCATTCCATCTTAGTCCTGAGGGTTGGTAGCAGGGTGGGTCCACAGATTCCACTTACAATCAGGAGGCCCTGTGTGCTCGTCTGCCTTTGCGACGCCATAAAAAAAGTGCAAGGGTAAGGACACCGGATACCTTATAAATAGATGAATAAAACGATATAATAATAATAATTATTATTATTATTAATTTATTGCACATAAATACACATCATGCTCAGTTGACAAGCATACACATGGAATATTGTTATTTCCATACAAAAAGAACTAGGTAGGTAGATGATACTCATGCACTTAAAACATTGTCATAAGAGATTTACACTGGTCCCTACACTAGGCGTAGCCTGTCCTGTAGGTAACCAATACAGAAATGAGTTTGCAGAAAGTTGCGAAAAGCTAATAAAATACACAACACAAAGGAATGAAGTCTAATGTAACATGAATTTGATACTAAATAAAACTAGAATTAAATTACAAATGCGCAAGTTTGAGTGTGTGAGTACGTGTATGTAGTGTGTGCGTGTGCAATGTATACTCAATTTTATTTATCTATTAGTGTAATTTTTTGAAAAACTGTTCTTGTTGGCCAGTTCATTATGAATTATTCTGGCAAATCACGTGACTCTTCGTCATCTACCAGTAACGTGTTGGTTTAAAAACGAAAGGAATAGAAATGCTTGTTAGCGTAATGCATCTTAGCCAGGGGCTCAAGTGACCATTACCGTCGGATCAATTCAATTCAATTCAATCATTTATTGCATATCACATTACAATTCAAGGTGGAACAAACAGGAATAGGTATGTACATGTGACACCCTGTCAAATTAGTCTCGGCAATATCACACTGAAGATGAATTTAAAAAAAAGAGCCCCTAATTGAAGTTTTGTTTCAGTGATATGTTCAGCCGAGCGTTCTGTGAATTTATTCAAGCGTGGTTCCTAGTTTCCAACACAATTATTATAATTGTCAATACATTGCATATCATACTCGTATTAGAAGGCGTGCTGAGGTGTCTGTGATTGACGTGTGACAGTGTGATTGTTGCATAATTGCACTTTTACCTGAATTCTTAAGTAAAACGAACTATGTCATACGTGACGCTTTTTTTTAAGTTTTACGCCACTGAGAATAGATTAAAATGTGCCAAATCTATAATTTATTATGCGGTGAACTTTGGAGAAATGAAATAATAGTACATTATTGTCTAGGCGCGGAAAGTAAGAGATTTCCCGACGCGGTGGTTAGCAGGCCGATAGCGAGGCCTGCTAAAATACGAGTCAGGAAATCCTCGTTTCAGCCGAGGCAAATATACTTAATGATTTTCTCAAACAATGCGAGGAAATGATACAAATACATAATTATAAGTAATTTTAAAAACCTTTGACAAATTCGGAGAGAATGTTTGTTTGAAAACTACGAGTACTAGTTAAGATAGTTTCACGCATAACGCGCCGCAGGCCCGGGCGCGGCCCCACACTGCACCCACAACCCACAAGTTGGGTGTACGGGATTTTTGTCACGTTCCTCTCGATTTTATATGTAATAGAGAGCACTTTTAATAAAAAATATGGACATGGACGGTAAGTGTTTTCATACGTTTATTTTACTCCTAGGAGGAAAATGAGGCACTTCGCGTCTTCGTTTTTCAAAAGAAAAGTCATCCTTTCCGCGCATGTTAAAAAATTTCGAGAATAATATCGTCCTCGTTTACTTTAAACTATTTCAATTGATAATATTATTTGTGTTGCTCGTACATCTCGAGAAACCCCCTATTATAACAATACTCTACTAACTACTGCTAAGTTGGTTTTCAATCACGTTTTTTAGGAATAATAGTTGACTAGATTGTAAACGTATTATCCTACAGTAGACCGCAACGTAGTATAGGCCGAGTAAATACACTTGATCAGAGACATGAAGCACTCGAAGCTAAGCGTGGCGACTCCTCCGGCCGACAGCGCCAGCGTTTTCTGAGACACCTGCAGCATCAACTTCACCATTTTCATATTAGACGAGTCAAAATTCTCCCATTTGCAGTCATACACAGCTCTCTCAAAGGTCTTACTAGCGTCCATTAGCTTCTGTCCAGTGTAACAATCCATCCCCACCTGCATCATCGCAAAAGGAATAAGTACTAATGAATGCTCCAGACCCACTAGTAAATCGGCTATAAGCGATACTGATAAAAGCACGAATTCAACAGCGATAGCTTCTCGAAATATATTCTCAGTTCGTTTTATCAAGCCTATGTTGATGGAGTGGCTTCTAGCGATGAGTTTCAGCTGGTGATTCACGTAGTTGTTTAGTTCAGTCGCAGCATTTTTGTTTAGTTTGCGCTCGTCATAGTTCAAGTCGAAATTCTCTCTGTAGTACTGTTGTGCCTCAATCCAGACGTTCCGCAAGTCGTGAGCGAGCGCCAGCAAGCGCCCCTCGGTGTACCCGGTGGTGGTGATCAACAGGCACGTGATGGTGGATACGGTTATAGTGACGAACGTCACAGAGGTTATGGTGACCGCTAAGGTGATTTCGTAGTTTGGGGTTTCAAACATGGGCTCGAAACCTGTAAAAATATTACAGTGACACTTTGCAAGAATTAAAATGCATTAGTGGTTTATCACACAACATAACACATCATCAGAGCCTCTATTGTAATATTGTGACTCGGCCTTTGCAGTCAAGTTTACAAGAACTATCATTACGTTGGCAATATGATAACAAGTCTATTGCTAGACATTGTGAAATTGAGGCCTAGATTGGTGTGTGCAAAGGAATTGAATAAAATATACAACTGGAATGAAATAACCCTTGACAGTCCAGAGGGCCCAGACAAGATGCATAACGCTAACTATCGTTTCTATTCGTTTAACGTTTAAACCAATCGCGTCACTGGCACATCACGTAACTTTTCGTAACACGTCATCTACCAGTGACGCGATTGGTTTAAAAACTAAACGAAGAAAAACGCTAGCTAGCGTAGTGCACCTTGTCTGGGCCCTAGCTAGCAAACAAAACTATGAATTTTATGGAAACTGTGTGAATTTCACTAACTGCATTACTTTGGATGCTATGGTATATATATCTATGTGGACGATGGACCAGGTTCTTACCGAACAGCACCTGATCTTCGTACATCGAATGCCGGCCTGGAGTTAGAATCGGCTTGAAGTTGTACACCATCCCGTTCCCGATCATGACCAGCTCAAAGAGCAACGCGCGTTTCTTCACATTCCGGAGGGTGGCGGTGAGGACGGGGTGCGGCGGGGTAGCGGCATCGTACGCGAGGTAGTCTGCCACCATCGACTGGATCTTGCCTCTGCAATCAGGGTAGTGTTTTCTCTTTATTACAGCAGAGGATTCGCAGGGCGCTACCGGCCTTTGAGAAAAGGGTAGACTCGTTTTTTGAAGGCCCCCAAGTCGTATTGGTTCGGAAATACAAACGCCGACAGCTGATTTTCCATGGATAAGGTGCGTGGCAAGAAGGCCGTCGAAAAACGCACGGTACCTAGTGCTTTTTTTTATGGTATAGAGAAGACAAAAAAGCACACAGGCCACCTAATGGTAAGTGGAAACTGTGACCAATAGACATTCGCATTCACAAGGCTGCAATGCAATCCTAAGACTGCAAATGCGTTGCCAACCCCGAGGAATAAGATGGAATACCTCTATGCTAGTCATTTCACCGGCTGTCTTATCCCCAAACCAGAACACAAGAATGCGAACACTGCTGTTTGGCGGTAGGTTAATGGATAAGATGGTGGTAGCGATCCGGACGGACCCTGCACATGGTCCTGCCACTCGCAAAATCAAGATTCGTTTTCCGGCCACTAAATTCTTACTCAAGAGCATATGTTTATTAAAATGTAGATGAGTTTATTACTGATATGTTTAATAAAACCATCTGGCTGGGACTTTTTGAAGGCATTCATTTTACGCTGAGAGAAAAGGACAGAGAGAAGGAAAGGTTATGTAACTGCAATAGCTCGTCCTTTACGCTCACCGTAAAATGAACTGCATAGCTATGTCATAATAACCCCCCTGATAGTTAGACTGATGATGATGAGATAGTTGGCATAGAATATCACATATTTGTCAATATGTTATGAATTCAAATCTTACAAACCAATTCTGGAACAGTTTCCATCACCGGACTGGACTGAAAATTAAATTACTAAGAAATGTACTTAATATAATCTACATTTTAACTTTAGGCCTTTTCCTGATGTTGTAAAGATACTCCTTTACTTAAACACTGGGTTTATATTTTTTCTTTTTTCTAATTTCTTATTTCTAACTGATCAGTCTTGATGCTGCAAGGGCCAGGATATTCAAAGACGCCGCGCGTTAAAACTCTCGATAGGACTTACTGGTAAAAATACATGAAGAACACCTTGGTGATCCCGATCATGCTGGTGGTGGCCAGCGTCAGCACCATGACGGCCCCGAGCACGTCGCCGGTCTCCTGGCTGCGCACCAGCACGAACCACACCATGGACAGGATGGAGTTGTGGAAGTAGCAGGCGACGCTGACAACGGTGTAGATGTAGGCGGCGATGGGGATCGCTGGAACATAAGGCTAAAGACTAACCCCCTTACTTATAAACGTGGAATAAGCTTGGAATAGTTTATGCCATGCTTTGTCACTTTCTGTCAGATGCAAATGTCACAATTACAGATAAGGACAAAGTTGTTTCGAGTCGATAACTGTTTTAATATCTATGAATACTAGAATAGAGAGCCTCTTGAGTTTTTACAGCTGTTCCAAATTTAAAACTCATATCCTTACCAAAATTAGTAGTTATAACATTACAGTACAGATTTTACCTATTACCACAGACAAGAAAGTTCTCATAGTAAAATTGGTTGTAACAATGCTGGTCATTTCCTACGGGTTTTGAACGCATAGGTAGAGGACTTATGGTATGTGTGTAGATAAAATAAGTTAGAATATTTTGCACACACGTGGCACGGCACGACTTAGGATCAAGGCATGTTTACACCTATAATGTAGTGCTTTTATTACTTTCTTATGGCTTGAGGAAAGCAATCGAGCACACAGGCCGCCTGGTGGCTCGTGGATATTTGCAATCGTTGGCCAATGGCTAATGGCCGTTGAGGTGGTAAGGTTCTAAAGAGGTGACAGAAGACTGGAAGTGTTGGCAGACCTCCTCAGTGAAGATCGCAGGAAACCTACGGATGCGAGTAGCACCGAGACAACTATCGAGAAAATTCTTAGGGTAAGAGAAGGTTTGTCCGGCAGTGGGCGTCCTTCGGCTGTTGTAATGATGATAATGGATGTTGGTGACCAGGTTTACACTTAGTCCGCTGGTCGACCCGCAGCGCGGCGATGCGCAGCATGATGGCCACGCTCCAGATCATGGTGGGGAGGTCACAGGGCCCCAGGGTCAGCATGCCCAGCGTTTCAAACATCCTGTATTTGGACAAATAACGCACGTGTGGTACTTTGAGCAATTACTAACGTTTGTTAGCGATTTCGTTTCCGTGATATTGCAACACATTCCATTTATTTCTCACAATTTTTTTATAATTTCGTTATCTTTGTAAGCGTGATTGAGTTGAATCGATAACTTGTAAAATAATATAAAGGGGTTTGGGTAAAAGTGTTGTCATTTGTAAAAGTCATACATTTTCAAGGTGAGCGGCCATTAGTAAAAGTGGTAAATTATGATAGAATAATTCCAAATAATCATGTTTTTTTACATAATGTAGTACTCTAAACCGCATCGGAGCCGAGATATTTAATATTCTTACCTGGGCGTACTTTTAGTACCATAATCTTAAATATCTCGGCTCCGTTATTATAAAACGCCATAAATTATATATATCTATGTGTATTTCGAGGTCCTCTAAATAACTATGTTAAAATCATCCGGGGCCGCTGAAAAAAAAATGACAATATTCTTCAAACAAATTTACCCAATACCCTTTGCAATTGCCGAACTCACGCAAGCCACGCAATATTCAATACTAACGATTTTAATTATAAAGTAGGTACCTTTTTGTATTTGCGTTAATTAGCGTCTGTGATCGAATCCCGTTAATTGCTATCAGTACGGAGAGACTGAATTAAAGGTCGGCAGCAGTCTGAACCGTCAACCTGTGATTGAGCCTTTATATCGGCTCTTTGCCGCTTGTTCAAGTCATTAACCTGCCGCGGGAAAGTTGGAGAAAAGCTTTTATAACTATTATTAAGTCTCCATATTGTTTCGTGCTCAAGACGCGCATTTTCAGCTTAAAAACTAAGAAAACGATAAAGTGATAAAAAATTTTTTAGGTCGTGGACTGGATCAGCTCAAAGTAAGACGTAGGAAAGTTTTGATTTGTCTTAGTACTTACGTAACATTTTTCTGTGCAGCACTTTTAGAGAATGTAAATACCGTAAAACTACACAACTATGGCCCTGGCCTACAACAATAGTCCAATTTAACTTTTCATATTATTCTAAAAATATGATAGATCTAGCTATAGCTAGAGTTTAGAGCAGTCAATTTTAGGCCAAACAGTACATATACCCAGCAATAATAGCAGTAAGGTATCATATTTTAGTATAATGTAATGAGGAATATTGGACTATTGTTGCAGGCTAGGACCATAGTTGAGTAGTTTTACGGTAATTAAATTAATTTCAGCACTAAGATCTTTTATTTGCCTCATCATAAATAATATGTCATTTTGCTCCCTTGTGACACAATCTACTATTTTTTACAGGTTGGGGCTCGAAATAATTAGACAGACATGGCCTTTTACAATTGCCCAGGCCAACCAAATGTGAACATTGCTGCTAGGCGATAGGTTAAAGGTTATAGGATAAGATGGTGGTAGCGATGCGCACTGACGTTGCACAAGGTAAACCACCACTAAAAGTTTTGTACGCACCTGCATATGTACATAAGTATACAGGGAGGCACATTTAGATCGGTCAGTATGGGGTATAAAAAAAATTGCATACATAGATTTAAAAAAAACTTGTAGGTACTTTGATTTTCTATACCTCTATCTTTGTATATCTTATAGTTACAGACTTGCCCATACTGACCGATCTAAACGTGCCACCGTGTATAGGGTAAAGTCACCAGTGGTCAGCCAGAGACCAGTAGGTGACCTTATATGAGTGCGAAGAGTGGGAAATATATCTTTCGTACTCTTCGCACTCATACAAAGTACAGGCAGTACTAGGAGTCTCTGGCCGATCACTGGTGACTTTACCCTACTCGTAGATCAAAGAGAAATGAAACATTTTTATTTGAACTGTGGATAGGGTAAAGTCACCAGTGGTCAGCCAGAGACCTGTAGGTGACCTTATATGAGTGCGAAGAGTGGGAAATATATCTTTCGTACTCTTCCCACTCATACAAAGTATCGGCAGAGGCCGACTACGAGTCTCTGGCCGATCACTGGTGCCTTTACCCTAGCAGTCCATTAAAGCGATGATCAATACCTGCACCACTAAGTTTTTAAACAAGATTTGACACAAAAGTACAAACCTACTAACATACAAGTGAAGTTGTATAAATGGTGTAATACCATAAATTGGCGAGATGGTGTAGTGTAGTATGTTTGCTGGTATGTTTGCTGACGCGCGCACTGACAGTTTTCAGTACTTTTCAGGCCATGATGAGGAAAAAAACACTTCACACAGGGGCGCGTCGCGTCAGAAATAGTTCCAACAACATTCTGAATATGATTGCTGGTAGATATGACTGCCCCAACCTTATTTACTGGGTTTTACAGGTCTCGATTGGGGTCAGTTATAACAAAATAGTTCTGAGGGCCCAGACAAGACACTGCACTGCGCTAGCTAGCGTTTCTCTTCGTTTAGTTTTTGAACCAATCGCGTCACTGGTAGATGACGTGATACGCGTGATGTGCCAGTGACGCGATTGGTTTAAAAACTAAACGAATTGAAACGCTAAGTTAGCGTAATGCATCTTGTCCGGGCCCTCAGGCACCTTTATTTTTGTTGTTGCCGTAGTTATATTTAAATGGTCACTAAACTATTTTAAACAACATGTACTATCAGACCATTGGAACCTTGACCCACCATAGACCTGTGTCACAGAGACGTTATGATTCAAGTCATAAGAAGTGTCAAACAAATTGTTTTATAATGTCACTGTGACACCGTTCTATGGTGGGTCAGGGTTCCATTGGGCTGATAGTATAACCAATAATATGGGCAATAGCTTGATATAAATAATTCTATTCTATTACGGCGCACGTAACATGCGCCTACGACCACAACAATTATAACACATCTATTATGAAACTCGTGACGGCGACCCCTGCAATCTTTGTTTTTATTTGTGACACCTTTGAGTCAAACAATACAATTATAGCATTACTTATTGATACTGAATGTTTCAACCAATAATTATGACCAAATGGCATTATCATGAAAGACTCTGAACATTGTTTTATGCTAGAGAAAGCAAACAAGCCAGTGCAGGGTTTCTTATTTATTTATTTATTACAACAACTACAAAGTTTACATATTATGCATAGTCCCACAAAACTGTTTGCACAGTTTGACTGCGGAATCTTCGGGCGTCCGCAGAAAGTGAATATTTTCAAGGCCCTCACCCCCTTTTATTCATGACAAAAAACAAATGCACATTGATTTAAGACTGCACCGAGCAAACGTCGAGCGTGCAGTGGCGCCCTCATTACTATTATTGTGTTTTCTAATTAACTAAAGAATTTCCTTGCAATCAGACGATAAGTTTTTGTAGCGCAAGTAAAAATACAATTTATACCATTCCCCCTATTAAAGGCTTATTTTATTCACTCAAAACAGTGAATAAAAAGCACTCTTACTCACTATTTTGGTGTTTGAATTTAGAACATAAAATACGCGATACAAACTCCTCCTCGAGATTTGATTGGTCGTCATTAACCACAAAGAGTTTAGCATTAAAAAAGTTTTGTGTTATTTGCTGTCATTAGTAGGTAAATTGGCGCCATAGGCTGTATGGATCGATGTCTTTTGCCTTTCTCTCTGTGAAAAATACAAGGAAAAATAAATTGGCGCCATTTTGAATACTGAAAGTTGTACGAACATAAAATTTAGTGTTTCTTAATAAATAAAACATTTGTTCCAATTTTAATGTGCATTTTAATTAATTTTACCTTCCATTTTTCGTCATTAAATATCTATTTTCGCTTAAATCTTTCTTTTTCTCGTAGTCATGGTATAAAGTTTAGTATGCAACTCTTGAATAAAACGGATTTATATCGAGGGCCATGTATCACTCGCGTCGCTCAGGATTCTAACACTCCCTGCGGTCGTGATTCAGTCGTTAGTATCCTTCACTTGCTCGAGAGTCATCTATGGCCCTCGCATTAAATCCGTCTTTTATTCACTTGTTGCATAATATACTATTATGGGGTATTTAACAAACTTTAAGAACAATTACCCTTTGAGTAGTCAGCTTAACGGGAAAAGGTGGCAACTTTTTTCCGTTAAGTTGATAACTCGAAGGTGAATTGTTATTAAACTATGTGATATCCCCTATAAGTTGTGTTTTCATTTGCAGTACAAAAAACTACCGACCAATTTCAAGAAAATACTTTAGTTTATTAGAAAACACAATAATAGTAATGAGGGCGCCACTGTACATCCGGCGTACGCTCGGCGCAGTCTGAACAACATTATTATCTAGAAGCGCTTAGAAAGAGATTAGAGGTGACAGTTTTACTATATACTTACGTCAAAGTGCATATGAATTGACAGCTATTCCAATCCCAAACTAATCGCGATTTCATTATAATCGACAACGTCGTGTTGTTGTGAAACAAACACCGAATGTATCGCAATTAATGTGTTATTTTAAATGTTATAATTATTACTTATGACGTTTGCCGCCCCCTGGCTTGGGACGTAGCATGCGTGGACACATCAGCTCCGTCTCACGTCGCGGGGTCCGCGGATGACTGTACTGGGTACAGAACCATCGTGAAAATGAAACTTGCTTTTTTGCGGCACTTGCAATGGAAACATTGGGTCCGTGGTCTTCCCATGCTAAGAAGTTTGTAAAAGAGGTGTCGGAAAGGGTTCTCTGCCGTTTCGCCGAATTATGTTTCGTCAAATGATTCATTTCGTCAAATGTTTCATTTGGGCAAATGCTTTTTTTTCTAAAACTGTAAATATTTCAGGATTTTTTAAAAACTAACCTAACCTAACCTATAGGGTTCTACACGATGGTCCTGAAATAAATCCTGAAATATTTACAGTTTTAGAAAAAAAAGCATTTGCCCAAATGAAACATTTGACGAAATGAATCATTTGACGAAACATAATTCGGCGAAACGGCAGTACACCGTCGGAAAGACTTATTTTGGCGGCGAGTGATCCTAGAGCGGGCTCGTTCTTGGTGCAGTGGCTCAGTCTGTCTGTGCAAACCCCGCACAGCCAGGCTGCGTTTCCCCGAAAGCGGCCAGCAGTTAGGGTCCATGCCACGAGCGGGTCGAACTGCAAGGTTTATTTCATTTATAGTTAGGTTTTGAGAACAGTTCCACGTCGCATGGCGCTTGCGGGTAAAAACCCGCGTGTCATCGGTCCCACGTACTATGAGCGTCTACCCGCCAAACTTAAAAATGTACCATCCGACGAAGCATTTAAGACTGCGCCGAGCAAACGCCGAGCGTCCAGTGGCGCCCTCATTACTATTATTTGGTTTTCTAATTTACTAAAGAATTTCCTTGGAACCAAACAAAATGTGTTTGTAGCGCAAGTATAAACACAATTTATGGGATACGTAACAAACTTTAATAACAATTACCCTTTGAGTAGTCAGCTTAACGGGAAAAGGTGGCCACTTTTTTTCGTTAAGTTAATAACTCGAAGGTGAATTGTTATTAAACTATATGATATACCCTATAAGTTGTGTAAGTTTATACTTGCGCTACAAACACATTTTGTTTGGTTCCAAGGAAATTCTTTAGTTAATTAGAAAACACGATAAAAGTAATGAGGGCGCCACTGTACATCCGGCGTACGCTCGGCGTAGTCGTAAGCATCAGCTGAGAAACCCTTTATTGGATAATCCATTATAGTCCATGAATATATGGAACTGGAAATGTACATTTATTATTGTGTTGACTTTATTAATTGTTGTACATTATATTGACATCAGACGAGTGACCATTTATTAGAGGTGTAATTGTTATTGTTATAACTATAATTTATTTTTGTATGATTTTGATTATTAGTATTTATGTTCGGCGATCTCAATGTAATTTCGTATTTTTTGACATGTAATGCAATTAATATTGTAATATTAAATTGGTGAATAAATAAACTAAACTAAACTATTTTAAAGTTTTTATAATTTTGTAAGTGTATTAAATAAAAATTCAAGCTACGCGTTAAATTGGCAATATATATATTAAAAAAAGAATTTCACGCCCCGATGTTGTCGTCTTTGTATGCCTCTCCCAGATAACCAATAAAAAATATAGGTAATTTTCATAAAACGATGAAGCAATAAAGACAACATTACATTACAACACATAACATAACACACACGTAATGTATGTGTACATTACATATTAGTATAAACTAAGTGCACAAAAACTCTTTGCAAACAAACAAATTCCCCAATCAGCCCCAGCCGGATACCACCAACCGCCGGACTCAGAGACGTCAATTAAAATGAATGCTTGTTAAGTGGCGTGTTGTCTTACTCTATTGCTATACTAAATAATGTGACAGCAGCAACTTTAATCAAACATTAAATTTAATTGAAGTCTCTGAGTCCGGCAGTAATCCATTAAATATTGATCATTAGTCTTAGTGATCGTTATCAACGTCCACTTTTGGTAGCAAAGGGTATGGTTGGCAGAAAAAACAAACACATTTGGTTGTATACTTATGATCTTCCCATAAAATAAATACTTACCTTCTAAAGATTACACCTCTAGATATAAATCCTTACAGTACAAAACCTTTTCCGCCCTAATATATTTTTAAAACAGTGTACGTCAAATGACATAAAATGTCATCAAAATATAACTGTAGTTGAAAATCTAATTACACTACGCGATGTGTATCTAAATAAACCAATGCATATCGTATCTAGAGTGGATATTCAAGTATTTTAGTGGAGTCCTCATAAAGTGCACGTATGATCACAGTATTTACATTGACAACATGGATTTGACACAATACCCGTGTTTTATTACGACGGATAAAGCCACTCGATGTACTGTTTGTAATATCAATATTAAAAGGAAAAAGCACAATATAAATAAACACTTAAAGTCAAAATCCCATGTAAATAAAATAAAATAAAAATAGTGTGCAATATTTTAAAGACTTAAATTTCCTTCCTGTGACTTCTGTTAACGTAGAAAGGTCATTTAGCTATTTAAAATGGATTTTTTCCAATCGACATGAACGACTGACAGCCAAATCTGTTGACCAAATTTTAGTCATTTATTCACTATAATTTGGATTTGTTGTTATAAATATGTATATAAATTTCATAATTTGTAAAATATATAATGTTTAATATACTTCGTTATTTGTTTTTTTTGTCAACCATACTTTGCTACCATTACAGGACGTTGATAACGATCACTTATTATAACAATAATATAATTATATAACTTATAATAACTTATTATAACCCGGTAATAATGACTTCGGTGCAAACACTAGAAATCGTATTAGTATTTAATACTTAGGTGTGGTTGAATAGTACCTAAACATGGTTTTTACAAAATTGCTATATTTCCTTGTAATTTTTCCTTGTGTAGTGAGAATTAATGGCGAAGTAAGTTTTCTTTATCATTATTAGGTTAAAAAAATATATTTTCGACCCGTCGTTGCTTTGTAGACACCGAGTTTGGGCCGGTCCGGATTCTGGATAACTGTCAGAGAATATTAGTTTCGTGATTACTTTTCAGGGTTCTTTAGTCAATCAAAATCATTATGAACATATTATATTTTTTTAGTTTAGGGACACTGTTTAGGAAATATTGAATTCGAGCAGTGTAATTTTCGGGGTTGGGTGTCGTCGTCCGTGTATTTTTGGGATGATCTCAAAAACGAATGAACGGATTTTCATGCGGTTTTCACCATTTAGCTAGTCTTTCACGGAGATTTATGTATAATTTATGTACGGGTGCTAAAGAAAGTTCAAATAAACTGAAGCGAAACGAACGCAGGTCGCTAGTTAAATTATAATTAAATGCATAAGGTTAAACTTTGTGTTCCACAGTCGCTTTTCTTCTCCACTGAGCGGCCTACATTGACACATGTCAACCCGAAGTACCTGTCATTCTGCAACTTCACAACAACGCGCTACGGCCGGCGGAACCCTATGTACTACGTCAACATTAATTTAGAGACTCTTTTCACGATGGACAACAATTATATAGTGAGTTTGTACGTTGCTATACTGTTTTTAATCCACGACGTCCCGCCTCGCTTCTTCATTTTTAGTGTTCTGTATCCAAAGGAGGTAAGTACCTATTACTGGGGTGCGTTTTAAGTCCTATCGGAAGTCCGAAAATGTTTCTCATACCATTACATCATACATCATAATGATCACTCTTCATACTCTTCTAAAACATTTTTGTTCTAACGATCGGAACTCATAATCATCTGTATTCATAACGTAAATATTAATAAAGCCGTACACTTTTCACAATTTCTTTGGTTAGGTTAGGTTAGGTTAGATTAATAAAAAAACTCAAAAAGTGAAAGTTTCTTAAAAAAAATGCATTATGAATTGCGATAATTATGACTTAAGTATGAGGAAAAAAGTATGAAGAAAAAAATTGAGAAGAGGGATTATTATGAATACAAATAGGTAGGAAAACAAAAAATAGGAATAAGAATTTTATGTGAGTCAATATGGACCGCAGATGGCGAGATGAGCTTGAAGCCTTTCAGCACGATTGGCGGGAGACTGCCCAAAACCGAATTACGTGGAAGGATGGGAAGGAGGCCTTTGCCCAGCAGTGGGCCATTCCGGGCTAATAATAATAATAATATGGACCCCTATTACTGAAGCCGGAACCCGACTGCAGCACAAGCTACGCACACACAGCACACACGCTACACATGCCACTCTCGTGGGTCCATTGCTCCAGTGACGTGTGTCAACATTTCCACGGCAACCAATGCACGCACACGCTAGACACATCGCCCGCGCGGGTCTATTTAACCAGCAACGTGTCTCAACATTTCACAGCAAATAATAGATTGCCATAAGCTGCCTTCTGTTTCCTATGGAACCGAAATGTATGGAGTTGACATAAGTCTGTGATCTGTCATCTGGGGCCCTTGTCAAGATGCATTACGCTAACTAGCGTTTCGTTTTGTAAACCAATCGCGTCTCTAGTAGATCACGTGACTGTCTGTTGGTGTCATGTCATCTACCAGTGACGCGATTGGTTTAAAAACGAAAGGAATAGAAACGCTAGTTTTGCAAGGGCAAGGGCTTTTTGTTAATTTTCGAAAATGGCTAAAGTCATTAAATCGTTATGCATCTCGACTATGCCCCAGAGAAGTTCTATAAGTTTAAAAGAACCCCTGAACCATTAGAGACCAATATTGAACCACCAGGTAACCTTCACTTTCTACGAGTACTTGAACTCACAGTACCAGCGCAGCTTTCTGGAGCTCACGCTGAAGTGGTGCAACCTCATCTACAAGGACAAGTTCTTCGGGCCAGCCATGAAGAAGAGTCTGCCGGACTCCTGTCCACATAAACCGGTATGTACAACCGGCACAGTGGCATAATGACTCAGTATATAACTATGTCACACTGACGTTATAAGTCAAGTCGTAAGAACTGTCAAACTAAATGTCACTGTGACACCGTTCTACGCTGAATCAGAGTTCCATTGTGCCCTTCATACATCTCTATTTTCTTTTCATGATAAATCGTTGTTAATTTGCTTGAGTATTATTCTATGAAGAAAGATTACTCATCTGGAAGCACGTATGTGGGGATGATAGAAATGCATGAATACACCGATAGTCAAAAGTAGACACAAAAGTAAAACAAATGTACAGTCAACCAATTTGATTCCTAGGCCACTATGGACTTTGTCAACGTGACGTTGTAAACCAAAATTCATAGGGAGTCTCCTACGTTTTGGTTGACAACGTAACTTTAACATACCTAGTCCAAAGTGGCCTAGAAATGTACAGTACTCTAACCACGATTTACAATTAACGTACCTACTCGCTAGCGAGTCGAAGCTCTGTCCAAGCCTCGCAAGTATTCTTAAAAAGTGCAAGGGACAGTTCAGGGTACTGTTCATTTGTATTACTATTGAGTCACTAAGGTAAGGGCCACTATAAAACTACACATGCCGTTAAAAATTACATTGCAATGTGACATTTGTAAGATTACCGATGATTAGCACAGGACTCTTATCCTGTTACGAGCACTGTCCTTACTTAATAAGGATTAAATTGTCTGGGTTAAGAGGTCTCAAATAGTAAGATGCCAAATTATGTACATATAATTTTTTCATTATCATTCTCTATTACCATGCTTAAGTTACTTATATGTTTATATACAATACAATATAATAAAAAACACATTATTGTACAACAAACAACAACACAGGTAAACAATAGGCGGTCTTATCGCTTATAAGCTTAATACTTACTATTTATTAATTATTGATATACTAGTAGCCGCCATCTCCAATACCGATGATTGCATGTTTCGTCCTTGAAACCAAACCTTATACCTAATACTAAGCACGCGGGACTACTTAAGCTCGCTGAATAACCAGCAACACGGGCCCTAATATGGCTGCGTTTATCGCGTGATAAAGTTTGGATAAGGCATCCGTCACCTTCTGACAGGTATATAAGTACGAGAGTGACGGATGCTTTATCCACATTTGACACGCGATATAGACGCAGCCATACTAGGCTCGCAGGACTATTGACCATATTCTTCAAGAAAATCAACGCCCTATATGCCTTCCTCAGGGCTCGTACCACTTCCTCAACATGACGGCCAGCATGAGCGGCATGCCACTGCTGCTGCGCGCGCTCCTCAAGGGCCGCCTGCAGGCCACCATGACCACGCGCGCCGAGACCGTGGTCAGCGGGCACATCGACTTCGAAGTCAAGCGCCGGAACAAGCCGTAGACGGTGGCAGCGGCTAAATGTGTTGGTTGGTCCAGCAAAAGCAGATGTACATTGCGTCGTTACTATAGCTCTCGCCTCAAACGTGAAAACCAACTTGTCAATGTACTTCTACTGGCTTTTCTTGGGCCAATGCAAATCAGCCATATCAGTGTGAAAGTCGAGTCGAGTCTAGTGTTGTAAAGGACTCGAGTTCTGGGAGTCCTTTTTTTACGACTCAAATGACGAGACTGAGTACATAGGACTCCCGTTATTGCAGAACTTCCAACCAAACAAGTCTAGCGAACTAAGCGAGTCTCGCATTGGACTCAAGCCCTTTTTCAGCGTTCGAGTCCTTTGGTGTGACGAGTTTTACTCGAGCCGTATTTTGTTTTTGAGTTCACTTCACCTTCAATGATGAGACTTACAGTGCCATTCTTAGTACGGCGGTATAGCTCAAGTAGCTGTTATTATATTATTTTTGCATTATTTTGGCATTGAGTTATTTTTATACTATTTTTTAAAACAATAAATTTCCGCAGTGAATCTAGCTGCGAGTCTTATTTGGAAACTAGTAGTTGCAGTGAAAAACTGCAGTTTTTTTTTAAAGACTCAGCTATAAAGAAAACTCGAGTCGATGGACTCACGCTCGATAGGTTACTCACGCTCGACACGACTCGGGACTCGGAGTCTTCGAGTTATCCGAGTCGTCTATTAAGTGAATCGAGTCTACAAAATTAGAACAGAAATCGAGTCTTTTACAACACTAGTCGAGTCGAAAACAGGACGACGACATACAATAAATCCTTACCCTTGTCCTTTCTTACTTATATTACAGTATGCTTTGTCACTTACTGTCAGATGAAAATGTCGAAATAACAGACAGAGCGGATTTTAAGCATATTCTAGGTACTGTGTGTTTATGAATAAGAGATTAAGATATATCGTGTACAATTTGTCGATTGAGGCACAAAAAGGGAGCAATTATAGACAGGAATGTAAGCCCGATTCTACCACGACACCATGGCGGCGGTGCAGCCAGTCACCGCCACCAACGAAATGTACCTAATACTCGGCAAAAACCATTTTCTCTTTGAAGTGTTATCGTATTGTCAACGTTTAGTAGACAACGAGTAGAGTGGTAGCAGGTGGTAGGACCTTGTGCAGGGTCCGTCCGGATCGCTACCACCATCTTATCCATTAACCTACCGCCAAACAGCAGTGTTCGCATTGTTGTGTTCCGGTTTGGGGATAAGACAGCCGGTGAAATGACTAGCATAGAGGCATTCCATCTTAGTCCTCAGGGCTGGCAACGCATTTGCAGTCTTAGGATTGCATTGCAGTCTTGTGAATGCGAATGTCTATGGGTCACAGTTTCCACTTACCATCAGGTGGCCTGTGTGCTCGTTTGTCTTCTCTATGCCATAAAAAAAAATAGCTCTGATTTACTGAAAGAAAAGGTGGCCGAGCTAAAATCAATACGAGAGGACGTCAAACGCAATATGGTTTTACCGCGTGGAATCGAGGCCCTGCCATGTCCCACTTGGAGCCGTAAGCAAGAAGCAAACTCTACTGATGTTTTCTTTTCTATCGCTCAAAATGTATGGAATGTCAGTTGACCACGTGGTTTATCGCAACGAACGAGAATGTCATCTCAAACATTTGGAGTGATAGAAAAGAAACCCATCTGTAGAGTTTGTTTCTTGGTTACGGCTTCTGACGTCCGATTGATTAGTGTCGACGATTGGATGCGCTCAGGGAGTCACAGTGAGAAGCGGGCCATAAAAGTGGAAAAATCGACGTAAATAGAAAAGAGGACTATATTTTCAAGGTATATACGTACTATTTTGTGCTTAATCTATGCTTTCCTTTGTATTGCATAGTTCATATCCATGTAATATTTTCTTATTCCAGTACTTTTTAAATCTTTTTATTCATATCTTACCACTTCTGAATGACGGTAAGACTTGGAAAAACTGTAAAAACATTCATTGCTCGAAATTATTTAGAAATTTCATTGACTTTCCGTCACTAGATCTTAAATGGGACTTCCCTTGAAAAATACCCTACTTCTATAAAAATAAATCATTCACACACACATTATAAGGATAATTACGGATGCTAAGTGATGGTACGGTCGGCCAAGAAAGAGATCTGCCAGTTTTGTTTTGACAAAAGTTTCTGTGAGATCTAATTATTGCTACGGTTGACACTTGTCACTGTCATATTATTGCAAGGGAAAATCGAACTTGCTGTATCATGATTCATGACATACAAATGATCTTTAACCGTAGGGAACCGACTGTACGAGTAGGACCTTGTGCAGGGTACGTCCGGATCGCTACCACCATCTTATCCTTTAACCTAACGCCGAGCAGCAGTGTTCGCACTGTTGTAATCCAACGTGGGGACCAGACAACTGGTAAAATTACTACCGTATAGTCTAGGCAATGCAAATTCTCAGATACCACTTCCCATCAGGTGGCCTTTTTGCGTTTTAATTGCGATAAAAAAAAGCTCAACCTACGTTTCTGATGGCGGCTGTCAATGTTCAGGGTCAGCAGCCGCAGCATGCGGGCGACGTTCCCCACCATGGCCGGGAGGTCATGGTGCCTCAAACCAAACTTCTGGAGCTCCTCCAACATGGCCGACAGGCCACGCTGCCTTAACCCATACTTCTGCACCAACTCCAACATTCGGCCAACGGCTTTTTAAACTTCCTCTAACGTTTTTAAAGACAGAATGATTGTGAATTATAGTTATTAAGGTGTATTAGGGCCTCTCCGCGATTTAAACATTATAATTACTTCGCCATAGAACAACTAAGTGGGGCAGAAGCGACTCTAAGCGTCGACTGGCATGAAATCAACAATCAATCTAGCATGAAATCAAAAATCAAGATGAATTACGCTAATGTAAACGGTTTACGAAAACTGAAAAAATAATATGGAATAATAATGGTATTAACGACGCTAGCGGTCCTGTGTTCAAATCCCGGTAAAGGCAAACATGTTATGTTGTTCGCGACTCATGGATGTTTTCTACGTACTCGTATTTAAGTATGTATTTATATCGGTGTCTAGTACCCATAGTACAAGCCTAGAGTTTATTTTGGGACTTGGTCAATTGGTGTAACCTTGTCTCCAAAATTGATTTATTTATTTGTAATTGTCATAGTTAACGCCTCGACGCGACCATCCGACCACTTACGTCAATCATATACATTTTCGTTAACGACAGCCTAAGTTTAGCTCCACAGAAATGTGTTTCCAAATCGTGAACTTTAAACCGTTGATTTAAATGTTGTTAAATGTATCACAATACCACCCATAGTGTTACTGAATCATTGCCATGAGACGATCAGTTCAGACAGTGCATGACTAAATAAATACATACATACATACTTTACATACTCTCACGACTTTATTCCCAGAGTAGGGTAGGCAGAGCTATAGAAGTACCAATAACTAAGTGACTTCCCGTGGTCGTAAAAGGCGACTAACTGAATAAAGGCTAGTAGTACTGTTAAGCGATCGGCTTGCAACCTGTCACTAATACACGTAAACATTTTAGCCTAATTCAGCAAAATGTGGTTACAGAATTATCAACAAGTTCTAATTAATTAATTAATAATACGAGTAGTCGTCTAGGCTTTATTTACACGCAGGAAGAACTTTCTGTAATTTATAAAAACCTATATTATTGTATTTGTTCTATATTCTTCGCCAAACCTAAAATGTTATTATAAATCCCATCGTAAAGAAAATGGGCAATTTCGATTTTTTCAAGTATTTTATTGATTATAATATATGATTTCATACTACAAAATAAAAATAAAAAATGAAGAAAATAAAAAATAACACATTAGTATGTTTAAAGTACTTCAAAAATCGAAAGCGCCTCTTTTTTTTGCTAGGGGATTTATAAACAAAATAAATACAAAAGTTGATGTTACTTGCCAATATACAAATAAGTAAAATAAGTTAAAACCATGTCAAATGGCATGGCATTAAAGGTAGTAAGTAGCAAGGTAAGTGTGCAGCCAGGTACTTACAAGGCCGGCTGTAGGTACATAATTCGAAGCGTCAAACGAGATTCACTTCTGTTCTTTGTTTATTCTGTGATTTTGCCCAGCATACCTACGTACTGTTGTCGTATAGGTTCACTAATTATTTACTAATTCAATGATATTTTAAAATGAAACTAATTATACTTACTTAGTTAATCTCGGCCACTTACCTTAGCTAGAAAAATTGGTTTTCCGATAAAATATTGAGTACGGAGTGAGTTGGTAGGTACAGTCAGCATCAAAAGTAGCTAAGCAGAATAACATGCTCAAAATGATCTAGACACGACGTATTCTCTTGACAATAGAGTCGAGTGCAGATCATTTTGACCTTTCGGTTGCGTAGCTACTTCTGCTGCTGACTGTACTCAATATTTTTTGTAGGTAACTATTGTATTAGCCTTTCTTGCTTGGGTATTGTTGACTAGCTGTTGTCTACGACTAGGTACGTCCGAGTTGGAGTCGGGTATTGCAATTCCCTCAAAACCTATTAAATTTTCCGGGATTAAATGTTTCCTACTTATACATAACTACCGACCCGCCCTCGCTTCGCTTCGGTTTATGTGAGTTTTCTGTAACACCCGTTCATAAAAGTGAATTTATTATACATAAAAACCTTCCTATTGAATCACTCTATCTATTAAAAAAACCTGCATCAAAATCCGTTGCGTAGTTTTAAAGATCTAAGCATACATAGGGACAGACAGACAGCCGGAAGCGACTTTGTTTTATACTATACTAGCGACCCGCCCTCGCTTCGCTTCGGTTTATGTGAGTTTTCTGTAACACCCGTACATGAAACAGAATTTATTATACTTACATAAAAACCTTCTTCTTGAAACACTCTCTCTATTAATTAAAACCGCATTAAAATCTATTGCGTAGTTTTAAAGATCTAAGCATACATAGGGACAGACAGCGGGAAGCGACTTTGTTTTATACTATGTAGTGACTATGTTATGATTTAATCTCGTAAGGTCCAGTGCAATGTATATAATCAAGGCATTTTAATTTGAACCGTTTTGCAATAGGAATAAAGTTTATTTTCCTATTTTTTATACTGAAAATAACATTATCGAACAATCGTAAATGAACTCTATTGCCTTGTTGGTAGATTCATAGTCCCACTCACAAAAAACTCCTTGTTTGTGGTATGGTGAGCCTTACGAGGTTAATATACTTACCTAAGGCTGAGTTAAAAAAAAAAGATAAAAGATGTTTATTCAGTAAGTAGGCCGCACGGGCACTTTAACACGTCAAAAATCTACCAGCGCTTCGCAAGAGACCACTGCTGAGAAGAAGCGCCGCAAGAAACTCAACAGTTAGTCGTTTTTAGGGTTCCGTAGTCAAACTAGGAACCCTTATAGTTTCGCCATGTCCGTCCGTCCGTCCATCCGTCCGTCCGTCCGTCCGTCCCCAGTCTAGCTCAGAGACTCATAGTACTAGAAAGCTGTAATTTGGCATGAATGTACATATTAGTCACGCAAACAGTGGTAAAATAAAATTTTGAACAATATTTTTTTTTAATGCACGTGTCCTACACGTGACGTGGGGATGTTTTTTTTTTTTTTTTGCCTACCCCATAGTGTGGGGTGTCGTTGGATTATGAAAACAAATTTTCGATTAAGGGATCCGTTGATGAAATATTAAGCTTTAAAGCGATATTTTTTGTTAGAGTCAAGTGTCCCCCCCCCCCCCCCTACAGCCAAAACTACAAGTACTAAAATCTGAAAAAAATCTTCAACGAAAGCGCATATAACGAATTTTAAAGGAAAACTATCACGGCTAAGTAGACATGATTAGTTCCTGAGATACAGGCGATTAACGGGTTTATACCTACTAAAAATCATCTAAGACAGCGCCAAATAACTTTAAATAGAAAATTGTTTCATACATGTTGATTTTTGAGATAGTTTTTTGTGTTTGTCGTTACGGCTTCGGAACCCTACACTGAGCATGGTCCGACTCCGAAACTCTGAATTTTCTCCAGAACTAATTAGTAGTAAGTAATAGAAAATAATTATGAAAATTATATTAGTTAGTCTCTATACCCATCGAAATCGGTTTAGCGGTTTAACCGTGAGGAACTGACAGACAGACTGAGTTATTTTGATATTTATGATAGTACTAGCTGTTGCCCGCGACTGTGTCCGCGTAGATTGCGGCTAACGCTTTTCCCTCAGGAACTACTGATTCCGGAATCCAAAGTATATTCTATGATCATTCCCGGGACTTAAGCTAGCTCCGTACCAAATTTCATTAACATGTGTTAAGACTTTAAAAAAAACTTAACTGTTTCTTACCAACTTTAAATAGTTATAAATTCAAAATATGATTAATATAAACATGATTATTAAACACGTAAGTACTCAATGATACCCCGGTAGTCATAGTCGTAGTAAATTCCCAACTATGGTTTATATGTTTAAGTATAACTAGTTACGTACGCCAGATATTGCTTAAATAAAAAGTCAAAGTATGATACAAAAATATTTTATTATACTTAATTAAGTACTAGGTAGTCCTTTTACTGAGTCATTTAAATCGATCTTTCCCACATGGTGTGCTCTTGGCCTCACTTCTGTTAGGGTTAGCCTGGCGGTGGTCTTTCCAAAGGTCCCTGTTGCAGATCACATCCATCAGCTTGCTGTTTATTTTGTCTAATCCCGTGATATCTTTGAAAAGCATGTCTGGAGACTTCACAAGGACATCACGGTTTTGAAAAAACTGAAACAAATACACATTTTTATAAACAATTTTTTTTTACATATTGGTTTATAGGTGAATATAATTACGAATATTTTTCTTACTTTAGTAACAAAATGGCAATCTGTCATTAGTTTTTTCAAAGCCTTAGGGTGATCTGTTCTTACAGAGTGCGACCAGCCAATGAAAAAAGGCCTGTTATCAAAATACAATACACTTTTTGAAGAAAGATTCCCATGCACAAGATTCAGTTTTTTATACCATGAATCTATCTCGTTCACAATCAAATGATATGTCTCTTCATAAAGCTCAGCAGGAATAGAGGATATTGACGGAGCAGTTTCTTGATCTGTCCCAATGAAACTCATTATAATAATATTCCCATCCTTGTGCACTGGATGCGGGAAGTTGTTTCCAAAATGTTTATTTCTTAATAATTCTAAGTTACTATGCTCCTTCTGGACTCGCATAACAATATTATTTCTTTCTACATCATTTCTAAATTTGTACACCTTAACTGCATTCCCAGATGGAAAATAATCATGGTATTTCCCATAGCAATGGCCATGAATAACCACTGAGTTAGTTCCCTTGCCTACCTGACTGTGATATTCACCCAATAACTTATGTTCAAGAAACTTTTCCAACAAACTAGTAGTAGATTTATCAAATTTAAAATAAGAGGGGAGCCTTGAAATAGCGTTCCTATTAGAAATTATATTGTAATCTTTTTGCTTTTTTCTAGTAACGCTTTGTCTTTCTTTCAAGTTCTTCTCTTTTTTTGGTGCTAACCTAGTTTGTATACAATACTCTTCTTCTGAATCTTCATCATGTTCACTCTGAGACTCCGCAGTGACACGACTACATTCCTTAGAGGTCTGATATTGCGCAACATTGGGAAAAACAGACGTGCTACCTGCTTGATCTTCACTGCACTCAATATTAGTCACATTTTTTCCTACTGGTGAAACATCAACTATTTGCAGGTCTCTAGACAACTCCGATGATAGTACATTCAACTTGTTTTCATCTTCTAGATCCATGATTTCTAAACCAGTCGAATTCTCCATAAAAAAATCACTCGTTACTACTTATTTTTTGTCTAAACCAACTTAAAACTTGATTTGAATAATCGGTATTTATAATATTTAAGAAACTCTAACGCGAATTAAAGTATGAGTTTCTTTGTTTACTTCGTCGCTTACAAAAGTTTACCTACAACTTTATCCTGTTTGACATTATGTAGTTGGCCAACATGTATATCTGTCATGTTTTAAGCGCGTTCTTAGAGATAGCTACATAAACAAATTACACTCTTATTTTATGATTGTAATCTTTGCGATGAACATACAAAATACACCGGAAAATTTATTTAGATGTTTACATAAAATGTGTTACAAGTGGTGCTACTTTTAAAGTAATGTCACTAAACAGCAAGATTTTATTAACTTGCTAATTGTTCATACAAATAAAGACGTACGGTCAAGCTTGTAAGTAGATGTGCACTTTAACTGCTGGACTATTCTGTCAAAGGCGTTAAAGCGACAAAGTACTAAATTAAAGTGTGCAGCTACTTATAAGGCCGACTAGGTATGCCTAGACAGGTGCGGAACACTTGGTGCTGGAGTGCAACTCGCTCTTGACCGGTTTTTAAACTACTAACTTAAGTATTGAAGAGTGATTACTTTTTAAATGAAACCATGTTGGGCTCAATATGTACCTAGATAGAGTAATAAAAATAGATTAAAATATAATGCGACTTTAAACGGTTGTAACATCATTAAAACTAAATTAAACATGACATTAGGTGTACCACTTATTAAGCGTGTTTGCCGATGCATGATAAAATCAACATCCTCATAATAACTTTATGTATTCTAAATCAAGTGATATATGGGACCGATATGCTTCCTAAAAAAACATTTTGTTTACTATTTGTGTTAGAATTCCCGATTCTACGATGGGTGGTGTGCGGCGACACGGTAAAATCTATAATTAATTTATTAAAATATAAATAGACAAAAGATATAGGTATTTAAATAGTAAGTAGGCCGCACGGGCACTTTTACACGTTAAGCATCTAACAGCGCTTCCCAAGAGGACCATACTGCTGGGAAGAAACGCTGCAAGAAACTCAGCAGAGACTAATTTTGTAATCATATTTAATAATACAATGATACTACTTAGTCTAGCATTATATGAAGCTACACATATTAACTACCTCCCCCTTATTATGACACTTGTACCTATTATAACACTGTTAATGAGGCTGAGTCTATATTTATTGGGCCCAAAAATATCTAGACCATTGCTATGAATAAGTAGGTACCTACGGCAATTCGTTTTATTTCAACCATCTTTGAGTATCGTTATTCCCTCTTAAACCTTGTTTTTCGGGATTAAACTTAGCCTCTGTGTTATTCCAGGGTATAAGTTATCTTGATTTCAATTTATACAAATCAATCTGCCGTTTCAGGGTGAAGGAGTAACAAACTAACACACACACTTTCGTGTTTATAATAATTACTAATTAGGAATAGAAACTGTGCAAACTGCACCTTCTTGCTCGCTAAATTTAAGGCCGACATTTCTCTGGCCTCACGTTAACATGCTTTAGTACTAACTTATACAAATTAACAGACCCCGGATTTTTCGCGGCGAAACAAAAGACTGTCACAATCTAGCTAGTGTAGGAAATATTTTTTATCGACATCGAGTATTATTACAATACAATACAATACAAAACACTTTATTGTACACCAAACAATAACAATACAGAGATACAGCATTATTAAAAACAACACAGGTAAACAACAGGCGGTCTTATCGCTGATTAGCGATCTCTTCCAGACAACCTTACTAGGGAAGGGATAAGGTGTCAGATTAAAACATTTTACGAGGTAGGTGGTACAAACTTCACGCTAAAGTGATAAATATAGGCTCACTATATATGTACTAATAAATAGATAAGAAAATAAATACATAAACAAATAAATACAATATATATATATGACTTGCAAATAAATAGATAAATATATATAAATACATAAATGAATATCAATACATCCACAACAGGGAAAACAATAAAAAAGACAGCTACACGACAGAGAAATTAACTGAGACAGTACAATTATGACTGCGACAAAAAATGCTCATGAAGAAGTTTCTTAAAAATAGGCAAAGACTTAGCCCGACGCAGCTCCACCCACAGGGAGGGAGTTCCACAGTCGGACAGCCTGAAAAGTAAAGGAATTGTTGTAAAATTTTGATGAAGAGGAGGGTACAGTTAAAATATAGTTTTGTGAGCAACGAACCGACTTAAAAAAGTTAAAACGCTCCTTGAGGTAACGGGGGGTTGCAGGGATGAACAGAACACAGTAGAGAAGATTAAGAATATGAAAGTACCGGCGGAAACGGATAGGAAGCCACTTGAGTTGCGAACGAAAACAAGAGACGTGGTCATATTTGCGTAAACCAAATATGAACCGAATGCATAAATTTTGAATTCGCTCAAGCTTGTTAAGCTGCTCCTCAGTAAGATCTAAAAAGCACACATCAGCATAGTCTAAAATAGGGAGAAGTAATGACTGAGCAAGCGCAATTCTAGTCGCGATAGGGAGAAAGTTACGAAGCCGCCGAAGAGACCACACTGACGCAAACATCCTCCTGCTAACCTCGGTAACTTGAGGAACCCACGACAAGGAACAGTCCATAATGATACCCAGGTTTTTGACTTGATGCGAAAAAGGAATAAGGACCCCATCAAAATAAACAGGCGGGAGAGTTGCAAAGTCAACCCTGGACAAAAACTTATTATTATATTTACATTACTTTACAATTATTCGCGACAGTGTTTTATGTGTTATTCCATCTAAATTTTAACTCCTACTGTTGTATAATAACTACTCAAGTAATAAAATAACCCGTCGGGTAAATAAGGGGTAAAACTTTGAATGAAGTGACTATTGTATCTCATGGAAAATAATAGACACTTCAGAAACAGTCTACTCCCAGAGCATATTGAGAAATTAATGATTATCTACTCCTATCACTATCATAAACCAAATAAAATGTCACGTGCTGCTGTGTGTGCTGACGTGGATTTCGAAGACGGAATTGCATCTGTTTCGATATAATTTTATACAAAACTTACGTAAAATGTTTTCTTTTATATTTTTGTACATCGTGGACCTTCTATTACACAACTATCGATATATCGATGAAAAAATCTAGAACTAGCTAGATTGTGACAGTTTTTGGTTTATCCGCGAAAAATCCGGGCACTGCAAATTAATTTTGAAAATACGTAGGACAGTTGCGAACTTAGAATACTCGCTACATAAGAACAGCCGTGTTTTAGACCACTTGATGTTTAGACCCCTTGACCTTAAAATTCCGAATAACTTTTTTCCGAATATTAATTTGTCCAAATTAAAATTTTCTGAAACCTATGTTACGTTTTTTTTTTTTTTTTTTTTTTTATGGCATAGAGAAGACAAACGAGCACACAGGCCACCTGATGGTAAGTGGAAACTGTGACCCATAGACATTCGCATTCACAAGACTGCAATGCAATCCTAAGACTGCAAATGCGTTGCCAACTCTGAGGACTAAGATGGAATGCCTCTATGCTAGTCATTTCACCGGCTGTCTTATCCCCAAACCGGAACACAACAATGCGAACACTGCTGTTTGGCGGTAGGTTAATGGATAAGATGGTGGTAGCGATCCGGACGGACCCTGCACAAGGTCCTACCACCCGCAACGTTATAGCAATTTTAGATTAAATGAATAATTTTATTATCATACTTACATAGGTTAGTTTAGGCAATGTAATAAAATGTAATACATACATACATACATTAAATCACGCCTGTTTCCCAGAGGGGTAGGCAGAGACCACTTCTTTCCACTTGCTACGATCTTGACAAATTTCTTTCGCTCCTTAAAATGTAATAATTTGTAATAATTTTCTGATCATTGACATTTCTAATATTTTATACATTTTGAAGCTTTAATCTGTAATTATAATAGATATACAGATCGATAGTGAGTGGACGGGTCGGAAGGGGCCGCCCTAGGCGTACTTTTTCGAGTCAAATCGGTAAAATACTGGAAAAGGGCCGAATCTTAAGTACCCGAAACCGACGTGCGTGCATGACTCGATGTATGAATGTGGAAGAAGCGAAATAAATTTGTCAAGATCGTAGCAAGTGGAAAGAAGTGGTCTCTGCCTACCCCTCTGGGAAACAGGCGTGATTTAATGTATGTATGTATGTAATCTGTAATTTTAAATGTATTTTGATATTTAATATTCTATATTGCATAAAATGTATATTTGCACGCTTGCTTGCAGGCTGGATACATTGGACATTATTATTATTTAAAATTTACTGTAACATCTTGTGTACCGTATTCTGCAAATAAATAAATGATTGATTGATTGATTTGATTTATAAGCGATAGCCAAAGTTGTCTTCAAAAAGAATTGCGTTCGGGATTATGAAAATTCGGAATTTTGATCATTTCGTAATTATGTAGTGTTTAGATCAGCTGCGTTTTAGACGATGATACTCACCCAACTTTACCTGATTTGGAATATTTATGATAATTACTAGAAGTTCTACTTCATCACGGAGCACCCGGCGATCACGCACATCGACCCCGCCCACTTCAAGTTTGGGAACATCACCGCCTCACGCCGCAGCCGCCGGAACCCCCTGTACTACGTGGACATACACTTCGAAAACAGATTGTTTTTAGACAATAATTATACAGTGAGTATTTTGCCTAAGATCATTTGCTTACATGCTATAACCTTATTTTATTTGCTTTTAATTATTTATTTTTTTATGGCATCGAGTAGACAAACGAGCACACAGGCCACCTGATGGTAAGTGGAAACTGTGACCCATAGACATTCGCAATCACAAGACTGCAATGCAATCCTAAGACTGCAAATGCGTTACCAACCCTGAGGCTAAGATGGAATGCCTCTATGCTAGTCATATCACCGGCTGTCTTATCCCCAAACCGGAACACAACAATGCGAACACTGCTGTTTGGCGGTAGGTTAATGGATAAGATGGTGGTAGCGATCCGTACGGACCCTGCACAAGGTCCTACCACCCGAATATCACTTCATATAACATCTATTAGGTATTTAGGTATCACATACAAGACCTTTGGTAGATAGGTACTTAATAAGTTTTTTTTGTAAACAAGCTTTATAGAAAACGCCCAAAAACTATTTTTAAGAAAATCGACGGCGATTAGAGTTGTTGGACATTTTGTAGCTCTGCCTACCCCACTCTGGGAATAAAGGCGTGAGTTTATGTAGGTATGTATCGACGGAGCTCTGCAGAGAAATCCTCGAAACGAAAAAACAACAAATCAGAAATAACGAAATTTGATTTGAGATCAAAGACAGACTAACACTTGCGTTTTCTTTAAATGCCCCCTAAAATGTTTTTAACCCGACTGCGGCAAAGCCCGAAAAGAGGGTTATGTGTTTGACCTGTATGTACCTATGTCAGACTCTTTGTTCCCTCGTAACTAATAAACGTAACGGCTAAACCGAGTTAAATAAAGTATACGTCGTCTTAACCACTAGAGTGTCATAGGCTATATTTAAATTATTTAAATGTGAAATTGGCGAAATAAAAAATATATACATGATAAGTAACATTACTTTCACATTATCCAAACAGCAATTGGGTTTTTTAAAGTTTGCTTTATGTTAGACTTGCTTACAGTACGATTATTGTATTATCTATGCTCCCTTCTCTCTATTCTCTATTTAACTTTGTCTTAGTCTAAAATAAAAATCTCATTTTGTCTTCCTTTTTTTTTTCTCCCCACATTTCAGATAGACTTTTACTTCTACCAGTTCCTGAGCAACGAGTACAAGCGCAGTTTCGTGGAGATGCACTTCAAGTTGTGCAACCTGATTCACAAGGACCCGTTCTTCGGTGCAGCCATGCGGCAGGGAAAGCTGCGGCGGCCTTGTCCCTATCCACCGGTACTATACTCCCTAATTAAATTGATAATGGGTGTAGAGCCCAGTGAGTGCAGTGACAAAAAAATGGGGCAAAAGAGAATGGTCAGAAATGTATGAACACTGGCCTAGAAACCAATAACATTATGCACTACATATATCATTGGATATCCTTTTTAGTTCTACGATTTTGTGTAGTGGGAAACCTCAAGTAATTGTGAGAAATATTTATAGAATGTGGAACATCGGGACGCGC
Source organism: Acleris laterana (assembly GCA_963966035.1). Lineage (NCBI taxonomy): Eukaryota > Metazoa > Arthropoda > Insecta > Lepidoptera > Tortricidae > Acleris > Acleris laterana. Next base: position 533,264 of record OZ014451.1, read on the forward strand.
CCCTCCCCCCCAAAGTAAGATTAGATGAGATTCAGCTTGAACGCCTTACGGCATTAAGAGTGCGCCGAGCGTACGCCGGATGTACAGTGGCGCCCTCATTACTATTATTGTGTTTTGTAATAAACTAAAGTATTTTCTTGAAATTGGTTGGTAGATTTTTGAACTACAAATCAAAACACAACTTATAGGTATATCACATAGTTTAATAACAATTCACCTTCGAGTTATCAACTTAACGGAAAAAAGTGGCCACCTTTTCCCGTTAGGCTAACTACTCAAAGGGTAATTGTTATTAAAGTGTGTTACGTATCCCATATATTGTGTTTTTACTTGCGCTAACAAAAACGTATCGTCTGATTGAAAGGAACATCTTGAGTTAATTAGAAAACACAATAATAGTAATGAGGGCGCCACTGGACGCTCGACGTTTGCTCGGTGCAGTCTTTATGGACGGCACTCTGGGTTTCACTGGATGGTTACAACCGTTTGCTGGCTTTAATTACAGCATAACACTTATTGTGGCGACAACATTTCCAGACAACAGGCCTGTTACCTTCGACTATAACAGTACTATTTGTGTTACAGGACGACTACCACCTCTACAACATGACGATCCCCAGCGAAGTCATCCCGCCCGCGTTCCCCTTCGTCAAAGGACGCATTTACGCCAACATAACCTACAGAGGCGTTTCTATAATCAGCGGTTACATAGACATGGAGCTGAAGGAAACCAGGAGGCCGCAGTCGAAGAACCACAAACTCCTTCTAACATTAGGATGATGGAACCAGTAATGGACAAAAATCAATGATGAACACATGATTCTTATTTTACATTTACATTTGTTTTCAAAGCAATCAATTTAGGACCGCATGAATTTGAATTAAGAGTGGTGTCCATTACTGGTGCCTGTCAGCTCAAAGTGTCCATCATTGGCGCCGTCACCCAAGGACACTCCCCTTTTAAGTATATGCGTTCTTTGTAGATTTTATTAAAATTACCAAATTATTTCTGTAGTAGTGTAAGAATAAAATTTTAAGGAGTGGGGTGTAGTAAGTAGTAGTAAGTAATTGAAGTAGTAGTAGTAAATAGTAAATGTATGTTTTGTTCTTTGTTTTGGATTTTCATGAGTGCGAACCTTGCTATCGAAACTATCGGTCAAACTTAAGACTGCGCCGAGAGTACACCAGATGTACAGTGGCGCCCTCATTACTTACATACAACCATACATTAAATCACGCCTGTTTCCCAGAGGGGTAGGCAGAGACCACTTCTTTCCACTTGCTACGATCTTGACAAATTACGATGTTGTGTTTTCTAATAAACTAAAGTATTTTCTTGAAATTGGACGAAATGTTTCTGTACTACAAATGAAAACACAACTTATAGGGTACATCATATAGCTTAATATCAATTCACCTGCGAGTTATTAACTTAACGGAAAAAAGTGGCCACCTTTTCCCGTTAAGCTGACTACTCAAAGGGTAATTGTTATTAAAGTTTGTTACGTATCCCATAAATTGTGTTTTTACTTGCGCTACAAAAACGTATCGTCTGATTTCAAGGAAATTCTTTAGTTAATTGGAAAACACAATAATAGTAATGAGGGCGCCACTGGACGCTCGGCGTTTGCTCGGCGCAGTCTTAAGGTTGGTGCAGACATAACTTCTCCGCACCGGATCGGCTTTAAGTAAGACATTGAAAAGTGAGGTTTGATTTGTGTTATTAAGTACGATGTGTTTTTTTAAGTTAAAGTGAAAACAATATCCGGGCGGCGTTCACATTAAAATGCATTGTACTAACACAAGTCAAGGCTCACATTTCAATGTCTGACATTAAGCAGATTCGGTGCCGAGCAGTTACATCTGCGCCAAATCATTACCCAAAACTGCGCGTCGCGTTTGCATCGGTCGATTAGAATATAATTCAGTTTTAAATGAGACGATCTCTAATAAATTGCAACGTCCCTCAACCACAAGGTCTTATTTAAGTACACTCTGAAAGAAGTACTTTTTTTGTATAATGTTATACGTAATGTTTATTTTAAAGTGAAATTGAAAATAAATGATGATTGCATATTGATAGCTTTAAAATGTGTATATCTAAATGAACACCATCATCGCTGTCACGGCTAGTGCGATGGAACAACAATTTTAACCCTTAAATGCATAGCGTTTCGAAAATCGAACGCGTCTTTAAAGTTCATTTCCAAATTTGAATTTTGTCAAAGCTAACTACATCATTATGCATTTAAGGGTTAAAACGATTACCCGGCATTTCTTCTCGTTCTCACTTAGGCACAATGTATGTTGACGTCACATTCGCACAAAATGCGACAGTCGCTTTGTTAAATACGTATTATGTTAAATACTTAATAAAATTGAAAGCATCTAAAGTTTCTGAAATTAAACGCGTTGTAAAGCAACAATTGATTTATTCCACTTATCAAATAGAACTTTATCATATTACGCTATATAAACGTGTACAATATTCGTTAACTCTTTTATCAAACAATCTTTAGACTCTGCATTGTATCCTACACTATCCCGAACATTAAGATTCTTGCTCTTCAACATATCTATATTATTTCTGACCAAAGCTTTCGATATCAATCTAACTTTCTCGTTCCCTTGGATGGAACTACAACATTCTTCCACTAAGGCCAGTATTTTTTCTCTACTCAACAACTTAATAGCCCTCTTCGACACTAAACTATACGCCTCCACATAAGAAATTAATTCCTCAATTTCCAAATTTTTCGTGAAATATAGTAGATCGTACAAAATCACCAACATTTCATTCTCAACTTCTTTGTTCACTTTAATTTCACCAAAATTATTAACTGGCTTCCCTTCAACACTCGCTTTGGGTGCATTACTTCTTGGGAGGGATATTATACACATGCTATGAAGTATATTCTTTATAATGTTTAATACTCCCTTTACCAAAGATTTCTCTTCTTTGTGTAGTTGTCTTACAACAAAATGCAGCCATGACACCAGCCCGTAGCCTTCCACCAAAATCTCAAAGGCCCTAGGAATAGCCACAACAGCCCCTATAGCACCAAGTATCTTCTCCTTAGTCTTTCTGTCACTTAACACGGAAGAATAAAAGTCCATAATCATCTTCAGACACATGGTTTTAAAAATTACACTAACGTCTGTCATAGTTTTAGTTCCGTATTTGATAATGTCCAAGATCCAAAGACGTCTGTCTGAAGACTCTACGTCGCTGTCGTGGAATAAACTTAAAAAATCTGGAACTACAGTTAAGTCGACAAATTGTTTGGCTATGAGGAAATTGTTCACTGGTTTGTATAGAGGATCAAATGGTGCTGTGCACACCATGAGGGCTTTGGCTAGGTAAATGGCGTCAACTGAGGGTAGTCGAGGATTCTTCAGGTCGCCACCGTCGTTCTGCGCATTGTTGATAGCCGTGGACAGACTGTGACGTAGGGTTTCTATGAAATCTGTGAGAAGCAGCTTGTCGTTCTTGTGTCTCCTAAAAAAATATTTAAATACATTATTGAATTATAGTAATAACCAATAAATATAATGTAAGAAACAATGTTGTGTATCATAACATAATATTTCTAATGTAATCTTCGCCTGGGCTCTCACTTTCCATAGCATTAAACACAAAATGATGATGGATAATTTTAAATTATTAATTGAACGGACGTATGCTAGCGGCGTAGGACCGGTCCTTGGGACAACCCTATGTCCAGCAGTGGATGTCTATCGGCTGATGATGATGATGATGATGGTGATTGTGATGGTGATGATGATGATGACGATGACGATGACGATGGCTATGGCGATGGCGATGGTGATGGTGATGGTGATGGTGATGGTGATGGTGATGATGATGATGATGATTAAGGGGAATAGAGTAAGTTGTACTTTAAGTTTCGACGCTGTTGTCATGTTAATAAGACGGGCGTCCGCGAGCCACCAATTTTTATGTACAGTCAAAAGCATTAATATCTATAGTATTAGCCGTCGCGCCATACATAGACCTTATTATCAGGGGCGTAGGGGCGTAACTTTGACGCGTTGGGAACGTATATAATATTTATTTATTTGACTGTATGTAAGAGTAATTTCCTACAGGCCAATCTAGAATCGATTCCGAAAAATGAAATGAGACATCGTGGATTTTTTGGTTTACGGTATGGAGTTTGGTTCGCGCCCCGCTACTTAATTCAACGCATATTGTGACGACATCGTGTAACGTCAATTCGGATGACGGGGCACGCCATCCTGGATTGAAAACACTATAACAATTATGTGGTTATATTTATAATTTATAACTTACGTCTCAGTTTCCAGCAACATTGAGAACCGGTGCAGCACGTGATATGCCGCCGCCCGCATCAACGAGCAGTGCGAACTCAACGCCACTATGGGGAGCGACAGCAGATTGCTGCGCAGGACCTTGAAGCAGGAGGCCATTGACCCTGGGGCCAGCAGGTGGCTCAGCAGCGGAAACAGGAAGCTTGGATCATAAACCCCCTCGTCCGCGTCAAGATGCGACGTACCCACGAAGTCAACGTCTTGCAGCTGAGACATCACACTCTCATACTGATGCTTCACAACCATACGATTAACATCCCCTTCGCTATCTTTTGAGTTTCTCAACACATCTTTGGACATAAACCTAAGAAGACCTTTGATGTCGTTAAAAGAACTCAACCCCGATGGTAGCTCGTAATCGTAACTCAACTTTTCCGTAACAGGGAAGTTTCTTACTGTTCTTTCGACGATGTCCCTTTCCAAAATATTCAAAACCTGATTAGGAGTTGGATGGCTCCATAGTGAAGCCGATCTGTTTTTACGGACAGCGTAAAAATTAGCTGCAGAATCACCCCATAAATATGGTTTATACTCGTTGACTGGCTGTCCGTGTGTCTCGTAGAAATTGAGGATTCTTAGCAGGAGACGATCGCAGGGGCTCCTTGTAGCACGATACGCGCTTAAGTAAACAGGAATTTGTTGGGTTTTCATAACAGATTGCTTCCTTGATATCAAAACGAAGAGAAGTTCTACCAGTCTTGCTTTGATGTCTAAACTGTGGTAACTTAGCATCACGTTTAGAAACTCCGAATGCGACGTCACCATGTCGAAGACAGTTTCAATATCCGCGTGATCAATCGGATAGAAGAGCTTAATGAACGTTGTTAGTAACTCTAACAGCAATGGTCCTGATTCGTTTCCTTCATCTATCGACCTCACTTTCAAACAATTTTTCAAGACGGACTTGCAAAAGGTCTGCCATATAGAACTCTCTGTTACTTTCACAAATCCTTCCTTCTGTTCTGTTTGAAATCCATTCATCGATTCACTTAGTTTTACTACACAGTAAACGTTATTAGTAATTTCTTTCAGAACTTCAACATTGCCATCCTGTAGTGCTAAAGTTATAATATGCAGAGATGACACAAAGTAATTATTCAATAACTCCCTTTTTGGCTCCTTTTCAGACCGACACAGCTTAAGGAAACAAGCCTGCAGTAGTTGCAAGTGGCTCAGTTCCGCTGTTTCAAATTTATGAATCTTATTGAATATCTTTTCGCAATCTGATTGAGGCATGCATTCTAAAATCATCTTCCTTATAAACTTCCAGCAAGAGACGTATATCTGACCAGCTTTGTGCGGTTTTTCTAGCACTTTTAAAACATTCGATTTATATTCCTCGTACACTTTAGGTAGAAAATCTTTGTTTGCGATCAGGAAAGACTCGTGGTCAATAATAGCATTTCCTAACGGCAGAGTAAGTTCTCTGTGACTTAAAATTTCAGGTTTATCCAGTTCATCCTTAAAAACTTTGCAGAACTTAGGATTGGCTTTCAGTAAAGTGGCTGCTAGGATAGACGTCGTTTTCCGCACAGTGTTGGCCTTGAAAAACTGTCTAAATTGTTCTTCACTGACGTGTTTAACTTGATGCGGCTTGTTTTCAAAATATTCTATTAGAGATTTTTCAATATTAGTCAAATTTGGAATGACGTCGTTATTTGTAAGAAGGTTAGTGTACACTTTCACAATGTTCTTGAGCACTTCCTTTGGTAGTTCAATAGAAATTGTTTTCGAGTATTTCTCAACAAGCACGCGAAGTATTTCCAGCATGAGACTGGGCTCTTTGTCATCTTTAACACAAGCATTAATATCTGCGTTAAAAATATTCTTCAGTACTACCAGGTCATCAGATTCTGAAAGGCCAATAATTTCTAGAACCTTAATTGTATGACCAGTGTCGACATTCTTCCTTTTATTTATTTTGATAAAAGCTTTTACAATTTCAATGCAATTTTTTTGTTGACAAGGTTTCAATAACTTGTGATCTTTATTCAGAGAAGTCATCATGTCCGAATGTTTAGTCATTACCTCTAGGAGGAACTTGGTCGCCAAAGTGTTACACGGACTCTTGCTTAAATCCAAAGACGTATAGACTTTAAGATAGTGTGGATTTTTGAAAAGCGTTAATATTATAGTTCGACACACATCCCTCATATGGTATTTTTTACCAATCAAAATTAAGCATTCAAAGTATTTGGTTATCTTCTCCTGCTGAGCTTCGGTCAACGAGTTCATATTAGTCAATCTAACAGTGCAGAATATAAGATACTTCGCCCAAATGAGCAATTTAGAACCATCAACTATTTCAGCTGTGTTTACCTTGTAGGGCACTTCGTCAATAACAATATCACTGTCTTCAGTGAGAACCTCTTCTAAGCAAGGGAAAATATCTTTCAGCAATAGATTTTCATTTGCTATTACCGATTCAGAAATATTCTTAATGGTTGTGTCTCGGCCAAATATGGCTTCAGATAAAGTAACTGGTTCTCCGGTCCAACTTGCAACATAGCTTCGAGCATCTATCTTTGTATCTCCGATCAACACCTCTGTCAACTCTGGGGAGTAATTATTATGAAGTAAGTTCGCAACATATACTGACAGGAAATGTTTTAAATTTTTCCTTGCCTCTTTGTTATTGTGAATATACTGCATGCAGCCTACAATAAACGGAGACGGAACTTTTGTTTCCAGGAAAGATGTGTTATCAGTGTTTCTATTTTTCATTAGATCATTGAATAACTTGTCTAAGCTAGCTTCAGTATTTTGGTCGGATATTTCAAAATGAACCACTTGATTCCGAACAGTTTCTATCAGCTCCTTGCTGTTTTCCAGCACGTATTGTACGACATCACCTACGAGAGCGGTTGGGCAGGTGCTAGAGTTGCGAAGAGCATAAAGCATCAAGTGAATTTCTTCTTCATCGCCTTCAAAGATTCCAGTGTTTTTGAAAAAATTGCAAATTGTATCTTTTGCACCAATCCAAGTACTGTCTTCCGTGTTTGTGTAAACTTCCAACATGATGTGGAATAAGTCTTTAAACATTGGGTTGTTCAGCGATATAGCTGAGCTATCTAAAGTCAGCCACAGGGAGACTACTTTGAACTTTAGCAGAGACACTCTGCCGGTTGTAAGATTCATGGAGAAATCTAAAATTTTCCTCATATCCAAACAGCCCTCTAGCAATTCGAAAAATGCAGGGTGGATGTCATTATATAGCAATAGCAAATCCGTTAAGTGAATTAAACTGTCTGTGTCTGTTATTTTGGGTAGCCTATAATCTTTCGCGCTGGGTTCGTTCGCGTTGTTTGGCTTTGCGCTAATTACATCCTGAATCAGTGAGACGATAATCGTAGGCACCGGCATATGCTTGGGGAAAAAATACTCCATTTTATTCTTGAGGTCAGATACATTAACATGAGTATCTTCCATCTCCAGAATCTTAATGTACCTTTTTAATGTATCCAACATTTTCACCAATATCTTGACACAGTACAAAGATATCTCACGGTCTTTACCTAAATGTGCTTGGATAAACTTTAGCAATGGAATAGGTAAGGTGACAAATCTGACAAAATTTGCCACTTGAATGGAAGAAAGATTTCCCATTCTGGGTACCATATCCTCAGGCTTGAGTTCGTCTAAGAGTTTGATTGCAAACTGCACAGTCCTTTCCCATATAGGTGAGTGTTGTGGCTCAAAACTCTGTTCGACCACATTGATTATAGCTCTATGCAAATCTGGACACTTGTGTACAATTTTTAGAATCACTCCACATTCCTCTTCAATTTCCCAAGGTCTTTTCAAAGTAAGTAGTGCTTTGTACAAGTTTTGGTTCTTATTGGCGTCAACTGTCCCTAATGTATTATCAGTGAAGTATAATCCAAGCTTGTGGGATGTGAACAAAGTCAATATTATCTCTGACAAGAGAGCTGTAATGTCCGGGCGTAACTCATTCCTTGCTTCTTGACTTAGATCTGGAGGACCTTTCCAAGAGTACAGTTTAAATATATTATGTATGACTTGATGGCTGAATGTCTTCAGTTTTAAGCTCTTGGATATAAAGTTGTTCTCAATGACATTCTTTTTCAAAATGTTAAGGAACATGAGCACTGCTTCAGCATCATCATGAAGTAACCCTGGAATCACTAAAGGCAGGAGTCCCTGCTTCTCAAGCAAAGCTTTTATCAGAGGTAGATGTCCATCAATGAGAAAAGAGGTCATGAAATGTACGAACGACGTTCTTACATTATCTTTTTCTTTATAATTTGGCTTCTCCAATATATACTGCAAATGCTTAGGAGTCAGTGGTGCTTGGTTGATGACTTCCACACCCAAGTCTGGATTCAAAGTGACTATGGACGTAAGGAGCTTTAGGATGATTTTCCTGTGGCGGGGCCCTGAGCTTTCACTTATCATAATCTCAACTGTTGACATGAATGTGTTTAGAAAGTAACGGGAAGCTTCTTCAGTGATTGTTAGCAGTTGGGGATGCGATGATTGGACTTTCATGATGATCAGGTAGAAGAGGTGAAACGCAGGGGTGGCCATTGTAAGGTTTTTCTTGCTGTCCTGATTAATTTGTCGTAGGATTTCGTGGGAGTTGCCACCGGCGTTTAGGTACTCTGCCATATAGTCCACCTCATTATCAGGATTTAGGCATACTTGCAGGAACTGTGTTAATGCTGAAATGGAATAAATTTCTGGTTGAATTTAAGCAACTTGTACTCAATTGGGTCATTATCAGAGATTGAAATAGTTAGTAGTGCAGTTATTATTAACCACTGATGCAAAAATAGAGGTGTCTGTCCGTGGCATCATAGTTCCAGAGATTTCAGGTGATTCTGGAAAATGTTTAATTGTACACGGGAATAACAAGCTCAGGTTGTTCATTCTATTGAACAATCGCAATTGTAAAAATCCGGCCAATTTCGAGTTGAACTCGTACATATAGGATTCCGTACCAACAGTCGTTATTTTTTTTGTTTGGGGCCCTCTTTAATATTTTTATATTATTTGTTGTCATAGCGGCAATATAAATTGCACACTCTTTGAAAATTTTAACTGTCTACCTATTACAGTACATGAGATACGACCCGCTGACAGATAGACGGCGGAAGGACGGACGAACGGACGGATGGACGGACGGACGGACAGACAGACAGACAGACAGACAGACGGACAGACAGATGCACGGATGGACGGACAGACAGGCGGACGGACGGACGGACAGACGAACGAACGAACAGACAGACAGACCGACGAAGAGACAGATGAACAGACTAGGATGGGCAAACAGAAGAGGCAAGAATACCGTTGGCATCATTTGGGTATGGAACCAAAGAAAAACTAATTATTGTACTAAAATCAATGACACTGGCCAAATCACTGGGCATAGTCATAATTAAACAAAAAAAAATAGCTAGAAGATACTACAACTGGGAATGAAATTAAAAGTAACTTTATTTGCATAGGTATCTAAAAATAAAAAAATATCTCTACATAATCAAATGACTTTAAGACAACACTTTAAATATAAAGTAACTTTTTCAGTACACCTGGCGAGTAGGTAAGCTAGTATTACTTAACGGGAGGAAAAGATTAGCAGTACAAATATATATTGTAGGAATATGAGGTCGCAGGCATCCTCTAGTACTCAATCAAGTTGATGGTGAGTCTTCTCAGGGCAAGTAAAAAAATAGAATATACTCTAGATCCCACATTATATTTGGGTGGCCAACAAATAATACCATTAACTTGATTTTTAAATCAAAATTATTGCCTGTTCATAACTGTAAACACCTTCGCCTAAGTGTGCAAAGTGTGGTTACAGAATTATCAAAAAGTTTTTATAGTTGTTGGAAATTCTGTAGCTCTGCCTACCCCATGGGAATAAAGGCGTGAGTTTATGTATGTATGTATGTGTATGTCATAACTGTAATTTTATTTTATTTATTTGATATTTATCATAATTCAGTAAAAACCAATTTGGGATTATCTGGTGAGCAGTGGTGAAGTGTGCTCACAATAGTAATGTGCCTTAAGCTAGAGGATACAGCACAGAAGAAGTTATAATCTGCTTGCTATTTTACCATCCTGACAATGACAGGTGACAGGAGACATTTCAATGTATATGGCACAGGCTTATATGAAACCCAGTGATGTATCGCCGTGTTAACTTTGCAATATATAATTTTCACCTGTCAAGTGTCATTGTCAAGATGGTGAAACAGTGTTGTACTGTATAACTCATGGACAGGATGTGTAGGTTGAGTCAATACTGAAAAAAGATAAAAGATTTTTATTCAGTAAGTAGGCCGCACGGGCACTTTTACACGTCAAAAATCTACCAGAAACATCAAATTCATCACTATTATACAGGATGTCCCAGAAATCGACATCAACCCGCCTAAGGCTGATAGAGCAACTCATATACTATCGATTTAACCCCCATGTATGTTCAGCAATTGTTATCAGTTTCCGAGATATTGATCATTTTAATCGGAATTTTTGTAATTTTTCCTTGTGTATGTGATACGAAAAACCCCTGAATTCATGTATTAAATCTTTTTTTTCAGTGTTTTCTTACACGATTGGATCACTATAAAATAAGGATATTTTAAAGATACATGCCAATTTTTTTTTCTTTACATCTTTTTGAGTAAATGCACAGAGTTACTTTCTCCATACCAAGAAAACCCTGCATTTGTTTTTCACCAAGTATGGAAAAACCAACTTCGTGTGATCAAACAGTTGTAAAAAAAAATGCCATGTAGCTTTAAAAACTTACTGATCCCAGAAATGTAACCCTGTAAGTTACATTTCTGGTATCAGTATCTGCTTAATTAAGGATTTCGGTTTCTAATACTTACATGATGTGTTTCAAAAACAAGTGTGCATTTATTTGAATAAAATATATTTAAATGCACATGCTTGAAAGTAGGTACGTTTTAAAACACAGCGCTCGTAAAAACAAAAGGGCTAAGCTACCCTTTAAATAGATGTTGAAGCTAAAAGAATTACTTAGGTTGCCAAAATCATTTATCGCTAAGTAAAGAACAGATAAATAGAAAGTCTTTATTATCCGTGAACTCTGCAACATGAGCCTTTTACTTTGTCTAGCAAACTTAAAAGTGGGGCCACTATTAAATAACAAATTGCGGCCGACCTGAAGCATACGGTAAACCACTCACCCATGGTCTGCCCAGTTTTGGATGCCAGCTCTTTGCGGAAGTGCTTGACATCAAACCCAAGGGGTTTATTCGAAGACTTTTTCCCCTCATCTCTTTCGAGTGGGCCATTTTGAGGTTGTATCGTGTCCGTGACATCGTTAGTCTCTTCAGCAATTGTCTCATCAGTCCTGCTTTTCTTAGCAGACTCTTCGCTATCATTATTATATTTCCGTTTACCCATTTTTACTTATAATATCTCTATTCTTAACATTATTTTGGCGAGAAACACGTGAGTGAACTTGAGTGAAGCAATGTTTTGACGTAAGGTCTGACCACAGATTATAGGATATGGGTCTGACGTTTGGGAGTTCTTTTTTCGTCTCCGTGTTGCCTAGGTAATGACAACCTATAGCATCTAGTATTCGATTCTTGGTTAGTCGATTTATTGTTCGTCTTCAATTTTCATTTGGCTTCTTAAGTTATTTTGAGTGAGTTGAAATGGTTTTCGTGTTGGGCTTCTAGAGCGAACTATTGTCGACATTAGTCTGTAAACGCACGGACTTTTGCTTTTATAAAACGATGACCATAGATCACAAAATGGAATGGCAATGTTACGCGTGCAGTACCTACCTACAGCTTGCATTGTGATTCAAACCGCAGGCTTATTGCCTATTGCACTCGCAATCGCAATCGTTTTCATTTTGACAGACCGAAGGAATCTGATAAAATGAAAACAATTGTTCCAATAAAATATGAAGTCGATTGCGATTGCGAGTGCTTTAGGCACTAGGCCAGCTGGGACGCTTCGTACTTTCGTGGGCAGGGTCTCTCTCTACCAACTAGGCTGACATGTCGCCGTTGCTAAATAGATGTGATCATTGATCAGGGGGGTTATTATGACATGGCTAAGCAGTTCATTTTGCGGTGAGCGTACAGGACAGAGCTATAGCAGTTATATAGCTGTCCTTTTCTCTCAGCGTAAACTGAACTGAATTGCTATGTCATAATAACCCCCCCCGGCCCTTATACTAGGCGGTAAAAACCATACCATTTTTGACCTGGGGGGTTATTATGACATAACTATGCAATTCATTTTACGGTGAGTGTAAGGGACAGAGCTATGGCAGTTATATAGCTGTCCTTTTCTCTCAGCTTAAACAGAATAGCATAACTATGTCATAATAACCCCCCCTGATACGATATTGTTGTTAACTCGATTACTGTCAAGTAAATAAGGGCTGTCAAACCGTTGACAATAGGTACGATAACAGGTAAGGACGATATGGTTTCGTCTGGAATCGCGGTCGGACACGCTGTAATGCCCTTGAGAATAAAGTCGAGGGAATAAACATTTGACCACATCGATTGTTAGTCTATTGAATTTATCACATTCTCATTTCGTGTAAGTATTGTCGGCAAAAAACTTTGGTATTAAAAAATAACATACATAAGCTCACGCCTTTATTCCCAGAGTGGGGTAGGCAGAGCTACAGAATTAACAAGTCTAAAAACTTGTTAATTACTCTGTAACCACATTTTGCACAATTAGGTTAAGATGTTTACCAGTGTATTAGTGACAGGTTGCAAGCCCATCGCCTAACAGTACTACACAGCCTTTATTCCCTTAGTCGCCTCTTACGACATCCACGGGAGGACATGGAGTGGCACTATTCTAACCCGGCATCCACGCGAGGAAAAAAAAACAATATATAAAATAAAACAAAAATATTTAATCAAACATATGTATTTATTCCAAAAATATTAAATTATACGCATTCATTTATAACACGTGTATCGTGTACTCTCAACACGTCTACATTTGGAAGTTAAGTTGGTCTAACATAAAACAACAATAGATTAAAATTTGTACGTTTTTCCTACAAATGTGACTATCGATTTTAAGTTCACATTCGATAATGTGATATCACTAACAGTGATGACTGATGATGACCCACCTATATTTCTTTACAAAATCTAGTCTTTATAACTTTCCTAAATGGATTGGATCCTAGATAGCTAATCAGTCAAAAAACGCCGATCAAATTACACCTTAAGTCTAGATAAAAATAACCTTGGTCTAAAAGCAACAATGTCAGGTAAAAACACAACAAAAGTACTTAAAATGCCGTTTAAAAACGTTCCTAAAAAGTCTGACTCAAATACAGAACGCGCGCGAGTTCATGTCCATCCTGATGCGGGGATTAGACTAGTAATAAAAATTGTAGAAGTTAATAACTGTCTTACTTTAACTTCAGTTCTAGTTCTAGAGCAAGAAGCACGATTTTGCTGTCTTTTTAATCTTAAAAGTTAGATTAAAACAACAGACAACTTTAAACGTCACGTAAAATGGAGTGCTGGCCCCTACCCTGATGTATGGTAGTGAATGTTGGGTGTGGCAGGACAAGTATAAAAGTCGTGTAAATGCAGTTGAAATGCGCTCTTTGCGTAGTATGTGTGGTGTGAAACTGATTGATAGAGTAAGAAATGAAAAATTCAGAGAGAAATGTGGAATAAAAGAAGATGTAGTGACTAAGATTGAAAAAGGCATGCTTCGATGGTTTGGTCATTTGGAAAGGATGGATGAAAGAGATATACAGATCGAAAGTGAGTGACGGGTCGGAAGGGGCCGCCCTAGGCGTACTTTTTCGAGTCAAATCGGAGAAATACTGGAAAAGGGCCGAATCTTAAGTACCCGAAACCGACGTGCGTGCAGGACTCGATGTATGAATGTGGAAGAAGCGAAAGAAATTTGTCAAGATCGTAGCAAGTAGAAAGAAGTGGTCTCTGCCTACCCCTCTGGGAAACAGGCGTGAATTAATGTATGTATGTATGTATATAAAATGTCAAGGGCCGCATTATACTGCGGACGAATGCGGTGAGGTGGGTGCCCCCGATGCCGATGGACATGAACTCGCACACTCTAGATTCCTATAACTTTGCAAAAGATCCTGACGTGGCTACAGGTGGGAACACATTATTGTGAAGTGGAAACTATGACATTAAGGAGGTTTTAGTACAAATTGGATCATGTTGCCAATTTCACTCTGAACTGACTCTTATTTATTGTTATAATATAACTCTTATAACTAAGGTAACAGTCAAGTTAACAGTGTCGTAAAATGAAGTAAAAATTAAAATTTAAATGCCATAATAGTTTAATTAATCTTACTTGACGTAAGTTTAAATGATTAAAAAGTAACAAATGATAAAAACACAACGTGTTTAATAAATTCCGAATGGCACATTAAAAATATTTGAACTTGAAGTTCCGCTTTTTTGATAACAAATTTTTGGTTACTTTAAAATCACGTTACACACACACATTAGAGAAAGAAATAAAGTGCTTAGCACGAGCTTAAATCTAGATAATAAAATGCACATTGCAAAATCTAAAATAATTACAAAGTTTACAATTATAATTATTGTCATATTATTGTATCGTCATGTCATTAACAAAATTAAAATATAAAAAAAATATGTCTAGTTACGCATTGTTGAAAATAATTAAAATAATATAACTTTTTTTGATAAAATATACTTTTTTTGATAACTACCACAAAACACAAAAACATTAACTGACAGAATCTTGAACGCTAACTGCTTCCATCAATTTGTTTGAACGTTATTCGTAAATTCAAGCAGTTTATTAACGTGAGTATATGAGCGGCGCTCTCAGTACTATATTATTGTGTTTTCTAATAAAGTTAAGTATTTTCATGAAATCTAAGAGTGGTTCTGTTGTAGAAATACACAATTTACAGCATTCATGACAGGACATGTCAATTCAACGGATAAAGGTAGCTACATTTTCGTTAAGTTACTTACTCATAGGTCAGTTATTAAATTACGTCATATATGATTCCATTAGTCTATTTTAAGACAACACTTTAGTTAATTAGAAAACACAATAAGAGTAATGAAGGCATCACTCGACGCTCGGTGTTTGTCATGCAGTTTTAATGCAAGCGCATACATAACAAAGGGTACATAACATAACTATACAAATAAAGAAACATAATCTCGAAAAGTAGTACTGGAGAAATAGGTAAAACGAAAACAAAAACTGTGTTAAAATCTCACAATATTAGTTTCAAATCCGTAGTATAATGATTCTTCTTACATCTAAGAGCAGTAATCACACTTTATTACCCACAGTAATCATTTGTTTATTTATTTTCTTTTTTTTTGTATTTTGTGGCTTTGTGTACTTAAAAATCGTGGAAACTTATTGATCATTTGCCACGTGCCACAAACTCAAGGACGGCAATCGTATCACCTCGCAAAATGGAATTTTATTTTTTTCATAGAAAATAGAAATAGTTTTTGAGTAATATTACTTTCTAGCAGAAACTCAAATATCAACCCCGCTTTTCTATGAATAAAATACAATCCCATTTGATATTCATGTCAGCCCAAACCGCTGACATTTCTGACCGACTACTCACAGATTCAAATGCAATAAACATGCCATTTGAAAATGTTAACGTAGTGCCTTGAACAAGTTACAAATCTACAAAAAAACATCCACATTGGCCATATAATGTCACGCATTTACTGCAGGCAACTTCCTGGCTTTCCCAAGTGCCTAAAACGCATAATAATTATGTGCGTTTTAACAATACGTTTCGTATAAAACAAGACTTTGGCAAAGGGACGGCAGCAAATGCGTTTTTAGTTAGCAAGTGAAGTCCCCTAAAGTATCCGGGCTTAGAGTTCTGGGTATATACGACTACAGATTGTTTGAAAAGTTTATCTATGTAATATTTTTGATCGTTTTTCCGTTTCGCTGTTGCTTCGCTCCGCCAGATTGAAACTACACGCTTAAGCTATTACAATTGAAAACCACTTCGAAAATAATGGTGTTCTCGACTCACATTTTAAAATGACTCCTATTTAATATAAAATAGCCACATAGTTTAAATGTATATTTTTTTCAATGGCTTGTTATTTATTTGGTACTTTATATTTTGAGCAGTTTATTTCGCCAATTATTGGGATTATGGATTAGTAAAAGAAATATAAAGATAATACAATATTTAAAAATGTAGACTTACCATTTTTTTCGTGACTTATATTTGTTTAGGCAGTGAATGTAAGTATATATACAGTATATTACACGTTAAAAAACCTCTGATACATGTCAGCCCAGATAAACTCGCGGGGAACTAACTTGCTAAAGTAACAACTTAGCTTCTGGTAATGTTTTCAAAGTTCGGTTCTAGTTCACGTACTTTAGCAATCAGCACTTCCGCTAAATTTTCATTGGGGTTTGTATCTGAAATGAGAAAGTTAAAGTTATTACTAGTGACCCAAGGTTTTTTTTTATTAGGGGACAATCTTACACCAATTGACCTAGTCCCAAACTAAGCTCTAGGCTTGTACTATGGGTACTAGACAATGATATAAATACTTATACTGGGTGTCCCAGAAACCAACGTCAACCCGCCTAGGGCTGATAGAGCAGCTCATAAGCTATCGATTTAACCCCCATGTATGTTCAGCAATTGTTATTAGTTTCCGAGATATTGATCATTTTAATCGGATTTTTTGTCATTTTTCCTTATGTCCGTGATACGAAAAACCCCTAAATTATAATATTTATACTCTTTTTTTCAGTGTTTTGTTGCATGATTAGAATCACTGTGAAATAAGGAAGTTTTTAAAGCTACATGAAACATTTTTTTTCATTACAAGTTTTTGAAACACACAAAGTTTGTTTTTCCATACTTGGTGATAACCAAAAGCGGGGTTCCCTTAGTATGGAGAAAGTAACTCTGTGCAATTACTCAAAAAGTTATAATGAAAAAAAAAAATGGCATTTAGCTTTAAAAACTTCCTTATTTCAGTGATTCTAATCATGCAAGAAAACACTGAAAAAAAAAGTATAAATACATACATGAATTTAGGGGTTTTTTGTATAATGACATAAGGAAAAATTACAAAAAATCCGATTAAAATGATCAATATCTCGGAAACTAATAACAATTGCTGAACATACATGGGGGTTAAATCGATAGCTTATGAGCTGCTCTATCAGCCCTAGGCGGGTTGACGTTGGTTTCTGGGACACCCAGTATAGAGAAATATATACTTAAATACATAGAAAACATCCATGTCACAGGAACAAATATTTGCGCTCATCCCACAAATATCTGCCCTTACCGGGATTCGAACCCAGGACCACTAGCTTCGTATGCAGGGTCACTACCCACTAGGCCAGCGCGACGTCAGCTCGCTCTAGTTTAAAACAATAAAACTAATATACATACATACATGCCTTCACGCCTGTAATCCCAGATGGGTAAGCAGAGCTACAGAATTACCTACAACTCTAAACACTTCTTTATAATTCTAAAACCACATCCGGCACATTGTTTTTAAAACAGACATAGTCAGGGATAATGTAACTTTGTAATAGTGAAAGCATTTTAAAATCTGTTGCGTAGTTTTAGAGATTAAGTACCCCCAACATAAAGACATACAAACAAACGTACAATTTTACCTCTTTACTTATTACTAGCTGTTGCCCGCGACTCCGTCCGCGCAGAAAAATAAAAGATAGCCTATGTTTCCAATGTTGAGAGAATTTTTAAAATCGGTACAGTAGTTTTTGAGTTTATTCATAACAAACATACACACACACAAAAATAAAAAGATACAAATCTTTCCTCTTTATAACATTAGTGTAGATAATATCTTTTTCTCAAACATGCTATGTAATGTCGGCGTTATGTTAGTTATTTTAGGCTTCAAAGTGCCACGTTCCCGACGGAACAACTCGAGAGAACTGTAAAGGAATTTCATACAAAATTGAAGGCCTAGGCCGGGAAGTAATTTTTTTTTAATTTTAATATGGCCATGACAGCTGGTTTTATGAACAGGCTGAATATCTAAATTACATTTTTAAAATTTTTGAGAAAATGTTATAACGTCAAGTACGTTTGGGAGACATCCGCGCTGTGTCGTGTGCGCCCGCCGCCGCCCGCCGGCTGCCCGCACCGCCTGAGATCTAAGTTGCGCTATGCCTGATATACCTCCTAATTACCGCTGCGCTCCTGGTACTTTATTTTAACACCCAATTACTTTTCTTCCCTAGGGTGGACATTTATCAATTTACTTTTTTGAGTGATGTCTTTTTTTATTTCATTGCATACGAGGGCTGCTACTTAGGTAACCGGAATCCGGGATTCCAACATTTTTAAACGCTATATCTGACCTCCATGGTAAAATTTGAACTTTTTTTAATACTGGCCGCTATATATATTTTTTCTTATGTACGCTAGTCTTTTGTTTTTGGCGGGTTTAAATTTTAATCTCGCTGCAAGAATGGAACTCACTCGTGAAAATATTCGTGCTATGATTTATTACGATTTTCGGCGTGGTTTAACGCAACAACAGTGCATAGATCAACTAACTTCGACTTTTGGTGATGAAGCTCCATCCAAAACTACTATGTATCACTGGTTTAGTGAGTTCAATCGTGGACGTAGTATGCTCAGGGACGAAGTTAAGGATGGTCGCCCGAAATCGGTCGTTGTACCACAAAATATTGAAGCTGTGCGAAAACTTATAATGCATGACCGTCATGTTACGTATCGCGAGATAGAGGCGACTATAGGCATATGTATGACGAGCATTAATAAGATATTACATGAACACTTAGCTGTGAAAAAAAATTGTTCGCGTTGGATCCCGCACAACTTAACTAAGGATCAAAAAGAGGCTCGCGTCGAATGGTGCAAGGAAATGTTGAAAAAATATAACCGTGGTGACTCAAAAGCTGTTTATAATATCTACACAGGTGACGAATCCTGGATCTATGCGTATGATCCCGAAACTAAACAACAATCAACGGTGTGGGTGTTTCAAAATGAGCCGAACCCTACGAAAGTAACTCGTGCAAAAAGCACCTTGAAGCAAATGGTGGCCTGCTTTTTTGGTATTAATGGCCATGTGGCTACAGTGCCCCTAGAAATCGTAAAACGGTTAATTCGGAGTGGTACACGACCATTTGTTTGCCGGAAGTATTTGAAGAAATACGGAAAAACAACCAGCGACGGAGAATCATTCTGCACCATGATAACGCCAGCTGTCATACATCACGTGAAACGACTCGATTTTTGGAAGGTCAAAATATAGAATTAACGGGTCATCCACCTTACAGCCCTGATTTGGCACCCGATGATTTCTATTTATTTCCAAATGTAAAGAATAAATTACGTGGTCAACGATTTTCGACCCGTGAAGATGCCGTCGACGCGTTCAGACAGCACGTTTTGGAGATACCTCAGTCAGAGTGGAAAAAGTGCTTTATAAATTGGTTTCAACGTATGCAAAAGTGCATCGATTATCACGGAGAATACTTCGAAAAACAATAAAACCATATTTAGACATGTACGTTTGTTTATTTTTTCTATTCCGGTTACATAAGTAGCAGCCCTCGTATGTTTGAGAAAAGCACTATACATACCTCACCGGGAAAAGGTGTTGCCAGCCTCGTAACTATCCGGCCTCGTTTCGCTCGGCCGTCTATATTAGTCGGCCGGCAACCCCCTACTTCCCGGCCTCTGTAGTAATGTACTATTACTAATATAGTAAATTAATTAACATTTATATCATACTTTTTTATCCTCCTGTGGTCCCTTGTACGGTAACTTTTAGGAAACTCTGCCTGATTGTTCTAGAATGTCAGATTGACTTTGGACCTAAGGTGGGACGATCTAAAATTAAGTAGTGAAATTTCACTTGATTTTATGACTAATGATCAAACTACAATTTTGACTTTATTTCATTCACAATCCATACTAATATAAATTGCGAAAGTGTGGCCGTCTGTTACCTCTTCACGCTTAAACCGCTGAACCAATTTATGTGAAATTTCGTGCAAAGATAATTTGAATCCTGGGAAAGGAGATAGGATAGTTTGTTTCTCGAAATTCATCCCCTAATGGGGTGAAACGCGCGGGCAGGAGCTAGTAGATTCTTATTCCATTAAGACTGCGCCGAGCAAACGCCGAGCGTCCAGTGGCGCCCTCATTACTATTATTGGGTTTTCTAATTAATTAAAGAATTTCCTTGGAACCAAACAAAATGTGTTTGTAGCGCAAGTATAAACACAATTTATGGGATACGTAACAAACTTTAATAACAATTACCCTTTAAGTAGTCAGCTTAACGGAAAAAGGTGCCTATGTACCGTTCCGTGTTCTGTTTTCTTTTGGTGTTCAATAAAGAGTATTTGTATTGTATTGTATTGTATTGTACTTTTTTCCGTTAGTTGATAACTCGAAGGTGAATTGTTATTAAACTAGGTGGATATACCCTATAAGTTGTGTTTTCATTTGTTATACAATAACTTGCCGTCCAATTTCAAGATAATACTTTAGTTTATTAGAAAACACAATAAAAGTAATGAGGGCGCCACTGTACATCCGGCGTACGCTCGGCGTAGTCTTAACAAATTTCGTTGTATGGTGGACCTTTGGAGGAGGCCAGGGGTTGAGACTCACCGTCATAGTAGACCAGGTCGCACTTGCCGCGCAACTCGGGGCTGCTCTCAACGATGCGCGGCAGGGTTGCGCAGAACGCCGCCGTGATCTCGTCGCCGTCTGCGTTCGCCAACCCTGATAAGCGCACATTGAACATTAGTACATTATTGCCTAGGCAGTGAAGCAGGCAATTGCGGGCCGAGGATTGGTTTAAACGGACGAGCTTGCGAGTCCGTTTAAAAATACGAGGCCCGCAATTGCCGTACCTGCCGAGGCATATATAGTGCTTTTCTCAAAAATCGCAAGAAAAAAATTGTGTTGGAGTAAAGTAAACAAGCAAGCTTCACATAACAAAAAACTATTACTCTTTACCGCCTTTATGTTTATGACAAGGACAAACGCAAGCTTTTTTTTAATACTACTCAAGCTATTCGAGACACAGATAAAAAAGTTATGTTCCGAACAAAATTTGGATGTATAAGACTTGTGCCCTCATTTTATTAAGGCCTTTTTCACTTTTTAAAAAGTTAGATACTAGATAGTAATGAAATTTGTATGCAACATTGCGTGCTTGTGTAGCGAGCACGCAATGTTTTTTTTTTTTATTTGAGATCTGTCAGTATACTATGTACTTCTCATCTCAATATATAGATGATAGTAATGTCAACTTTTCCTGTCATTTTTGAGAAAAATATTTTAATACAAAGGAGTATAACGTGTGCAACGGTAAACTGGCTTTATGTAGATTATCCCATGTCTTCCCGTGGATGTCGTAAGAGGCGACTAAGGGAATAAAGGCGTGTAGTACTGTTAGGCGATGGGCTTGCACCCTGTCACTAATACACTGGTAAACATCTTAGCCTAATTGTGCAAAATGTGGTCACAGATTTATTAACAAGTTTTTAATGTTGTAAGTAATTCTGTAGCTCTGCCTACCCCACTCTGGGATTAAAGGCGTGAGCTTATGTATGTATGTATGTATGTGTAGATTATTTTTTCTGCTAACGAATTACTTGTCAGCAAAGGCAAATGATTACAAATTTCAATAGTGACTGAAATAGATAGTTTAGTTCTGATATTTTATCATAAAAAAATGAATGCCAAACGAAAGGCCATTGTTGATATTCATATTGAGCGTAACCATTATTTTGTTTTTGACCTACCTCATTTCAATTGTTATTAACACATTTTTAACGATTTAATGTAAAAATTAGGATGTTAAGTGTTCACTAGACACCAAGACATCCGGAATGTCTGTAACCATGGTAATAACAATGGCATAATAATTATTATACAACCGTTATTACCATGGCAACGCTCATTATTGAATTGTTTTCACGCTTCGGTTACGCTATAGGTGGGATTCTGATACCGTTAACGATATTAATACGAGGGCTGCTACTTAGGTAACCGGAATCCAGGATTCCAACATTTTTAAACGCTATATCTGACCTCCATGGTAAAATTTGAACTTTTTTTAATACTGGCCGCTATATATTTTTTTTCTTATGTACGCTAGTCTTTTGTTTTTGGCGGGTTTAAATTTTAATCTCGCTGCAAGAATGGAACTCACTCGTGAAAATATTCGTGCTATGATTTATTACGATTTTCGGCGTGGTTTAACGCAACAACAGTGCATAGATCAACTAACTTCGACTTTTGGTGATGAAGCTCCATCCAAAACTACTGTGTATCACTGGTTTAGTGAGTTCAATCGTGGACGTAGTATGCTCAGGGACGAAGTTAAGGATGGTCGCCCGAAATCGGTCGTTGTACCACAAAATATTGAAGCTGTGCGAAAACTTATAATGCATGACCGTCATGTTACGTATCGCGAGATAGAGGCGACTATAGGCATATGTATGACGAGCATTAATAAGATATTACATGAACACTTAGCTGTGAAAAAAATTTGTTCGCGTTGGATCCCGCACAACTTAACTAAGGATCAAAAAGAGGCTCGCGTCGAATGGTGCAAGGAAATGTTGAAAAAATATAACCGTGGTGACTCAAAAGCTGTTTATAATATCTACACAGGTGACGAATCCTGGATCTATGCGTATGATCCCGAAACTAAACAACAATCAACGGTGTGGGTGTTTCAAAATGAGCCGAACCCTACGAAAGTAACTCGTGCAAAAAGCACCTTGAAGCAAATGGTGGCCTGCTTTTTTGGTATTAATGGCCATGTGGCTACAGTGCCCCTAGAGAATCGTAAAACGGTTAATTCGGAGTGGTACACGACCATTTGTTTGCCGGAAGTATTTGAAAAAATACGGAAAAACAACCAGCGACGGAGAATCATTCTGCACCATGATAACGCCAGCTGTCATACATCACGTGAAACGACTCGATTTTTGGAAGGTCAAAATATAGAATTAACGGGTCATCCACCTTACAGCCCTGATTTGGCACCCAATGATTTCTATTTATTTCCAAATGTAAAGAATAAATTACGTGGTCAACGATTTTCGACCCGTGAAGATGCCGTCGACGCGTTCAGACAGCACGTTTTGGAGATACCTCAGTCAGAGTGGAAAAAGTGCTTTATAAATTGGTTTCAACGTATGCAAAAGTGCATCGATTATCACGGAGAATACTTCGAAAAACAATAAAACCATATTTAGCCATGTACGTTTGTTTATTTTTTCTATTCCGGTTACATAAGTAGCAGCCCTCGTACTTGCATTTTATAGAAAAAATGCTTTTTACACTGTCATGGAACGTTTTTAAATAAACCTAAAGTAAGTAAGTAAGTGTGGTTGCCGGGTTAGAATAGTGCCACTCCATATCTTTCCGTGGATGTCGTAAGAGACGGCTAAGGGAATAAAGGCGTGTAGTACTGTTAGGCGATGGGCTTGCAACCCGTCACTAATAGCACTAATACACTGGTAAACATCTTAGCCTAAAAGTGCAAAATGTGGTTACAGAATTATTACCAAATTTTTTAGAGTTGTTGGTAATTCTGTAGCTCTGCCTACCCCACTCTGGGAATAAAGGCGTGAGCTAATGTATGTATGTGTAGATTATTTTTTCTGCTAACGAATTACTCAATAGTGACTGAAACAGATAGTTTAGTTCTGATATTTTATCATAAAAACATGGAATGCCAAACGAAAGACCATTGTTGATAATTATTCATATTGAGCGTAACCATGGTAATTTTGTTTTTGACCTACCTCATTTCAAATGTTATTAACACATTTTTAACAATTTAATGTGAAAATTAGGATGTGTGTTCACTAGACACCAAGACATCCGGAATGTCTGTAACCATGGTAATAACAATGCCATAATAATGATTATACAACCGTTATTACCATGGCAACGCTCATTATGGAATCGTTTTCACGCTTCGGTTACGCTAGAGGTGGGATTGTAATACCGTTAAAAAAATACTTTTTACATTGTCATGGAACGTTTTTAAATAAACCTAAAGTATGATGGACTCACTCTGGTAGACGGCGCGCTTCTGCAGCACCTTCCAGAGCGTGTGCAGCGGCGTGGCGCACTCCGCCACGACGTAGACGGGGCGCGGGTCCGCGGGGTGGCGCCGGATCTTGTAGGGCGTGTTGCGGTACACGCGCCGCTGCACGCCCGCCACGTCCAACGTCAGGTCATCCAGCCGCTGCCAAACATACCAGGGTTTTAGTTTTTTTTTTTTATGGCATCGACTAGACAAACGAGCACACAGGCCACCTGATGGTAAGTGGAAACTGTAACCCATAGACATTCGCAATCACAAGACTGCAATGCAATCCTAAGACTGCAAATGCGTTGCCAACCCTGAGGCTAAGATGGAATGCCTCTATGCTAGTCATTTCACCGGCTATTTTATCCCCAAACCGGAACACAACAATGCGAACACTGCTGTTTGGCGGTAGTTTAATGAATAAGATGGTGGTAGCGATCCGGACGGACCCTGCACAAGGTCCTACCACCCGCAAAACAACCACCAACATTGTAAAATGTCCAATGACCACTTAGTTTGTGTTACCCAAGCTATGGTTGTCCGTTAGGTAACTTCTAATGCTCGAAGGGCTAATTGGCCGGGAATAGGAGCTCCGCCACGCGGCATTGGTAAGACAGACTTAAGATGAAAAAAACAATGTGGTCATTTATCGACAGACTTTTTGAGATTAAGATAAAGCGATCTGGTCGTATTGCGATCTAGGCACAAAGCGATGTAGTCAGATCGAGATGTCGTCACAAAGCGATCTGCGCGCCTGTTATGGTCGTGTTTATCGATGCTGCCAAAATATGTCACTTTCTGATCAGTCCGTAAGTGAGTGAGTGACGGATGGTTTGCCCACCGCGATAAAAGTGACCATAATACGGGCCCTGTTCGTATAGCTACCTGGTCATAAAGTGTATAGGGTCGAGGACTATCTAACAGACAAAAATGCACGGTCTAAACCCGAAACATAGTCAATAATAATTTGATCAATTGCAAAAGCTTTATCTTGTCTAGGGGACACCGTTGATGTAGGAAAACGTATCGAAACTTTTATGTGGTCATCTTGCACCGTGTCATAAGTTATAAACAAATGTGAGTTTTTTTTTCTCTCCTTTTTCTTCCTTTATCTCTCACGTAACATTTTTGGCATGTTTTCCTGCTGATCTACGCATGTTATTTAATATTATATTGAATTTAATATTTATTGCTTTATATAATGCTAGATTAAGTAGTACCATTGTAATATGTTTAAAAAATGACTGACTGCTGAGTTTCTTGCGGCGTTTCTTCTTAGCAGTGTCTCCACTTGGGAAGCGATGGTAGATTCTTGACGTGTAAAAGTGCCCGTACGGCCTACTTACTGAATAAGACGGTTGCGTGGTCAAACCTTTATCTTTTATCTTTTACCTTTTATCTAAATGTGGACGGAAAGCGTCTATCACATAAGTCGTTACTACGCTACTACCGATGAGCTATTCCCAGTTGTCTATTCACACTGACACAACACCAACAACAACAACAACAACTGGACAACTGGGAAAAGCCCCTACCGATGACTCTGCCACTGGCATCGCATCACAATACCTACGTAACGTAGCGCAGTTTTCGTTCGCTACTCTCTCCAACTCTTATCTCTTTCCGACAATATGTATAAAAAACGACTTCCACTTGTATCACAAGTTACAAGTTTTTATGGCCTCAGGTTAGAAACCCAGTATTTACATACATCTTAAGTCTGTACACAGTATAAAACAAAATCGCTTCCCGTCGTCTGTCATTTTTACGGACGCTTACATCTTTCAAACTACGCAACCGAATTCAATGCAGTTTTCATCAATAGATAAAGTGATTCAAGAGGAAAGTTGTTACACACATAAACCGAAGCGAAGCGAGGGCGGGTCGCTAGTGTTACAATACATAAATCATACAAACCCCTCTCAAAGCTTCCACTTTAGGTAGTTCCTCATCATTTTTATTGAACGCCTCGAGGTTGGGCGGGCAGAAAAGCGACTTGGTGATGACGATCAGCAGTCTCCGGACTGGGAACACCACCTGGTTCGCGGCCTCGCATCTCTGGATGAGCCCCTCGAGCCCTGGGGACTCGGCTCCGTCTGGTGGGATGACCAAATACAGATAGCCTTCGGCGTAACTGCACGCCATGCCTTCACCATACGTTATTGTGGCCAATTGGCGTTTCTGAAATGTGTAACAGGGGTTTGTAATGGAATTGTTTATAAAACGCTTTTATTTTAAGTGCGTAGGTATATTGTTGGATAACACGTTATCGATACGTATGTTGGCGAACGTAAGGCCGCTTTCTCACTTGGCGGTATACTTGCAGTAAAACGTAGTGTCGTCCGCTACGCGTTGATTGGTAGACGCCACTAGTTGCCTAGCAACCGTTACAGATTCCATGTTTTACTGCAATCATACCGACAAGCGGAACCGTTTCGTAAAAGTTGTAGGTAGGTTTGGCAGCGTGCAAATGAAAGGCACGTTCTGCCTACGTAAAAACTGTTTATCCATACTAATATTATACATGTGAATGTTTGCCTGTCTGTTTATTACACTGTCATAGCTAAGCCGATGACCCAATTTCGATAAAATTCGCTAATGAGGTAGCTTGAACCCCGAGGCAGCACATAATCTACTTTATTCGTGCGATAAACCAACTTTAATCCGACAGGGTTGAGGGCAACAGCTTCTTGTGCAGGGTCCGTCCGGATCGCTATCACCATCTTATCCATTAACCTACCGCCAAACAGCAGTGTTCGCATTGTTGTGTTCCGGTTTGGGGATAAGACAGCCAGTGAAATGACTAGCATAGAGGCATTCCATCTTGGTCCTCAGGGTTGGCAACGCATTTGCGGTCTCAGGATTGCATTGCAGTCTTGTGAATGCGAATGTCTATGGGTCACAGTGTCCACTTACCAACACGTGACCTGTGTGCTCGTTTGTCTTCTCTAAGCCATAAAAAAAAAAAATGCCACAAAGAATATCAAGAACAATAACACTCACGGATTCCAGATACCGGACACCAGCACTGGCCATCAGCAGCATTACGAACTCTTCTCCGTGCAGCGAGCAGCTGCAGTACATCTGGTAGCCAACTGACAACACCAGGATATACAACGAGTTCTTAAACTTCTCTTTCAACTCCAGTTTGGGGAGTTCTCTTTTGTGCACACAGTCGTACACCATCCAGCAAGTCAGCTCCAGGGCTTGACTGATCAGCAGACAGACGGTATATCGAGCTGAAATATTATATTATAAAGACATAACATAACTTATATACATCAAGTTTTTTTTTTTTTTCTTGTTTTTTATTTCTCCTTATTCTTCCTTTATCTCTCACGTAAGATTTTTTGGCATGTTTTCCTGCTGATCTACGTATGTTATTGGATATTATATTGAATTTAATATTTATTGCTTTATATAATGCTAGATTAAGTAGTACCATTGTAATTAATATGTATAAAAAATGACTGACTGCTGAGTTTCTTGCGGCGTTTCTTCTCAGCAGTGTCTCCTCTTGGGAAGCGCTGGTAGATTCTTGACGTGTAAAAGTGCCCTTACTTACTGAATAAATGTCTTTTATCTTTTAATTTTTTTTTTTTATCTGTTTGAGTAATCGTGTGTAGTGTCACTCTACAAGACAGGCTTCGCCTAGTGTAGGTGTCACAAGCAAGAATGTATCTGTTCATCCTTACAGTGTGACTTATTCTATAAGTAACGTAATCCCTCTGTAACTACATATCTTCACTGTTATATTAATAAATAATTTTTTATTTTTTTTATTTTGTTATATTGATATAAAACATGAAAATGATAAGGGTTTGCCTATGCAAGAGTTGCTAATCAAATGTCTCTTATATGCCGATGATCAAGTTATACTTGCACCATCGGTACTTGAGTTGCAGGAGATGGTGACAGTGATGAATGAGAGATTTAAGCAAAAGGGGATGAGAGTAAATGTTGCCAAGACCAAGGTCATGGTGATAGAGAAGGACAAGGAGATGACTGAGTGCATGATAATTATAAATGGTGAATTAGTAGAACAAGTGAGCGAATTTGTGTGAGATGAGAAGGATATCGAGAGGAGGGTGAATGCGGGGAATCAAATTAATAGGGCCTTGTACTCCTTTGTGAGCAGACAAGGCGTTTCACAAAAAGCCCGACTGGCTGTTCACAATGGAGTGCTGGCCCCTACCCTGATGTATGGTAGTGAATGTTGGGTTTGGCAGGAAAAGCATGAAAGTCGTGTAAATGCAGTTGAAATGCGCTCTTTGCGTAGCATGTGTGGTGTGAAACTGATTGATAGAGTAAGGAATGAAAAAGCGGAATAAAAGAAGATGTAGTGACTAAGATTGAAAAGGGCATGCTTCGATGGTTTGGTCATTTGGAAAGGATGGATGAAAGAAGATTGACAAAAGATATATACAGATCGAAAGTGAGTGGAAGGGTCGGAAGGGGCCGCACTAGGCGTAAGAATCAAATCGGAGAAATACTAATGAGCCGAATCTTAAGTACCCGAAACCGACGTGCGTGCATGACTCGATGTATGAATGTGGAAGAAGCGAAAGAAATTTGTCAAGATCGTAGCAAGTGGAAAGAAGTGGTCTCTGCCTGCCCCTCTGGGAAACAGGCGTGTGAATGTATGTATGTAATTTTTCACTTTTTTTCATTATTTTTTTCTTAATTTTTACTGCTTTTCACCTACTATTTAAAACATGACCTTTTTATTTTACTTTTTTACCTACCTAGTTTACTGTATCCAACATATTTATCATTTTGCGACCATCCCGTCCATAGGGACCAGTCTGAAAACCAGCGCCGGGCTCCCTGCCTAGCACATGCTGAGATTGGGACCCATTGTCCAACCTAGTTACTTAGTTACTATAAGTTTTTATTTTAGCTCATCAACTAACATAGTTTTTGTATTATTATTATTTTGTATTGGCTAAATTTAAGGTTGTGGCAATAAAGATTATTCTTATGCGTGTCATCGGTCCCACGTACTATGAGCGTTTACCCGCCAAACTTAAAGATGTACATTCCGACGCAGCATTTAAGCATCAGCTGAGAAACCTTTTATTGGATAATCCATTATACTCCGTGGATGAATATATGGAACTGGAAATGTAAATTTATTATTGTGTTGACTTTATTAATTCTTGTACATTATATTGACATCGGACGAGAGACCATTTATTAGATGTGTAATTGATGTTGTTATAATTATTTTAAATTTTTGTATTCTTTGATTATTAGTATTTATGTTTGACGATTTCAATGTAACTTCCGTATTTTTTGACATGCAATGCAACTAATATTGTAATATTACATTGATGAATAAATAAACTAAACTAAGCTAAACTATT
Source organism: Acleris laterana (assembly GCA_963966035.1). Lineage (NCBI taxonomy): Eukaryota > Metazoa > Arthropoda > Insecta > Lepidoptera > Tortricidae > Acleris > Acleris laterana. The sequence continues at coordinate 563,112 of OZ014451.1, forward strand.
CTTAATAATGTGTTTAGTACAAAAAAAGTTGCCAAGGAGCCTGAGAGGAGCACATGTATTATCTTGCTTTTTGCTCAGTGTATCTCTTGTTACAGATTAGTTAGAAAGGGATATATAAACATGTCACTTGACAACGTATGCCAGCTGTCCTGGTCTACAGTACACACACAGCTTATCCTTAAGACTGCGCCGAGCGTACGCCGGATGTACAGTGGCGCCCTCATTACTTTTATTGTGTTTTCTAATAAACTAAAGTATTATCTTGAAATTGGACGGCAAGTTATTGTATAACAAATGAAAACACAACTTATAGGGTATATCCACCTAGTTTAATAACAATTCACCTTAGAGTTATCAACTTAACGGAAAAAAGTAGGCAGGCACCTTTTTCCGTTAAGCTGACTACTCAAAGGGTAATTGTTATTAAAGTTTGTTACGTATTCCATAAATTGTGCTTTTATTTGCGCCACAAAAACGTATCGTCTGATTGCAAGGAAATTATTTAGTTAATTAGAAAACACAATAATAGTAATGAGGGCGCCACTGGACGCATGGCGTTGGCTCGGTGCAGTCTTAAGGCTGAAATGGCAAATATTTAAGCTCAACCAGGAACACAGTTAGTGACCAACACAAAAGACAAAGGAGAGACTATTTGCTGGAAAACCTCTCAAACTTCTTGCAAGCTCAAAGAATCTCATTATGGCTAGGTACATAGGCTGAAGAAAAATAAGAAAAATAATATTTCGGCCCTGTTTCACACTCCAAGTTAAAGTTGTCCTTTTCTTTGTCGTTATGAAAGAAAGAAGACATTACAGAGCTACAATTTATCTGCTAGTGTTAGATATCTGGATATTGTAAAACGATTAGATTAGACAAAACATTATATACTCAGGAAAGAAAAATATGACTTCTTGGACAATTTCAAAGATGCTGATTGTACCGTATTGTGTTCTAAACGATGGAAGAATTAAAACGGTTCCAGGGGGAGGCCTTTTATCTGAAGGAGGCACGTCACTTGTTTGACAATCTTACATTTGTCATATATTTGACATACAAAATGAAAATGATTGATGAAAATATTGGACAAACATCAGCCAAGTGGAGTACCGGCATATGATCTAGGTTTATACTATAATATTATAAACTACTGTAGATAAATACATTTTTGAATTACATTACATAATAATAATAATACATACATACACATACATAAACTCGCGCCTTTATTCCCAGAGTGGGGTAGGCAGAGCTACAGAATTTCCAACAACTCTAAAAACTTGTTGATAATTCTGTAACCAAATTTTGCACACTTAGGAGAAGATGTTTAACAGTGTAGGTATTAGTGAAAGGTTGCAAGCCCATCGCCTAACAGTACTACACGCCTTTATTACCTTAGTCGGCTTTTACGACATCCACGGGAAGACTTGGAATATAACAACATTAATTCATTTATTTGCAGAAAAAGTGTAGTTACAGATCTTAAAATAAATATTGTTTTGGCCTTTCCAGCAGTTATAAAACAGCATGCAAATCTTCATTGTAACACAAAAAAAAAAAGTACAAGTCTTCCATCAATAATTATAGTCACACCTCATTTATGCTCATGAGTAATAAAATCCTTAACACTATCGAAACAGCAATTTAGAAGGCACTTCCTTAAGGTTATAGAAAACTTTATAAATGTCCATCCTACAGCGCGGCCGATGCAGGAGATCCTTATATTGTGCTCTATGATTACATGAATACACCGGTGAACAACTAGTAAAGTAATCAGGAAATGTTTTGGCAAAATTGCAAATCTTCCAAATATACAGACAAGGCAAAGGTAAAATGTTCAGTTGTTTAAAAATAGGCTTACAACTACAGATTTGCCAAGAGTTTATTAATATTGCCCGAACACATTTTTTTTTGTTATTTAAATACTCTTTCCACTTCTACAGAATTTCCCCATAATATGAGACCATAGGCGAGAATGGATGACATGTGGCCATGATATGACTCATGAACAAACTTGTACTCCTCACACAAACTACCAAACCAGCTTCTTAGGTAGGATTTCAATGGCTACCCTTACTTACATACATACATAAGCTCACGCCTTTATTCCCAGAGTGGGGTAGGCAGAGCTACAGAATTACTAACAACTCTAACCCTACCCTTACTATTTATAGTTTAAAATAAAACTGAGAAATCAACCTTTTTACTTAAAGGAACACTTACCCACTGCAATGATATATCTTTGTATTATATTAGAGTCCATTGTGCCAGAATCTGGAGCAAAAACCAAAAAGTTAAGAGACTTCCACACTGATTATTCACTCTTAACATAACTAATTTATTTCTGTAAATGTTTTTAACTTCCCAAGATTAAACTACACCAAACCATTTAAATACCAAACCCAAGACTAATTAATAAATGATTCATTAATTTAAAAAAATCAACACAAGAATACCTTATTAACAAAAGGACTCAATATGAATATGTAAGTACACAATCAATTTAAGTAAGTAATTGATTTTTAATTAAAATGGTCACTTGATAGTTTGAATACACATTACATTCCTACGTTGACTTGGTCTTAAATGATATTTAACCGATTAAACCAAAAGTTTGAGAAAAAGTTAATAATAACAGGCACAACTAAGACAAGGGCCAAAAGTAGAACCAGGATGCTATTCATACCAATGGGTACAATGCCCTCTTGAAAACAATGATGTTCATACATACATACATACCTACACAACTTCAAACAATCAAGGGGCTCAAGTGCTCGCTATGAAACAATGAACAAAGTAAGCTCAACAACAAACAATAACAAGCTTTGTGGTACATAATAGTGGTCAAAACTTTGGTGGATACTCTCTTTAGACAATCTGGTTTCCCATGTTCAAAAAACTTGAAAAAAAACATTTTGTAATGCCTATGTTTATGTATTACTTCTGTGGTTAACGTTGAGTTAAACATATTTCTGTATTCGTAGGGTAAAGTCACCAGTGGTCAACCAGAGACCAGTTATAGTCGACCTTATACGAGTGCGAAGAGTGGGAAATATATATTTTCTACTCTTCCCACTCATAAAAAGTATAGAGGCATAGGCAGATTACAGTTCTCTGGCCGACTATTGGTGACTTTAACCTATATAAATAATTAGAAACTTATAGGTACTATTTACCTAGTCGGTCCTTAGTCACAAAGGTTTATTACACTTTAAAAAATAAATAAAAGAGTTTCATAAACCTATAGTACATTAATCAAAAGCTTATTTTATATAGAATAAAAGGAACCGTAATTTGTGTTCTTTACTATTACAATAATTTGGTGTACGAGCTTTAAGCATTCCCATTCGGGGCAGGAAAGCATGGGTCAAAACACGCACGACCACGATACTGATAACAGCTACAACTTTTGTAAGAGTTCTCGTATTAAGTCGAAATTTGCGTGACATATTGATCAGACTTTTACCTATAAATTCTGATACGAATGTATCCCAAACAATTAAAGATCCGCTTATACTCTGTCAATCTTCATGTCTCATTAAATCGACCTAACGATTTCACATCTATTTGCAGAAATACGAAAATACACCAAATTTCGTGCTTCATGAGCAGGTTTTTAAGTGTCGTTAAGATAATAATGCTGGTCTCTGAACATACCCAGAGATGAGAGGCTTCACAATATTAAATAAAAAACTTTACTGGTTAACAAAAACTAACTTTTAAAGCCTTTTCAAAAAGTGAAATTTTCAGAAAACTCGTGCGTTTTTTAATCGGTGACGGTCGTGAATGTTAAAAGACCGTATCGGAAATTGCGGCGACTATGTGGAATGATGATTAGTTCCTAAAAATTTAGTTTAATTAGGCTTTTAAATTTTATTTATTGTAAACTTACAAAATAAACAGGAATTACTTTTATTTGACTAAACCTTTGTGACAGAACTTAAGGACCGACTATGTAGTATTGCTGTCCCCAAACCAAACTATCTGGCATCATTGACTTTAGCATATCACCCGAGAAACGTTTACGTCGGACTTAGGCTTCCTCGCCTTCCTCCAAGTTTCGCGTGAACATAGGTACATACCTACTCAATTTTTTTATACAATTCAGCTCTAGACCACAGGCCGGTTAGAGGTTATTATGTAGAACCAAATTATTTATTTATGAAGTCATTTAAAGTTTATGGTGTGGTACGATACCAACTTAAATATTGTATTTTTACAAATTATCACGTAAGCCTTTCATTCAAAAGTTAGGACAATGCAACTTAATAAAAGAAACTTACGATATCCCATAGTGATACCGCCAAGAAACAAAGCTTGGATAAATAAAATTTGCTCTGGCTCCATTGTACGTTTTCAACAGATTAGGTACGTTAGGTACTAGATAATCTAGATTATTTTAAACATCAACAGCAAACAGGGCTGCCAGGTGCAAAAAAGGCGCGATCGTACGCCAACTCATATTCATACAACATATTCGAATCATGCAAGTTTGTCAGAAAACATATGAATCTTTTTACGCCTGTGACAAGCATAAGACGAAACGACCGAAACCTAAATAAGCTTAAATTACCTTTTTCAAAATTAAAATTAGTTACGTCAAGCCCTCAATATATTATGATAATAAAAATGTATAACCATTTACCAAATTCCATAAAAAACCTAGAAAAGTCAACGCTATTTATTAGGCATTCCATCTTAGTCCTCAGGGTTGGCAACGCATTTGCAGTCTTAGGATTGCATTGCAGTCTTGTGAATGCGAATGTCTATGGGTCACAGTTTCCACTTACCATCAGGTGGCCTGTGTGCTCGGTTGTCTTCTCTATGCCATAAAAAAAAAAAAAAAAAAAAAAAAAAACAATTAAAATTATTTCTCATCAGCAAATGTTATTATAATTTGAACGAATTTTTCAATGTTAACTATTAAATTTATTTATGGATACCGTGTGTGTGAGTGTGAGAATATATATATATATATAATATATAATATGTACACTTATTTACATGTTAACCTAGGTTAGGTTAAAGACTAAGTACTAATTTCACCATACATTCTTCTTTTTCTTTTTTAGTATTTGTAGTTTTGGCTGTAGAGGGGGGGGACACTCGACTCTAACAAAAAATAGCGCTTTAAAGCTTAATATTTCATAAACGGATCCCTTAATCAAAAAATTGTTTTCACAAACCCGCAATATTTTTGAAAGACCTATCCAACGACACCCCACACTATGGGGTAGGCAAGAAAAAAAAAGTCATCCCAACGTTACGTGTAGGGAAGGTGCATTAAAAAAAAATATTTTTCAAAATTTTATTTTACCACTTTGTTGGCATGACTAATATGTATATTCATGCCAAATTACAGCTTTCTAGTACTACGAGTCTCTGAGCTAGACTGGGGACGGACGGACGGACGGACGGACGGACATGGCGAAACTATAAGGGTTCCTAGTTTGACTACGGAACCCTAAAAATGCTGTTACGCCCGGAAACAATAGGAATAAGAATAAGGTAGAAATCTAAATTTACTTATTGTTTTATATGATATTTATGATGACTGTTCTATTTATTGAGGGTTGTAACTTGCGTTAGCGAGGGAATTTGTCGGGACGTGCGCACTCAAACTACGAGATCCAGCAACAAGACCGATTTATTTCAATTTGCTCTCTAACCTAAATACATACTATCTCTTTCATGCATATTCCCCTCTCTTTCTTCACTTGCATAACTATCTCTTTCATTCTGATTCACCTCTCTTTCTCCCGCTTTCCGCGTTTACATATGGCCACACAGAAAAGTAGACCGGTTGTTTTTAAACAAATTTACATTATTTGTTAACAGTTAAAAGCGTTCTTACATCTAATTAAATCTAAGTTCGACCGTCAACATCCCCCCCCCGTGACACACTAGTCACTGCCCTTATTCGTAGGCAGAACTGCAATTCGCGTCACTGGACGACACGAAATCCCATTGGAGGTTTTAATGTCCACCACTCTTACTTGACCATCTCGTCCGTGGAAAATACGACCGACCCGACCGCGCGGCCATACGTTACGCGGCAGGTTCGGATCTGTGACGACTACTACGTCCCTTTCTCGAACCGGCGGCGCCGTCGCTGTCCATTTATGCCTTCGCTGCAAAGTAGGCATGTATTCGACCATCCACCGGCGCCAGAACATATCAGCTAGTGCCTGGGACACTCTCCACTGTTTTCTCGCCGCCAAGTCGGAATGATCGAAATGACCTGGCGGTGAAACAGGAACTCCGGCTCCCAGCAGCAGGTGATTTGGTGTGAGAGCCACTGGGTCGTCGACGCTTACGGGAACGTGTGTCAGTGGTAGCACGTTAACCACCGACTCGGCTTCAGCGAAGAGCGTCCGCAGTTTCTTCTGGCGGCGCTCTCTCCTTCAAAGTAACGTGCAGCGCAGCCTTTACAGACTTCACCATTCTCTCTCAGCGGCCCCCAATGTGCGGGGAGGCTGGGGGGTGGACCCTGCCCACGCTGCCCACGGCGCGCGATGAAGCGCCGCAACGCCATAATTGCCGCGTCGGAGCTCAGCGACGAAACTACTTCAAGGTGGATAGCGCGTAATGTAAGACACGTAAAAAGCGCGCCCCACCTTTTTTCCCGGCGCCGACCGACGGTGACCTCGATGGGCCCGAAATAGTCAAGCCCACAATGACTGAATGGCGGCTGATGGTGTTGTAAACGTGCCGCGGGAAGGTCAGCCATCTTCGGTGGGGTCGGTTTGGCTTTATTGACTCGACACCACTGGCATGTCGCGGCCACACTCTTGACTGTGACTCGAAGTGGCAATATAAAATATCGCTGGCGCAGCGCATTCACCACAGCCTCCTGATTGCCGTGGTTCGCTTCCCGGTGATAGTGATGGACGAGCAGGCGGGTGGTGTGGTCGCCGCCGTCCAGTAAGATCGGGTGTTTCTCTTTGAACGCCGCGTCGGCGTCGATTAGGCGGCCACGCACGCGCAGCATCCCATCTACGTGTATCATGGGGTCGAGCGTCCTCAGCCGACTCTGCCGAGCCACAGACTGTCCCTGCCGCAGGGCGCGCAACTCCTCCGAGAAGCAACTCTTCTGACTTTGTTTCAATAGTTCTTGTTCGGCGTGCTCAACCAGCACCGCTGTGAGGGTGACGCGACGCTTTCCGCGCGTAGCCTCTATGAAGCCCAGCTCCCAAGCCAGGGTGCGCACAGCGCGGGTCCAGTTCGAAAAGCGCCTTGTGTCCACGAGGGGTAAGGGTGACGGCACGACTGCTGCGATGACTTGCTGCCGACGCTCGGGATCAGTCGCGTGCTTCGCTGCCGTCGCTCGCTCACGGGGTCACTCCTCTTCTGGTCTGCTAAGAAAAGTAGGACCGGACAGCCATATGCTCTTATTTACGTCCCAACCGTGACGTGTACACTCGTCCGCCGGGTTATCCACCGTTGGTACCCATCTCCACTCATTAACATTCGATGTCGAATCAATTTCTGCTAGCCTATGAGCCACAAACGGCTTGAAGTCCCTAGGGTCGGACCTGTTCCAATTTAAAACAGTTAGTGAGTCCGACCATAAAACTCTACTCACAATTTCTACATCATGTGCCTGCGCCACAGAGCCGGCAAGGCGACAAGTTAAGACTGCAGCTTGGAGCTCCAAGCGAGGGATACTCACCACTTTGAGTGGGTTTACTCTAGCTTTCGCCGCAATCAAGGCTATATTGAAATCAGTGTCGATAAAATAGATCACACCGCCGTACCCCAACTCACTTGCATCTCCAAATGCATGTAAAACTACCTTATGACCTAGATACTGTAAAACCTAGGTACTTATCCTTAAATTACCAATTAACTTCAGTCTAGACAGCCACGCAACCCACTCACGGTAGCAAACCTCGTCTAACGGCTGGTCCCACTCTATATTCTGTCTCCTGATCTTCTGCATAATGAATCTAGACTCTATCGTAATAGGTGAGAGTAATCCTAAAGGATCAAATATGCTCATGATGGCACAAAGAAATTCCCTTTTTAGGGTTCCGTAGTCAAACTAGGAACCCTTATAGTTTCGCCATGTCCGTCCGTCCGTCCGTCCCCAGTCTAGCTCAGAGACTCGTAGTACTAGAAAGCTGTAATTTGGCATGAATATACATATTAGTCACGCCAACAAAGTGGTAAAATAAAATTTTGAAAAATATTTTTTTTTAATGCACCTCCCCTACACGTAACGTGGGGATGCCTTTTTTTTCTTGCCTACCCCATAGTGTGGGGTGTCGTTGGATAGGTCTTTCAAAAGTATTGCGGGTTTATGGAAACAATTTTTCGATTAAGGGATCCGTTTATGAAATATTAAGCTTTAAAGCGCTATTTTTTGTTAGAGTCAAGTGTCCCCCCCCCCCCCCTACAGCCAAAACTACAAGTACCAAAAATAAGAAAAAAAATTTCAACGAAAGCGCATATAACGAATTTTAAAGGAAAACTATCACGGCTAATGTCGGGTTCCTATATTCAAACCGTGGATAGATAAGGCTTACTTCGGGTTGAAATCTGACATTAGCCCATACAAAATGTGTCAAATTTTAATCCGAAGTAAGCCTATCTGTCCGCGGTTTGAATATAGGAACCGGCCATAAGTAGACATGATTAGTTCCTGAGATACAGGTGACTAAAGTGTTTATACCTATCAAAATTGCCTATGATAACTTTGATAGAAACATATTTTGTTAACGGGGCGTGCAGGACGCGCGGGGGGAGTCAAACTGTCCAAGCAACAAATCGAGCGACAGCCGCGCTCATAAGCGCGAGAGCGCCTAGAATGCCTAGATGCTGTTTGGACGTGCCCCGGAATGCTACCTACAAGTTTGCGATTTGCGATCTGAAAGTTTACAAATTTTCGATTAGATTATTGATTTGAGTTGAGTACCTATCGTTTGGAAAACTTAAAATTCTATTTACTGGACCTTGTATTTTTTTCAATTTCTATTAATTACTATATAAAAGATTTAACTTTTATTGTAATTTAAAGTCGGTTTGAAGCAGTTTCAATACCTAACTACCTACATAGGTATACCGATCTCACACTTAAAAGCTTGGCTCTTGTTTGAGATATTATATACGAATTTATAAGAAAAATAATCATTACTAAGTAGACTTATGTCGGGTTCCTATATTCAAACCGTGGATAGATAAGGCTTACTACGGGTTAAAATTTGACATTTGCCCATACAAAATGTGTCAAATTTTAATCCTTAGTAAGCCTATCTGTTCGCGATTTGAATATAGCAACCGGCCATTAATTAGTTCCTGAAATACAGGCGACTAACGGGTTTATACCTACTAAAAATCATCTAAGACAGCGCCAAATAACTTTAAATAGAAAATTGGTTCATTGTTGATTTTTGAGATAGTTTTTTGTGTTTGTCGTTACGGCTTCGGAACCCTATACTGAGCATGGTCCGACATGCTCTTGCCCGGTTTTGTAGGAACGGATCGAATCAAATCCTAAAGTATCAGTGATGGGGTTCCACATCATTCCCAGCGTCTGCTCAACCTCACCATCAAGTTTAGCAAGGTCAACCATATCCTCTACTTAAGTGGTTACAGACGACTGGGTCATTGGAAACCCAACCCCGTATGTTGAAGTTGCCTTGAGAATGAATATGTCTGCATCATGCATGAAAACTATCTAAATAATCATCCATGTAGTGATATTTGGTTATGGCATCGACTGCTTTTGGTAATCGCGCGCGAAATCGCTCTGCATTTTTGTTTAAAATATACAATACAATACAAAACACTTTAATTAGTACACCAAACAAAAACATTACAGAGAAACAGCACTATTAAAAACAACACAGGTAAACAACAGGCGGTCTTATCGCTGATTAATATAAATCGCCGCTGTATGCGAACAGGCTGCGCCAAAAAGCATGGAGCTCATAACATACACTGAAGGTTCATTGACCATGTCATGACCTCGCCACAAAAACATTTGTGCACCCTGATCCTGCTCTCTTATTTTTATCCGCAAAAACATGTCTGCTATATCAGCTACTATTGCGATGGCTTTAGTTCGAAAGTTAACAATGGATTGAGCAGATCAGGGCCACTTAACAGCTGACTATTCAAACTAGTCCCATGGAATGTGGCTGCTGCGTCATAAACTAGGCGCAACTTACCCGGTTTGTTGACATTTTGCACCCCAAAGTGGGGTAAAGACCAAGCAGTTAGAACGTTCAAGGGTGCGTCTAGTTTATGCGCATAACAATTTTTTAACAGTTTGTCTACTCGTAAGTCTGAATATTGTGAATCTCTATCCATCTTTTTTTCAATATTATACAATCGGTTCAATGCTCCTCGTCTATTATCAGGCAAGGTTATATTATCAGATTTCGACAGTAGACCTATCTCCCACTCATTGTTCCGCAGCCTAGCGGTCTCGGCTAGAATGGAACAAGCACGTTCATCCGTGGGGTGGCTGCGTGGCAAATTTGCTATACTTAAGCTGTCAAGCTCAAACTGTTCTTTGACTAAGTCTAACAGTTCACATGAATTTACAGAATTCTTATTTACAATGCTATTTACCGGGCCATGAACTACCCAACCCAGTTTAGTATGTGATGCGACCTGGCCAGACTTACCCCTTTTTACTTCCTCCCCCACGATGAACTCCCAATTGTCCTGCCCGATCAGAATGCGCGGCGTGGCCGCTTTCAATTCTTCACAAGGCACATCTCGTAGGTGTGGATACTGCTTCAGCAGGGAAGCCGGGACACTCTGGGATGTCAGGCAAAATCCTTTCATCGTCTGCAAAGGTATCATGTGTGGTTGTTCGTTGGTTCCTGTAATTGTTAAACAAATCCTTATTGAATTATTTTCAACAACAGAATGCCTGGCAGTTGTAAAACTTAATGGACTGTTGGGCCCGTCTATATTTTAAACTAAATCTTCATCAATTATTTATACAGTTGCCCCATCATCCAATAATGCAAATGCTTTACGAATTACCGGGCCATCATGGATTGTAACTGGAATAACTTTTAATAAAGCATCGCCTCTTTCGCGCGTAGGTATATGACACAGCGCTCGTCGCTGCGTCAGCCCTAATCCCCGCGCTTTGCTCGCTCGTAGGGGGCACGTCGGATTCGGGGTACCTACTCTGCCATCTCAATCACCCCTAGGAGAGCAGTCGGGGCCGTTCTCGGCGGCGAATGAAGCAAAGTATGATGGGGGCTATTACACTTTTTGCAACGTTTAGATTTACATGTCAATTTCCCATGGTTGGGACCTGTAGGGACACAATATGCAGAGTCGGCTCATATCTCGGTGCATGTGCACTTGGATATGAGCTGACGTGGCAACGCGCTGACGTGGCAACGCGCGCTGGGCGCAGGACGCGCGCCCAGCAACGCCAGTCGTTCCCTAACCTGTTAGCCAGTAACACTTAGTTAAGAATAATAGTGAACTTGTTTCATTTATTTCAATATATCTTCAACCGATGTTTTACGTTTTATTGAAGTGTCCCGATTAACTGAGCCCGATATTAGCTAGCACCTTGAAGCCCCAAGAAATCCTACATTGGTGACCCCGACATTTGAACAATGCCCACATCAACGCCGCCGACTCCAGGAATTCCAGCCCAAGCGACGCCAGCCACTTCACCGGCACCAGACATCATGGCTTTGTCTTTGTCATCGAGGATTCCAGAATTTTGGTCGGACCAGCCACGGGTCTGGTTTATTCGAACGGAGGCAATATTGGCGCCGCAGAGGTTAGGGGACGACTCACGTTTCGACATAGTGGTCTCGAAATTACCCAAAGAGGTGATAGTGCACCTTACAGAATTCCTTGCGAAGCCGCCGGCTTCGGGCAAGTTTGAAGCATTAAAGATTAAACTATTGACCATGTTCGAAGACTCGAAAAACCGCCAAATAGAAAAACTAATGGGCGAAATGGAGTTGGGCGACCAAAAACCGTCGCAGCTGTTAAATAGGATGAGGGCACTGGCAAGAGATAATTTTCCAGACGATACTCTTCGCATCCTCTGGCAAAATCACCTGCCCGCTACAGTAAGAGGGGTGTTAGCAGTTTCCGAAGCAAAAGGACTGGATAACTTGGCAATGATTGCGGATAACGTCGCGGAAGCTACCCGTTCCGCTATAGTGTCCGAGATCGCGCAGCCGCCCTGCAGCTCAGCGGAGACCACACCGAGCGCAGGACACGACAAAGGCACAGCAGTGGTTTTGGCGGAGATAGCCAAGTTAAGCGTGCGGATAATGGAACTGGAACGTTCAAGGACACAGCATCGCAATTCGAGTCGCAGCAGACGCGGACAATCGAGATCCATGTCGAGGAGCAGGAATCCGTCGCAATACAGACAGCAGCGTGCGAAGGATAATCCAAATTGGATGTGTTTTTACCATTTTAGATACGGAAATAAAGCGCAAAAGTGTACAAAGCCGTGTGCATGGAAATCGGATGCGGAAAACTAGATGGCATGGTACAGTCAACGGCGAAAGTCTGTACCATATCGCCTAGTCGCCGCCTTTGTATAACGGATTGGAATAATGGACTTAAATTTTTAGTTGACACGGGTGCGGATATTTCAATTTTACCGGTCAAGAACAAAAATTGTGTTAGTGAGTGTACAAACTATAAACTTTACGCAGCAAACGGATCGGAAATTAAGACTTATGGAGTGAAAACACTGATGCTTGATTTTAAGCTGCGGAGACCTTACAGATGGAACTTTGTGATCGCGGACGTGAAACAACCGATATTGGGAGCTGATTTTTTGACGCATCATAGATTATTAGTCGATTTAAGTGCACGAAAATTAAGGGATCAGGTAACAGACCTCAACGTTTCTGCATCTTATGTAAGTATCGACCAACCATCTATTTTCACTGTTAATCAGGAACACCCATTTCGTAATTTACTGTTGCAATTTCCGGATATCACCAAGCCAGCGTCATTCCAAGAAATTTCACAACATAACGTATTGCATTACATTGAAACAACGGGACCTCCGGTCTACGCTCGCGCAAGACCTCTTCCGCCCGACCGATATGTTAAAGTAAAGAAAGAATTTCAACTTATGCAGGAAATGGGAATATGTAGACCTTCAAAAAGTGCATGGGCAAGTCCTTTACATGTTGTAACTAAAAAAAATGGCGAAATTCGTCCTTGCGGAGATTATCGGATGTTGAATGCGATAACGAAACCCGATAGATATCCCATTCCCAGATTGCACGATTTTACTATAATATTGGCAGGTAAAAAACTATTTTCCAAATTGGATATCAACAGAGCGTATCATTGCATTAGCGTAGCCCCGGAGGATATCGATAAGACAGCGATCATAACACCGTTTGGTTTGTTTGAGTTTCCGCGAATGACGTTCGGTTTGCGAAATGCAGCACAAACGTTCCAACGTTTTATGAGCAATACGGTGCTGCAAGGGTTAGATTTTTTATTTAATTACCTTGACGATGTTATAATTGCAAGCAGTGACGAAAAGCAGCACGAAGAGCATTTAAGAATAGTGTTTGAACGTTTTTCTAACTTTGGCATAACTATCAATCTAACTAAATGTTGTTTCGGCCAGAGCGAATTAGAATTTTTAGGGCATGACGTTTCGATATCGGGTATTAAGCCATTAAAAGATAAGGTAGATGTCATTATAAATTTTCCAAAACCAGAAACTATAGGAGATTTACGTAGATTTCTAGGAATGATAAATTTTTATAGGCCGCACATTCGCAACGCCGCGTTATGGCAGTCTGAACTCGACAGCTATCTTGTAGTATCTAGAAAGAATGACAAGTCTAAAGTGAATTGGACAGAAACGGCAGAAGAGGCTTTTAGGCAGTGTAAGGCAGGTCTTCAACAGGCCACCACACTGGCACACCCACGGCCGGACACAACGTTAGCTATTATGACTGATGCAAGTGATAAATGTATAGGAGCTGTTATACAGCAGAGAGTCAACGACTCATGGGAACCTTTAGGATTTTACTCGAAAAAATTAAAACCCGCTCAAATCAAATACAGTACATACGATCGTGAGTTATTAGCTATTTACATGGCAATAAAGCACTTTCGTAAGACATTCGAAGGTCGACAATTGACAGTGTATACTGATCACAAGCCCTTATGTTATGCATTTGTAAAAATAGGTAGTGATAACAAAGAGACACCGAGGCGGACTAGGCAACTGTTATTTATAAGTGAGTTTACAACAGATCTACGACATATAGCAGGTAAGGACAACATTGTCGCTGATGCGTTGTCACGCATTGAAACCATCGTCTGTCCCACGGTACTTGATTATGAACAACTGGCCGACGCACAAGAGAAAGATGAATACTTGTTACAATTAACACAGGGTCTGACCTCTCCGAACAGTAATAATATTGTTTTAAGGCGTTTAAAGTTACCGACTAGTAATCGAGCTGTTTACTGTGAAATGTCGACAGAAACAGCTAGACCTTACATCACGGAAGCATTCCGAGAAGTCGCATTTGCCAGCGTTCATAATTTAAGCCATCCAGGAATTCGATTAACACGAAAAACAGTGTGTAAAAATTTCTTTTGGCCAAAAATGAATCAAGATATAAATAAATGGGCACGAGCTTGTATACCGTGTCAGAAGTCGAAAATCAACCGTCATACCGTATCTGATTTGGGTAGTTTTGCACAGTCGGGTCGATTTGAGCATATTCATGTAGACCTCGTCGGTCCATTACCGACGTCTCCACATGGTTATAGGTACCTAGTTACCATTATAGATAGATGTACGCGTTGGCCGGAAGCATTTCCGATATGCGAAATGACGGCAGAAGTAGTTGCTAAATCTATATATGATGGTTGGATAGTACGCTACGGTTGTCCAATTAGACTCACAACGGATCAAGGGCGACAGTTCGAAAGTCGTTTATTTACCGAATTAATGAAATTGTTAGGTGTAGATAAAATACGAACCACCCCATACCACCCCCAAAGCAATGGAGCGGTAGAGCGTTGGCACAGATCTTTAAAAGCAGCACTTATGGCGAGAATTGGCAATAACAGCACATGGGTAGACGAGTTATCAACGGTGTTATTAGGATTGCATGCCGCCAGTAGGAGTGATAACGGCTCAAGCGCAGCGGAGATGACATTCGGACGCACGCTACGCTTGCCAGGAGCTTTTTACGATACTATATTAGAAAGTGATGTAACTGACCCATGCAGCTTAGTGGAAAAAATTAAAGAAACAATTTCAAAAGTTAGACCGATTTTAAGACAACACGGAAACAAAAACATTTTTGTGCATACGGATTTACAAACTTGTAATTATGTTTTTATTAGAGACGACTCCGTGCGAGCTTCGCTGAAACCACCATACGACGGACCGTTTAAGGTGCTAGAAAGAGGTACAAAGGTATTTCTTGTGCAACTTCCAAGTAGACAGGCTCGCATTTCAATTGACAGATTGAAGCCAGCCTATCTACTCGACGAAGAAAGCACAGTGGACGTTCCCGACACGGTGGTCAGACCACCGTCGTCGCAGTCATATGAAGATAACATTGTGCCGACATTACCTATACGACAGACGCGGAGTGGGCGAGTAGTTAAGCCACCCGTTCGGTTTAGTAATAGCAATTATAGTATAAGTAAGTAGATAGATAACTATACTTGTAGGTAAGGCAGCACCGTATCGTATTCACATAGCGTTGGAACGGAATTGTGAAAGTTAACCCTTATACATATAATAAGATTGAATAATGTATTATAGGTAGGTACGTTTGTAGTAGTGGTAAGTAGGTTAAAGGCTGAAGTTATTGACATCAGTCGCACGCAATTTGGTGCAGTTTGTCGATGTAAGTAAATTAGGTAATTAGGGTAAAATTTATGACTAACTCAATATATTATTGTGCACTCATTGCACACATAAAGTAATTTTGACAGAGTATGCAAATTTCTATACAAGCATTTGATGTATGTCAAGCGTCGCTCGCGTTCTTTTAAGAACAGAAGTTTGAAATTGTACTTAGTAGATTCGTTCATTAGCCCAGCGACAGCAGAGTGCTATAGATAATCTATTTTTATTTTTAATTTTAAAATTTACCCAAATCATATTACACTACAATGGGTTGGGGTCAGAGCAAAGAGAAGGAAAATGAGTCCCATAATATTGCTATAGCCCAAGTACAGTCCATATCAGGACAAGTAGAAACAAAGCTAAATTACGTCGGTATAGTACTGATCGCGATAAGTATAGTGCTGACAATTCTCCTGTGTTATGGCATAAGAGCCAAATGTAGAAGCCAGGCTAAGACGTGGCTGAGGAAGGCCGTCGGGAATTTACCACCACCCACGGCAGTCCGGGTGCACACCGTGCAACCACAACCATCTCAAGAAGTGTATTAGTGATTGTAAAAGGTTCGAAATTAAACAAGTGTTGTGTTAATATAAGTATTATTTTGTAAAACAGGTAACAACATGAACAAAAGTAATGTAGATTTATAATCTAAGTACAGTTAAATATAACAATGTAACATTATATTTACAACAGCGCTACAGCCATAACATGTAATCCGAGGATGTTGATGCGCGGAATGCTGACAGCGTCCGGCGCGCCAACATGAGTAGCGCCGGGGAAAGTACTGTCTAAGAATGTATGTATGTTTTGTATTTCATACCATTTTAATTTTTGATAAAAAAAAAGAGAAAGGGGGGGAATACTGTAGGGACACAATATGCAGAGTCGGCTCATATCTCGGTGCATGTGCACTTGGATATGAGCTGACGTGGCAACGCGCTGACGTGGCAACGCGCGCTGGGCGCAGGACGCGCGCCCAGCAACGCCAGTCGTTCCCTAACCTGTTAGCCAGTAACACTTAGTTAAGAATAATAGTGAACTTGTTTCATTTATTTCAATATATCGCACCTTCGGCAGGACAAGGGCACAATTGCCCCTATAATCATATAGTACATTGTGCCCTTGTTCTACCGAAGGTGCGATATCTTCAACCGATGTTTTACGTTTTATTGAAGTGTCCCGATTAACTGAGCCCGATATTAGCTAGCACCTTGAAGCCCCAAGAAATCCTACAGACCTAAACACAAAAAACATAACTTATTCTTCTTCACAAAATTCCACCTATCAGGCACAGAAAGATTAGAAAATTTCATACATACCACGAGCTTATGAGGATTCTGACTGCTGAGTTTCTTGCGGCGTTTCTTCTCGGCAATGGTCTCCTCTTGGGAAGCGCTGGTAGATTCTTGACGTGTAAAAGTGCCCGTGCGGCCTACTTAATGAATAAATATCTTTTATCTTATCTTTTTTTTATCTTTATTCTTACAAAGTTCACAAGTGTCCCTCGGAGGCTGTGTCACCTCCGTGACGCGGTGAGCGGGGCGCGGGGGCGCCGTCGGGGGCAGACTCTCGCGCGACTGCGAAGCCGGCGTCAGGGTCGGCGCTATGTCGAACGGGTTAACAAAACCCGCAGTGTCCGCCAAGTCTTCCAAGAACTCGACTAATATTGACAGGGTGGGTGACACCCTCAAATCGACTCCCTTCCGGACCGACATATCACGCGCGAACTTTCCGTATTCGATTGGCTGCGACGGGGTTAATTTTAAAATCACTTCGCGGACTAATT
The DNA here is from genome assembly GCA_963966035.1 of Acleris laterana. Lineage (NCBI taxonomy): Eukaryota > Metazoa > Arthropoda > Insecta > Lepidoptera > Tortricidae > Acleris > Acleris laterana. The sequence continues at coordinate 580,754 of OZ014451.1, forward strand.
GAGGATTGTTTATGTAACCATCAGCACGAATGTTCTTTAACGTAGATACACAGAATCTCACTGTCGCACTAAACACGCGCAAACCTACACTATCATTGTCACGCACGGTAGGTAAATGGTGAATTTTATTAAGAGCACATTTCAATAAAATATTCGGATTTCCATACACTCGCTCTAAGGTGCTCATAACCTCTTGAGGGTCAGAGGCCGTCCACAATAGGTCCTCTACGAGAACCTTCGCTTTACCTTGTAATGCCGCTTGTAGTCGACACAAGTTTTCTCCCGCCGAGTATTTATATATGTCGTTTGTGTCAACATACCGTTTCTTAAACAGCAGCCAGTCCTTGCTGTCGCCTGTAAACACCGGAAAAAAAAAACAGGGAGGACAGCTCCTCAATCGCCTGGCTCGTCCTTCTCTCCGTAGAGTTATCCCTCCGCGACTCCGCTTGCGAAGTCAAGGGTCTACTAACCACCGGGTCGCGGTTCCCCGCTCGACACGTGTTCCTGATCATCTTCCCTCGTCGCGGCGACGTCATCGCGCCACTTGACCCGACTCTCGAGGATACTCGTCTGAACCTGTGTTGACAGGTCATGACTAGGACGCGGGCCATGGCCGACTGCCATAGGAGTTCGCCAATTATCTCTAGGTGTTGCCGGAATCACACCTTCACCCTGGATCAACCCAGTAGCACTATCTACAATCCCGCCCTCCGCTGGGACTCCTGTGGTCGGCAGCCCGGGGGCTCTGAAGGGTGACGAGTCCAGCCACTCGTCAAGACGAGCACCCTCGTGATCCACGCTGTGCTCTGCTTCCTCCTCTGCGTCTAACTCTGCGAGCTGCAACGCTTTCTTTGCCTCCGCTAACCTGACCTTGGCAGCCATCACCTCTTGTGCGGCCTCGAACTCAATCCTCAAACGCGCTGCCTCGCGTGCTTTACTGGACTGACTCGTTGTGCTTCTACTTACTGCACTATTAGCCTGCGCCGCCGCCGCCTTTTTGGCCGCACGTGCACGTGTTGATGTCCGACATCGCAAATTATACACACACAAGACTCAATAAAATATACACAACCACAAAATATTTACATTATTTACACTTAGATACAGATAATTTCAATAAGAGTAAGTACTGGAAACTACTATCCGGTTCGAATGACCAAAATATTGAGGCCCGGCATAACATCACTGGTAGTAAGGTAACTAGGTAGCGAAAAAACAAAGTGGACCGTATAAAAAAAATGCTGTTACGCCCGGAAACAATAGGAATAAGAATAAGGTAGAAATATAAATTTACTAATTGTATTATATGATATTTATGATGACTGTTCTATTTATTGAGGGTTGTAACTTGCGTTAGCGAGGGAATTTGTCGGGACGTGCGCACTCAAACTACGAGATCCAGCAACAAGACCGATTTATTTCAATTTGCTCTCTAACCTAAATACATACCGCACCTTTGCGACAAAACTGTGGTATCTTCAAAGTTGCGACAAAAGAAGTTGTCACAGTTTTGTCGCAAAGGTGCGTACTATCTCTTCCATGCATATTCCCCTCTCTTTCTTCGCTTGCATAACTATCTCTTTCATTCTGATTCACCTCTCTTTCTCCCGCTTTCCCCGTTTACATTATGGCCACACAGAAAAGTAGACCGGTTGTTTTTAAACTAATTTACATTATTTATTAACAGTTACAAGCGTCCTTACATCTAATTAAATCTAAGTTCGGCCGTCAACAGCCAGAGTTTGATATTTTTCAAATTGATTTTTGATTACGCCCCAAAACTCGTCGGTATTCAGTGTTTGTAATGAAGGTACTTTTTTCTGTAATTACTAGAGGCAGCATTGACAGGTTCAATACAATCCATTTTTGATAGAATGGGATCATCTAAGTCATACCTTTTTTTAATTTCTTTAGCGCTTGTAATGGCGCTTGTGGTTAGAAACTGTCGACAGCGATAAAAAATCTCCTTCGTTGTAGGTACCTGACGGCGCATTTCAGGCTGTGTAATTTTGTTCATTACTCGGATTCCCAAATATATTTTATCATCTTTTAACCATTTCTCTGGACGTTTAATATCGATAGCAGAAAGCTCAGTTTTGTTGACATAATCACGATCCAAAAAACATAGCAAAATATCTTTATACATTTCGCGCACCTTTTCGTTAGATGTGATCACTACTTTTTCCGATTGAAAAAGTTTATTAAAATTAGCAAATTTGGGTAATATCCAAGACAGGAACATGTAATAAAGCTGCATGAATGGATCATTTAGGCTATTAAATACAAGTTCTGTTGAAACAAGACGTTCATTTAACCAACAGTCAAGAACCATTTCATTTTTTTATTGAACAAAATGGAGTTGATGGGTATCAGAGGAATGGCTCTGGAAATTTACAGTAGTTATCTCTCAAACCGAACACAACGTACAATCATTGACAATACTACTAGCCACGAAATATCTCTTAACTATGGTTTTCCACAGGGTAGTGTTTTAGGACCTACCCTATTTCTTATTTATATTAATGATTTGTGTACTCTACAACTAAAAAATTGTAAAATTGTCACTTATGCCGATGACACAGCCATAATTATTGATGGGAAGGATTGGACTGCCGCTAAAAATACGGCGGAAAGTATATTGCGATGTATTGCTGGTTGGTTGAGAACCAATTTGCTGACTCTAAATATTGAAAAGTCAAAGTTTATTACATTTTCTCCGAATGCAACAACTCAGCCCGTAGATGGAGACTTAAGCATTGCAGTGCAATTTTGCAACGGGCCTACTGACGTTTGCCCTTGTGCATCTTTAACGCATACCCAGCACATCACATATTTAGGCATAACCATTGACTGTAACCTTCGCTGGCATTTACAAATTCAAAATCTTTCGTCTAAAATTAGAAAATTAGTATATGTTTTCAAGAACCTTAGAGCTGCAGTTGGACCTGATACTTTAAAGACTGTGTATTTTGCACTGGTTCAGTCACTCTTGTCGTATTGTGTAAGTGCCTGGGGTGGTGCTGCAAAAACTTTATTACTTCGTGTTGAACGAGCTCAGCGCGCATTACTAAAGGTAATGACTAATAAACCATTTAGACACCCGACCTCACAACTCTATCAGGAGTGCGGTGTCCTAACTGTCAGAAGTCTGTATATCAGACAGGTGGTCTTAAGGAAGCACAAAACACTTACTTTCAATAAAAACCTAATTACAAATAGGCGGCGTACCGATATGGTATGCAGTGTTGAAAGTTATCGTACTGCTCTATCTGGTCGTCATTTTAAATTTATAAGCCCAATCATATGTAACAAGCTACTCAATATTTACAAGTTAACCCTTCGAGAAAGTAAGACCAAAATCACCAATTGGCTACGCTCCTTATCGTATGATGAGATAGAAAACTTGTTTTAATTTAATAATAAAATGTCTACTCATTCTCCACTTACACTTACTGACACACACAAACACACACATACGATCCACACACACACACACACACACACACACACACACACACACACACACACACACACACACACACACACACACGCGCAGCATTATATAGTTTTTGTAATTTCATTATTTTTCTTTTATATTGCGTTTTTACTTACCTTCAATAAGACTGTACCGTAAACCTGAGACTAATTAATTAATTCCATTTGTTTCCGGGGTGGGGGCCTGGAGATCTGTCTTACAGGATCACTCCTAGTTCGGACTCCAGTCCCTCGCAAAGGTTTATTTATTTAAGTTTAAGGCTTATGTAACAAATTTCTCTTGTTATATCCTTTGTGAGGTGAAATAAACGTTATTATTATTATTATTATTATTATTATTATTATTAATGCATCCCATTGTTCTAATAAACGATCAACAACCGCCACCAATGACAACCAACGTGTTTGTGAAGGGTGCAAATTCTTGAAACTGTTGAAGGCGAAATTGTCTTTTGGAACTGTTTTTGAAAAAACTATAGGTATATCTCTCTTGCCAAATCTTCGCAACGCCTTGATAATTGTTTACATGATTTCATTACAAATATACCTGGCAAATTTTCTTTGAGTCTGCTCGCCACAGAACTATTCCCACCCATCATCATGTTGCAACCGTCAGCACCAAAACCAATCATATTTTCAGTCGGTATATCCCAGTCAGAAAACGACTTCATTAGTAGGTTACACAGATTTTCGCCAGTAGCACCTTCTGAAGCTGTTTTTTGATCATCAGAGCTAAATATTTTGCATAGATCCCAAAACTTACTCACAATTTTATTTTCCCTAGCGTCATAATATCTAACAATTATACAACTTGACTTGTGAGTGCTGGTATCTGTTGACTCATCAGACAGCACAAAAATTTTCAGTTTTCAGTTTTTCTGCCAGAGGCGAATTTTCACTTTCACCAATTAAGTACTTCGGTGACTACAGCTGTAGCTTTCGTTCTTTTCATGGAAATTCTTTGCTCTACTCCGAAATCTTCCAATATGCTATTTATCAAATCTGACAAATGGTCTGCAGTTTGATACGCAATATTGTGCTCAGCTAAAAAACCGGCCAACTTGATTTCGGTCGCTGTTACAATTTTAATTTTCGGCTCTACTCCTTTAGTAACAAATGTGGACTTGATAATTACGCTGTTTTGTTTTGCTTGGCATTGCAGATACGGCTTTTTTATGCTTTAGCCTTGAAGGCCTTGAAGCGTGTGTTTTTAAAACTCCATATTTCGTAACCAGCTCGACGTCACACACAATGCACCTGGCTTTGAATTGTTTTTTACCAGGCCTTGACCAGTCCTTAAACAGGTCCAATTTTTCCCAGTCAGGACGATACTTCTGGGCCGTTTTTATCCTTCTCTGACGCAAAAAGCTCTCCTCTTCGTGCTAATTTCTTTTTTGGAGTACCCGGTGCAGGTCGCTCTCCCTCACTTTCATCGCTCATTTTGCTTGACTGTATAAAATTTGCACTAAATAATTACGCACTCGCACAAACTAAGCACTCAAAATGGTCGACAGATCGTGAGTGACTGAGTGACGAGAAAACAGGTTTTTGACAAGTCGCCAGAGATATTACCGAAAGAAAAAGTAATAAGAATCGCAAAAATGCAAACAAATACCGCCTCTAAGTGAATACGCGAAAGTCTTCATTCAAGTAAACCATCTAACCCACGCGTTAGATTGTTAGGGAATTCCCCCAATCATAGACACCATTGGGGCACGTTCGTTTAATTGACATTGTAAAATTATTTCGAAGTAAAAAAAATACTTTAAAAATCGTACAAGAATATGTCTATCGCTTCGTAACCAGAAAATGCGAAAATATAGAATATCGGAGAATATGTAGATAGCATGTATTGTAGTTTATAATCTTTCTTTAGACATATCCTACAATCTGTGGTTTAAAAAAAACATCACAGCAGGTTGTAAGGGTACGTCTATGTCTATGAGTAAGCACAAAGTGGGCAAAGGATCCAATTGACCATACCGCCTAGTATCCGTATTTATTTTTATTCGTTAATTTCGTTTCTCTTCTTCAGCAGTTTCTTTAAAATAAGCGTGTTGTTTTACTCTTTCCTCAATGAAACAAAATACGTAAAGGTAATTTTCGGGGTTAATTACTTTTAATTAAATTTATTGAACTTGTTTTGTTATTTTTAAATAGTTTAGTTATTTTTTGTAGTGTTATGTTATATTAATTTACACCGAATAAAAAGTTTCTTTTATTTGAATAACTGAATTGATTACAAAAAAATCGGGCTGCATGGGCTATAAAGTATAGAAATGTTATAGACTTTATTTAAAAAAAAAGTTGTTTACCGTCCGTCTTTCAAATTTTAGGTTATAATGATTTAATTTCTCGATTTCTAACCACTTTCTAACTTTTAGCTCAGCTACGATGGTTGTGTGCAAATTTTTTCAAGAGGGAAGTTGTCGATATGGCCAGAACTGCCGTTTCGAGCACATCTACGGGTCCAAGTATAGCTATCACGGTATGTTTACTTATAATCGTACGTTGTTGTATATTAAAGGGTTATTTAACAGTTAATTTAATTTGTGTTTACAGCAAACGCGCCTGCTCAGGCGGCGCCGCAAGCCTCTAGCGGTGTAACGGACGAGCAGCAGGTCAGAACATGTCCATATCACATTATCTTTCAAAATCTGTACTAGAATAAATCTTGATTTACTGGAAAGGCAAGGGAAAGAATAGGGGAGCATAAAGGACCTGCTATACTTGTTAACACGGGAAAGAATTTATCGATAGAAAGGATAACAGAGAAGTTAAAGGCCTCCTTTTACTAAAAATGCATTCCGCACCGAAAGCATGTCAAACAGGACTCTATTACCAAGCCTTACCATCAATGGCCGTCTGTACTAGGTTTAAAGCATTTCTAAATATGTATCGATAAATTATGACTTCAGATGCAGACAGATGTTCAGTCTGCACTACGCGGGAAGCAATGGCTGCTCTCTTGCTATGCTCCTCACAAAGAGAAACCTAATTTCCCCGGGTTGTCAGACTTGTCTCCTGAAGAAGCCCGGCTGTTTATTTATGAAGCCAAGGCTAATAACAATGTGGATCAAGCTGTAAGTATTTTGTAGTCATGTTTTTGTATTACTTGTTCTACTATAGACATACATACAGCGTTGGCCAAAGGCATTGAGCACCCATGCATTTTTCATATAAAAGTCAAACTTTAAAAGGTGAATTTATATCATTCATGATAGAAATTTGTATATCTTTCGAAATCGAGTTTCTGTAAAAAAAAGTACAATTAATAATTTTATTGTAAAACCTGACTTTTTCTAACTTCAGTTTTCACACAAAAAAAGCTATACTCTACGTATAAAGAACAAATAAGCTTGTGTCTAATATGCATACCAATAATTGGAAATACAGACTGTTCTGACACTATAACAATACAAATGATTTGATTTATATTTATTATTTAGTCTTAAGATTGCATTGCATTCTTGTGAATGCGGATGTCTATGGGTCACAGTTTCCGCTTACCATCAGGTGGCCTGTGTGCTCGTTTGTCTACTCTATACCATAAAAAAAAAAAAAAAAAAAAAATTTAGGATACAATATGTGTTATCAATTATAAGTTTGCCTATTGTCAAAAGAAGGACAATGGGGTTTTTGATAATGCTCTATGAGAATCTGATAAAAGTTCGACTGGGATTGGGATTAGGTCAAATATCCCGTACATTATTGTTAATTTTATTTTAGGACTAAAGAAAAACAAATACATTTGTACATATAAAACTCTTGTTTGTAGGTGAATTACATGAACAATCTAACTACAGAAGCAAGAAGCAAATACGAACAGCTGTTGACACCGACACCAAACATCTTAAAGGTGCTCCGAAGTCTGTACAATGGTGAACATCCTCCATCACCTTTCACAAGCGGACAGGCTCCTCAAAACGTCTTTGCTTCCCAAACACAAACAGACGCGTCTTCTTTATTCCGCAGCGCAACCCAAGCCGTCCAAAGCACCTCACCATTTGCTCAACAACCTTTTGGAAATACTAGTAATGCTCAGTCAATATTTGCCCAAGCTAATGCAAATCCTAATACGTTCAATCAGCCATTAGCCCAAAATCAAGCTCAGGCAATCTTCTCCCAAGGTACTCGAAATGTTTTTGGTGCTCCGCCCCAACAGAATCAAGGGTTCTTCAACGCTACAGACACAGCTAAGTCTATCTTTGCGCAAGCCAATAATAGCCAGTTTGAAACAGTGCCGCAGCCTGCCTCGCAGCCTTTCAAAAGTCCATTCGAACAGCCATCTCCATTTGCACAGAATAATGTGTCAAATCAAGGGAACATGTTTGGTGCACCTTCAAATGTTTTCCAGCAAACGCCTTCCAATGACCCTGGGGTGTATAGCAACGCGAATGACGTATCTACTGAAGATATGGAGATGTTCAAAGCTGATAACTTCAAATTAGGTTTTATACCGGAGATACCGCCACCTCATTCTATGTGTGTTTGAGTTACAAGGGGACCTGGTTCCCAGTTCAACATGACGCTGACGTCCATATGACGAGAAATAAATGAACACTTGACGATGGCTTGAAAACACTTACATGTGTAATTCAGCTGAAACCCAGTTGGTATTGAGTTTTACCTTAAGACTGCACCGAACAAACGTTCAGCGTCCAGCGCTAGTAGATCACTCTCTATTACCGATGTGTAAAAGAACCCGTATGTGGCCAATTTACTGAATAAATATTTTGATTTTGAAGCAAGTGTAAACATGTAAGAATATGTTATTTATTGAACTGTGATAAATTATATTATATAGAACTGTAAAAACATTGTGGTTGATAGATAATTTAATAAATTTTCCAAGATTCTGTGTTTCTTACCCCTCTTACTTATTCTTGCGCCTGATCGTGACATAAAAGTGCAGAGTGAGGAATCCAAATACGCCGAAAAACTAAATACCTTCATAAAAATAGAACCTAAAACGAATGTATGTTTCACATTTGTATGAAATTATTATTTTTATTGTAAAAGTGAAAATGTCTAGTTTCAATGTGAATGGACAATATTTATAGGTTGCACAAATTAACCACTAGGAGAAGTTTAGCCATGCGAGCTGAGCTAGGGTGGCTATAGTTTGAGTGTCATTAATTAATTATAGTGGTTTAGCCTCGCGTTAAACTACTTTTCACAAAGTCCCGATGTGCAGAGACTAAAACGCGGGTGGTAGGATCTTGTGCAGGGCCCGTCCGGATCGCTACCACCATCTTATCCATTAACCTACCGCCAAACAGCAGTGTTCGCATTGTTGTGTTCCGGTTTGGGGATAAGACAGCCGGTGAAATGACTAGCATAGAGGCATTCCATCTGAGTCCTCAGGGTTGGCAACGCATTTGCAGTCTTAGGATTGCATCGCAGTCCTGTGAATGCGAATGTCTATGGGTCACAGTTTCCACTTACCATCAGGTGGCCTGTGTGCTCGTTTGTCTACTCTATGCCATAAAAAAGGTAATTTTTTTTGCGATATATTTAAAATAATACAAGATAGAATATTTAAACACTAAAATACACATAAATGTATTTAGTTTTATTAAGGAGAAAAATAAATAAATAATATCTACAGGTGGTTTGTGAGCTCGTTTGTCTTCTCTATGACATAAAAAAAAAAAGTTAAATTGAGCATGAGAAATGAAAAGGCATTTTGCGTAAAATTAATTTATTCCTTATATATTAGTGTAGGATCAGGGTTCGATCTCGCCGAGGTAGAGCAGCTTGTCGCTGGAGCAGGAGAGCAGCACGGGCTCGCGCGGGTGGAAGCGCGCGTCGGTGACGGCGCCGCGGTGGCCGGGCAGCTTGTACAGCACGCGCCGCGACGTCGTGTCCCACACGTACACGGCGCGGTCCGACGAGCCCGCCGTCACCTGCCCCACCACAATCATCTACTATAGCGCCGTTTCCAAGGATATGTAAATCGCACATACAGAACAAGTAGGAAAAAATAAATGGAAACAATGGTGTAAGTACTGCCTTTTTGCCGAATTATGTTTCGTCAAATTTCATTTAGCAATCAACTTATCGCCGTAGTTTTATTTGGCAAATCAATCCCTGGCATAATTTTACATCGTATTTTTTTTATTTCGCTACTTTTTTATATTGCAAAAATTTATTACGTCAAATTTTATGTGGTAATAATTGTGTAGCAAATGATTGCTAAGGCAAATAACATATTGTAATATTGTTACTTGTTTATTGAAAGTTATATCGGCTGCGTATTTTTTTGCGTAACCTTGAGCTAGAACTTGTCTGAAACAAATATAAATTGGATTAAAAACGAAACTGCTCTTAGAGATGCCAATCAATACATTTGACAAAAACATAATTGTCATCTTAAAAAAAACCCGGGTAATAATTTGTCTCACAATAATTTATCAAATCATTAGTTGGGAAATGATATCAGTGCGAAACGTTGAGTTGGGAAATAAAAATTTGACCAAGTAAAAATATGGGATACGTAGTTTGGGGAGTTAAGAATTTGCTAAATAATTTTCGGCGATAAATGGATAAGCTCGCCTATTGTTTCCGGTTTACCCTTGTTTCGCCGAAAATTATTTAGCAAATTCTTAACTCCCCAGTGCGACAACGCGGTCACGTGACCAGTCACGTGACATCAAACCAACAAAAATAGCGACCATATACTGACTATTTTTATGTAAGGAGTAATTTTTAGTAAATTTGATTACTTTATTGGCTAACCTACAATAAACTTTAACCCTTAGAAAGCTTCTCAACAAGGTTCAAATTAAATTCGGGAGGCAAGCAAAGCATTTGGTGCAGATCTGCTCTCTAGCAGTTTGCGTATATGGAGCAGATCTGCTACTACGCATACGAAAGGTTAAAGTATTTAATCAGGGTACTGCGAAATCGACCTAAATAAATAATTATGGGTAAGGTAAAAATTGATGTAAGTAGCCGATAATTCTTCACATGTAAAACGATAAGAGAAGAATAATTTTACAATATTTGTAATAAAAAAAAGATACAATAAGAATACATACTTATACATTCATAAAATGGATTTGTTACGTGTTCTGTTACCTTAGAAAATTTTGGTAACTCCCCGTTATGTAAAGTACAGAAAGCTTTCTTCCTAAGCAGGACAGTATCTAAGCTAGAATACCACTGCGGCGCAGGCTGTGCACGCGCAAGTGGGTATTAGCTTCGTATTAAAATGTATACCCGCCCTTGAATCGGCTTTACGGTCAGTATAAATGGAAATAGTCCAGGATTTCTTCCACTTTTTGCAGTCACAGACCACTTTCAAGATTAAAAATAATACAATGACGCCTGTCAAAGAATATTTGACCTACAGCACAATTTTTTATTAAAAATTAAATTGAGATACTGCGGATCCCTAATAAACATGCTACGGACCCCCCAGTGTCATGAAAAGACGATCACCATAATTTAAGCCCTGGCTTATTCATTTAAGACTACGCTGAGCGTACGCCGGATGTACAGTGGCGCCCTCATTACTTTTATTGTGTTTTCTAATTAACTAAAGTATTTTCTTGAAATTGGACGAAATTTGTTTGTACTACAAATGAAAACACAACTTATAGGGTATATCAAATAGTTTAATAACAATTCACCTTCGAGTTATTAACTTATAGAAAAAAAGTGACCACCTTTTCCCGTTAAGCTGACTACTCAAAGGGTAATTGTTATTAAAGTTTGTTACGTATCCTACGTATCCCATAAATTGTGCTTTTACTTGCGCTACAAACACATTTTGTTTGGTTCCAAGGAAATTCTTTAGTTAATTAGAAAACCCAATAATAGTCATGAGGGCGCCACTGGACGCTCGGCGTTTGCTCGGTGCAGTTTTAAGTCTTAAGTCACAGACAGTTTGACTCAGCGCTCGGGCGCTCGCTCCAGGTGCTGATGATGATGATGATGATGATGATGATGATGATGATGATGATGATGATGATGATGGTGATGATGATGGTGGTGTTACCTTGGAGCCGTCGGGCGCCCAGGTGCTGATGATGATGATGATGATGGTGGTGTTACCTTGGAGCCGTCGGGCGCCCAGGTGCTGATGATGATGATGATGATGGTGGTGTTACCTTGGAGCCGTCGGGCGCCCAGGTGCTGATGATGATGATGATGATGGTGGTGTTACCTTGGAGCCGTCGGGCGCCCAGGTGCTGATGATGATGATGATGATGGTGGTGATACCTTGGAGCCGTCGGGCGCCCAGGTGCTGATGATGATGATGATGATGATGATGATGGTGGTGTTACCTTGGAGCCGTCGGGCGCCCAGGCGCAGCGCAGCAGGTTCCGCTCGAAGTTGTGGTGGTGGCCGGCGAGCAGCTTGACGCAGCGCTCGGGCGGCGCGAACGGCCGCACGTCCCAGATGCGCAGCGAGCTGTCCATCGAGTTGGAGAGGAGGTACGACCCGTCGTAGGATAGTGCGAGCCCTGCGAACACGACCAAGTTACAGGTTAAGATGATCTATTTTTAAAGGGTGAGGCCGCGAACGCACTGAAATCCGCCGCCCCTGCTCTCTGTTTAATAAAGAAATGTTTTTCTCTAGCATTAACACTGTATATTATTTATTTACTGGCTGCCCGCTAGCGGCTTCGCCCCGAGCATTTTTCATTTGCTTTCTTACATTATGAACCTTATTTTGACAATAACGAACCCAACAAAAAAGAAATCAGCCAAATCGGTACAGCCAAAATTTGCTGGCCCTATTTGAAAACTATTTCAACAGTAGAATTTTATAATATTACTGAGCATAGGTTTTATTTTATTTTTCTACGCAGGAGTCGCAGGCAATATCTCGTGTAATATAAAGCTCATAGTAACCATCATAGATAAACTTACTTCCTGTTCTCACCGCTCACCTGTAATAGTATCCGTATGCCCTTTAATTTTGTATGCAATCTTGTTGTTGCGTATGTCCCAGACCTTCACCACATTATCCACTCCTCCAGAGATCACCTTCTCCGCTGTATCGTTGAACAGCACTGCGGTGACAGGATACTCGCTGTCAAAGGAAGCTATGGGGTTTCGCTTCCTGGCATCCCATAGCTTGATGGTGTTGTCATCTGATGCTGACACAAGAAGCTCTGGACCACGTCGTGCTCCTGTTAACAGATATTAAGTGATGGTAATATTACATGTTTTAATACGCCCTTAATTTGTAGTTCTTAATAACTTGCTTTACATTATTACGACCCGCCCTCGCTTCGCTTCGGTTTATGTGAGTTTTCTGTAATACCCGTACGTAAAACAAAGTTTATTATACATGAAAACCTTCCACTTGAATTATCCTATCTATTAAAAAAAACCGCATCAAAATCCGTTGCGTTGTTTTAAAGATCTAAGCATACATAGGGACAGACAGCGGGAAGCGACTTTGTTTTATAATATGTAGTGATTACTTTAGGCTCTGGTGCATACAAGTGTGTGCTCTACTTATAATATTATAGCCAAGTTTTCCACAAAATAGTTTTTTATATAATTGTGCCGTAAAACATTGTTACTTTCGCTCTGCGTGCATTCTCTTTGAGTTAATTTTTTTTTCTTCTCCTTCTATTGCATGATAAAGTACAACCCCATATTATTAGAAAAAATCCATGCAAAAATAATACTATTTATTTGTATTTTATTATGCAATGAGCCCTGGCCTTTGACATTTTGAGATCATGATGCAGTTGGTAGTTTGTGATACGTAGTGCATCTACTATCATTCGCAGCATTTTAGACTAAACCACAGAATTTTTTTTATTTTTTTTTTATGGCATAGATGACAAACGAGCACACAGGCCACCTGATGGTAAGTGGAAACTGTGACCCATAGACATTCGCATTCACAAAACTGCAGAGCAATCCTAAGACTGCAAATGCGTTGCCAACCCTGAGGACTAAGATGGAATGCCTCTATGCTAGTAATTTCACCGGCTGTCTTATCCCCAAACCGGAACACAACAATGCGAACACTGCTGTTTGGCGGTAGGTTAATGGATAAGACGGTGGTAGCGATCCGGACGGACCCTGCACAAGGTCCTACCACCCGCAAGTAATTATATAAGTTATAAGAATTACCTCCTACAGAGTTAACAAAGTTAGCATGTCCTTTGAGCTTTTTGATCCTGGTTCCAGTTGGCACGTCCCACACTGCCACAGTGTTGTCTGTCGCGCAGGAATATAGATGAGCACCGTCCGTAGAAAAGTTTAGCTCCATTATGGCACCAGTGTGCCCTTTCATCACCATCACATTCTCGCATTGGCCGTAGACATTCCATACAACTGGAAAATACAATACAATATGCTGTGAGGATGTCTGATACTCCAGATGTCAGTTCTACAATGGTAGGTATGGTAATGGAAGGTGTTGGCCATTTAGATTAGATCATAGAACCATTTTTATTATTGACACTTCAATAGTTCCAGTACCATTACAGTTACAAAAAAAATACTTAAAAAAACAAGAAAATCTCAAGTCAAGTCAAACCCACCTTGTTGCAGTAGTATTAAAGTAATAAGTAGTACAATGAAAACCAACTTGGATAGCACAAAATATGGCGTTCTATGATAATGAAACACTATGTAAAGACAAGGACAAAGATATTAATTGCCAGAACATAGTAATTACAGATCTTCATGAAACAGGATGTGCTGTTGTTCTACCTTCATTAACACAGAATATTTATCATCAATATTTTTAATCAAGAAACTCCTGAATGGAGTAAAATCATTTGTCCAATAGCCTTGCAATTAAATGGTCAAGTTTATTAAAGGGGCACTGTATTAGAATTGGTAAGTGATTGTAAATTCCAATCACCATAAAGTAAGAATTAACTTTGTAATACATTACATTTTGACACAGGCAAGTACAGTTTATCCTTGTATAGTGTATTTTGTGAAAACTTCAGCATGAGTAGCAAACTGTATCTTTCTATTTAAATGAATATATAAAAATATGCACTTCACAACGTATCGCTATTACTTAATAGTGATCCACCAGATATTAGTAGGTATTAAGTTAGTTCAACTTACATATCTGTCTGTCAAAACCACCCGAAGCCAAGTGTTTCCCTTCAGGGTGGAATCTAGCTGAAAATACTTCACCTAGGTGACCCTCTAACAGCATGATAGGAGCATAAAGGTTGGACGTGCGTGGCACCTGTAAAATGAATATGCAGTTTTTTTAGATTTAAGTAGGTATGGGTAAAAAACAAAGCTTTGGCACCAAAGTATTCAATAATCCTTTGACCAAGAAACACATACAGCAAAATATTTTAAAGGGTTATTAAATAATCTAGAAGAGAAGAAATTAAGGCCTAAGGCACCATAAATTTCATTATTTTAAATTAAATCGAAATTTACAAATAAATTGATGTCTTACCGTTGAGGTTACCACTGCTTTTTCCCTACTGCCAACCACTGATATTTCATGGCGAGTTTTTTTAGATGGGACGACTGCTAAGTCGTCCGCTTTTCTTTTTTCCAATTCAGGCATAATTACCGCTAAACAAATTAAAATTATTTTCTAATTTCTATCCTCGCATAACCTAACGCGTCTTGTTATGACAGTTTGACAATATTACCACAGATTATAGGATATGTCTAAGATAAGATAATCTATTTAGCTGTAACTGTTTGTTACTAGGCTGTAGGTCTATGCCACAGATTTACTATAGAAAATGTTCTATTTCTATTTAGCTGTAAGTGTTAGTTACTAGGCTGTAGGTCTATGCCACAGATTTACTATAGAAAATGTTGTATTCATATTTTATTCTGCGTAATTAATTATTTTGCTACAGATTGACAACACCAATATTCTTTCCATTGTATGCACTACCCGCACTACCCAAACCCCTTTCACTTGTCATTCGAGATCGAGACAAAGTTTAAAGAAATAGATTGTGGAATGTCTATCATCGATTTTTTATCGAATCACATTCGATACACCAATTTTCTAAAAAAAAAACCTTAATATGGTAACCATAGTTTTGACATTTAGTGTCAAAAATTTTAAATTTCCTGGTTTCAAAATCATATCACAGAAAAATGACCAAAATGAAACCCAGATAGCACCCCACCATGCAGAAACTACAACTGACTCTGGCCATAATAAAGCCACACGCTGTGAAGAACCCGGTGGCTTTGTCATTCATCCGGAACGTACTAAAACAAAGGTTCATAGTTGTTAAAACGAAGCGGGTCTGCTTGGACAGAGAACTCGCAGCTAAATTTTATTACGAACACGTTGGAAAGTTCTTCTTCAACCGTCTGGTGACGTTCATGACCAGGTAATAAAGGCTTTCTATCCTAGGTCATAACTCTTCATAACCTAAAAAATTTGGCACTGATATAAACTTTACTTGAATGCCTACTCTTGTACTTGAGTAAGTGCCAGTAGAATTCTCTTTGGCCTTCTAGGTCAAAGTTTTTGTTCCTATTTTTTCTTGTTTCCTAATTATATAATCTTGATGGCATTCTGTCACATCCAACTAGCTATTTAGTTAAGGACAAGTTCTATTTTTGAAATAGGTACACTACAATACCTAAACTATTAAAATATGTAATTTGGGTGTTGCAGATGATTTGTATATCTACTGTACAAAATTATAAATAAAAGTATAACGTTTTGAAACTGAACAGTTTGGATGTCTTTTGGGATATGGGTATTAATGATTTCACTATTTGTATAACTATATTCGGTATTACAAACTAGGAACTTAATTATTGCATCATTCATTTTTAATCATGTTTATTAAACTCTCTTAAGAATCCTGAAGACACTGTGATTTAAATTAGCTCCCTACTAACCAGAAGGCCTCAATTTTTTTGAATAAGTTTTCTTTACCATGGATGCTAAGTCCTTCAGTCGAATGTCGAAACACATAAAGTTTAAGAATTACATAACTAACTAGCCTCAATCTAAAATAAAATTGTGTTACCATACATAAAATAAAATAAAGGTATGATTCTGTAAAAAGAGGTTCAATGCTGGTTATTAACTATTGACTTACTGGCCATTAACAAAAAGCGTTTATTTTATATTCAGTGGCAGTGTGGACCTGCACATAATCGGACACACAGATGCAATATCCCTGTGGCGGCGCATGCTGGGACCCACCAGTGTCTACCGGGGACAGTACCAAGAGCCCTACTGCCTGCGGTCGATGTTCGGCATCTCTGACACTAGGAATGTAGCACATGGTTCAGGTTGGTACAAATACCACTTTTGTTTTTTCATTTTACTGTCATTTGGGTTAACACTTTGATTACCACCGCTAGGCAGGTCTATTTTGTATGAAAATCAGCCCTAGGCAATGAAAGTGCTAAAAGGAAAATAGATGACTCATAAATTATAATGTCAAACCAGAAAAATGACAGTTTAAAGTATATCATGACAAGAAAAATTTATCCAAATTAAACAATATGGTATACTTACGTTGAAAGAAATATTATGTGCATTTGTATTTACCCACTAATTGAGAAATATTACCAATCATAAAAACTGCACTTTGAAATAATAGACAAGATTCCATTTGGCCTTAAATAATATGTAACAAAAAAAACTTGGCTACAATTGTTTTTAAGAACATTTTGTTTTGACTAAATTCACTTTGAATACTACTTTATTAGTGATGACGTGTTAACCTAGTTGGTAGTGACCAAGCTAGCGGTCCCGGGTGCGATCATACAAATGTATGGGTAAATATATGTGTGACGAGCACAAGTATTCGTTTCTGAGTCTTGGATGTTTTCTATGTATTTAAGTATTTATTTCTCTAGACATATAAGTATTTATATCGCTGTTTAGTACCCATAAGCCTAGGTTTTGTACTAGGTTAATTTTTGTGAGATTGTTCCTTGGTATTTATTTGTCTATTACTTTTGATCAAACTTCAGAATCGTTAATTCAAGTGGAGACCCCCCCCCTTCTTTTTAACTTAAATGGCTGTAAACTGGTTCATTTTGTTATTGATGTCAACAATATCGGACTGACAGGTCAAAGTAGCAAAGTTTTTTTTTTTTTTTTTTCCAATCCAAATCTTGCGATCAGCCCTGTTGGCTATAAGCAGATTCGATGAAGCTGATTTTCGAGGCGGGTGATACCCCCAGCGGGGTACATCCCATTTATCCGTGTAGTCAGTCTATAAGCTGACTATCCCGGTCAAAGATGTCTCGCCTCTTTTTAAGCCGACGAGTGATTTCTGGGATTGTTAGTTGCCCCGCAAGTTGGTTTGGATGCTTTTTTAGTCTTGCTCTGTATTTGTCACCATACGAAGCAATTTCTTGTTTGACGGTTGGCATATCGAGAATTTCGTGAAGCTCTGTTGTTTTGAGGAACCAAGGTGCATTCGATATCTGTCTCAGTATATTGTTCTGCATTCTTTGTAACATAAATAGTTATGTTGGTTGCGCAGGCAGCGCCCCACAGCTGTATGCCATATGTCCAAATCGGCTTTATCATGGTTTTGTAGATGAGAATTTTATTGTCCATTGCGAGCTTTGAATTTCTGCCCATCAGCCAATAAAGACCTTTGTACTTTAAATTAATCTCATCTCTTTTAGTTTTAATATGTTTCTGCCAGGTGAGCCTCCGGTCCAGGTGTATGCCTAAGTACTTTACGGTGTCTAGATGTGGCAGTTGTACGCCATTCAGGGTGACAGGAGCACAGTCTTCCCTGCGGAGTGTGAATGTAATGTGTGTTGATTTGGTCACGCTAACAGCAATTCTCCACTTAGCTAGCCACTTCTCCACTTCATTGAGGCTGCTTTGTAGCATTTGTGATGCTTTAACTGGGCATTTATTCGAGGCCAGCAGAGCAGTATCATCAGCAAAGGTGGCAATCGTCGTATCTGGGTTCTGTGGCAGGTCAGATGTGAACAGCGTATACAGGACAGGTCCAAGTACGGAGCCTTGTGGCACTCCTGCGGTTATTTCGTGAAACCCTGATGTTGAATCGCTTTCTCTTACTTGGAATATTCTGTTAGATATGTACGACTTCAAGATTCCGTAGAATGTGTGGGGTAATAAGGACTTTATTTTGCATAACAGTCCTTTGTGCCATACTCTGTCGAAGGCTTGCTGTATGTCGAGAAATGCCGATGAACAGTATTCTTTCGTCTCGAATGATTTTCTAATTTTCCTGCACACTCTGTGGACCTGTTCTATGGTAGAATGTTCTCTCCGAAAGCCAAACTGGTGGTCAGGGACAACGGATTTTTCTCTTAAGGCAATGTTGAGTCTATATAGCAGACACTTTTCAAAGAGTTTCGACATGATGGGCAGCAAGCTAATCGGTCTATATGAAGTTACTTCGTGCGGAGACTTACCATGTTTATGGATCATTATTACCAGGGAAACTTTCCATAAATCGGGAAAGTATCCTATCCTCAGAATAGCGTTAAAAAGTATGGTTAAGTACACGATAGCCTTACGTGGTAATTTTTCTAGGACTTTTTTGTCGATGAGGTCGAATCCCGGTGCCTTGTTATTATCCATCGATTTGATGTTTCTAACAAGCTCGCTGGGCGTCACTAGTTTTAGGGGACGGTCGAGCTGGAAGTCTTGGTTGAGGATTGAGTCAATGTCCAATTCGTCTGCGGTAGATACAGCGTTGTTCGGCTTAAAGACTTGGCTCAGATGTTTGGCGAATTCTTCCGCCTTACTTTGTTCGGATCTAGCCCATCCTCCATCCTGCATCCGTAGTGGTGGCTTGTGGTGTAATGGTTTGTCGAAGTTTTTGCATGCTTTCCATAGTGAGTAGTTCGTCGCTTTGGTTGCTGTAAGGCCCTCCAGATAAGTTTGCAGGGCTGTATCATTGGCTTCTGTTATTAGGGTCTTTAATTCTTTAACAGCTCTGTTGAATGCTGCCTTGTCACTTGGATGTCTACTTGTATGCCACGCTCTTCGTAGTCTCCTTTTATCCTTTATTTTCAACCGTATGCTTTCCGAGTAAACCTTGCGTTGCAGTGGACGCTCCGTAGCTACCGGTGTGCACTGCCAGCAACATTCTTGAATTGTTGTGGTTATTATTTTTGCAGCCCTGTCAATGTCTGGTTCTGTTTTTAGAGCTATTTGTAGGTCCAGCCTTTGGTTTACCAGTTCCTGAAAGGTGACCCAGTCTGTACGTTTGTTATACAGCTTTATGGTTTCTGTAATGTTAATTACCGTGGTTCCAATTGTTAGTATTACCGGTACATGATTTGAGTTTGCGTCCAGGCATGTTTGTATTTTGTGGAAGAGTCTCGATAGACCCTTCACGATAAAGAAGTCAATGACATCTGGTAACCTGTTTGGGTCACTGGGCCAGTTGGTGGGCTCTGCTGTTGAGATTGCAGTAAGATTATTCTTCTCAAGGCTTTTCTTAAGTTCTCTACCTCTGGTATTAGTCAGTCTAGAGCCCCAGTGGAGGTTCTTTGCGTTCCAATCCCCTCCAACTATGAAACGCGGGCCAAGAGTGTTGAATAGCTCGTCATATTGTTCCACAGTTATTTTGTGTTTCGGAGGGCTGTAAGCAGCAGAAACGTTAAATGTTCCGTTTCGATCCTGTATTCCGATAGTAGCTGCTTGTATGTGAGATTTCTTAAACTGGGGCTGCTCAAAGTGCTTTATGTTTGATTTCACTATTACTGCCGCTCCTGCGTGTGCAGTTCCATCGGGGTGATTTGTGGCGTAAATTTCATAGTTTTTTATCTTAACACTGCTGTTTGCCTTAAAATGTGTTTCAGATACTAATAGTATATCTATGTTATGTGCGTTTAACAGTATTTCAACTTCGTCTTTGTTTGGTGATAGCCCATCCAGGTTCCAGGTAGCTATCTTGAGAGAAGTCATTTTGTTGTTTGAGAGACTAGGGTTGTTATGAGACTGATTAGTGTACTCATTTGTTGAAGGATTAAATCCATTTTTTCATTTTGTTTAATGAACATTTCTTCAATTGTTTTGTTTGAAGTTACTTTGTCTTCATTTTCGTTATTTTTTTTAGCTTTGAAGAAATCAGAATATCGCTGTCGTTTATTGGTATAGTTGTCCTCATTTGGTCTAGCTCTTTCATTGCCGATCTGTGGTTGGGGCTGAGTAGTTATGGTAACAGCTGTTTCTGAATGTACTTTTTGTTTAGGGTTTGTCTGTTTATTAGATTTCCTGGTTAGTATTTCTTTATATACTTCGCACCCTTTGTAATTGGCTGGATGGGCGCCATTACATAGAGCACATATAGCCGGAGTGTTACGATCTTTTTTGGGACAGTCTGCAGTTCTGTGAGTTTGTGCACATTTCACACAGCGATATGGCCTCATGCAGTAGTTTTTAGTGTGACCATATTGCTGGCATCTTTGACATTGGACCACTGATTTACGTTTGCGAGGATCTTCTATAGTTACTGATTGGTGATATATGTATTTAAGGTTTTTAACTGCTTTATTATTCGGGCCTTGGGCCAGATTAGCAAAGAATGTGAAGGTTGGTTTTTTTTCAGGTCCGTACTTAACATTAATGATTTGACCAACAACAGTGTTGCCCGTATCTTCCAATGTTTCTTTTATTATATCCATTGGTGTTGTGTGGTGTAGATTTCTAATCACGATTCTATACGTTCTTTTATCCTTTCTGTTAAACGTATGTCCTATCAGGCCTTGCCCTCTAATAGCATCTATTACTTTTTTGTATGTTTCTATAGTAGTGCAGCTGATCCGGAGTTGGTTCTTGTTAACAACTTTGTAGATAAAGTCTGTTTTATTCACAACATTTTCAAGGACTTCCGTGAGTCTATTGACGTCTTCTACGCCGTAGAGAATTATCGGAG
This sequence comes from Acleris laterana, assembly GCA_963966035.1. Classification (NCBI taxonomy): domain Eukaryota; kingdom Metazoa; phylum Arthropoda; class Insecta; order Lepidoptera; family Tortricidae; genus Acleris; species Acleris laterana. Next base: position 602,079 of record OZ014451.1, read on the forward strand.
GTGGTTTAGGATCTTTTTTTGGAAGTTCGCTGTCTTTTTCTTGTTCGTCTGTCGGAAGTCCACTGTATCTGTTTGATACACTTATTCTCTCAGGTGAAGGAGAGGATGTTTTTTTCCTTTTGGCGCTTCTTAAAGTCGGTACTCTTTGCCATGCTGGTGGTAAAATTGCAGTATTGTGACTCGTATTTGGAGGCGTATCTATGTTTGGGTTGGTTGTTTGACCCTGAGGGACATGTTCTGGTTCCAGCCTGTTGGATAAGAGTGACGGTATACTACTAAGAGAGGAGGACCGAGGCCGTTGGAAGAGTCCTGGGTGAAATATTTGTTGGACTAGTATTTTTTCTTGTTTTTGGGTTTGTGCTTGATTTTTAGGTTCATTCATTTGGTTCCCACGATTAGGGACGATCTAAAAGGTCGCTCACAGGGTGACGCCCATTCCCATGAGAAGGCGAAAATCAACGATGTTTGCCAGGTCCATCGATGTTGGCGCTATAGACTGAATACCCCTCAGCCATACATCCTGTTGGCGCGTAGCCCACCGTAGGATTGGGGTAATTTTTTAGAGAGGTTTTCTTCCTCGCGACCCAGGCAGTTAAGCCAAGATCCCCGGCCTGAACTGGTTACGGGTTGTGAAAGTCATTTCCTACCTTCAACTAGGTGGCTGTTTAGGCCACCGGACAGGTTAGTTAACCGCCGCCTGTTGCTCGGCGTTGTTGCTGTTACTCGTTTTGCACCACCCAGGGGGCACGTGTAGGGTGGGCCTAGGAAAAGGTGGTAAATCCTACGGACGCGAGTAACTTCACCCCCCCAAAGTAGCAAAGTAGTTATGAAATATTAAAAGAATAACGTGGACATAATAGTTATTTATGTAACTGGTACATAATGAAGCTTCTTAAGGTACAAGTGCCAATGTCTAATTACAGGCACGAGTACCTTGGGAGCTAATTATGTAATGTTGCATACATACATTTTTCTACAAGCTTAAAAAAAAATTGCTAACAAAAACAATCTCAGCAAACTCGTTTTCGAATGTTATGTTAACAAATTTCATGCAAATTATCATAAAATTCATAAAAATTGGAATGCCAAACGAAACGCCATTTTTTTGATATCCATATTGAACATCACCATGGTAACCGAATAACAAATCTCTGGATATTAATATTAACCATCTATTTTTTGTCGTTTAATAGAATGAAATTTTAAACACATCATTATTCTCAAAATAATTTTGTTATTACTTGAATGTAATTGGTGTTAAAATAGTTTTAACATTTTATTATACAAATTACGATCTCAAGTGTCCACTAAACACCGCCTAAATTAAGGACCCGAGACCACAAACACTAGATCGATTAGACAATTTCTGTTGCTAAAGCCGACACTAGTCGTTTACATTGTGCTTTTTCGGCCGTTTCCTCGTGGTCCTACTATTTTTGTCCTACTCACTTTCGACGGAGCCCCGCCCAAGGGCGGAGCTCCTGCTTCCAAGTGGTTTTGCGCTTCGGGCATCTGAAGATACCTAACGAACCTAACCTACCTACTTTTACAACCATGATTAGTATTTAGTGATCAAATATACGTTCACTTATTGACTAGTAGGACAAATTAGTAGGACCACGAGGAAGTATGCGCTTTTTCAGTACACTTGCACTAGTCCGAAAAATAGGCGCGAGAGCAGCCAGAGACGCGGGTGGGGGTCACAGGCGCCGTTATGGCTGGGCTCCACTGAGTGGAGACGAGCGGTGCGGAGTTCTGCCAATACTAAACAATAGAAGGCGCATGCGGTCACTTCGAGCGCGCCTTGCGCACGTTAGTTTAGATTCTATTGGTTAATATTGGCACAGCTCCGCTTATCTCCGCCTGAGTGGAGCCACAAGCCAAAATAGAGGCGCGTGCTCTATTGCCAGAGCGCGGCATGCCAGTGAAGTGTGTGCCCTAATTTAGGAGTCTCAAAATATTCTCCGTCTAAACCTGCCCTAATGTACCTGGAATTAACACCTGTTTAAATGTTATTTAGACTTTTCATTAATCTCTTCAGAAAATTAAAAAAAATTGTCTAAAGTATCATTAATTACTGTTTCCAGATTCACCACCATCAGCAGAGAGAGAAATAAAGTTCTTCTTCCCAGAGTTCTCCTTCTACAACTGGCACACCAACCAGGAAGTGTTGTACAGAAAAGGCCCAATCATCTTCAATGACCATCTTTTCGAACACGTTAGGAAACTCTAGGCCACACATTAAAAAGTAATAGGCACTTCAGCGTTTCTTCAGTTGTCTTCAAAATTGTAGGTATGTTGCTGACTTATTTTCGAAGATGGGGTGAAATTACAGTTAGAAAAAGAAAATAGTTTAACTGCACATGCAGGAACTGGCTCATTGACCCTACCTACTTATTCACCTCTCTGGTTGCGTTTCGAATACTGACGCAATGAAAGTCGTTAGGCAGTGCGAGGGGTACAAATTGCAAGGTTGATCTAGCTTTTACAAACGTTTTGTTACCAAAATACCTCATAAGTAGATATTGGAAATTATATTTAATTAAAACAAACTAGTTGTAGTGAACATTAAGTTTAAATAAATTATGTTGTTAAGATAATAGTTTTTGTCGTCATCTAAACTAACCCACTGTATTATAATTTATATACTTCTAGAATGAATTTCAGTTAAAAGTCGTGTTGCATTTTTCTTTGTAAATAACTAAAACGTGTGGTCGCACTTGTTAAAAATTAGAGCGGGCTCTCCGTTCCGTTTGCAAAAATTGCGGAACGCATTATGGCTTCTGATATACACCGTGGGCCCGAATAACCCGAGGGATTTTAACCATCGATTTTAGAGCCCAATTGGAGTATATAAAGTAGTATATCATGTAGTCCAATAACGCACGATTCCCGAGATTTTTATTATTTAAAAATCAATTCCATAGTTAATTTAATTTGAACTCTTGTCACCTTAGCTTAAAGCATTATTTACTAATGCCCGGTTCCTATATTCAAGAAACGAATCGTTTTCCTTACGTCTCGTTAAAATTAGACATTTGCTACGTACAAAATGTGTCAAATTTTAACGAGACGTAAGGAAAACGATTCGTTTCTTGAATATAGGAACCGGGCATAAGAAATCGATTAATTAATTTATGTTGTATGTTGATGATAGTGCTACTTACAACATGAATCTTTCTTAATAAATAATGCTTTAAGCTAAGGTGACAAGAGTTCAAATTAAATTAACTATGGAATTGATTTTAAAATAATAAAAATCTCGGGAATCGTGCGTTATTGGACTACATGTTATACTACTTTATATACTCCAATTGGGCTCTAAAATCGATGGTTAAAATCCCTCGGGTTATTCGGGCCCACGGTGTATATTGTACTCCCAGACGTCCAATCAACAGATTTTGCCAACCAGTTTTGCGATCCTTGATCGATTTTTAACGCATTTACTGCAAGAAACGCATACCTAAGCGTTCTCCTGACGTTCACCAAGTGCCCTTAACGCATACATATGCGTTGTTAGAGTAGGTATAATAAAAGTGGCTTATGGCAAAAGTTCGAAAAACAGTCAGTGAATGCGTTAATGCGTTAAAGAGCCAGGTAGAGATTTTTTCGTCATTTGCTTTGGGTAAAGGTTTCTTTCGCGTAGCTCGTAATCAAATTGAAGGAAATCAATCTGCTCAAATATCAGTTCAGAAAAGCATTTCCACAGATAAGCTAGAGCTGATGCTCTTATACAGTGTAAATGCAAATGCATCAGCGGTACTGTAGGTATTCTTGTCAAAGGACGATGGGCAAAAATGTCCCCACCCACCAACAGAGCAACATCTTGGCAACATGATGTAAGTATTTTTAGTTTGGCGACGATCGTCATATGAGGGGCAGACTCGTGGTCACACCAGATTGTCACACCACTGCTATTCGCTTTGGCAGAAATCATTCTTATTCCGCAAAAGTAGGTAGGTTAGGTTCGTTAGGTATCTTTAGATGCCCAAAGGGCAAATCGCTCAGAAACAGGAGCCGCTCAGAATAGTAGTGGTGTGACGACCTGGGGTGACCACGAGTCTGCACCCGTCATATGTGTGGGGTTTTTGTGGAAAATCAATAGTACCGTATGGAATTTGTTTAAAAATAAACACATTCTTGCCTTGCTTGGGTCTTGAAACGTTATTTTCATTAAAAAAAATCCCTATCGATTTTGCTTCTAAAATAGGTATAATATTTTGTCTTTTTTTGACTCCCAATGAACATGGACATGCATCCCGTGACTGTTGGAGAGTGGGGACGGGGCCTATACAAAATCGCCCATCTCCCTTGAAGGCAAAGCCTATGTTTTGGCACGAGATGAGTGACATGACCGGTCCCACTACTTCGTCCATCTGCTCACTTTCATCAGAAATTCATCAGAAACCATTTATATTCCGCAAAAGTTGGTTAGGTTCGTTAGGTATCTTTAAACGCCCGAAGGGCAAACCGCACGGAAAGCGCGATTTGTCAGGCTTGAAACTATAAATCACTAACCATCCATTTCTTGGAAAACAGTCGTTTGCCCGTGGTCCTACTGCGTAGTCCTACTGACTAAAATTAATATCATAAAATTCATAAATACGAGGTAGGTTTAGGTTATGTTAGTTTTGCAGCAGGGCCGGAGGCCCAAACCACCCAGAAATAGGAGCTCCGCGCCAGAGGAGCTCCGTCGACCCTGTTAATTTGATATTCAAATATAAATCATTGATCAGTAGGACTACATAGTAGGACCACGTGCAATGAATGTGGAAAACACGTAGATTACCTTCTCAAAAACAACGCAAGTTTAAATGGTTTACGAAAACAAATAAAATTCACTTTTTATACACATGGCTGATGGCACAATAGACGTGCTATCATTTTCTGAAATAATTGTTCACCGCCACAGCACGAAAAGCACTCATAGCGAGACTACAGCAGCGGTAAATGGGCGGAGGGAGGGGGGGGGGGGGGGGGGGGGAATGAATGACAGACCTGCGCGCGCGCGGCAACATGGCTTTTTATAAAGTCGTCCACGACCGATTTTTGCAAATGAACATCCCCCTGCTTCTAAATCCCCTCGTCTTGTCACAGACCTGTGCTCAAAATTTATTAATATTTAAACTTTTTTTTTGGCCTTTATTATTATGCGGGGACTAGTTTTTTGTTTTACCTTTGATTTACGAGGGATTAGGTAAGCCATATTTTTATTACTTTTTTTCTTTAACCCATTCACTGCTGGCAACGCATATTACCGTTCTCCTGACTTCCATCCCATGCCCTTCAACGCATTTGTGCGTTCTTACAGTAGTCAAGCTCCGTATAATACAAAAGATGTAGCACCTGGCGAAAGTTCAAAAAGCAGTACTAGCAGTGAATGCGTTTATACACTTGGGTGGAAATAAATCGAGCCACGTAGTACTGAATTTCCATAGAAAGTGGTTCGATTTCTTTGCTCGAGTGTAGAGACGATAACGATTAAAGACTGTATCGTTAAGTATAAATACAACTTTACGTAGTCGTCTTTCTTTCCTAAAGTATTTTTTAGATTTAAATGTACATGTGTTTAATTAGTGCTTTTATTAGGTACACATTTCATCCTGCGGGCTCGACTTGAGGCATATGGTTTAGTCAAAATTTACCGAATCCATCTGAGTGATGTTAACGAAAATGGACAAATAGCAAAATAAATTTTACTGTTTGCGAGCTAGACAACGTAACCAAAAAAAAATATCATACTACACAAACCATAATTACACATGATTCCCAAAGTAAAACATCTGAGCATTCTCTTTAATTTATTTTTAATAAAAAAAAGGCATGGATGGCGATGGGCGGTGGCCATTTTGAGAATATGGCATATTACTCATTACAACTCCGACTTTGACATCTATTATAACTATTAAGAAGCGTTTCTATCGACGTGTTTTACCGATGGTTAGACGCCACGATTGTCCATTGTGCTTGGGTCTGGCTGAGACCTTTGGTTAGTCTCCCTCCTCCCGCTCGCACCAGATATTGATGGGAAACCAAAACATTACGTAAAAAGTCGCTTTTGTGTGAAAGTAAAAATCTATCATATTTATTCTGCGGATGCTCATTCGGGTAAACATGAAGGGGACACTTAGTTCACATGTTTTGGCTGCATACCAACCTAAATATTGCATTTTAAAATTATACTATAGGAGTTGCTGAAATACTTCAAATTGAGCTCAATAGGCTTGTCCGAAATATATTTTGGGGACGATTTTGAAAGCATCATAAAGTCTCCAAGACACAAAAGTTAACCATATTATATCAGATGAAATGGTTAAAAAACACCTGCAGGTCATATCCTCACAACATTGTAATTTAAAATAATACGGATGTCAAAAGTTAGACTAGGTTTTGTATGTATTTATACTAAACGATACAGTCTTTATACTCTCACTTGGCAGTGGTGGTTACTGCATAAGGGGAGAGTTACAGTAGTGAAATAGTCTTCAAGTTCTGTTGAAACCATGAGCAGAGGAATCTCAGCTCCGATAATGGAGACGAAAGTGAGAAGCAGCCAACACTTTCGTTTACCAAAGAAATTCAACAGGTGTAGGGTAGATAAAATATAATTGTATTCAATTCACCAAAACTGTTATAGAAACACTGTAAACCGTACAAACAAATCACATTTATATTAATTACAACAAACAAATACATAACAATTATACTAATACAATACATCAATTATTTCGTAATTACTTTGAAAAAAAATCTTATCTCATGTTTCGTGACGTACTGTTTTAAACTTAAACGTGAAGAGGATTAAGTTCAAACTCGTGCATCTCAAAATATAAGATACAAGTTTTTCTAAAGTAGTCACGATTTTAGTATGGACATCACTGGAATTTAGCGCCTGCTCCAAAAAAGTTTTAATACACAAAAATTTGGGATTTTACATTATTCATGACGATTAAGTCTGGGGATCACAGCACATATTAAAAAGATATTTCTTGACTGCTAAATTTGTTTTTTCCTGCAGAAACTAAACAATCCTGCCTCAATTAAACCCTGACGTGTCTCTCCCGAGCACTGCTTATTTCTATATTAGAATATGGAGGTGAAATCGATTACTAGGGTACGGTGATTCCCCAGGGCTAGCTAACTTACTCTCCAATCTTCACGAACACCTTGGGCCGCGAGAACACTTTGATGCCTTCTTCGAGCTTGGACAGCTGTTTCTCAAGCTCTATTTTTCTATTACGCATCCGTAGCGTATCAGTCTTTACCGGCATTTTGTTCAGTTCACTTACTAACTCTGCAAAACCTGGAAGATTTTATTAACATATTAATTGCTTGTGCCAGTCCCATATTCACGTTAGGCTGGACAGATGAGAATAAAAGTTGGCACACGGATAGAGTCGGATAGTTCATGTTGGATTAATACAAAGGGTTTTATGCCTTTTTCCGTTCCTTTAGGAAAAGCATTAATAGAGCTACAGCGGGCGACAGCACCGTCGACAGAGGAAGCTGATCAGCGGGCCTTTTCTGGTGGCGTCTACATCGCCTGTCAAATGTGGATAAAGCATCCGTCACTTTTTGACACGTGTACTTATTTACGTGTCAGAAGGTGACGGATCCCTTATCCAAACTTTATCAAGCGATAAACGCAGCCATATTAGGGAGAGGAACAGCATCTACTAGTGTACGGCGCACTGATTTACTGTCATTGTGTACAAATTGAAAATCGACAAGACAAAATTATACGTTAAACCAGAAAAATAGTTATTTGAAATACACCAACCAGGGAAATTGTCCATTCTGAATATCATCGAAAATGGAATCATGTCCCAGGCCGATAGACATGTAAAATGTACGAGTTTCGTGTAATTGTCGTTGGAACATCGAAAAAAAAAAAAAAAAGCAAAATTATACTTGGGATCCCCTTAAATCATCAACACTCATTTGATCAAATGTATCATTTATTTTCATTTAATTTCACATCATCGAAGCTAATTTCTAGCAAGAAGCCAGGCTGACCGGTGACCGCCAAAAAATATTTTTTTACAATTACATGATATATTTTGTTAGTATCTAGTAAGAGTAATAAGATTTTTTGGAATAAATGAAAGATCACTAGAAAAATTATAACTCCTGCACGTGTAAATGCATGTTGACGAAATGAAAATGAAGTAAAAATTCTATGAAATGATTGGAGATTCAAGGGAAACCGTACTTAGTGGATTGGAAACCTTAAGAAGTGGATACATACTATTCCTAAGCATCCGGAGCGTCTCTTTCCGCTCGGTGTCGGGCAGCGTGACGTGTCCCGGCGGGCAGGCGCCCTCGTCCTTGGCCGCCTCGGGCAGCTCGCGGCGCTCGCGCAAGTACTTCGGCACCACGCCCTTTTGGTACCCTGACACTCGAAAAATGTTACTATTTAGGTACACTGGCTGGGCAGTTCCATCAATTGAAGAAATCGAAGGAATGAAGTCGGAATAGACCATAGTGAGTAAGCTCTGAAGCTCGTGAACCTTGGCAAGCCCAAGGCAGCAAATGCGTTGCGAACCTTTAGGTGAGGACTAAGATGAAATGCCTCAATTATTAATGATGGGTAACACAGAAAAACCGTCCGCCCGCCGCCGGTGGATTTTGGCGTGTCTGATAAGAAATAGATAGGTACATAATTATCTCATTTTGACATATCCCACCATTACCTTGAGTTAAATTTGGACACCTTTTTGTAAGTGGAACTTGAAGTAAATATTAATACACATAATATAAGTAAAGTTGTGACCACACCGCTACTTAAAAAACGGCGTCGGTACGGAATCGCAGTGTCGCGTCGTATCAGCACCGTTTTTGCCGCATGCTCCACACACCAATGCTTAAAAAACGGTGCCGGTACGGAATCGCAGTGACGTGTCGAAATATGTTCACACAATAAATCTAGAAAACCAGATTGTAATAATAATTTCAGGAATGAATTACAACAAAACAAAGTTAATTTTTATTTTGTCTAGGCAGGAAGTAAAATGTATTCCTGAATACTTTTCACCATGCTATCATAATTTATATAAAGTAGGTGATTGGCATATACAATAGAATTGAGGGAAAATATCTTTAATATCCTCTTGGGAAACACTGGTAAGCTCTGACTTGTCGCCTTCAACCTACTTACAAAATAAAGTACAAGTCATATTGCTTCATAGTTTTATATGGCTTTGTTTACAGCCACCTTAGGAACAAGACTGTAGACTTACTTTTGCAAAATAACATTTTACTATTCACTCATGGTTCGTCAATTCTTGGCTTCCCTCATCCAGATATTATGCGCGATCTTGCCACACTTACAAACACGTTTCATTCCCTTGGTCTCAGTAATGTAAGTTTATTTTAATAACTATTTTGCCAAGTTGTTTATGTATGTACTTGTTTTTAGGTTACAAGAATATTTTCATACTAGTTTTTGCATGTTATTTATCTACATAAAAACTCAAAAACGATGTTTCATTTTTCGGCACAAATGGATTCGCGCGGGCAACAGCTACATTTCAATATAAGCAGAAGAATAATAGCAAACATACCTGATGGTAAGTAAGGATCCTTGTGGTCCTTGCGCTCCAAGATAGCATTAAGGCGGCTGTGATTTCTCTCAGAATCAATAGTTTCATCGCCAGCCCTGCGAGGGGGAGGCTTTCTCGGAGACATTCCACTCAGGTAGTTACTTGAGTCTCCACTAGCCTTTAATTTGGCTTCATCCTCATCTTTTTTGGGATACAGCATTGTAAGCTTAGTACTCTCAGCTAGTTTCTGAGCCAAGTTGGACTCAATAGTCTGACAGGCAATATCTCGTAAGCGTCCCGAGGATGAGGAGGACTTGACGTCTTCGTCATCCTCCGTTTCCTCATCTTTAATTTCCTTGGCATGCATAAGCTCTTTTCGTCTCAAGAACTCTGCCATGTCACCTTTTTTAAATCTAACATCTGCAAGTTTTTTGCGCGATGTGGTTGAGCTGATCTTGCCAACAGGGAGCGAGACTTTTGTGCTTTTGTTAGAAGGCGAGGACTTCACTTTTCCGAGGGCTCCCCCAGAGGCCATCGGGTTAGTCAGCCGCGGCGGATGCACCGCCTTTAGCGCATATTTTGGCTCTTTGGGCGACGCCTTGCCTTGAATACACTTAAGCTGTTTCATATTTTCCCTGATGAAGTTTTTTTTCTGCTCCTTCTCTGAAACATTTCAGAAACGTCAGCCATTTAGCGAGCCAAAAGTGTAGTGTAGTATAGGTAATCCTATAAAAAACGACTCATTACACAGTACTGACCCACAAAACAAAGCTCTATCTATCTCCACATTACTGACGTTTAAAATCAAAATGATGACGCCAAAAGCTGACAGCAAAATTGATTATTCTTTAAACTGAGAATTAATCAAGCTAATCAATGACTACTTACTATACTTACTTGGCTCTGGAAATATTCCTTTTAAAGTATACATTTTTTATGCTCTTATGCAGCGATAACGAAAGCTGGGAATACAAAATACACACTCATTATTTAACGTCCATTGTACACCGTACACTTTCTAATATGTAGAAATGTTCATATTTTACACTGTTTGATATTACTGGGATTATAATTTCAGGGGATTTTGTGAAAATTTACGCTCGGTTTTTGTCACCCGTAAAGTTTTTCAAACAGCTGTCAGCCGTTAGTTTATGGTCAGTAATTATTTCTGGCCACTTGTGCTGTTGTTTGTTAATATTTTTTGTTTATGGTCACTAAGGAATACATCACACGGGCATTTGAGCAAAAGTAAATTATACATTCAGAGTTTTAATGATTTTTTGATAAAGAGCGTAGGCTGCTATTGCGAGAAAATGATCACCAAGGTGAATAATCCTATTGAAGTTGGTATATTTTTAGATAACGCAATGAAAATGAGTTTGTTGATTCATTGGATTGTGTTCGACTGGTCGACAGTGCTGACTGCTGATGAATAGATTCTGTCATATAATTATTTTAACGTTAAGTAAAGAGTTTGCATTGCGTGACAGTGAAAAAGTATTTTATTCATTAAAGGGGTGATAGACGGGCGAATAAGCACGCGTACTTACGACTCGACTCGACTTACTCTGTCGACGACATTTTGCGTTTGAAGTGCGAGCAAGTTTCAACGTGTGTCACCATCACGAGACGAGTAATTTCGCAACTTTATAGCTCGTGCGTCCGTCACCGACTCGAGCCGAGTAAGTTCGCGAACTTAAAGACCGCGGTTTTAATGCTCGACCGTCTATCACTCCTTTACGGAGCCCTTAAGCGAGGTTTACACTAGCAATAAAAATGGCAGAAGTTAACTGCTGTCTTGCTCTAAAAGTTGAGATACACCAATTTATAACAATGCTCGAAAATTTAAAAATCTTTTTGAGGAATGAGTCGTTTTCAAAAATATTGTACATAGTTAAGGGCTTATTGAAAACAAAATCACGATCGCACCCTTCGTGTAACGAAAGTTAGTCATACAAACTGTATGGGTAACTTTCGTTACACAAAGGAATCAATTAAGTTTTGTTTTTATTAAAGCCCTTAAATATGTATAATATTTTTGAAAACGACTCGAATAGGCTTTTCATATCGATCCCTGTAGTTAGATAAAAAAATATGTTACAGTGAATTAATTATAATAAAATTCAGAAATGACTTTCATTTCAGATCCCTAAATGCGGTCCGAATTTACGCTATATCAACCAAATGTCATGTCAAATTTATTTGTATAAAATTGAATGAATTCTTATGATGAAATTAATATAATAAAATAAAATAAATAAATAAATATCAGGGGACAGTGTCACACCAATTGACAAGATTTAATATTTTCAAGACTTTAATTCTATTCGTTTTATAGATACCTACTATTTGGAAGGAGGAAGACACTAATGGTTTTAAATTTTCTCTAGAATGAATAATTATTTTATTATTAATTTATTAAGATGTACTTATTCTAAAAGGGCGTAACTTCATTTCTACGACACAATGGACATTATTATTACGTTAGTCCAATCTGTATATAAAAAAGTATCATGTCAACCGATATAAGTATCTATCCATCTGTCAATAGTGTCAATATCAAATTTGAAGTATGACAGCTTTTTTTCTCGTTAAAAAGGCAATGGTATTATATCTATTCAGGCATAGTATTGGTAAAACTCGATATTTTTATTATATAACTTACTTGTAAATTTGTAAATGAAGAAAAATAAATCTAAATAAATATTTTGCCGTGTTCAGGAGGTAAAACCCTTTCGATTCGTATAGTAAATTGCAGGTGTCACCAAAATGAAATGTTGTCAATTGACCTAGTCCCAAACTAAGCTCAAGGCTTGTATTATGGGTACTAGACAACGATATAAATACTTACATAGATAAATATATACTTAAATATATAGAAAACATCCATGACTCAGGAACAAACATTCGTGCTCATCACACTAATATCTGCCCTTACCGGGATTTGAACCCAGGACCGCTAGCTTCGTAGGCAGGGTCACTACCAACTAGGCCAGCAGCGCGTCGTCAAATTAATGAGACCATTTCTATTTTGAGTTATGTGTGATGTGATGAATGTTAATAATTTATGTGGTGAGGTTTTCCAAGAGGCACAGAATAGAAAAAAATAGAAAAAAATATTTGAGTTGAGAAGACAACTTGACCTTAATTCGTATGGACTTGACAGAGCCCTGCTTCTGTTTATTCTACAAGAGTAAATCTTTAGCCGAACAATTGTCCTCGCATGTGTGTGGTACGTATCTATGGACTTGTCTCTGTAATTCCATGTTAATTGTCTAAACTCGACTTGCGAAACCTTGTAAAAACAAGAAGAGAAAGCCATTAATTTAGAAAGAAAAACTACTTGACCTAGGAAGTGTTGCGTTGCGTGGGTGTGCCATCCAAAGCGTGTAGGCAGACAGACACACATACTTATAATCTGTGGTGTAGACGTTTGAGCACGGTATAACAAAAAGAAATAAGCTTACCTGTATGGAGATTGAGTATGACAGTTTAAACACAGCATAAAAAATATTTGAATTTCGCTGTCATTTACCCCTGTTGTTGTTTTCGTATGTCTATTTAACTAAAAGAAAAATAATATTTTCGAGTTTACCAATCAAATTTTTATAAATCACTAAAGCGGGGTTTGGCACAAGTAAGGCGCGGAATTGCGAAATAAATTGTGACATCTAATTTTGTGGCGTCGCTAGCTTTACGTAAAGATGCTAAACTTCGCCTAGCTAAGTTAATTTAGTCTGCGCTTGGCTCTGCTACCATTGGCTACGCTTGGCTTGGCTACATTACCATTTATTGCGTTACATTTACACTGCGGTAACACCAATCAACATGGATCGTGGGCCAAGTGCGGACCTTAACAAGTACAGAGTTTCGCGGCGGGGTCGCAAGTTACATATTTCCGATGACCAGCGGACGTTGTTGGCAATGCCGAAGGATCTTCCAGAGCGAACTTGGTAAATGCCAATTAAATATACATAACATCTAAGAGTAAATTCTAAAACGCAAAAAATAGGCATAAACATTTCCGAAACGAATATCATCACTGCATAGTATAAATCAAAGTCGCTTCCCGCTGTCTGTCCCTATGTATGCTTAGATCTTTAAAACTACGCAACGGATTTTGATGCGGTTTTTTTTAATAGGTAGCGTGATTCAAGAGGAAGGTTTTTATGTATAATATATTCTGTTTTATGTACGAGTTTTACAGAAAACTTATATAAACCGAAGCGAAGCGAGGGCGGGTCGCTAGTTAAATATATAACATCACTAGCTACCTACTGGTCCGCGTGGAACTCGTTTATATCGTAGCTCCATACAAATTTTCACCCTCTATTTCATCTCCTTAGAGGATGATTTTTGGGATAAAAACTATTTTATATGCTTCTCCGGGACTCAAACTACCTCTATACCAAATTTCATCTAAATCGGTTCAGCGGTTTAAGCGTAAAGAGGTAACAGACAGACAGACACACTTTCGCATTTATAATATTAGTATGGATATGGATTACTATGGATATTGTTCAATAGGTACCTATAGGTACATAAATCATGCTTGTAGAGTAACATAAAAATTGGCCAACTTTATTAATTTTCAAGACATTTCTCGACATTATTGTAAAAAATTGGAATTCTGGAAACTTCCGATTTTGTAAAAAAAAATTATTTATGGAACCATAATTTATGGTGAGACTATTTCCAAAAGCAGTACAGTAGTATTTGAGTTTATCCATTACAATCAAAAATTTGAATCGTTTTATCTTTATATTTATTGTATGTACAATCAGGGTAAAAAAAGGTTCGTAATTTTTCGACTTTATTTCAACGCTCTTAAGGTACAAAAGTGACGAACCTTTTTTTACCCTGACTATACCAAGATGTAGACAGAGAAAGTGCAAGAAATGAGCTTCTCTTAACTCTTATGAAGAGATCGCTGTTCATAGTGAAATAACTTGAAAGCCAAGTGAAACATAACACAAAAGAAAATGTTCTAAGCGGGTTTTTTTTTACTTTGACTTAGTAGGTAAGTAGTTAAGTTTACCTAGCGACATACCGAGGAGTAAGTCGAAATCCATCTGTTTTGGTCGCGATCCCACTAGAATAGAATCTACCCGTGCGTATTCGTCTAAAACCGGGTACTCACTAGCGAGTTGTAACTGCAACCGTAGCAGTTATAGTAACGAGCATCTAGTGGAGAACAGCCTCGCGAGCCGCGTACGCATCACGATTTTACGTGCAACAAACAATTACGAAAAAGGCGTTTAGGAGGCAAGTGACTTGCACGCCCTAGGCACACGCTAGTAAGATTAGGGGGGGTTCTTATGACATAGCTAAGCAGTTCAGTTTATGCTGAGAGAAAAGGACAGCTATATAACTACCATAGCTCTGTCCTTTACGCTTGCCGTACAATGAACTGCATAACCATGTCTAACCCTTCAGAGCCTAAGGGCTTCACCAAGTCAGCTATCTTGTCTCCAGGGCTGAGATTCTGCAAAAGGAGGAGAACGAGCTGGTGGTGCTGGAAGTTCGCGAAGAACTCCTGGACGAGGTGTTGAAGATCGTCTACGAGGAGTACATGAATCGGCAGAACTCGCTGTTCACTGTTTATTGCGTGGCGCAGGCCTGGCTTAAGCTCATCGACTGGTGGGTGACACATGAGATCAGGCAATGCGTTTTTATGGTATGAGTAGGCAAACCAGCACCAGTGTTGTCACATCTAATTTCGGCAAATTGGTAGAACAGGATCCAAAATTAGTAGAAATTGGTAGAATTCGAAATGAGTATTAGGTAGATCTACCACTTTGTTTTTAATGATTAAAAATGCGTAGAAAATGTTCAAAATTAACACCAATGCCACCCAAAATGCCGCGAAATGCTTTGCTATCTGTAAGTGTCAGCTGTCACTTACAGACAGCTTCTAATTTTTTTTATGTCACCTCAAACATAGATTATACACTTAACGTAACGCTTTCCGTTTTAATTGCTGAAATTACAAGACAAGCTAAATTCGATTGCATGTAACGTTTCGTTACACTACACGCATGGAAAAATGTATACTATCATAAAATTTTTAAAAATACCGGAATTAGGTAGCTTTGTGGCCGAGGGTGGTAGATAGGTAGACTGGAGGCAAATTAGGTAGATCTACCAAAAAGTTGGTAGATGTGACAACACTGACCTGCACACAGGCCACACGTGGCCTCTCAACAGTGGGTCGGGTCTCCGGGCCTATTGATTTTTTGGCCGTACTTTTGTATACAGGGTGTCCTAGAAACCGACGTTTACCCGCCTAGGGCTGATAGAGCAGCTCATAAGCTATCGATTTAACCCCCCATGTATGTTCAGCAATTGTTATTAGTTTCCGAGATATTGATATTTTTTTCTTATGGCCGCTAAATTCATGTATTAATTCATTATTTTTTTCAATGTTTTCTGGCATGATTAGACTAACTTTGAAATAAGGAAGTTTTTAAAGTTACATGCCATTTTTTCTTTCATTACAACTGTTTGAGTAAACGCACAGTTTTTCCATACTTGGTGAAAAACAAACGCGGGGTTCTCTTAGTATGGAGAAAATAACTCTGTCTGTGAAGTGTGACTGAAGTGAAGTATATATGCTTAACCTTAGTTAAATATACTAGTTTCCTTGAGCCTTCTTATATCCGTAACATAATAACTCACGGAACTGCGACTAATTTTATCGGTTTCACCAAAAACTGGCCTGGTTTTTAGGTCCTTCTATCGCCACGACCCTGGTGAGGACCCAAGCGCGTACCCCCGTTGCAACATCCCGAAACGAATGGAGTCCTGGATTCCGGATCAGCTTCCCGACCCCTCCCCCAAGGACACGTGGGGCCAGCAGAACCTACCCGTGGTCGAAGAAATAGTCGAGGCGAAGATGCAGAGGTGGCCCAGCACCACCTCATTAGACATGCCAGTTATCGAACCAATACCATCGGAATACTGGTTAGTTTTTTTTGGCTAACTACGTTATGGTAAGCTGAATGCTCAGCGGGCCTACCTAGTGTGGCTGCCTTTATATCGCGCGTCACATGTGGATAAAGCATCCGTCATTCTCGAACAATAAGTACGAGAATGAGTACATGTCAGAAGATGACGGATGCCTTATTCAAAATTTTTCACGCGATATATTAGCATGTGTTTCTGGAAAAGCATTTTCACCGATCACGTGTAACTTCCAACCTTGACACTACTGGCAGAATTGTCCCATTGGACAGCCATTTAACAAAGAATTGAACTTGAAACGCAGCCATATTAGGATTTATAACTTTGATCTTGAGTAAAATGTCGGTCTCAAGACATAAAAATATGAAGAACGTGAAGCCGCAAGAATCTTTCACCTCAGATGCATCTTAAAAAAGATTTTTTAACTTTTTTTTGTTAGACTTGTTTGTTGTGAATTGTGATTTGGTATCATAAGGTCGATGTCTTTTATATCTTTCTTTTATTTCATAGTGTATTTGGTTGTAGGTTCCCTGGTAAAGTTAATATAATGCAAGATCTTTCTGGTGAAACATATTCAACCGATTCCTTCACTCGGCGCGTAAGTGAACTACTTAACTATCTATATTTTTTATGACATGGAGAATTGGAGAAGGCAAAATAATACACACGAGGCTTCTTATGACATAGCATAGCTATGCAGTTCTGTTTACGCTGAGAGAAAAAGACAAAGCTATATAACTGCTGTAAGTTTGTTCCTTACGCTCACTGTAAAATGAACTGTATAGCTATGTCATAATAGCCACCCTGGCCTGGTAATAAGTCGACTCTGAGACCCTTCGTCCCTTTACTTTCTCAACCTCGTATCTGATCGAATAGTTAGATAGGAAAGCAGTCTTTATTCTTTTAAGGAATGTACGTGCTTTTCCTATCTAACTATTCGATCAGATATTAGGTTTAGAAAGTAAAGGGATGATTTGCAATCTTAAGACGGTAATTCTCAGACTGCACAAGGTGAACTTTCGTGAGTCGAAGGCAAAACTAGTTTCCGAGGCTAGCGACTGACGCGCGCGACTGCCAGTTATCATGTCATGTCGCCGCAGTGACGTCGTTTCTTTGAGATGGGAATGTTAGATGACAATGTAGGAAAGTGGACGTGTTAGGAAGGTGACAATATAGGGAAGTGCACGAGTTAGGAAGGTGAGTATGTAGGAAAGTAGACGTGTTAGGAAGGTGACAATATAGGAAAGTGCACGAGTTAGGAAGGTGAGGATGTAGGAAAGTGGATGTGTTAGGAAGGTGACAATATAGGAAAGTGCACGAGTTAGGTGGGTGAGGATGTAGGAAAGTGGATGTGTTAGGAAGGTGACAATATAGGAAAGTGCACGAGTTAGGAAGGTGAGGATGTAGGAAAGTGGATGTGTTAGGAAGGTGACTATATAGGAAAGTGCACGAGTTAGGTGGGTGAGGATGTAGGAAAGTGGACGTGTTAGGAAGGTGACAAAATGGGCCATATGGGACGAGTTAAGAAGGTGACGAAATAGGGCTGTGGACAAATTCGGCCTGAGCCATTGTCCTTGACTCATTGTCGGTGACATGACATAATAACTCTAAGTACAATACCATCGATAATTAGATAGTCATTGCAACAAGATAACGGGGTCTAATTTGTTTTTTCATCGGTTTCTTTTAGACTTCAGAGATCAGGGGGGATGATCAATTTTCGTCTTCTTTCATCTTTGTTTTGTTGTAGCACCGGGATTACACGCACAAACGGTTCGACCCCCCGGAAGGAGGGCTTAAAATGGATACTGACAGTCAACAAACGCCACTCTCCGCCGACCTGGCGGCAGAGAGCGAGATGCTGCAGAAGGTGACTGACTACAGCGTTGAGGAGATGTCAATCAAGGTACGCACGATCGGAGAAACCCCCTTTTTATGGCATAGAGAAGACAAACGAGCACACAGGCCGCCTGATGGTAAGTGGAAATTGTGACCCATAGACATTCGCATTCACAAGACTGCAATGCAATCCTAAGACTGCAAATGCGTTGCCAACCCTAAGGACCAAGATGGAATGCCTCTATGCTAGTCATTTCACCGGCTGTCTTATCCCCAAACCGGAACACAACAATGCGAACACTGCTGTTTGGCGGTAGGTTAATAGATAAGATGGTGGTAGCGTTCCGGACGGACCCTGCACAAGGTCCTACCACCCGCAGAAACTCGCATCACTCGCATTCGTTATCCGCTCACTTGCCCGGCCTTATCAATTCTAGCTAGAGAGTTAGGTATGCGAGTTGATTCGAGTTGCGAATGAACTCGATTCGAATCAACTCGTTTAGACTCTGATTCGACTTATTCGAATCAGATAACTCGACTCGCCCATCGCTATCTGAGAGATGCTCGCGCTCTTGTTGGCCAAACTTTATCGTTGTTTAAATCCATTCTCCCTTGTGTCTCGGGCAGGAGTCCGTGATGAGCGCCCTGAAGACGACCACGCCGGAGGAGGGCTCCCTGCGCGGCGCCGGGGACTCCACGCTCACGCGCAAGAAGCGGATGTCCGGGACGCGCAACAAGGTCATCGTCGAGCCCGGGAGTAGAAGGTGCGTACACAGGTGCGCGTCGGCGTCAGCACTCATCAGATATTATACTAGTTATCAGGGAGCGAAACTTTGCTGGTGACGTCATTATGACGCAAATTTAAATGTAGGGTGTTTTTATAAAATATACACAACATATTAAAATAGTGACATAGATGATTCATATTATTACGATACGTCTATATTTTAATAATACCTAACTTACTTTCTCGGTAAGATCGTGTTCATCCTTCTCATTTAAGTACTGAAGAAGTTTTCGATTCAATATGTTGGCATCTCCATTGCAATGTCTCGTAATAAATTTGGAACCGAATGCCTTTTATCCGTCCTTAATGACAATATTCTTAAATTCACGAATAAGAAATACTATTTAAACTGATATACATTATTATTGTCTCCGAAATGTTTCTGACTTATATGACAAAGACAGTAAGGTGTCACTTTTTATAAATACTGGGCGTCTCAAGTGTCAATAAAATATCCGTAAACTAAATAGGCCAATATGTTGTTAGTGATTATCTATAATGTAGATAAAAACACTCTGTATGAAGCTTGACGTCATACGGCTGTCACCGGCACCAAAGTTTCGCTGCCTGCTAGTTATGGCTTTTGACGTAGAGACCTCGTCGTGTTGTTCTCATAGTCATTAGTCATTATTTTTAGTTCAAAGTTTATTGACCTTACATTTTTAATGATTTAATTTTTGGTAGTTTTGAGCATTTATTATTTATTTTATTACTTTATTACCTTATTATTACTTAATGTAACTTACTTTTAAGTGTCTTTATGATTGAAAAAATTACCCTCTGCTGGAGTTTCTTGAGGCGCTTCTCCTCCGCAATGATCGTCTTGTCCGAAGCGTTGGTAGACTCTCTCTATATTACCGACACGTAAAAGAGCCCTCACATGGCCTATTTACTGAATAAATATTTTGAAAGTTCGCACGAAATATCGGGTGTACCAAAAGGTAAATAAAACAAGAATAAAACCGATGGGTGCTGATAAAAGACGAAGCATTAAAAACAAAACGACGGTTTTTGTTATTAACACCTTATAATTAAGTCATTAACACCTCGCCCTCATTTTTTTAAATTGAAATCCATGACCATGCGGCAAAACAAAATAATTCATTTCGTTTTCATACGCAATGACTCGAATATTCCCTAAACGACGCACTGGCCAGACAACGTTCCTGACACTTGCGAAATGTCCTCTTGCAGCACGATCCGGTCCCGGGTGATGCTGGCTCCGCTGAAGATGGCTGAGTCTCGCTCGCGCATCAGCAACATCTCCGACTGTCGGCTGAGGAACCTGAGGTATGCCATCATCAGTTAAGATAGGTCTACAGGGGAACCATCTCTCTCCAATGGGCCATTTCACCGAGGACACCTAGGCATTTAAAAGTCGATAACACCATCAGAGGCCCTTACCAAGACGCTAACTGGGTCAAAATCTTTTTCGATGCATTGTAATTGGTCCCTGGGGAATGTGACAGAGTAGTGGTTTTTGTAGGAAGTAATATTTTATTTTGTTTGACAATGTTTGACAATACTTCACTGATTCAAATAAAACAAACATTTATTTAGATTAAAAAAACATTACTATTTAAAGAGAACAATTAAGATTGTGACAGAGTGGAAAATTTCAGTGCATCGAAAAAGATTTTGACCCAACTAGCGTTTCTGGACGTTTTCGCGGATCCGGTCACCTACGGCCACTTCCTTGGACGGCCACCACCCAAATTCCTTGTTCGTCCATTTCCCCAAATGACCATTTCCTTGGACGGCCACCACCCAAATTCCTTGTTCGTCCATTTCCCCAAACGACCACTCTACGACCACAGCTGTGAAGTGATGTGGCCGTTTGAGGAAGTGGCCGTTCAGAGAACTGGCCTTTAATTGGAAGTGGCCATTCGAAACATGTGGCCGTAACAGCTAACATGAAAGCGATGTGGCCATTTCAGGAAGTGGCCATTCGGAGAACTGGCCATTAATGGGAAGTGGTCGTTCAGAGAACTGGCCTATCATGGGAAGTGGTCGTTCAGAGAACTGGCCTATCATGGGAAGTGACCGTTCAGAGAACTGGCCTTACCTGGGAAGTGGCCGTTCGAAGCATGTGGCCGTAAGTGACCGGATCCGTTTTCACTAAAAAGTGTACCCAATTAAGGACTGAAATTAAGGAACTTTAACTTTGTCGGTTTTGTGACGAAAATTAGCCATACAATGCGGCCGTCAATATTAATATAGCTAATTTTCGTCACAAAACTGACAAAGTTAAAATTGCTTAATTTCAGTCCTTAATTGGGTACACTTTTTAGTGAAAACGCCCTTCTATTCGTTTCGTGTTTAAACCAATCGCGTCACTGGTAGATCACGTGATACGAAAAGTCACGTCATATGAGGAGGTCATGTTAGCGCATTTTCAAAGAATTTCAGCGTTAAAACGTCTAAATTGTTTTTTTTTATGGCATAGAGAAGACAGACGAGCACACGGGCCACCTGATGGTAAGTGGAAACTGTGACCCATAGACATTCGCATTCACAAGACTGCAATGCAATCCTAAGACTGCAAATGCGTTGCCAACCCTGAGGACTAAGATGGAATGCCTCTATGCTAGTCATCACCGGCTGTCTTATCCCCAAACCGGAACACAACAATGCGAACACTGCTGTTTGGCGGTAGGTTAATGGATAAGATGGTGGTAGCGATCCGGACGGACCCTGCACAAGGTCCTACCACCCGCAAATGTTATTTGACAGCTCTACGTTTCTTACATTTTGCACGAGGATTTTTAAGAAGGTATTTCTGGGTCGTTTGGGACCCCGGTCCAGCTGCAAAACTAACATAACCTAAACCTACTTACCTATCTATTTCAACTTAATTATAACTGGGAAAAGAATAGGGAAGAAGAAGAGGAAAAAGAGTACAACAGAGCGCACGTTGTCTAAGCCCATTCCGATGCCAACTGTTCTTGTTTATTTTATCATGATAATAGAGGATGCCCGCGACTTGGTGTGCGTAGAATAAGTTTCCATCTTTTCCCTCTATTTAAACCACTTACAGGATGAATAGGCTATTTGACAACATTGAAAATAAGTATACTACAAATTGTGGTCATCCTATCTGATACTAGCGTAAAATAACGTATTTCACTTTATATCACATTTAATTATGTCTATTTTTTTGGAAATTACACGAAATAATAAGGTTTTTTTTTTGAAATTTAATCTGTGGCAAAAACGCTATGTGATGTTGGAAATACATTATAACCTGTGATGTGAAGTCACATGCAAGTAAATAAAACAAACTTCATATGCTAAGCGGTCAAGTGAACTTGTTTGTTTACTTGCGTGTGACGTCACACTAGTCCGCCATAGATAGAAACAGCGTTTTTCGCGTTGTTTTGAAAATTTAATCTTTAACTTACATTTTTATTGATAATACAGTAGAATCTCAAGGAAATATCAGTATGTAGTGTGCTTGTTATGTGATAAAGAATCATTTAAAAACGTTTTCTAAAATTTGTCAAATAGCCTATTTCCAAAAATCCTTTCTTAGTGCTCACTTACACCACGAAAGGAACTCGACTTATACCAGTGTGTCCCAGAAACCGACGTCTACCCGCCTAGGGCTGATACAGCAGCTCATAAAGCTATTGATTTAATTAAACCCTGTGTATGTTCAGCAATTGTTATTAGTTTCCGAGATATTGATAATTTTAATGGGAATTTTTGTAATTTTTCCTTACGTCCGTGATACGAAATTCATGTATTAATTCTTTTTTTTCAGTGTTTTCTTGCATGATTAGAATCATTATGACATCAGGAAGTTTTTAAAACTACATGCCAATTTCTTTTTCAGTACAACTGAGTAAACGCACTTTCTCCATACTAAGAGAACGCCGCGTTTGTTTTTAACCAAGTATGGAAAAACAAACTTTGTGCATTTACTCAAAAAGTTGTAATGAAAAAAAAATTGGCATGTAGCTTTAAAAACTTCCTTGTCATAATGATTCTAATCATACAAGAAAAAACTGAAAAAATAAGAATTAATACATGAATTGAAGGTTTTTCGTATCACGAACGTAAGGAAAAATTACAAAAACTAATAACAATTGCTGAACATACATGGGGGTTAAATCAATAGCTTATGAGTTGCTCTATCAGCCCTAGGCGGGTTGACGTCGGTTTCTGGGACACCCTGGTATAAGCCAGTGAGTCAGGTATGCCTTTTAAATACATAGATAATTGGTTTAAATTATCTATTCACAGACTCATCAATTCTTAACGTACCCAATAACCTTTGTACAACCTCCACAGACAAGGGTAGTAGGCCATTAGGGAGGGTTTTGAGTGATGTGCCTGGGAATCGAATGCCGGTTCAATGGTCCGGACGAATCGCTCGGTTGTCTTGTACCTTTGCGTCTGTCTTTTAGGATTATATTGAGGTGTTATTATTTTAGTATGATCGTGGTTCTAGAGGTGGAATCCATGGAGTCGCTGTTTTCTAAATATTATAATCGTACCACCCTTTTTTTTTGACATCATTTACATAACTATAACGTTTGACATTATTTTAGTAACATATATAGACTTTTTTTATTATCTGTGAAACATAGAATTAGGACTTGTATGCATGAAATTTCTTAAGTTTTAAGTACTATCAGCCCAATGAAACCCTGACCCACCATAGAACGGTGTCACAGTGACATTATAAAACAATTTGTTTGACACTTCTTATGACTTGAATCATAACGTCTCTGTGACACAGTTCTATGGTGGGTCAAGGTTCCAATGGGCTGATAGTACCTATCTAAATATTGTAATGCCCTTTCAGGGCGTCCATGTAGAATTGACTAATCTAGAATAACAACACCTTTCTTTTCAATGTATGTGCCTCTATGTGACAACAATAAATGATTGATTGATTGATTGATTGATTTTGACCTTCAGTGTTGCCATTGTATTTCAAAATGTGTTCATTCGATAAATCGCTGAACGAGTTTAGAAGAGTTTTAGCAAACAAACCAGCTCTGAAAGCTTCACAAATAAAATAAAAACAAATATTTAAATATTAGTAGGTAAGGTTAGGTTAGGTTAGACTTTTCATACTAAGACGTGTCCTACTTTTAAATTACGGTATTTGACAAAAGTCAAATCAGTTTAATTTTATGAAACATCAAAAACGCTCCGTTACTATGGAATTTATAGGGATCACTGTCTTGTGACGTCACAATCAAACAGCGTCCTTACTGTTGGATTTTATGAATTTAAAAATCTTAAAATAGCAAACATAAATAAAAGATTGATGTTTTTCTAGTATTTTTAAAATGTTTATCTGTTGTTAATGAAAAACCAATTTAATTTCACTCTTGTCAAATACCCTATTAATATGAAAAGTTACAATAGCCCCTCAGACGCACAAACCCTGCCTGACCTTATGGATAAACGGAACTAAAAATGTAATTAGTTTATTTTGAAATAATGGCAATGTTGAAGGTCAGATTGGTCAGAATCAAAATGTTATTATTTATAATAATTATGACTCCATGGATCCTAAAACCACGATATGCCACCAAAATTCCTAGTCCAAAAGTATAGTTGGCATAGTAAAGTAGATTTAAGAACCTAGACAAGAGCGTGCAATTTTTTCGAAAAATTACGTGCCTGAAGTAGGCTCTATACGTGTTATCGCATTGTTTTTAACTCGGCTGCCATTAAGTAAATAAGAGCTATCGTAACGTTAACGATACGATAGCACGTCAAAAGGATATAGGCACACTACCCCCGGTTATTACTTACTAGCTGTTGCCTGCGACTCCGTCCGCGCAGAAAAAAACAAAGCCTACGTTCATCAGGGATAATGTAGGATTCTAACGGTGAAAGAATTTTTCAAATCGGTCCAGTAGTCTCGGAGTCTATTCAATTCAAACAAACAAACAAACAATCAAATCTTTCCTCTTTATAATATTAGTGTAGATTGTACTGAACCCACAAAGTCATTCCATCACTAAAACACGTTTCTATTAATTAAAAGTTACGTGAAAGCAACAAACTAGCGATTTTCGTTACACCTTTAAGGCATAATTTGTTTTTAGATAAGATTAAAAAAAAACAAACATCATTATTACCCGCCAGTATATTATGTTCGCTGCTGAAAGGCCCCTCCCAATGCCCCCCACTGCTCCCGATCTTCAGCTTCTCTCATCCAACCTACACTGGCCCATCTTGCCCCAGGGCGTCCTACACGATCAAATGTTATTTTATTATCTAAATATATAAAAGGAGAAACTGACTGACTGACTGACTGACATATCAACGCACAGCCTAAACGGCTAAACGTAGGCACTTGAAATTTGGAAGGGACGAAGCTTAGGTACCGCAGAGGTGCACCAAGAAAGGAATTCCCGAAATTCCCACGGGAACGGCAATTAGCGGGAAAATTATTAACTCAAAAGAAATGTTTTGCCCAACGAAGTGGACACGGGAACAGCTAGTTATTACATAAAAAAAGTTGTTGTGAAATATATTTCCTCTTCCTTATAAACTGTACTCTCAGAGGGTGATACTGCCATGATCCGACTGGTCTCAATAGAATCTTGTTATGTATGTAATCCGGGTGCCCTGACCCCTCCGCTTACCTCTGTTCGAGGTCGTTACCCGCGGATTTTACCACACGTGCAAACAAAAGAAATTATAAAATAAAAGCTTTCTATTATGCATGAGCAGCGGCATTCTGGGGCCGATTTGAATACCATAAAGCACTTTTTTTCCCCAATGGTTAATGCACGTGTCCACCACGTGCGTTTACCATTCTTGTAGGGTTGGTGTATTTAGTATCTACATAAAGGAGCCTTAAAAACACAAACTAGTTTAAACGACAATTTAATATCCAGAAATAATAATTAATTATATATCTTCATCTATGTACAACAGTATTGTTGCGAATGAATGTCTCTTTATCTTTATTTTAAAAAATAATGTACAATGTTGCCGTAATGGATGTTTGAATTTAACGGTCACGATGACATAGGTAGTTTCAACTCAGTTGAGGCCACGCACACATAACACTGTCATGTAATGACAACGAGATAAGAACACTAATTTCAAAATCTCGTTATGTGTTATGTGTGCGTGGCCTCAACTGAGTTGAAACTACCTATACCCGCGATATTAAAACGCCTGCGTGAAATAAGGAGCAAATACGTACTACGTAGTCTTGCGCCGCAACTATTGGGAATGAAAAGGTTAGGTTATTCATTTAAGTATTACTAGCGTCCCGCTACGATTTAGTCTAGGTGTTTGTTGTCACCATCTAACCCACTACCCTGTCATGAAACAAATACTGTTCCGGATGGTAACATGAACCACTAAATTCTAAACTGATGCCCCATTCTCACTCACTCATTATTCGTGGCAATCGAGGCTAATTCGAAATGGATTCTACTTAGCTAACGTTACTTCGATTATTAAGACTGCACCGAGCAAACGTCGAGCGTCCAGTGGCTCTCATTGCTTTTATTGTGTTTTCTAATCAACTAAAGAATTTCCTTGGAATCGGTTAATGTGTTTTTGTAGTGCAAGTAAATACACAATTTATAGGATACGTAACAAACTTTAATAACAATTACCCTTTGAGTAGTCAGCTTAACGGGAAACGGTGGCCACTTTTTTCCGTTAATTTGATAACTCGAAGGTGAATTGTTATTAAACTATGTGATACACCCTATAAGTGGTTTTAATTTCTGATACAAAAACCTACCGACTAATTTCCCCTACTTTACTTTTGTAATGAGGGCGCCACTGTAAATCCGGCGTACGCTCGGCGCAGTCTTAACCCTTTATAGGGCAAAATTAGAGGAGCATCGCAGTTGAGATGACTTTATTAATACTCCTCATAATATACTGTACCTAAATGCGTTACCAACTCTGAGAACCATGATTTTGCCATAGAGACGCAAGTGTTTACGCATCGTGCGGCGTGTCGTCGAAGTCGTCATTTATTTGTAGAACAACGCAGCGGCGATGACGCACATACAACGCACAGACAGCGCTCGTGTCGTGCGGCATCCCTGATACTGGTCATTTCACCGGACGTCTTATCCCCATACAAAAGCACAACAATTCGAACACTGCTGCTTGACGGAAGGTTAAAATTCCTTGTAGTGCACAATCGCCCTAATAGTTATTTCTAAATGTTGGCACCCCTGGTACGTTGGCAGGTCATCGCCCGTGATGACGTCACGGTGCAGGCTCCTGACCGTCCCCAACTCGGATCGACCGGGATTATGCTAACAGAGTTTATTCCGGACCGTTGAACTGTGTTCTCAGTTTCAAGAAAATGCCTGAAGCTCGGCTTTAGCCATGTTTAAGAAGTCTCTTCCTCTGACGCAAACGGAGTTAAGGTGCGCCCATACCGGAGCTTAACGGTGCGTATATTACGGTGTCGTTGCGTAAACAAAAGACGGGGCCATAGTAACAACATGGCGCCGTTTTTGACGCACCGTTAAGCAGCGGTGTGGGCGCAGCATTATGGGTTTAATGTGTGTATCTGTGGCTGTGTGTACCTACCTGTGGTACCGTAGCTCTTAACCGGGTGGGCGGAATGGGATATTTGATGAGAATCAGTTTGGCTCCGTAAGTAGGGTTCGCCATTAGGCACTTGTCCTACTGCCGGCGAGCGATTGGCTAAAAACGAATAAAACATATCGTCCCTTTACTTTCTCAACTTGTTATCTGATCGAAAAGTTAGATAGAAAGAACACTCATGTTCCAAGGTTTATACAAAATATTCGATCAGATGCGATTTTCCCATACAATAGCCTAAAAATATAACTTTTAATTTTAATTGCTCAATAATTACCATTATCATTAGATCATCAACGAAGTTTTAAACTGATGTAAAGTAAACTACCTATACTGTTAAAAACGTACCTACCTAATATTCCAATCTTTTACAACTTTGTATGAAAGCAAAACATTTATTTTTCAATGAACACTGCAATTCAAATAAATAAAATGAAAGATTGATTTTCAATAGGGATAAAATGTAAGTAGGTACAAACCTCAATTTATTAGTTAACGATGATGTAACTAACAAAAAAAGGTTAAGAACTTTTTGATCCGTTGCCTAAATTCGAAAGTAATATTATTTTTGATTATAGGGAAAAAACGCAAGCTTCCGTAATTATGTGAGTATGTGACCACCACTGCATGTACAAATGCTCGTACATGGTTTATAGTTATAGGATATCCGTTGGCTATGCTCATACTTTACACATACTGTACCCTAATAAAAACACGTTAATAAAGCCAAAGTATGTATCCTAAAAGTTAATTCAACACTTGTGCAGGGTCCGTTCGGATCGCTACCACCATCTTATCCATTAACCTACCGCCAAACAGCAGTGTTCGCACTGTTGTGTTCCGGTTTGGGGATAAGACAGCCGGTGAAATGACCAGCATAGAGGCATTCCATCTTAGTCCTCAGGGTTGGCAACGCATTTGCAGTCTTGTGAATGCGAATGTCTATGGGTCACAGTTTCCACTTACCATCAGGTGGCCTGTGTGCTCGTTTGTCTTCTCTTTGCCATAAAAAAAAAAACTCTTCGGTATTCCGCACCGCCCGTATTCCCTTTTGCTTGCGCTTATTCCCCTTTGCTGACTTATTCCATTGTGCGCCATTGTTATGAAAACGCCATTTTTTCGGTGTCAATTCATCTTAGCAGCAGTCAGCGTTAACGCTCGCTGCGGCGTCAGCGGGAATAATTTATTAGCGCCTGCGCATGAGTACCCTCCAGTAGAAAGTTATTTATGCCTCCGGACACCGCTTGTGTTTTTAGCAATGCATCGAGAGTTTGTCTCTTTCTCATTGTATTCGTTTTGGGGTGTAGGGAGAAATTTAGGCAAATTCATGTTGTCGACAGCCAAAGTAGTTTTGGTAAAGCTAAATCTTTGACCAATTTACACGCATGCATTCGTCAAAGTGACTTTTGACTTTAGTTGACCGACACAAGACGATTTTTCGAGCTAACGAAATTTGACGTGGGCCTTATGAGAATGACGTAAATCCGGTTATCGTATTGTCAAAGCTATGATGGACCTTATTTGCTTAACAGTAATGGCGGCCAAGTTAAGAGCAATACGATAACATGACAAAAGGAATATGGCTTGAGCGAGTAGAAAAGAGCATTATAAGATAATCGAAATCAACATTGATTCACACACATACTCCGTACGTAGGTTTCTTTTTAAGAGAAATGAGTATTTTTATGAGCTTGTTATAACAAAAATAAATTACAACTTTAAAGTTTAATATTTCGAGATTATGCTAGTAGGGTTCTCCTATTGTAGCCCGAAAAATATAAACCCTATTTTCACTACCACTAACTTCATAAGCCCTAAAATAAAAAACCCGGTTTTTGATTTTTCCCAACTATTCATTAGCCCTAATTTTAGCATCCCGAATTTACGTTATACCTATTTTTTAGGTCCGATTCTTAATAGCCGTAGTTTTAGTTATCCGATTCCTATGAACACCGAATATTACTATACCTTACAGGTCTAAAACCTAACGTTTATTATACCTAATTATATATGTTCAGTCGCCATCAGATATATGGTAGCGGTCAAGGTGCTCAAATATTTCGGAGCAGCATTAAATTTCAATATTTTAATTACGCTAGATAAGGTCTATAATATCAGCCCATATAATTCGTCATACATTTAGGAGCAGCGACTTTTCAATAAATTCGTAACATACAATTAGGTAAAGATATCGGAACTTACAAAAGTCAAAAATATGGAAGCAGCCAGGATGATCATAAAGATCGGAACATTTATGGAAAATATACCTTAAGTCTGTGTACCTTAAGACTATAATAACAATTTTATTCAAAAGTCAACTTCCGATGAAATAGTACGAGGATAACAACTGCTAGAAGGTGTCAAGTCGACGTCAAGAATGTAGAAAACCAACAAAACAAATGTCGAACAAAGTTTGAAGTGGGAACACACTCGTCAAAAGAGTTCGCACGTGAAAGATAATTTACCAAGTAGGTTCTAGCAATCATCAATTAAAACGTGATACACGTAACATACCTACTTGAAAGTGACTTCGTTTCTCTGGGTAGAATAAAATAGCTAGGGTTTGGGGCCCGAAAAAAACTGTCAAATATAATTAAATGACGCTATAATATTATTGTTCATAAAAACGAATTCCATGTTGTACTTCTTTGAATCAAATTTGAACCCAAGACCTTGCACTTTAATAGTCAAGCAACTGTCAATCACGCCACTGAGTACTCTAACGAAATTAATTTATTGTCATTGCTATATTGCTATAAAAACATCGATTTTATAGACATTCCCCCTTACTAATAAACGTTGAATAACAGTGGAATAATTAAACACTGTTTTGTCCTTATCTGTCGAATTCTAATTTCACCATGACAGATAAGGACAGAACAATTGGCTAAGTAAAGTTTTTGGAAGATATGTATATTATATTTTTTATCGATAGTCGTCATCCTAAAGATCAAGAAATTGCGGCTCTTTTATTTTTATTTCCTCTAATATTTTAGAAATATTTTTTTTACTTATGAAGTTGACATTTGTACACTTCAATGACTGACTAGCTTGTTGCCTTCGTACTTAATGAAAAAGAAAAAAAACACTTCTATATCTGTCATTGTCAAATCAAATCAAAGTAAACAAACAATTCAATACAACGGCTATTTTCTGTTTGCTTGTGTTTCATGTGATCAGTGTTTTTAGAAATATTTTTAACGATCTCAGAACGAACTCTGGACTTTCGTTTTGCCGCTTTGCTTTAAGAGCTTTGCACGATATTTGGTCTAAGATTTATTTTCGAACCCTTTGGCACTTCTTCTTGGACACCGATTTCTTCCTTTTTCGACGACTCTTGCTCTGCTTTTTGATAGCCACGAGAGCACTTTTGAATTGTACAATCCACGCAATGAATTCAGGCAATCCCACACGGACTGTGGAAATGGAGTATTACAAAGATTTACTTGAATTTACTTATTTGAATTAAACCGTTTGTTTACTTTGATTTGATTTGACGTTGACAGATATAGAAGTGACAGTTTTTTTTTCTATTTCATTAAATACGAAGGCAACAAGCTTGTCGGTCATTGAAGTGTACAAATGTCAACTTCATAACTAAAAAAAAGATTTCTAAAATATTAGAGGAAATAAAAGTAAAAGAGCCGCAGTTCTATGATCTTAAGGATGACGACTATCGAAAAAAAATATAATTTACATCTCTTCCAAAAACTTTACTTACCCAAGGGTTTAGTTAAAATATCCTTTCAATTCGCGATAGAGACATAAATATATTTGTCACGATGACAAGTCCACACTCTTTTCGGAGCATGTCACAACAAACCACTCTGTTCTTAATTCAAATTGTTGACAACATTATTAATCGTGCGTATCTGAAACCTTATTTTAATCGGTCCACCGTAAAGTATTTTGAACTATGTGACACAGACTTAAGGTATATTTTCCATAAATGTTCCGATCTTTATGATCATCCTGGCTGCTTCCATATTTTTGACTTTTGTAAGTTCCGATATCTTTACCTAATTGTATGTTACGAATTTATTGAAAAGTCGCTGCTCCTAAATTTATGACGAATTATAATGTGCCGATATTATAGACCTCATCTAGCGTAATTAATATATTGAAATTTAATGCTGCTCCGAAATATTTGAGTACCTTGACCGCTACCATATATCTGATGGCGACTGTTCCTATACAACTGTAATTTAAAGTCGACGAAGCTCCGCTATGCGGAGCTCCTATTCCGCGTAGGTGAGGTGCTTCGCGGCTGTCGCAACTCTAACCTAACCTAACCTATGCGTGTAAAGTTGAGCTAATTGAGGGTTTGTTTTTAATTAATATTTCGTTTAAATAATAATTTGTTCAAACAGTCATTAGAGCTTATGACTATTAGGTCTATTCATCATTAGGAATAATCATTATTCGTTTTAATAATGTAGAGCATTTAATGTTTAGTACAAGTAAACATTAGGGTATATAACTTTAGATCTAGTAATCAATTAGGACATACAAGTTTGGCTGTCATGACATTTGGGCTAATGAAAATTATATCAAACATTCGTATACCTAATGAAATAAGCTTTTATGAAATTCGGTCTAGTGGGGGAGAGCCTGCAAGTAGATAGTGAGGTATCTATTTCCATTGACATGTTATTTACAACATAAAAATACCAATGCCAATGGTGGATAATTTCGTGCGTAGAAATAGACAGTTAAATCAATACTACGTTTAATAATAACCCAGCTGATCCCAGGGCCGTCTATTACCAATCACTTCGCATCCTCCGGACTCTATAAAGCTCGTCAACTGAATAGCGTTCCAATTTCCTGGTGCTTTGTCCCCGACCCCTTGTCCCGCGATTCCACCTTTCCCCAAACGCGTATCTCACTTTCAGGTGACGTTGGAACATAACCTTTAACATTTGCGGGCTTGGTTTGAATTTGGACATGAGGAATGAGTGATTTAGGGTGTTTGGAATATTTGGGGATCCTATGCCCTTTCAAGTGTGGTTCTTCATCGGAATTATCTCTGCGTATTGTCGAGTTCAGTCGATTTCGATTGCGTCACTCGGTATATATTCGACGATGCGGTTAGATCAGCTGGGATAGTTTTCAATCCAGGATTACACGCACAACTACTTAGCAGTATTAATAATAAAGTAGTCTTGAGTAAGATCGCAGTCTCAAGACATGTCAAAGTTACTGTCGTACTCAAAATCAAATATTAGGATCGAATTAAATAAACATAACGGCTAAGGGAACAAAGGCGTATAGTGCTGTTAGGCGATGGGCTTGCAACCTGTCACTAATACACTGGTAAGCATCTTAGCCTAAAAGTGCAAAATGTGGTTACAGAATTGTTAACAAATTTTTAGAGTTGTTGGTAATTCTGTAGCTCTGCCTACTCCACTCTGGGAATAAAGGCGTGAGTTTATGTATGTATGTATGTATGTATGTGAAATAAACATCCATACAACTACTAACTTAACTACAGATGGTAAGTTCTTGTGCAGGTCCGTCTGGATCGCTACCACCATCTTATCCTTCAACCTACCGACAAGCAGCAGTGTTCTCATTGTTGTGTTCTGGTGTGGGAATAAGACTACCGGTGAAATACCTAGCATAGATGCATTCCATTCTAGTCCTCAGGGTAGGCGACGCAATTGCGGTCTTAGGATTGCAGTCTTAAGATTGTAGTCTTGAGAATGCAAATGTCTGCGGGTCACAGATCCCACTTATCATCAGTAACCTGTTTTATAATGTTACAAAATACAATTTATAGGTTACAAGTTTCCATTTGATACAACCTCGACCAATGACGACCAGTGTTGCCTTCTCTATGACAACTATACCGTGACTCATTAACTGACTGACTGGCTGATGACGTGCATCTTAAACCGCTAGACCTAATGAAATTTGATGGGAATATTCCTTGGATAGGTACCTTAAAGTTCCACTAAAAAAAGATTTTTGCAATGATTTTGAATTGGGGAGAAGGAAGGCGAGAAATTAATTTACTCCTACAAAGTCGCTGGCGTCCTCTACTCTTATCGCTCCACTACACTCTCGGCGATGATCGTTGGTGGTCTGATCGTCTATAATCGGCGCGATCATCGTGCCAGCGTCAACACTATCGCCCGAAGTAGTTTGTCGAAAGGCAAGCTTACAAGATTCCCTTTGATGCGTGCCCGAAATTCCGAAAAATCACGGGTCGTAGACGATCATCCGCGATCTTAGAATACAGCCGAGTATGCCCTCTACACTATCGTACTCACCCGTAATCGTCTGTAATCGCTGATAGTCTAGAGGAGCTATTAGATTAGCGTTCATTTTTCGGTGGATGACACGAGGCCCGTGCTCGGCTTTTGTTCTCACTTTAACTCATAATAATGTATCGTACTAACACAAACTAAAGCTTGCTTTTCATTGTCTCGCTTTGAGCCGATCCGGTGCCGAGCGGTTATATCTGCGTCAACCTTTAATATTATGCCCTTAAAGACTCGAGCTCCTAACCTGTCTAGGTTTAAACCAAAAAATATTAAAGGACCTCGAAGATTCTTCCCTCGTAGATGGCTCGGTCGTTCCCGCCCGTATAATGTCCTGATTATGCGCAGACTGGGGCATAAAATTAATAATCGATTCCCGCGATCACATACATAATGTAAAATTGTAAACCAGATTTATCCGGTACCGTATTATGATTTCGATCAGAGGTTATCTCGGGGTATTTATCGGGAGTGATTCCCATCTTCCAACCTAGCCGTCCAACCCAGGTTGGATATTGGAAAATCATAGTGCAATATTTCATCCTGCCTCAGGTTGGATAGTGGGGATAATATTCTTTTTTTTTTTAGTGTGCAAAATGTGGTTACAGAATTATCAAAAAGTTTTTATAGTTGTTGGAAATTCTGTAGCTCTGCCTACCCCACTCTGGGAATAAAGGCGTGAGTTTATGTATGTGTGTATTTTTCTTCTCATCTTCCAACCTATACTTTTGTACAGTTTCAAAAAAAATACATTTAAATATTCAGACAAATGTCTATGTACTCTTCGAAGTACGTTTGTTTTTTTTATAAATATTGGTTTATTGCGTGCCAAAATTATTTTCAGTCATAATGTGTTTTAGTTCATAGGTCAATTATCGTAAGTCATAATTACAGCTTATTTTTTCGAGAACCTTTTTTTCTCTAGGTTTTTTTTTGATTGAGCTAGGAGATAAAATATATTATACATAAAAATATTAAGCCAACGTTGCAAACCTACAAATCTAGAAACAGAAAAATATGCAAACCCTGTACTGACTGTACCCTATTCAGTACAAATTGGACGATGTGTCTTGTAATTGTTCATGTGCAATAAAGAGTGTACATACATACATACGCTATGGTTAGAAATATCTAGTAATAATAATAATAATAATAATGATTTATTTGCTAAAAAGGGTTAGTAATTGGTGTTACATAAAAGTTATTCCTCCTTTTCAGCCGTTTACAAACAGCATGCAAATATGTAACATGTAGGTATAATACAACATTCAACTACAATATTATACAATATAGATCACGGAACACTATAGACTTTATCATAGGTGGCTTCTTAATCGTCATTAACTAACAATAAGTGTAGGTGCGGCCGCATATCCCTACAATTTGCTTAGTAGATAATCAATAAAACGGAATGTTATAAAGTCGGATATATGAGCCACACGCGGAGCCAATAAACGCGTGTTAACAAAAAACAATTGGTCCGTGTCAGGGCATCATTAATGTGGCAACATCGCCCGTAAATGAGCGACGTCTGTTTAATGTGCGGGCAACACTGCCGGAGTGTTATGGCCTCTAACACGGAATTAAGATAAATGACAAGTGTTTTTTTACGAAGGGAGTGGACGGAGGTGTATTCTGGATTGTGTGCCATTGTTTTTTGATATTTGCGTTATTTTTTTCTCGACTGCTGTACGGGTGGAATGTTTTTGACCCTTATGTCACATGGACATGGTTTGGGCCTGGAGATCTGTATGACAGGATTACTCCTAGTTCGGACTCCAGTCCCTCATAAATCTTTATTTATTTAAGTTCTTAGGCTTACCTATGTAAGTTATTCCCATAATATAACGTGAAAAAAACTTTTTTTTTATGTATGTATATATATGTATGGTTCTTGCTCCCTTGTACTTTACTTGGACAGTTGGCCAGATTTCGACATACGGGAGTCAGTTTTGTCTTAGTGTCACGCATATCACGGGATATTTTAATTGAAAAAATAAGCCAAAATGTCGGATAAAAAATGTGCAGTCGAGTTTTAAAAGCTTTTTGTGTATTAAGCATTACAAAGATTTCCCTCCCCTCTTTTTTGCCATATTACCTTTTTCTCCACCTCAATCTCCATTTTATCTAACTGTCACATCAAAAATAATCCTAACTTAGTGGTTAAGACGAATCGAACCACGTACGAGTATAATCTATTAAAATCGGTTAAGCGGTTTAGTACATACGAGGGAAAATAGAGTCGGACATATATACAGGTCAAACACATAACTAACTATTTAGCGGTAAGACCGCCTGTTGTATACCTATAGTTAAAATGTACTGTTCCGTGTTTTGTTTTCTTTTGGTGTTCTATAAAGAGTATTTGTATTGTATTGTATTGTATAACCCTCCTATAATAAAATAAACGAGCAAATGAGTTTAAAAACTTCACTGATTAGGAATGATTCTAATAGTGTAAGATTACCACTGAAAAGCTTCTGAAATAAAACATAAAAGTAAGGATATTTCGTGACTATGACATAAGGGAAAATTGCAAAAAAATATATTATATCGTGACGGCACCAATGATGGACACTTTTATCTGACAGGCACCATTAATTGACACTTCACACTTAATTCAAATGTCATACGGTCCTAAATTGATTATTGCAAAATTTGCAAAACAAATGAATAACCCTTATCTTCTTTAAAATAAGAATCAAGTGTCCATTATTGGTGCCTTGTCCATTACTGGTTCCATCACCATGCTCAATACTAACACAAACACTGGTAGAAATCGCTGAACATACATACGGGTTAAATCTATAGCTTTATAGCTGCTCTATCAACCCTAGGCGAGTCGACATAGATTTTTGGGACACCTGAGAGCGCGGACAACATGCATTACGCTAATTATCGTTTCTATTCGTTTAGTTTTTAAACCAATCGCGTCACTGGCACATCACGTGACTTTTTGTAGGTATCGCGTCATCTACCAGTGACGCGATTGGTTTAAAAACTAAACGAAGAGAAACGCTAGCTAGCGTAGTGCACTTTGTCTGGGCCCTCTATATTTAAGAGATGAAACTGACTGGCTTATTGATCAACGTACAGTCACGAGATTTAATTTGGTACCCGCACCTTAGGTTCAAAGTCAATCTGACATTTTACAACAATAAAGTTGAGTTTCCTAAAAGTTGACAATGACTTGACATATCTAATGACATTGTTGACTTCAAGCATATTTTTCTTGAAATGGGTCCCAAATTAACGCTTGTGACCGTACAGCCCAAACGGGTGGACCTAGGGGTGCACTAAGAAGGGATTTTTGGAAATTCATCCCCTAAGGGGTTAAAATAGAAGGAGTAAGCAAACCAATTCCGTACAAAGTCTCATTCATCCTGTAGTTACGATATAGTTTTCATATCTTTCGACTTGTGTCCAGAATAAGTCTCCCTTGTTATTGGATTAACTACCCATTAACCTGCTTCTTTCCTTTTGCCGAAATGTGTGTGTGTGTGTGTGAGTGGGGCGTTGTCGCTGTCATAACAACTCGAGAAGGTGAAAAAACTTGTTACGAAAACACATCAATTAATTAGTGAGTCATTTGTTTTTACACGATTATATAGGGTGGAGCAAGAACGTGGGATATATTTTTTTCATTACACTTGCACGTAAACAGTATCTAAACATACAGGTTAACTTGGCCGTAATGCCCTATATAAAACCAGTGAGCTTTCTTTTTGTCATGAAACCCAAGGTCGGTAAGTATTTTTTTTTAAATTTATAGTTATTGCACAACACACAGGCCATGCTAGTTCAAGTAAGGAGTTTACACGCATTTGAAAAAAACTTATAATGTGATCTAAACAGGAATTTCATTGTAATCTCGCTACATGTTACTTAAATACTTAACTAAAGTTCTTAATAATCGATTTTAATACTTTTTTTGCATCAAAACGTCGTTTTTTTTTATTTTCTTTACACTCCGTCATGGCTGTATACCTACGTAAATATTTACCCTTAACGTTTCTGAACGAAACATTTGTATAATCTGGGGTGTGGGCAAAAAGCCAAAATTAACAAAAAGACGTTTGTCTTAATTTTACTAATTGAACATTGACTAAATAAGTTTTTCTGCCCTATAATTTTATTTATTGACTCGCAAATGTGATGAAAAACATTGTATGTTTCACTAGAGCCTCGATCGTAATTCCTTATTTACCGCCCTTAATACACAATGTACTATTATCTGCATCCATATCATAACTTTCCTATAATATTTTCTGAAACGATAAGGAAATGGTTTATATTAAGAGACATGTATATGTGGTTGTATTTTAATGTTAACATTAAAGTATCGCACGTCATTAAAGTATCGGTTATCCATGTGGTTGCATCTTAATGTTCACATCGATGACCGGTACTTTAATGTAAACATTAAGATACAGTCACCTTAAGATACAGGGCAACCACAGATAGGTACAGGTTTCTCACTTATAGAGAAAAACTTATGATATGCATGTAGATAAAGTCATGTATACGACTGTACACATAATTAGGCATTAAAACACTCATTATAGTCTTGAGATTGCAAATGTCTACATTCTGTCTACTCCATGCAGTAGAATAATGTATGTAGGTATGTCAGTATGATCATATCATGTTCAGGTTATTATCAATTAGGCAGCAGGACCTTTTGCGGGTGGTAGGACCTTGTGCAGGGTCCGTCCGGATTGCTACCACCATCTTATCCATTAACCTACCGCCAAACAGCAGTGTTCGCATTGTTGTGTTCCGGTTTGGGGATAAGACAGCCGGTGAAATGACTAGCATAGAGGCATTCCATCTTAGTCCTCAGGGTTGGCAACGCATTTGCAGTCTCAGGATTGCATTGCAGTCTTGTGAATGCGAATGTCTATGGGTCACAGTGTCTACTTACCATCAGGTGGCCTGTGTGCTCGTTTGTCTTCTATATGCCATAAAAAAAAAAAGGTCTTCTATCGATAAGGTCGAACGTAGATCACTGCGTAATTGAGAATGAACGCGCTGAAATGTGCTTTGTACGCTCTGACAGGACTACTTAAACTCGCTGGTTTGCCGCGTTCACTCGCCGTTTTTAAGAGAATACCACCCCATGAAAAACAAACTATCCTATTGATGGATATTTTTGTCCCCTGGTGGAATTTTTGCTTTACATTTCCATGTAACCTTCGTCAGGTCAGTGCACCTCATTATGTGGGACCTTGGCGCCGCCGGGGCGTTTTTGTTGAGGAATAGAGAAATACCTACTTTACAAAACTGGCCAAGCGCGAGTCCGATTATGCATCTGTAGTTCTTGACTTTTATTAAGACACTAGCGACCCGCCCTCGCTTCGCTTCGGTATATGTGAGTTTTTTCTGTAACACCCGAACACAAAACAGAATTCATTATATATATAAACCTATCGTGGAAAATCGTAGAGATCCATACAAATCGATAGACAAGTAAATAAACCAATTTAGTATTATTGCTCTTTAAACTGGGGTATTACCGGAAAAGGGTACAAGCCGACTTAATTCTTAATAAAAAAGGGTGTACACATGAACGGAGTATACTGGATTTAGACCCGTTTTCACATGATCACAAGACTTATAACCTTTTTCACTAGGACCCCGTTTAATTTACTTTTGAAGGTCGAGCATAATAGTTATAACGTATTATCCGCCTTAATTATAAACGTAGAATAATCGTGGGGTTGCTAAACCATGCTTTGTCCTTATCTGTCACTGTGACATTTGAATTTGACAGACAAGGACAATGCATGATTTGGCTACCGCACGGTTATTCCACGTTTATAAGTAAGCCATCGTTGCAACCTAACCTAATCTTCATTTGTATTTTTATTTAAAATAGTTTTTATTACCAATGCTTTTAATGATAAAAATTTTGGTACCTTAACTATAATATAGTTTTTAGGGTTGGGTTGCGTGGTCAAACCCGATAAGTCGATATAACTTGTTGTGTCAAAAAGAACATTAATGAATACAACAAAACAATTGAAATTTGAATAAACAATTAATTTGATTTATCGGGTTTGACCACTCGGGTTAGTATCAAGTGGTCAAAAACGCAAGTGGTCAACGGCATCAACTCACCTAAAAATCATGTGGGTAAATTTGCAAATAGTCGAATACGTAATCGGTCCATGAAGCAACTCGTCACAAAATTATTTCGTCTACTGTCATATTATCAACTCGTCACAAATATATGTGGTCTAAATAGCTGGTCGCGAACAAAGCAACTCGTCATAAATGCATGTGATCTAAATAGCAGGTCGCGAGCAAAGCAACTCGGTGTGGAGTGTGGTGCAGGATATGAAATATGATTTTGTAATGTAATGTGTTCATTTCAAATTGCCTTTAGATAAATAAAGGAATACTAACAACCCTGTTTTTTCTTAAGCATAAATAAATAAGTGAAAATAAAAAACATTTCTCTCAACAGTTTATAATTGTTAATATGACTTAACAACGAAACAAAAACAACTTCCATAAAAAACTAAAATAAATATTTTGCTCTTACGCGTCGTTACACAATTTTAATAAGCCTAGGAGCCTAAAAATGTTTAGATGTTAAAATTTTTCTTTATGTCAGACATCATTAACAAAAACTCGTGTGCTGAAATTCTCCCCTGTTCCAAATTGTTTAATTGCTCCTTATACCTGGCATTAAATATCTTATCTTTCCTCTTTCTGTTGTTAGAATTGAACAAATTCATTCTCAATCGATATTCAGTGTTAAACGATTTATAAAATTTGTGACGAGTTTGCTTTATTGGCCAAATACTTTTTAACCTATTTACGAATTCGTCTAGATGATCTTAAGAAGAGTAGCTAAAGAGACCGGTTACATATCGGACAAACTACTTATTTGTCCGGTTGATTGATGACGAGTTGCTTCATGGACCGATTACGTATTCGACTATCTGCAAATTTACCCACATGATTTTTAGTTGAGTTGATGCTGTTGACCACTTGCGTTTTTGGCCACTTGATACTAACCCGACCACTCAACCCTCGATATGTTACTATGTGTCATACATAATCTTAGCCATTTTGTAGATTATTTACCCTTCTAATTTTTAATGTTTTAAGTCACTCTTGAACTTTTTCCTCTTTTTAAATTGACAGACCCTTTGTTTTAAAGTGGTAGTTTTTTTTTGCTATAGATTTAAAATTAGCTTTTAAAAATCTATCCAGCATTCCTACTTCTAAACTAGGTATTAACAAAGGAACCCTGAAAATATGAACTAGCTGTAACCGCAAATATCACCCACAGCTCAAGTTCTTACAGACTACATTCCCCTAGCCAACACAGCAACATTGTTGACAATGTTCTAAACACATTTACAATTTAAAACGCTTCCAAGGATAAGCCTGGTGTCGATCCCCGCCAAAGTGTATGGAACATTTAAATGTATTCGGGAACTTAATATTGCTTTTTCCGAAGTGTTACTGGGCGACTAGTTTTATTACCCCACTACGACGAAGGCAAAGAGGACGGTTATGACTTTAGCAGTTTTATTTTTAACCCGTGTAGTTGCCGGGTTAGGTTAGGTGCCACTCCATGTCTTCCCGTGGATGTCGTAAGAGACGGCTAAGGGAATAGAATAAAGGCGTATAGTACTGTTAGGCGATGGGCTTGCAACCTGTCACTAATACACTGGTAAACATCTTAGCCTAAGTGTGCAAAATGTGGTTGGAGAATTATCAACAAATTTTTAGAGATTTTGGTAATTCTGTAGCTCTGCCTACCCCACTCTGGGAATAAAGGCGTGAGTTTATGTATGTATGTATGTATGTATGTGTATGCAGTTTTATTTTTAATTAGTATGCGTGTGGTTCCCTCGCAGTATAATTATCCATCACAATATGATAGATACACTAAGTTATACATATACAGTGTGTTACGGGCATGCGGGCATTTATTAAAACTGGCGATAATATGTTGCTTTAGCAATTGTTTGTAAGTATTATCAATCAAAAAGCAATTAAAATAACTTTACCATTAATTTTGTTAGATTTTTTTCATGTAGTGCATGTGCTGCGTGGTCATCGTTATCAGTATCGCTGTTGCTTAGTACAAGGCATGTCGTGGTACGGGGACAGATCATAATAATCAAAGTATCCGTCGACTGTCATGTACACTTGTCAAATTGCTGTGCTTTACATTGCTGGCAATAAAAATTTAGTTGAAAGTTAACCAAGCCTGAAAATTTGTTTATTAATTAAATTTATGTCGTAGTTACGTTACAGATATGCGTTATTTTAACCTACTTTCAAAAAGCCAGGGTGCTGGTAACACACTGTATATAATAATATTAAAGTGTACAATAGTGGTTACATACATACATATTTTGACAAGGTGTGTTTTTACTGTCATTAGCTTTGTCTTAGTGTTCCGCGTATATGTTACGTTATATAAAACAACAGACCACTTACCCTATAGACTCCGCTTCGGAACAGTTTGTCTAGTATCTCATTAAGCCAAAATGGCGGGGCGCGGGGGGCGGAAAGTGCACCGTGATTGGCTAATTCAAAGTCAACGAATAATCAAGTGTGCGCGTCGTGGTGCGCGCCAATAGAACCATGGCAACCAATTAGTGTTCTGTGAGCATAAGCATGGCTTACGGGGGCGCCTTTGTATGCGGAGTCTATAGGGTAAGTGGTCTGTGTATAAAACACATCATGGCAGATTTCACTTGCAAAACAATGCTTAGTCCAAATATTTTGCAATACTAATATTATAAATTGGTAAAGTTTGTGAAGGGGTATTAATCTCTGGATCTATTAAACCGATTTTGAAAATTCTTTTACCAATAGAAAGCCACGTTGTTTGTGAGTGTGCCTGTATATTAACGCATTACGCACCCTATTTTTACCCTTTAGGAGATGAATTTCCAAAAGTCCGTTCTCAGTGCACCCCTAGGTCTCATAAGGAACCTATGTGCCAAATATGGAATCTCTAGACGCAGCGGTTTGGGCTGTGCGTTGATATGTCACTTAGTGAGTTACATACATACATTAAATCACGCCTGTTTCCCAGAGGGGTAGGCAGAGACCACTTCTTTCCACTTGCTACGATCTTGACAAATTTCTTTCGCTTCTTCCACATTCATACATCGAGTCATGCACGCAGCCGGCCCTTTTCTTGACTCGAAAAAGTACGCCTAGGGCGGCCCCTTTCGACCCGTCCACTCACTTTCGATCTTTCGTCAATCTTCTTTCATCCATCCTTTCCAAATAGCCCAACCATCGAAGCATGCCCTTTTCAATCTTAGTCACTACATTTTCTTTTATTCCACATCAGTTTTATTCAGTGACTTAGGTTTACCATTTATATAATATATATATATATATATATATCATAGTTATTGTATATAAAAGTAATGGTGCAGCGATAAATTATGTGTTAAGGGCGCTGCGCGGACTGGAAATAATATAAAAAAGAATCACATAAAAATGAAAATTGCGTTATTTCTTACAATAAGCGGTGATTTCTCGCTGCCGAACGACTTACTCCATCAAATTTCCGGCCCAACCATGCTCCTTTCACGGCCAACTTGATTTTTCCTATCAAAAGTTCTCCTTAACAAAATGGTGGTTTATGATTTTGTTGTTTGATTTTCCCCGGACGGAAACGGAAGTTTGAGCAAGTTCACCTTTATTACGGATGTAATATGAAGGGAAAGTTTACCGATTTAATTTGTGTTTGGTTATTGCTATATTTGGTGTTATTGTTGGTTGTTATAAAGGAGTTTGGAGTTAGGGTCAA
Source organism: Acleris laterana (assembly GCA_963966035.1). NCBI lineage: Eukaryota > Metazoa > Arthropoda > Insecta > Lepidoptera > Tortricidae > Acleris > Acleris laterana. The sequence continues at coordinate 645,834 of OZ014451.1, forward strand.
CGATTCTACCAAATAACTACAAGGACAATGGATTATCAACGAGTTTTTCATCATATTTTATTTCTTAATCACTGTACTCGTACAAACTATTTAGGTGTGATGACAAGCGTACGAAGCACGTACAATTACAATACAGTTCAAATTAAATTGCACAGTGGGCCTTATGAGGTTAAGGCCGATTTTTCAACTTCCAAATAACACTTTCTGCCAGATACACTTAAGCTCCGTCTTTTCAAAATCATTGGATATTGTTGTGTGTATATTGAATAACCTATTCGGCATGCAATTTGAGAAGAATTGTATCTAAATATATTCAAACTGGAGAAGAAATTAATTGGAGTTTCCTTTACAGGGTGGACACGCATTACGAGATTTCTTCAGAAAGGTTGGTCACGCCCCCTGGAGAAACGTCGAAGAGAAAACCTTAGCCGTTCTGGCTGTAAACCACCCAAGTTACAAAAAAATTACATAAAGTTTATATTATCTACATGTCAGCTTATTTGCATAGTCGAAAAAAAACTTGCAAGAAAAACAATAGTAATATAATAAGACCGTTTCATATTTTTGACGGAAATGCTTAATATTTTCTAAAAAAAAAGAATTCGCGTTTTTTTGCAATAAAATGACTGTTAAGACACATACCTACTGAGTAGCTAGTTTAATTACGAATATTGTCAAACTGGCCTACGGTTCATACAAGCTGATGTAAGGTAAATCTTTTATAAATATTGTATAATCTGCTAAATGGCATTACAATTGGTTTGTTATAATATTATGTAGTTTTATAACAGTCTTAGGTACAGTCAGCATCAAATATATTGAATCATACAAGGTGCTCCAAAAATATTCAATAAATTAAAACCTCGATATTATCATAGCATGTCCGACTTATAGTATAGTTGTTTTCTAAGATGTCCGGTCCGAAGGATCATAAAGAGCTCATCTTGAGCAGTTCAGAATGAAAAGAAATATGTAAAATATAATCAGCACCTTCCGTTCTGAACGAAATAATAGAGACATTATGACTAGCATAGAGGCATTCCATCTTAGCCTCAGGGTTGGCAACGCATTTGCAGTCTTAGGATTGCATTGCAGTCTTGTGAATGCGAATGTCTATGGGTCACAGTTTCCACTTACCATCAGGTGGCCTGTGTGCTCGATTGTCTACGCGATGCCATAAAAAATAATAATAATAATAATAATAAGGTTCAGGTTGAAATGGCAACTGCAAGTATGAATATGTCGCCGCCGGAGCTTACCCAGGTAGCCGGCTCGTGAGGCGTTTGACAAAGGCAGCTACTGTTTTTAATGTCAAGCTATTACAACTTGAACCAGTTTAGTACGGAATTGTTGTTGAATCAGATTTTTCCCATCTGTCTGTTTCCCACTTTTGCCGTCTTATTACCAGAGATCGGGCGAGATGGCGTTATTACTCGCAATAATGTCGACATGACTCTTATTACAATCAACATTCAATTCTAGGCAAGAATACAATTACTTTAATTTAATTAAAATCTTTGGAGTCATGTGCACATTATTGCGAATAATGACGCCAGCTTGTCCGTTCTCTCCTAATTACAGGCGAATAAAGTGCAAAGTGACAACAAACTGTCGAATCCAGGTATTTTTGAGCACTTTGTTTTATGATCGGATATACATATTTAATGATTACTGAACATTTTCTATTCTACGCCGTAAAACAATATTGCTTTTGCCGTGTTATGGTACGGTCACGAGCGTTAATTTGGGACCCATTTCAAGAAAAACATGCTTGAAGTCGTCAATGTCATTAGAGATGTAAAGTCATTTGTAACTTTTAGGAAACTCAACCTTATTGTTGTAGAATGTCAGATTGACTTTGGACCTAAGGTGGGTACCAAATTAAATCTCGTGACTGTATTTACCTCGGCTGCCATTACTGTCAGGTAAATACGAGTTATCGTAACGATGACGATACGATAACATGTGAAAAGCAACATGGTTTTACTCTATAGAATAGAGGCCTTGCTGTAAAGTTATTATTAGTGTCTCATATTTTTTTGTTAATTTAAGATCAATATAGTATTTTTGATTTTTTTGCAATTATTGTTTACCTAAATCTATCATTCTTTAATATTCGTGTAGTAATCAATTAGAGCATAGTTTAAAATAAAATATTTTGAATTTGATTCTTTCAATTATTATCCTCATAGGCCATGCCATAAGCATTAACGTGTGCAGTCAAGGTCATCAATATGCATAAACCGCAAAGTCTCAAAAGTATGTACACAGGCCTTATTACTATGGCAATAAGGGCAATGTGTACATATTTTTGCAACTTTGTGTGGATATTTATTTTTAACCTTGACTGTACCTATAGTTCGTCGATGGTATCAACAAGGCCGTACAGGGGGGTTATTATGACATAGCAATGCAGTTCTGTTTACGCTGAGAGAAAAGGACAGAGCTATATAGCTGCTATAGCTCCGTCCTTAACGCTCACCGTAAAATAAACGTCATAGCCACGTCATAATAACCCCCCAGATGTAGTGAATAATCCTTTCCCATCGTTTTTTGTCGGATATGTTCGTATTTATCTAGCTTTCTCAATTAGCTTCAGTAGCCATCAATATGCCAACTGAAAAAACAAGATAAATACGAAGTTATCCGACCAAAAACGATGGGAGAGGATTATTCACTACATCAGGACATTTGGGTTTAATATTATTAGGGCCAAGTCATTCACAAGTCATAGGAAACTCAACATTATTGCTGGAACTAAATCTTTAAACTTATCATAATGACATAGACATCTACATTATTGTTGTTTGACTGTACGTCGGGACGAAGGTGCCCCTGGTTGCCATCCATCATGGAAGACAAACACCATCCGTCTTGTGTGATAGCTCTGTCTCGGCAAACGGGGCGATCTGAAAGGGTTCTCGTACAGAATTGGTCGAACATATTGCTATTATGAGCGAAAATATAAAATCACATAAAATGCGTCACAAATGTACTCGAAACCTTAAGACTGCGCCGAGCGAAAAACGCATCGTCTGATTCCAAGGGAATTCTTTACTTAATTAGAAAACACAATAAATAGGGGTGCAGACTCGTGGTCACACGAGGTCGTCACACCACTGCTATTCGACGGAGCCTTGCCTGAGGCAGGGCTCCTATTTCTGAGCGATTTGCCCTTCGGGCATCTAAAGATACCTAACGAACCTAACCTACCTACTTTTGCGGAATAAGAATGATTTCTGCCGAATTTCCGACCAAAGCGAATAGCAGTGGTGTGACAATCTGGTGTGACCACGAGTCTGCGCCTAATAATAGCAATGAGGGCGCCACTGTACTTCCGGCGTACGCTCGGCGCAGTCTTAAAAACAAAAATTATGTGAAGAAAAACAATCTCTTCAGGGCCGGCATTGTCAACGTTTCGATAGCTCTTATTTACTTGACAGTAATGGCGAAAGAGTTAAGAACCATTTCTTAACCGGTCAAATACGAAATCGTTTTTACCGCCTTGAATAGAGGCAACATAATCAAACGCCTCATTTTTCGGACGCACTTTTCTGTCAGCGTACAAAGAACACGTCGCAGTTTATTAAAATAATTTTCGACGTCTCATTCTACTTTTATGACGTACGTCTTTCCCCGAACGTATTAGCTTCTTTCCGACTTCCTATCAATTCATTAAACCCAACCTTTCTCACAAAGGCCCATTGATCCCCCATGAAATTCGGTTTTACATCAGCGAAGTATGTCAAAAACTCCGCGGCAATGGATTCATAATAAATAGTCGCCCTTTGTGTTTGAAACTCGTGAGGGTCCCGCACAAATTATTGCCCCACACAATGGGGAAAAAATTATTAGACCCAAATCCAGCATTCACTTTGATGGGGCCTTTTAAAAGGCACGATTTCTATTCATTGCCCTTAGAAATTGAAAGAAAATATGGAATTATTTCCCCGCTCTTTGATGTACGTGTTTGAGATTGAAATGTATCCTGCTTTAGATTAGCTTGGCTTCGGGAAACCACCGCGGGAAGAAATATTCAATATGCGGATTGGTAATTGTTTACTAAGCGTTGAAAACCGTAGAGTACCTAGTGAGTACTTTTTTTTTTTTTTTTTTTTTTTTTAATGTTTATGGTCTGGACTCTGGTCCTTTAAGCCACAGATTATGTAATGTTTTTTATTTAGGTTGTTATAAATTGTTTGTGTCACCTTCCGTGCTGCCACCGAGCGGTCTCAACGGAAGACCAGCTGGCACATGCTGAGTTGGGACCGTTTCACAACTTTTTTTTTCATTATATGTGTTTTCTTTTTTTCTTTTTAAGTGTGTTGTTGTGAATAAATATTTTTATTATTATTATTATTATTAAAACGTTAATGTTGTATGTAAAGAGGGTATAGAAAATAGAAATAGAAATGTTTATCGTCGTTGCCATGCAATAAGACTTACGGCGGCACTCGTCAGTGAATGACTTTTAAGTCGTACCTTACTGCCGCACTCAGAGACGTCAATTAAATTAATTGCTAGTTTAATGACGTGTTGTCTTCCATTGCTATAGCAAAAAATGTGACTCAATTTTTGGTTTCGGACCGTTCCATCCGTTTCCCAAAACACCCGTTCCCAAAACATCCGTTCCCATCACTACCTTTTCCTAAATAATCCGTTTCCCGATATAAATGTTTCCCAAAATGTTCTTCTGCCAAAAGATACGTTTGTCTTGATATCCGTTTCCCAAAACACCCGTTCCCAAATCATCCGTTCCCATCACTACCTTTTCCTAAATAATCCGTTTCCCGATAAGTATTCTACTCAAATGGTACGTTTGAATTAATATGCTGATGCCAACTATATTATTAAAATAGACTTGATGTTATGACAACCGGGTGTTTTGACACTTTGATGCCATGAGAAACGGGTCTTTTGGGCATACGGGTATCATGAGAGTCGGATTTTTTGGCATACGGATGTTATGACAACCGGGTGTTTTGACATACTGATGTTATGAGAAACGGATCTTTTGGCCTATGGTGGATTTAGGAAACTGTTATTTTGGAACGGATGTTTTGGGAAAGGATGTTTTGAGATTTGGATAGAACGGTCCGAAACCCAATTTTTATCTAAACTTTGTCACGCGATAAACGCAGCCATGTTAGGGCTCCTGGATTCTGTTCATAACAAAACGATTATTTTAAACACTCCACTTGACTCTGTTATTACTAAAACATTGGCATTTTACGACACAAAATACACACGACGTTATCGCCCGCCATTTTCAAAACACGACACAGTTATTATAACCTAAAAACGTTGAAAATACATTTTTTCGATTCTTTGCAATAATATTTGATCAGGGTGTTTGTCTATTCGTATTTCGCGATCTCTCGGGTCCTGGGAACCGTCAAGTGCGCCTCGTTAGACCGATTGATAAGGACCCCTAAAAGGCCCCGGCAAAGACCCCGGCGGATATACAATTTCCAAGGATAAAAATATATTTTGGACCGAAATCTGGCAACACTTGCTCTCTTTCATTATGGCTATAAACCCAAACGTACTAATTCACCATGACTACTCGATAATCACGTACTTTTAAAGATCAGGGGGGTTATTATGACATAACTATGTAGTTCAGTTTACACTGAGAGAAAAGGACAGAGCTATAGCAGTTATATAGCTCTGTCCTGTACTCTCAGCGTAAACAGAACTGCATTGCTATGTCATAATAACGCCCCAGGGGGCGTAATATGGCTGCGTTTATCGCGAGACAAATTTTGGATAAGGCATCCGTCACCTTCTGACACGTAAATAAATACACGTGTCAGAAAGTGACAGATGCTTCATCCACATTTGACACGCGATATAGACGCAGCCATACTAGACCCACAGGCAATGATTTGTGAGCTGTCAAATATCACTTAAGCTGCCATCAAAAAATCATCATCATTAATGAAAAAGAAAGTGACAGGAGTCCTAATAGGATATTAGTGCTAATGCTAATGAACGTTTATGTAACTAGTTGTAACTGCCGCACTCAGACACGTCAATTAAATTTAATGCTTGATTAAAGTTGCTGCTGGCACTTTCTTTGCTATAGTAATAGAATAAGACAACACGTCATGAAACAAGTATTAAATTTAATTGACGGCTCTGAGTGTGCCAGTGAATCACATTTAAAAGTTAGTCTCTAATGAAATGTAGAACAACAAAACTCATAACCTCATAAGTAATTTCTCTGTCTCTTAGGTGCCCGTATAACTAAATTCCTCGCGTAAAATTACAATACTTGTCCTTAAACGAGTTCCCGCAAAATAATTAGTGTGTCCTAATGGTGGTATTAACTGGAGAATCCCATTCATAAATAGAAATATGAGGTCGTCCCAAGGGTGGGGGTAATGGTTACCATGTAATATTACCACAGATAGTCGCTTCGTTCAGTGGTACAGTCGACAAAGAGATCCACTACTTTACTTTAAATAAAAAATGGTTGCCTGTAACGTCGGTTTACGGACGATAATCTTACGTAATAACTAGGGTTACGACTTTTGGTAGCATATCGTGGTTCTAGAATCCATGGAGTCGGTATTTCCTAATTATTATAATAGGTACATGACAGTTTGATTTTGATCTTCACTATTGTCATATTTCAAAATAAACTAAATACTTACATGTTTAGTTTGGTTTATATATACCTACCTACTAACATTTGCTTGTTTTCCAGCAGGGATATCTTCCATATCATAATGAATAAATGAATTTTGAAATATTAAAGTAATGGAGGTCAAAATCAAAGTGGTACGTATTATAATAAATAGGAAGTAGCTACTCCATGGATTCTAGAACCACGATATGCCACGAAAAGTCCTAACCCTAGTAATAACGTCAAAAGAAAACACATGATCCGAACGCTTAGCCCAATCGTGCCTCTCTGTCGCTTGTTCCGCGTTTTCTCTTGCACGCTCGTCTCACGCGGAACGTGACAATTTTTCGTGCGTTTTTATCGATTTAAAACACGTTATCACGTCAACAAAATAATATCTGGGGACAATGTCACACTTTACCTAGTCCCAAACTAAGCTCTAGGTTTGTACATTCACGAGATTTAATTTGGTACCCACCTTAGGTCTAAAGTCAATCTGATGTTGTTCAACAATAAGGTTGAGTTTCCTAAAAGATGCAAATGACTCGACATCTCTAATGACATTGACGACTTCAAGCATATTTTTCTTGAAATGGGTCCCAAATTAACGCTCGTGACCATACTATGGGTGCTGGACCACGATAAACTTACTTATATAGGGAAATATATACTTAAATACATAAAAAAATATTCAAGACACAGAAACAAATATTCGCGCTCATCACACAAATATCTTAATCAGGATTTGAACCCAGGACCGCTAGCTTTGACATTACTAACTAGGCCAACAGGTCGTCGTTATTGCATTGTAATAAGGCCGCAAACTGGATACATATATTTACATAGTCGACTGTACACAGTGGCACACTCTAGGGGTTAAAAATTTACGTTCTCAATATTGTTTTCGATCGTTTTCTTCATTGCTATGTTTTCTTACTTTCTTCCCTTTCTGTTCTTGTCAAAACAAGAATATAACAAGAGTAAGCGAATTTCAAACTAATAAAACTTACGAGTATATTGTGATGAATATAAAGTGAATGCCTTTAGCCTATTTTACTTCAATATTATTACGTTGATGACGTTATAGAAGCTCAAGTGAATAAGAAATACCATGACGTCAACAATGTGATTACAATAAAGAAGAAAAATTGGTTGAAACAAAGTGGAAGGCCCGGGGCTCCATAGTAGGCTCGGTAAAACGGTCTTATTTACCTTTAGCTCTTATTTACCAGTAATGGCGATAATATGGCAAAAGCAAAATGGTAACGCAATAAGCGTTGCATATTTTATATTTTGATGAATTTAGCTACGAGAAGCTCTACGCCGTAGCAGCCTCTACGGAGTGAAGCACTGTAGCTACCCGCTACGCTACACGTCGGCCATTTTGTAAATAAGTAGTTTCGCGGCAAATTGCAGTTTGTACTCGCACAGGGTTGACACTTCGTGACCCAGATGTGGGGCAACCCTGCATGGCTTGTTTATTGTGTTTACTAGAGGAGTTTCGTAATATTTTAGTATGTGTACGGATGCGAGACTTGGACCAACACACCAGAAAGCCTTTTTGGTGCGTGGTCCTACTGCGTAATACTAACTAATGGTTTCTATTTAAATATCAAATTAACAGGGTCGACGGAGCTAGCTTCCGCGGAGGTCCTATTTCTGGGCGTTTTGGCCCTCTGGGCCAGATGCAGGGCTAACATAACCTAAACCTACCTCATATTTATAATACTAGTTTTGAGGCGAACTGACCAGGATACGTTTGGGCACGTTTTCTGACACGAGAGTTACCTAATATTTATTGCAACTTAAAATGGTGGGTAAAGTAGTGGAAAGCGAGCTGTCGGCCGAAGTAAGAAGTCCGGAGGGGCTATTGCTTAATGCACTCGCAATCGCAATTGTTTTCATTTTGAAAATCGGAGGCTTGTCTGCATAGAAAAAGGAAAATAATTGTTCCGCTTTGAAGCCAATTGAGATTGCGAGTGCGTTAGGCAATAGCGACGCTGGTTGAGGAGTTGATTTTGCGAGTGGACCGGACTCACATGTGCTGCTGAGCTGTTCCGTCTCGCAAAAGACAAGGATCAATGAGTTGACCAACCTTCACTTCACCAGTAATTGGAGAGGCGCCAGAAAAAGATGCTTAATGTATTTGATATTAAGTTTTTAACTCAGCCGCCATTGTCAAGTAAATAAGAGCAATCCGAGCTATTCAAACAGATAACAGGTCAAAGACGACATGGTTTTAATAGAATAGAATATATATTAACGCACACATAAGAAAAAAAAACAATATAAAAGAAAATAAAATAAAAAGGAAGACATTACGTTGAATAGGACCCCTCCCAGCATTGTGCCGCAGTGGACCTGCGGCGCTGATTTTCAGAGGGACCCTGACTTAAAAAACTAACTAAAAATGACACATTAAACAGTTAACAGGTAACATTACAAACACTAGCACACAATTTTATACATAAAAAAAAACAATTCACGCTTAAAACGTTAACAAAGACTAATAGACTATTTTGTGTGGCAACACCAGAACAACACAACCGTTTCCTGTTGGATCGTTGCAAGCGACGGCCAGTTTTATTTCAAATGTATGGATTATGCATACTACCTACCAGTTTCATAAATTCCAAAAAAATTATATACGCAACATTCCTAGACTTAACATTAAAAAAAACACCACCTAGAATCCCGGTGGAGGGTTCTATTGTTTCCACTCATTATAATTATCTCTCATAATTATTTACAATTCGTAGTGACAGATTTAAAGGGTGATGGCAAATTTTGTATGGGCCCCGTGCCCACCCTCAAACCGTCCGTCCTATGTTCCTCCGTCTTTATGTTCATTAGGACCAAAATACCGATTTAATTACCAAAATCGATGGTAACTTTTTAATGAAAAAATCTTTCAAGAACCAAGCAAGGCAAGAATGTGTTCATTTTGAAACAAATTACATACATACATACATACATAAACTCACGCCTTTATTCCCAGAGTGGGGTAGGCAGAGCTACAGAATTACCAACAACTCTAAAAGCTTGTTGATACACATGAATTACATACGATACGATTACAATTTTCGAAGAAAACCCCATACATATGGCGATCCTCGCCATAGTAAAAATTCATCGTGTTGCCAAGATCTATAAATTGACACATTTTTCATTTCTGTTAGTGGGTGGGGTAATTTTTTCCCATCGTCCTTTACATCATATTTTCAAGCAATTGTTTGTAAAATCTAGTCTTTCTTACTCTTATATTCCGGTGGCATGTCTTGATCGCATGACGTACACACACTGAGTTATTCCTCTCACGGCAGACGCTCCTTTCGCCGTAAAACCGAGCAATATGCGCCCTACGCATTCCACTAGATGCCGTGCAATATAGATGTGTCGCATTGCTGTTACAAGGGATGCCCTTGCTGGCTTGCCGGTTACCTGACGGTGCTCTTACACTGGCAATCACTTGAGAAATAATTGTCCGTACTGACAACTCATTATCACTACATAGTATAAAACAAAGTCGCTTCCCGCTGTCTGTCCCTATGTATGCTTAGATCTTTAAAACTACGCAACGGATTTTGATGTGGTTTTTTTTAATAGATAGAGTTATTTAAGAGGAAGGTTTTTGTGTATAATAAACTCTGCTTTACGTACGGGTGTTACAGAAAACTCACATAAACCGAAGCGAAGCGAGGGCGGGTCGCTAGTACTATCTATACTAAATTAACGACACGTTAGCCTAGTTGGTAGTCACCCTGCCTACGAAGCCGGCTAGTACGTCCAAAAATGTAGTCTACAGATGTAGTGAATAATCCTTTCCCATCGTTTTTGGTCGGATAACTTCGTATTTATCTTGCTATCTCAGTTGGCATATTGATGGGTACTGAAGCTAATTGAGAAAGCTAGATTAATACGAACATATCCGATATAAACGATGGGAAAGGATTATACACTACATCTGTACCACCCTACGGTTGAAGTTCATTTGCACGACATGATACTAGAAGTTCTATATTCTACCTTAGCGATAGTTAGATCTCACAGAAACTTTGATCAAAACTGGTAAACCACTTCTTGGCCGACCGTACATATTATTCCCTATAGGAATAGGTACTACTAGTAAGTAAGTATTTTAGATCGTTTTCTATCTATGTTTGGTATTTTTAGCAGGACAAAATAAAACGAAAAATTAAGGCATGATTAAGCAAGTGGAAAGAAGTGGTCTCTGCCTACCCCTCTGGGTAAAAGGCGTGATTTAATGTATGTATGTAAGGAATGATTTTGTATTATCTCCTTATCTACTGGTTTTTACTATTAAAATAAAACCGTAGAATGGTCTGCCACTGCCGTATCTACGCTTGTCGAGTTTCTGTACATTTGTCAGATATGAGACAGTTGAGGGACGCGGCGCAATATCCTGCCGCCATTTTGTTTCCGGCGCCAGTAATGTATTGTTACGAATTATTGAGCAAACTTAAGATTTCATGTGCAGCCAGTATTAGTTGAATTGGGGTTCGAATTTTAAATGTCAAAACATGTAGTTTTGACATTTAAAATTCGAACCCCACCCCTAAGTAATAAAAAACTGGAAAAAAACCTACATTATAAAGAATTTTAAAGGTGATTTATAAAGAGTAATTAGACTTATTGGTTCCTGAGATACAGGCGGCTTAAGATTTCAGTCAGCTGTGTATATAGAATAAACCATTAAATCAAATGCTGTTTTTTGCTTATGTTGTACAAATAATAGTACAGAACCCTTCGTGCGTGCGTCCGAGTCGCGCTTGGCCGGATTTTTATTAATTTGCCACGTGTCACGTCGAGAAATATATAACGCATTAAAATTCCGTGATGGCACGCCTCACACACACGTCAGTCGTGTAACCATAGGGATTTAGGAACAGCTATTATTCGGGAAACAGTATCTTCCACGTGTATTCCCCTATTATCTCCGCATAATGAACCATAAATCCCTATTACGCTTCAAAATCTCCAGAAAGTTTTTAGCAGATTGTATTCGCTTCGGTCTCGAGTCGCGAAGTTAATTTGCGTGTATCTAGCGACGTTCTACGCCGGCACGGAAGACATCTTGGCTACAGTGGATAATCTAAAAACAGTAGAATGGACTGATGCAAAATGTGTCGCTAAAAAAATGTCTTGAATATCCATGTCATTTGTATTCCATTGAGATTATGTCGTGTCTGTTCGTGTTAAGTTATATATAAGTTATGTCAGGTTTAATTTCAATGAAATTAGATTGTAACCGACTGACAATTGGGATTGTTCATATTTTTACAATTACTCCAATTCGAAAACTATTTCGAGAAAATGGGTTTTAAAGCCGTTCTGCATTATTAAGTTTTTGAAATATAATTTTATTTTGGATATTTCGGCTAAAGTATATTTAACCTTTGCTTGACTTTCATTTTCGGCTTGAAGCCCTTTTAGGTGTATCTTACGGGTTAGGCAAAAACAGCTTGAAATAGTATGTTTTAGTACCTTATTACAATCACTTTTTTCCATTACATATCATTTAATTGTTGTAATTGATTAGAAAATGCCATCCCAAATTTTAAATAATCATATCATCCATAAAATGTCTGCTAAATAAATAAAGATATTAAAACAAAACTATTGGGTCAAATGCAAAATTAAAATTTCCTATTCTTTCGAATGAGAAAGTAAAAGCCGTGAGTTATTTTTTTTGGTCAATCCTAGCATGGTCCGCTCCGTCCTTTACTTACAACTTTGTTAGGTAATTAGTTCAGCTTTTCAATGAGTACCTCATTCATCAGATGAATTTGGATCTTAGTCGCGTCGTAAAAATTCACGAGTGTTTTGAGGATTCTAAAGTTTTTACTTTTGCTGTGTGAATAGACAAAGTGCATTTTAACGAAAAAAAGTTTTACAGCAGTGTTTTAGTAATATTGCATTATTGACTAAGTACTATTTAGAACTGTCTTACCGTCATATTGTAAACTGTTTAAAGTGATTATATGTGTAGAACTACGCAAATCACGAAATTACTCTTTATTCATACAATAAAGTATCTACTTGGTAAGAATGATAGCAGAGTATTCTTTTGATTTTCATAGTATTATCAATTTATCATTCAAGAAAAATCACTATGAAACTAAAATAGTTCTGAAATAACATTTTATACTTTAACGCTTTAAAACTAAAACAGGGGATAATGTCACACCAATTGACCTAGTCCCAAACTAAGCTCTAGGCTTGTACTATGGGTACTAGACAATGATATAAATACTTATATAGATAAATATATACTTATATATATAGACAACATCCATGACTCAGGAACAAATATTTTGCGCTCATCACACAAATATCTGCCCTTACCGGGATTTCAACCCAGGACTACCAACTAGGCTATCGCGTCGTCAACTACTACTAAATACCTAGAGCATAGCAGCACGAGCTTAACACACAAAATGTTGACTCATATTGGGAATTGAACCCGGGACCGCTAGCTTCATAATCAGCAGTGATCGGATCTAGGATGCAATTTCCCGGGGTTTAAGTCCGTTAACTTAACATGGATATGACTTACAATCCCGCGAGTCTCTTTGATACCTACATTTATAAAAAGGTAAATAACTTTTAATTGTAAGTGGTTTACACTTTAAAAGTAATAAAATAATGTGTAGTTAATAACAACATTTTTACAGTACTGCATAGAAGAACTGAACAAATTACAAATTCGCTTCGCTTACATCAGTAGAAGTCGAAAGGTCTTTTTCCACTTACAAATGGATCTTAGATGTTAAAAGAAATCGATTTACGACTGAAAATATTGAAAAATAATAGTATGTTACTTTAATTATATAAACACGACTAAAACATAGTAGTTTTAATTTCATTTTATTTTTAGGTTAAGGTTTTGTCATGTTACTATTTTTTTTGTCTAGGTATTATTATAAGGGATATAATTAGTATGCTATTGTGTGTGTTGTATGTTATTGAGATGTTTATTTTTAAATTTTGTTTCAAAAAGTAGAGTTATTTTATATCTAAAATATTTTTTAAAAGTATGTGTCAAATAAATGACCTATTATAGATAGATAGCGAACATTTTCATTTTGTTTATTTAGTTTAACCCTCGACAAAAGTTATTAATTATTAATAATAACCCATTTCCCAAAATCCCGGGAAATCCCGAGTCACATAACGTTAGGCATAACGTTTGAGGTCGTTCACCCCAAATTGCATCCTAGATCCGATCACTGATAATCAGTCACTAACTCACTACCAACAAAACAAGACGAAGCGTGTCGTCAATGTATATAGCACCTTCCGTACTGTTCTCAGTCTGTGTGCTGCGCAAGAGTTGCAGTCATTAGGCGCCGTGCGGTTGGCAACATCGTAAAAGTTAACGGCGCCGGCGCCGCTTCCGGCCGTAATTACGGCTCGAGCTGTGCATGAACGTTTATTAGCAAAAATATTGGATGGTCTGGCTTAGGAGACATCTTTAGGTACTTCGACTGAAGCTCTATTTAAAATAGCCATGAAAGATAGTCGGTAAATAGATGAACGTACTATAAGCCCAATGGAACCCTGACCCGACATAGAACTGTGTAACAGTAACGTTATGATTCAAGTCGTAAGAAGTGTCAAACAAATTGGTCCGTGGTGTCCTAGCGCTCGAAGCCTCTTCAAAGAAGTTTCGAAGAGGCTCATTGACGGCACGGGAGATCGAAGAGTTTCCTCGCTCAACGTATAAGTTTAACCATCCAGCGAGGAAATGCTGCCAGCATCTTTGGTACAATGCCGCAGGGGCCATTCTTAGATTTAATGTTTTAGTTAATTTATATATTTAGAGTTAGTTTTACTTAATTTTATTTTTATTTTTCAGTTATTGTGTAATGGTTGTTATATTATTTTATGTCGTTTTTCATTAATTAAATAAATTCTTTTATAATGTCACTGTGACACCGATCTCTGGTGGGACACGGTTCCCATTATTGTGGTACATCAAAGTCATCTTGAAGCGTCCCGTTTTTAGGGTTCCGAACCCAAAGGGTTCTAACGGGATCCTTCTACTAAATCTTCATTTCATCGAAAGGCATTTTCTTGCCGAATGAGTTATTTTTTTGTCTGATATAAATCTTGTTTAGGACATGCTGAAAGCATGGTTTCAGCAGAAAATAGCGGTCGATGAAATAATACAGTCAATTAAGTGAAAGTCTATAAAATAATGGGTCCCCATTACTAAGACCGTCCGTCTGTTCGTCAGTGTGCCGGAGGGCCTGAGTCTTCTAAACCGTAATTTACAGCGAAAAAAAAAATAACACCTGGGCCTCTATTGTATTGGGTTAAACTATATTGCGTTTGATATGTTACCGTATTCTCAACGGTGCAATAGCTCTTATTTACTTGACAGCAATGGTGACCGAGTTAATAGTACATTGTGTATTAAGGGTGGTAAAGAAAGAATTACAAACGAGAGTCTGTTAGAAAATAAAATCAGACAAAAGATCATATTTTTAACTTATTAGCGGCAGACTACATCATTGTCTGTGACTTACCACAGATAATGTCAAACAAACGTGTTCGGAGTCCGATTCTAGTGACATATGAGATCAATAGTTTATTATGCGAGATTGTTAGGAAATAGTATTCAACTGACATTTCATCTCGAATGAAACTTCATATCGAATGGCACAAGAATTGGGGTCCTGACGTATTGTGATAGTTTGAGTCCACGTATAATATTTAAAAAAAAAGCTATTACGCACTTAAGTAACGTAATGGTAAAAAAAAGGCCCGCGGGTATTATTTTGGATTTACGGTCGATTTTTCTAGCATGTTAGGACACTACATATTTACGAGCAAGTGTGATGAAAAAACAATTACGTAATAGTACGCGCCAGAAACGTTCTAGGGAACTGGCGCGTAGTTTGAGCGCAGTGACGAGGAAATGGGGATGAATATCCTGTCGATGATGAAAAGTTAAAAACATTTATTTTAAAGTACCCCGCAGCAAACATAGGGAAAAAGTGGTTTCAGTCAAATCTCACGAAATTTTAGTATAATGTTGATTCAAATCTCCTGACATTTTTTTTAAAAGGGCACAACTCTTTCAGACATTTAATGACGTTTTGACTTCATGCAGTCACCAACTGTCAGTTATGTCCGCCTCAAAACGTCAGTAAATGTCAGTGTGTATCATTCCAATATATCGACTTTAGAAAACACGTCGCTTAAGTAGAAAAAATATACTTGATTATATCTGAAAGTATACATCTGAGAGAGTTGTTGACTGAGAGTTGAGTTGGATATTGTATTTAAAATAATATTATGCTAGACTAAGTAGTACCATTGTAACATGAAATATGTTTAAAAAATGACTGACTGCTGAGTTGCTTGCGGCGTTTTTTCTCATCAGTGGTCTCCTCTTGGGAAGCGCTGGTAGATTCTTGACGAGTAAAAGTATTTTTTCTTTTTATTTACGTGTTTCAATTGCAGAGGCATAACGGAACCCCAAGTCTCAATGGAGCTTATTTTGAGAATAGCGGTCCTAGAAAGTATAAGACCGGCCTAACGAACCCGTATCTCTCTTATAGAGCCGATTTCCATACAAGTCAGGGCTGTCACAATGGCCTATCCCTCATTGTTCGCCTAAAACTGCGCCTGACGTGACACGTAACCAATACGATACGTGCCAACCCTAACATAACAAACTTACGCAATCACTTGGTAAACGAGGTGGCAATCGATATGCGACTTCAAGTGACTGTGATACGGATCATGTGTTATTTTTCTGGCTGGTGTGTGATGTGTAGTTATTTATGGAAAAGCTGAAGAAAACGCATGGAAAGTGATGGCCGGCGCTGATAAGTGTTTCGGAGTGACAGCGTTGAATAGGAATCGGTATTTATTGATACGAGCACAAGGACGGGCGTGTTACTTATGCCCTTTGATCCCCGACCTTAGAATAAGATTCAATCAAAAACGTCATTGTCGGGGAAAGCTTTTGTTGCCGATTTTACTTGTCTCTTACAAACTCATTAGGATGACGGCACCAATTCAAATTCAAATTCAAATTCAAAACATTTATTTCGGGTAACCGGACCCACATTGGATAGTATAGACTAATGATCTTACTATCTAATGTTAGTACCTACTGAGGAACAACTTTAAAACTTAAACTCTAAATCGACTTAACTAATTTACACATACTAAATATAGGACAGTCGAATCTACTAGAGATTATTTCCAGGATCCTATTGGAGCTGCCTTGCACCCTTCTCAAAAGTGATGCAACTTTCTTTCTACGAATTGCATAGAAATCATCGGTGCTTCCGCAAACATTGTCGAGGCGCTACAGTAGCGAGCCAAGCTCATCAGTGCCCTGAATCCATTATTAAATTGGACGATGACCATGATAGGATTTGAATAATTTGATCAATTGCAAAAGCTTTATCTTGTCTAGGGGACACCGTTGATGTAGGAAAACGTATCGAAACTTTTATGTGGTCATCAAGATGACAATGCAAGCACCGTGTTATAAATTATAAATTATAAGTGGGTGGGTTTTAGTTTTTTTTTCTCCTTTTTCTTCCTTTATCTCTCACGTAAGATTTTTGGCATGTTTTCCTGCTGATCTACGCGGGTCATACACAATCACAAAAACAAAAGTTGTCTCTCCTGTGGTCAATAGTTAAGGGCTTGTATGCATATAAGTTATATTTTTATTTGATAGGACTAAAGTAGGCCTGACGCCGTTCATGCGGATGTGGGTTCAGCCAGAAAATTAGGCCTTAAACACGTTAACTTTGGGTATGTCCACAGGAAAGACGCGAACCTAAATCTGTGTATGACCCACGCATGTTATTTGATATTATATTGCTTTATATAATGCAAGATTAAGTAGTACCATTGTAATATGTTTAAAAAATGACTGACTGCTGAGTTTCTTGCGGCGTTTCTTCTCAGCAGTGTCTCCTCTTGGGAAGCGCTGGTAGATTCTTGACGTGAAAAAGTGCCCGTGCTGCCTACTTACTGAATAAATGTCTTTTAGCTTTATCTTTTTTTAACAAGCTTTAGCTCATTATGTAAAAATGTCGCTATAATCCAATGCATGCGGAAATATACCTAGGTACCATAAAACGGGGTGAGTAGGGGCACAAACTAAAATGAGGCATATGTTACTAGTTAAGACTGAAATGATTTCCAATAGATGTAACGTTATCGTCTATTTAATACTAGTTATGTCTTTATTGATAATAAATTCGAGGGTTGCGTGGTTGTTTATTCAAATTTAAATTGTCTTGATGTATTCATTAATGTTCTTTTTGACACAACAAGTTATATCGACTTATCGGGTTTGACCACGCAACCCTATACAATACTTAATCTATATTAATACTTTAATAATACTTAATACTTTATTTAATACTTGATCTTATTTGACTTATTTTAGGTTGGGTTTACTTACCACTTAATCCCCACTCGTCCCGTTTTACGGTGCCTAATGTTTTTTCGACAATGCATTTTTTTTAATGAGGTTCAAAAACTGTATTCTTTTTCTATATCTACATTTCCATAAAAACACATCCTAATTTCAGTTAAAATGGTGTCATCTACAGTTTAACTTTATACATCCTGTATATGCAATTAAGGCAAAATAAATAAAACTAATTCTTGAACGCGGTCTCGAGTAATTACCAAGCAGCAAGGACAACACGTATTTATTTCCAAAGCGTCTTCAGCGGAGTTCTTGTGAAGCCACGTTTAATTAATTCTCTCCGGAAGTGTTCCTCGCTGCACAACAGGATCCCTCGTTCTTCTCTTTAATCTGAGGTGTTGGAGTATTCTTTACCGACACCGTTATTATTTACACAGGACACCCTGTTCCATTGCAAAGGGGTCTGAGGATCATGGTCATTTAAAATCTTCAGATTAATCAGTCTTGAGCATTAAATCTTATCTTATCTTATCTGTCTCGTTACTAGTAATTTCACTGGCTAACCCCCACACCCGGATCACAACAGTGAACACAGTGGCAGGCAACGGACGGACCCTGCACTCAAGTCCTACCACCTATTTCCTGCTTATATATTTTTTTTGTTACGTTGCTCTTTGTTTTTTGCCTAAGGACCTTCTGAAAATTCAAGATTATTTTACATAGTTGTAAAAACATATTGATTTTCAAGTTTTGTAACTGAATGCCCGCAAAAAGCAACTTAAATAAAATTACAGATTTTCGGACGCAACAAAAATATAGCTTTATGTTGTCTAGGGGACACCGATGATGTAGGAAAACGTATCGAAACTTTTAGGAGGTCATCTTGCACCGTTTTATATACAAATAAGTAGGTGATTGTTTTTTTCTTCTTTCTTTCTTTTTCTCTCGTAAGATTTTTGGCATGTTTTCCTGCTGATCTACGCATGTTATTTGATATTATATTTAATTTAATATTTATAGCTTTATATAATGCTAGACTAAGAAGTACCATTGTAATATGAAATATGTTATGTTTGACTGCTGAGTTTCTTGCGCCGTTTCTTCTCAGCAGTGTCTCCTCTTGGGTGGCGCTGATAGATCCTTGGCGTGTAAAAGTCTTAGTGCGGCCTACTTACTGAATAAATGTCTTTTATCTTTATTTATTTAACATTTTTTCTGCACATGACTTCTTACACTACTTAAAAAAAACGTATGTTTTTAGATCACCCTGTATAAGGGTTTCCTCGGAGCGCGTTAAGAATAACCCCCTGCTCTGAAAACCATTAAAACATCTCAGCACTCGTTAATAATTCAGACGCGGATAAGGCGAGGAGATGGCAAAATGGCGACAAAGGGCATTAAGTAAACTTGCCGTTCAGGTGCTAGGCTGAAAGAGACATTATACAGGGGCTCTATTTGTTGTATCCCATACTGTTTGTTTTTTGTAATCATACTGTTGACATTACTTTACTGTCAAGTTAATAAAGGCAATCATGACAGCAATAAAACTGCGATATGCAAGCGAGATTGGTTTTAAACAATAAGAATTGAGTCCAGAGTGACAATAAGTCGCAATTTCTATGCCAGTGTGTAAAATATGCCTCTTAATGGAATAGATAAACGAAAGGATATATTTAAATATTCATGATGACATGTTTGAATTGAATTAGTTAATAACGTTGTTTTATTGATCCGATTGCAGCGCGCTTATAGGGTTTATGTTTGAACTAAATATATTTTTATGATCTTGTATAGGTACACGTAATGCAACAAATAGATGAGTATGAATATGAGTATGAGTATGAGTATGAGTATGATTATAATATAGTTTCAGCCCCCGATAATTGGAATACGCCTAAAAAAAATAACTGATTGCTTTTACATTTTTAATTAAAAGAATAGACCGTTCTACATTCTATATTTGAAATTTGACGTAAATTCCATACTAGTTTTGTACACACCTACATGCAAGATGTTCTTTACTTAAGTTATTCACCTATACTTGTTTGCATGAGGAGCCATTAATATTTTCTAAGGATATTTAATAAGCAACACACGAAAATAGCTACCGACGTTTTTGAGCTTAAAACATAACGTTCCCCCTCGTCTCCAGGGTAGTGATTCTCTCAACAACGAGACGGTCGGACGGACGAACGAGTGAATGTCCAAGCGGCGAGTTTAAGTAGTCCCGTCAGTGCAAACAAAACATATTTTAGAACGTGCATTTTAAATTTGGCAGCATGGTTTCTGCCGATGGATCGTACGTATAAGGCTGCTTAATTGAAAATGCACGTGCTAAAATGTTTTTGGTTCGCTCTGACGGGACTACTTAAACTCGTCGCTGCGATTTCGCTCGTTCGTCCGACCGTCCGTTGTTTTTGAGAGAATAACACCCCTGAAAGCCATTCATAAACAAATGGGGAAACTTCGCTCTAGTTTTAATTCATCGGCCAAGTTTCACCTTAATCGCCCGCTAGTTAAGCGCCGGTGGCACGAGTTCGGTTAACTAAGGTTTAATTTCTTGTTCGCCGCTTGGGTATTGTTGGGAGATTTAATTTATTTATGGATTTCGGGGATAAGGAGAAGATTTGTGGAAGCGTGAAGATGTTTAGATGTTTTACTCTTAAAGCGCCTGTTGTTTTTATGGGTCAGATTTTAATTTAATATTTTATAGTTCAATGTAAATAAGTATATTAATTTTTGTAGTACTAGACTGATACTTGAGACTTTCTTTATGAAGTCCTTTCGTTTCATTGTCTTTTCTATCTGTGTAACGACATAATTCCTGGGGGCCTAATATGGCTGCGTTTATCGCGTGAATTTTTTTGGATAAGGCATCCGTCACCTTCTGACACGTAAATAAGTACACTTGTCAAAAAGTGACGGATGCTTTATCCACATTTGACAGCCATACTAGGCCCGCTGGATTGAATTTTAGTACTTATTGTTTTTTGAAGAAACCAGCTATTGCATAGGTACAGTCATGGACTTTAATTGTTAAGCCACTATGGAACCCTGCCGCATAACGTTGATCATTAATTTTAGCGTAATTTATTTCATATGGTTTGACGCTGTCATTATGACAGGGTTCCATAGTGGCATAACAATTAAAGTACTTGACTGTACACGACGGGATTTCCGGTTTATCTAACTTTCTTATGTCTTAATCCTAACCTTGATTATTTCGTTACCTACTTATAGGCAGAAAAAAAAACGGTGGCTAATGTTGTGTGCCTTTATTTTTAGGTAAGGTAGGTTTAAAGATTACTTTAAAAAAAAAACACTTACATCAGAATTTAAATTTAAAATGTAACAAATTTTTTAATGAATTGAGGAACATAAAATAATTAATGTCACGTTACATTATGAAACTTAAGCTTCCTTTAACCAAACAATAAACAGCCAGCCCTATTAAATACTACAAAGGAACATTACACAACTTAGAATAGGTCCCTGGGGTACTCTTAGGGGACCGACAATGGGCCTATTAATAGAACAAAAGGTACGATTCCAGGACAACGACAGGTGCTCGACAAATCGGTATTGAAACCGGGTATCCATTGTTAAGTTTTGATTAACAATTACCAGTAAATTATTCAATACGCATCCACTTAACTTCGGTTTTAAACAATATAAAAATATATGAGGATGTAGCTTTCTATTAGTGAAACAATTTTATATCGGTTAAATAGTTTGAGAGATTTACTACAATATACAAACAAACAGGTACACAATTTTACCTCTTAACAATAAATATGGTATAATTTAGATATAATGTCACTGAATCCATAGGTTCAGATCCGGTTCGAAGGACCACTTTGTCGCGGATAGGTAGGAAAATGAGAAAAGGGGATGTTTTTATCTATAAAAAACCGGGAAAGAGCATGTCGGACCATGCTCAGTGTAGGGTAAAACTATCTCAAAAATCAACATGTATGAAACAATTTTCTATTTAAAGTTATTTGGCGCTGTCTTAGATGATTTTTAGTAGGTATAAACCATTTTATAAACCCGTTAATCGTCTGTATCTCAGGAACTAATCATGTCTACTTAGCCGTGATAGTTTTCCTTTATAATTCGTTATATGCGCTTTCATTGAAGATTTTTTTCAGATTTTTAGTACTTGTAGTTTTGGCTGTAGGGGGGGGGGGGGGACACTTGACTCTAACAAAAAATAGCGCTTTAAAGCTTAATATTTCATAAACGGATCCCTTAATCGAAAAATTGTTTTCATAAACCCGCAATATTTTTGAAAGACCTATCCAACGACACCCCACACTATGGGGTAGGCAAGAAAAAAAAAAGACATCCCCACGTTACCTGTAGGGGAGGTGCATTTTCAAAATTTTATTTTACCACTTTGTTGGCGTGACTAATATGTACATTCATGCCAAATTACAGCTTTCTAGTACTATGAGTCTCTGAGCTAGACTGGGGACGGACGGACGGACGGACGGACGGACGGACGGACGGACGGACGGACGGACATGGCGAAACTATAAGGGTTCCTAGTTTGACTACGGAACCCTAAAAACAAGTATGGTCGCTTTGGTGTGTGAAAGGGAACACACGCATGTTACCGTTCACACATAGACACAACTATTTATTGAATATAAAGTAGTTTATCGTTAACAACAGATGGCGTTATAAGTAAGTGATTTTATATTTATTTTTTAAATGTTACATGTAGTTAATGATCTACTGTTAACTATAGTATAATATTAAGGTTATAATATTTTAGGTTAGTTTTCCTAGACTAAGTTTTATTTAGAAGTAAACTATTAATATATTTTTGGGCTAGTTATGGATAGTAATAGGGAATATTCATGACTCTTTTCACACCTTCAATAAAAACTGATTCATCTAACAAACAGCTGAGAAGAATATTTTTTGAATTGCTATAAAACTAACCAAGATAACCAACTAACTAATTAACTAGCCAACATTTGGTCCTATCTTTTTCCAGCATAACATAATTAAACATGGAGTTTATGTGGCCGACCTGTTACATGACATGACAGTGCACATCGGATCTCTCTGTCTAATTTATCAGTTTAAAACTCTCGTATCATCCGTATTTCTTAGCCGATTTCAATTTTTAATTTGACGCTTTCAAAAAAATGTTACGATGCTAATGTTATTCAGTTTTTTGTAAGGAAATATAACTGACACAACAACATAAACAAAATGCTAAAAGCGCCTTCTGATTTAATTAATCTGACTAATTAAGTCGTTGCCATTCAAATTTATGCAGGCGCGTTTGTAATCCCGTAGCTACCGATTAAGCCTTGATTCCACTTAACATCACCATAATCAGCCTGTGTCTCAGTCCCACTGCTGGGCCTAGGTTGAAGATCCACGTCGGCCCTTACACAGAACTAAGTACAGTCTATGTAATTAATTTCTGGGCCACTATGACCACTTCAACTCAATATTAAGAACCGTAAAATTAAACTCCACAACTATGGTTCTGGCCTACAACAATAATAAAATTTTACTTATCACATTATTCTAAAAATAAGGTAGCTTTAGCTATAGCTAGAGTTTAGAGTAATCGATTTTAGGCCAAACAGTACATATACCCAGCAAAAATAGCCCTAAGGTATCATATTTTAGAATAATTTGATGAGGAATATTGGACTAATTGTTGCAGGCTAGGACCATAGTTGTATAGTTCTACGGAACGCAAAATTATTGAGTTAGGTTAGGTTAGGTCGGAAGGGGCCGCCCTAGGCGTGCTTTTTCGAGTCAAACCGGAGAAATACTGGAAAAGGGCCGAACCTTAAGTACCCGACACCGACGTGCATGTATGACTCGATGTATGAATGTGGAAGAAGCGAAAGAAATTTGTCAAGATCGTAGCAAGTGGAAAGAAGTGGTCTCTGCCTACCCCTCTGGGAAACAGGCGTGATTTAATGTATGTATGTATGAACACTTCAACTCAACTCGTTCTCAATATTTAGAACGCAAAATTATTGAGTTAGGTTAGGTTTTTTGTTTTGGTTAAGTCCTCTTGAATAATCGACAGTGATTTCATAGAATATTTTACTACGCGAAATTTTCATTTCATCGACCAGCATTACGCGAGCAGCGGCCCTAGTATGGCTGCGTCTATATCGCGTGTCAACTGTGGATAAAGCATCCGTCACTTTTTGACACGTGTACTTATTTCCCTGTCAGAAGGTGACGGAAGCCTTATGCAAAATTTACCACGCGATGAACTCAGCCATATTAGTCCATATTAGGCCTAAACATCTGTCACTTTTTGACACGTATATAAGTACGAGAGTGACGCATGCTTTATCCACATTTTTCCACGCGATAAACGCAACCATACCAGGTTAGCAGGAGTTTAAATTTTTGGTGGTCACAGGTCTAACCTAACCTACGTAATAAGGTTTCAGCAAATGCTTTCGATGTAACGATACATTCGGTCAAATGAGTGTCGGTGAATCAAGGCGATCTTGAATTTGTACCATACACGAGTTCGAAAAAAGAACGAATTTTTCGTCAAAAAAATACCAGTACAAATCATATGATGGCCGGCGTCTCCTTGTAAGTTATGTCAAAATAACTTGTGCCAGGGGGCACCGCTTTTCCATACCTGCAGTTTATTTTTATAATACCTAACCTAAATTTTATTTACTTTATGTGTGTGTGCATGCGCGCGTGTGTGTGTGAGTGTGTATGTGTGTGGTGTGTATGTGTGTGTATCTAGACTATAATTCCTAGCACTGCAGTTCTTCTACTTGATCATAGGTATTTTCCATACAACTTTTAAGGTCATGTAGCTTTGAGGTATATATCTAGTTCTTTGTTAACAGTATTATATAAATGTGCTGAGCGTTTGTTATATTGTCTACTGGCAATGATGGTGTTGGTTTTTGATAGATGCATAACGATATCTCTCCGCCTTTTTTTCAAGAGGTTGCAGTCATAAATTGTGGTTTTATGCCTTCTGAGAACAGAGGGTAATATATATAATTTCCTTACTGTGAGTAACTAACACGTTTTATACAACTCGTCAGTTGAGGAACACATCTTCTTAAAATACATAATTTTAAGAAGACTTCGCTGAGCTCTTTATTGTGTCTCAAAGCACGGCGGTTAGTCTGTATCTTTACTCTAGTTTACCCTGTCTTGCTTCGATATCGTAATCATACTCTTCATGTAACGAACAGCTCTAATTATCAAGGCTAAAAGAACAACACTCAGGTGCCCCGAAAACCTTGCTGTTTTCCCCGTTGTTTTGCTCTCGTGTAACCACGCTCGCAAACCCCCCTACCTTTTCACGGGAGGTAAATACTGGGTAAGTGAACGTAAACACAGGTGTCCGTAACACAGATGTTTACCGTGTCACCCAGTCCATTGTGCCCGGGAGCAGATCCGCCGCACTCTGCACTTTAAGGTGGTTTTCCACCGGCGAAGCGAGACGAGCTGAGAATTTCGTCGAGCATCTTTGGTGGAAATGAAGTGGATTTTTTTTATACGTGTCGCTATCAACATAAATAATAAATAAATATAAGGGGACAATCTCACACCAATTGACCTAGTCCCAAACTAAGCTCTAGGCTTGTACTATGGGTACTAGACAACGATATAAATACTTATATAGAGAAATTTATTAACTTAAATACATAGGAAACATCCATGACTCAGGAACAAATATTCGCGCTCACCACACAAATATCTGCCCTTACCGGGATTCGAACCCAGGATCACAAGCTTCGTCAGCAGGATCACTACCCACTAGGCTAGAGTGCCGTCAAACATCTTATCCTTTAACCTACCTCTAAGCAACATTGGATTTGTTCCCGATTCGTCAGATTCCTAACTGGTTACATTCCCAACTCGTCATTTTCCCAACTGGTCATACTCCCAACTCGTCATATTACTGATTCGTCATTATTCCTAAGTCGTCATACTACCTACAGTCAAATGAAATCGCGAACATGTGCTTACGAGATTAAATAAGTAACCATTAGGACAGGTTCTACTACTTATTCCATTCGTCCGTACCATTATTACAAGTCTGCAAGGCCATCTTCTCCGATTAAAATTATATTGTATGATTCAATATAAATAATAAAATGACAATTACATTAGCTTCATGATAGACCAGTAACACTCATCTATTAATTATCTAAGGAGGTTCTTATAATTTTCCACGGAGGATTTCTGTAGTAAGTTGGTGCAGTCAAATGTACATGGTATAGCGAGTTAGGAATATGACGAATCGGGATCGTGACGAGTTGGGAGTATGACCAACAAGGGATATGACGAGTAGGGAACAAATGAAAAGATAAGACAACCTGTGAAATTAATAGCATAGATGCATTCCATCTTGGTCCTGAGGGTTGGCAAAGCATAAGATTTCAGTCTTAAGATTGTTGTCTTGAAGATGCAAATGTCACAGATCCCACTTAATATCACATCACCTGTCTCCTCGTTTGATTTTTTTTTTTTTTTTTTTTTTTTATGGCATCGAGTTGACAAACGAGCACACAGGCCACCTGATGGTAAGTGGAAACTGTGACCCATAGACATTCGCAATCACAAGACTGCAATGCAATCCTAAGACCGCAAATGCGTTGCCAACCCTGAGGCTAAGATGGAATGCCTCTATGCTAGTCATTTCACCGGCTGTCTTATCCCCAAACCGGAACACAACAATGCAAACACTGCTGATTTCTCCTTACGATAAAAAAAAACTCGTCTCGCTTCGTCTCGCCTCGTCTCACCGATGGAAAAGTACCTTTAGGCGTCAGCTACAAGTATATCGGTTGTCGGTGTCACTTTTGTATGCGCTGGCTTGTGTACGAACAAATACAAACGTGTGAACGTTATTGTGACAGAAAAGGAAGATATGTTATTCTATTAGAAACCGGCCAAGTCCTAGTAAAACTCGCGCATGTAAGGTTCCGTACCTAATTAGGGTTCCGTAGTCAAACTAGGAACCCTTATAGTTTCGCCATGTCCGTCCGTCCGTCCGTCCCCAGTCTAGCTCAGAGACTCGTAGTACTAGAAAGCTGTAATTTGGCATGAATATACATATTAGTCACGCCAACAAAGTGGTAAAATAAAATTTTGAAAAAAATTTTTTTTAATGCACCTCCCCTACACGTAACGTGGGTATGCCTTTTTTTTCCTGCGTACCCCAGTGTCGGGTGTCGTTGGATAGGTCTTTCAAAAATATTGCGGGTTTATGAAAACAATTTTTCGATTAAGGGATCCGTTTATGAAATATTAAGCTTTAAAGCGCTATTTTTTTGTTAGAGTCAAGTGTCCCCCCCCCCCCCCCCCTACAGCCAAAACTACAAATACTAAAAATCTGAAAAAAATCTTCAACGAAAGCGCATATAACGAATTTTAAAGGAAAACTATCACGGCTATGTAGACATGATTGGTTCCTGAGATACAGGCGACTAAAGTGTTTATACCTATCAAAATCGCCTATGATAACTTTGATAGAAACATTTGTTAACGGGGCGTGCAGGACGCTCGGGGGGAGTCAAACTGTCCAGGCAACAAATCGAGCGACAGCCGCGCTCATAAGCCCGAGCGCCTAGAATGCCTAGATGCTGTTTGGACGTGCCCCGGAATGCTACCTACAAGTTTGCGATTTGCGATCTGAAAGTTTACAAATTTTCGATTAGATTATTGAGTACCTATCGTTTGGAAAACTTAAAATTCTATTTACTGGACCTTGTTTTTATTTCAATTTCTATTAATTAAGTACTATATAAAAGATTTAACTTTTATTGTGATTTAAAGTCGGTTTGAAGCAGTTTAGATACCTAACTACCTACATAGGTATACCTACTGATCTCACACTTAAAAGCTTGGCTCTTGTTTGAGATATTATATACGAATTTATAAGAAAAAGAATCATTACTAAGTAGACTTAATTAGTTCCTGAGATACAGGCGACTAACGGGTTTATACCTACTAAAAATCATCTAAGACAGCGCTAAATAACTTTAAATAGAAAATTGGTTCATTGTTGATTTTTGAGATAGTTTTTTGTGTTTGTCGTTACGGCTTCGGAACCCTATACTGAGCATGGTCCGACATGCTCTTGCCCGGTTTTTTTAAATTATTATTTGTTGTTGTAGCGGTATACGGGTCGGGCGGTACTTCGGGTTAAAATTTGACATTTGCCCATACAATTGTGTCAAGTTTTAATCCGAAGTAAGCCTACCTATCTGTCCGCGGCTTGAATATAGGAACCGGCCATTAGACAGATATGTCCAAAAATAAGGACGTTGCGCCTTACGAGGATAGTTATATAATTGACTTGCAAGATTTGACCTAAACTGTCATACGTGCTTATAAACATTGCAAGTTAAATAAATGCTTATAAAAACATTGCGAGAGTGTTTTTACACTGTAAAATATATGCGATATTGATAAGATTTGAATATTTGAACACGTATAGACATGCTTTATTCCCAACAGTGTCAATGCGGCCGGTGCGGCCAAACTTTTCGAAGTATATTATTCATGACAAGATGGTTGCGCGTTGTGATATTAGCATTTCTTGTGACTAGGACGCACTGGTTTAACTGAATGCTGTTATAGACTTTGGAGAGTACTTTGTAGGGTTATTTTAAAGGGGTAGAGACTTTTGAGGATCACGTTCGTTAGTCATGGTAATAAATTAATTAAACGTTATAAATAGAAAAAAAAAGGTTTCAAAGGTTGTATTATAAGTTATTGACACTTGCCAAATCAATATAATAAATGTTAAATAATGCCTAAGTTATGAAAAAACGTTGTCATATTGGGCGTAATTTAAAACACTAACGAAATATAACGTTTTGATATCGATATTTTTCATAACGTTATGAAGGTCTACTCTCAACTCTTTGGTAGAACTCGACTCGTTCCCGACCAACAGGTTACAACTGTTACAAGTTTATTTTCACTAATATTTCCATTCTGCGCCGGATCATAAATCTGCGCGGGCGCCTTTCTAATGACGCGCCGGCGCCGGCGCCGCGAAGAAAGTTGCGGGGCGTAACGCGGTTGCGTTGTCGGGCTATCCGGCTCGAAGGACCAATCATCAAATAAGTTTTCAAATCCTATTATGTGAGGCTTTGTAGGAACGTGATGGTAAATGAAGAATTGAGTATTGAGTATGCTTATATTTTTGTACCTTTGTCACTAAAATGAATTCTGATAAACCTTGGTTCACAGGTCCATATTAGTTCAGATTTGAACAAAGTGTGATAATAAAGGGCATTGGGTAATTTTTTTTGAAGAATATTGTCTTTTTTTTTTCAGCGTCCACGGATGATTTTTACATAGTTATTTAGAGGGCTTCGAAATACACATAGAAATATATAATTTATGGCGTTTAATAATATCGGAGCCGAGATATTTAAGATTTAAGTGTTCAGTTTTTAGTACCTACTAAAAGTACGCCCAGGTTAGAATATTAAATATCTCGGCTCCGATGCACTTAAGAGTATTACATTACATATAAAAATATGTTTATTTTGAATTATTCTATCATAATTCACCACTTTTACTAATGGCCGCTCACCTTGAAAATGTATGACTTTTACAAATGACAACACTTTTACCCAAACCTCTTTCTTCCAATACCTAAATTCAATAGCTAAAAACAAGATTGAAAAAAGAACGATTTAGTTTGAAAACTACTTATACTAATGGTAATGGTACAATGGACGGTGATATTCACGTTCTGGTGTGGTGCGACCTTTCCCCGGCGCCGGCGCCGCCGCCCGGCCGCGCTTCGGTAAGGGCGCTTGCGCACGAGAGCGACGGGATATTGCTTCGCAAATTATACAATACAATACAAATATTCTTTATTGAACACCACATAAAATAACAACATGGAAAGTAAACTCAATAGGCGGTATTATAGCTAAACATAAAGGTACAAAACTGATCAACAACTTCTGGTGCTGACTGTGATTTTGTGCTGATTGCGAGGAAATATTCGAATATTAAATAAGAGATTTGTGAACCAACGCTTAAATCGCGTACGTAAATTAAAAAAAAAACCATCCAAAAGCTTTGGTCGATAACATTTCTCAACCCATATTAAGTCCAATTTCCACGATTTCTGAATGTGTTGTAGTTATTATGAAAACCTAGATCTGTTCGTTGTCCTTTCCTAACCTTGAATTTCATAATAATATTTACAACATAGATTTACTTAAAGGAAGAGAAACGTTATAGCAATTTGCATGAACATGTTTAGTTTCACAATCTTCTTAAATACAGCTGTTTTCTCGTTAAAAGTGGCTTTACAGTTGCCTAGTGTACCGTTACCCTATGCGCAAGATCAAGCAATAGATCAGGTGCGCCCGCGGCGCTGCCCTTTGCTCGATCCCGATCAGCGCGATTGTGTGGAAACAAAATGGCGGCCTTTGTTACTTACACAGCTTTGTTGCTCATTAATATATCGCTTGTTAGAATTTTGAGAGCGTTAGCCGTTTGTGTTCAATATGAGTCTGTTGGAAAGTTTTTGGTCGGAAGTATAGTCACGATAAAAAAAAGGTTCGTCACTTTTTGACTCTATTTCAACGCTTTTAAGGTCCAAAAGTGACGAACCTTTTCTTACCCTGACTATACAAGTTAACTTTGTATTATGTTTAGACCAAGTATACACATCATGCTCTATCACGATTAACTTAAATTTTATTGTTTCAATTCTATAACATGAATAAATGAGATAAATTTCAAACTTTATCAGAACCTCACTATGAATTCGTTGTATATCAGCCATTCAACTTCTATGAGAGATGACAGCTTTATATTAAAATAATTTCCATAAGTAACTAGCGACCCGCCCTCGCTTCGCTTCGGTTTATGTGAGTTTTCTGTAACACCCGTACATAAAACAGAATTTATTATACATAAAAACCTTCCTCTTGAATCACTATCTATTAAAAGAAACAGCATCAAAATTCGTTGCGTAGTTTTAAAGATACATAGGGACAGACAGCAGGAAGCGACTTTGTTTTATACTATGTAGTTATTTCTCTTTTGGGGTACTTTTGTAACACGTGCCAATGGACATGTTTAAATTTTAACATTAGTTCTGAAGAAACATGATTTCACAAACTGATGTCTCGTTACATAGATATTTTTCAGTTAGATTTCAGGAACACGTGGAAGTATCATGAAGAATAATTATCATATACCTACTTACTTACTTAGGTCTGCCTGCAATCCCTTGAAGTTGCGGAAGAATCAAACTTTTAAGTAGGTATGTAAACGCAATCTACAGAGACTGCCGTCTATGCCGCCAATAGGGTATTAGACAAGAGTGAAATTAAATTGGTTTTTCATTAACAACAGATAAACATTATAAATATACTAGGAAAACATCAATATTTTATTTATGTTTGCTATTTTAAGATTTTTAAATTCATAAAGTCCAACAATAAGAACGTTGTTTGATTGTGACGTCACAAGATAGTGATCACTATAAATTCCATAGTAACGGAGCGTTTTTGATGTTTCATAAAAAGAAGCTGATTTGACTTTTGTCAAATAAATACCGTATTTTGAAGGGAATTAAAATCTATAAGGTACTTCCCAGTCACCTAGGATCATGAAAGGAGGGGGAAAAAGTAAGTAATATTAAATTTTAAAATGAACTTGTTTCTAAGTTTATTCCATACTAGCTTCTGCCTGCGACTCCATCCGCGTGGAACTCGTTTATATCGTAGCTCCATACAAATTTTCACTCTCTATTTCACCCCCTTAGAGGATGAATTTCTGGAAAAAAACTTTCCAAATTTCACCTAAATCGGTTCAGCGGTGTAAGCGTGAAGAGATAACAGACAGACAGACACACTTTCGCATTTATAATATTAGTATGGATTTACGATTCAACGTCACAACCAATCGATGAAAAATTTGGAACAGGGAAAGTTTATTTATTGACATAGCACTTTTTTTCGAAGCGAAGTTAATTTTCTGAGAGGGCCAGAGTCATAGGCAAAAGCTAGTAATACATTAACTTGTATTAAACAATCGTTGTTTCGTTATTATACTCTTAATCTGCCTGTTAACATCATCTTTTTGTTTCTCCGCAAATCTTAACGCGTATCTCGCTTTCTTTTCCCCATAAAGATAAGTGTATCTAAGTAAATTGCCGGGATCCGAACCCGCTATTGTCTGTTAAGTGCGCCGAGATAACAGTTACCGAGGTAAGGCTAATGGATAGACGGACTGATAGATTAAATGTGCTATTATATTACTAGTTTTTTTCCCACAACTGTAATGCTCGAAGGTTGGCTAGAAGATCGGGCTTGATGATAAAGATACCTGTTACTATGATGTGTAAAGTCTTCGGCGAAATGAAACCCTGATCCATTATGGCTACATGGTAAGATGAAGGAAGGTACACGAGTACACAGACCAGCTGATGATAAGCATGATCTGGGGGGTTATTATGACATAGCAATTCCGTTCAGTTTACGTTGAGAGAAAAGGACAGAGCTATAAAACTGCTATAGCTCTGTCCTTTACGCTCGCCGTAAAATGAACTGCATAGTTATGTCATAATAACCCCCCTGAGACCCATAAACATTTAAATTCTCAAGACTGTAATCTGAAGACTGCAATCTTAAGACTCCAAAATATTTAAAATGCGTTGCCAACTTTTACGGGTTAAAAGCAATACGAAAACATGTCAGAAGCAAGAAGGGCCTTTATTCTAGATTGACTTATCCTACATTGCATTTGTATTGTTATTGATCCGGCCGCCATTATTGTCAAGTAAATAAGAACTATTATAACTACACATCGCTAACTCGTGGCATTTAGGTAGCACTTGACAGATTAGTGATGAGACAAGTTTTCGAAGTGGTCTTATCAGATAAGATAAAAAAATAAATTAATATTACCTACATGGTCTTAACATAATGACGAAGTAGGTTTGATCACTAGTGTAAAAACATCAATGTCAATGTCAATTATATTGTCAGTCATTTACTTACTCGTAATAATTTATTACGAGACGTTTCGTGGAACTTAGATTTTTTCTAAATAATAGAGGAAATTATTAGAGAGCATCCAGAACTCCTTCTACAAGGTGACAAGTTTTTTTTTACACAATATGGATTTTCGAAGTAGAAGACATAGACTAACTTGTAAAAAATTACCAATATTCATTGTTTATCACGATTGTCATATATTAAATGATTTAAAATACTTTTTTCTAATTGGTTTCCTTTTCTCGACTCGTACAGGAAGAACATTGTCACATCACTAGTCTGTTAGAAATTGTCAAGTGCTACCTAAGTGCCACGAGTTAGCGATGTGTAATTATAACGTTGAAAATACGATAAAACGTAACGTGTTTTTTTACGAGTATAAAAAAAGCTTTTCAATAAAATTAACGTTTTTAAAATCACACCCGGAAAAACACTTCCTTTTTTACTCCCCCCTTATTTTATAATTTGAAATGAGCGTTCGTTTGAACAGCCTCATCTGAAATTATAATAAAACATACCATAAAACATCTTTGATGTCGGAAATGAAAACATTTCCGGATCCGTTTTTACATTGCATCCTACATCCCAGTAACGTGGCAAATTCCGCTTACCCGTAAGGTAAAACAACAAGCTTTGCAAAAGCTTCCTCCCGTGTTTACTCTATGAATATTATTTATTAGTTGTTTTCCCGAAACTTACCTTTCCGTCCCCTATTAGGGTAGTTAGGGGGAAAACAAAGTGTGCAAACTTATCGTTTCCGTTTTGTAAGACCGGAATTAGTTCCTGCGCATACAAAGTTGTATGAACGTTCTGCCGGTGGCGATGTTTTTAGTTGTACGTATAAGTTTGTAAAACGCCGGCACTTTTGTTGGTTAACTTCGGCAGTATCTTGGTTACTTTCATCCAGCTATATCTACGGCGTGTGTTGTTAAAGCAAAAAGGAGAGCGTTAATTTAGACTATGTTGCTTGCTTGCACTTAAGTTAGCTAAGTTTGAAGTAATTTTATTAAAAATTGTTATTGCAGTTATTGCTCTACATAGGGCCGTACTTTTAGATATTACTTATTATCCCGTGTGGTAGCCGGATTAGAATTAGTGCCACTCCGTATCTTTCCGTGGATGTCGTAAAAGCCGACTAAGGTAATAAAGGCGTGTAGTACTGTTAGGCGATGGGCTTGCAACCTGTCACTAATACACAGGTAAACATATTCGCCTAAGTGTGCAAAATGTAGTTACAGAATTATCTTTTTTTTTTTATAGTTGTTGGAAATTCTGTAGCTCTGCCTACCCCACTCTGGGAATAAAGGCGTGAGTTTATGTATGTATGTATGTACTTATTATAAAAAAGGGATCTAAAACCTTTACATATTTCTATGTTTTCAACTCTTCAGAATTCTGTCTTTCAGTGGATGTGTCGTCGTCAAAGTATAATTTATTTTGATTGCACTTTGGCACACGATATATCGTGTTTTGGTAAAAATTATAATTAAATGATGATTATTTTGAGGAACTTTGGCTATTATTGCAAGACATTTGCTTGATTAGAAATCAAAATAAAAAAAATATCTCATCATCTTTCTCCTGCCCTTATCCCAACGTAATTGGGGTTGGCGCAACATGATTTTTTCTTCCATACTTCTCTATTAGTCGTCATCTCAGTAGTCACATTTTTATCTATAAGTACAATTTTATTTAAATGATTCCATAATATTCTATTCACGAATAGTTTTGCCTTTCAGTTATGTCAGGCGTTGGTAACACAAATGAAACAAAACTAAACTTGAAATGAGATTGGAGATCAAAGATGCAAACAATTGTTATTGTTTTAAACTTGTTCGATTTGAAATTCAAATTCTCTTGGCCATTCTATTACCCGTTAAATTCACAATAGCAATAGCAGCCTGTGGTTAAACCATACGCAAAGGCAGCGTATCGCCCTACGCGTGCAGTTTAACAATGCATTTAGGGTGCTGATGGGGCTGCCTCGATTCTGCAGCGCGTCAGGTATGTTCGCGGATGCAAGAGTGGACTGCTTTTACGCCACCATGCGAAAACGCTGCACATCCCAGGTGCACAGGGTGCGGGCCAGCTCCAACAGCATCTTGACGATGTTCGCCCAGAGGTTCGATTGTCAGTATGTGAATCATTGTTGTCTGACTCACGTACTGGCACATCAATCTATGTAGGTTAGTTTAGGTATGTGTATATAGTTAGAAAGTTACTAACTTTAGGTTTAATTTTTAATTTAATTTACAAACACTTTATTATTATTATTATGGTTCAAAGATGGCTGAAATAAATGATTATGATTTGATTTGATTTGAATAAAACAGGTAAGGAAGTCATTTTAGCATTGAGCAATCCGTGTTTTATGTTATTTGTTATCACGGAGAACGGAAACCACCAGCTTTAGTCCAAATATAACTAGAATAAAGAGCGGGTTGTGTATAACTTTCTGAAGATGGGTGAAGGTAGTTTCTACTTCGGTTCCCCTATGGAATCCCTAATCGTAATTTGTCCTAGTGCATCCTTTGTCCGAATATTCGTTTATTCTAAAGCCGTTTCCGCTTAAATTTTTAAACGTTTTACCATTGTTATAATACAATCCTAACCTAACCGAACCGCAGATATAGTTGGACAACTTAAAAAGTAGTCAGACTCATCTGAACACCAGTTTAGGGCAAATGAAAATTAGGACAAACGTTGTGTTAGGACAAAGCTTGTTAGACATTCTGAGGAACACCCTTCTACTTCGGATCCTCTACTATTATAGTAGAGGAGCGGTTTTCGAAGATATATAGAATTGACATAAGCTGATGATAGATCGAGTTGACCGATTATATGCGAACTCCATACATTTGGAGTCGATAAATAAAAAGGAACATTAGTATTGTTTGTATTTTGGCTAGGCTTGATGTTTAGTGGATTCTAATACCCATAAACTTTTGAAATCTCAGGATTGCAATCTAATGATCGGGTTAACTTAACATGTGTTGAATAAATATTTTGAACTATTTATTTGAACCAATCTTTGTGCCAATATAGTCTTAACAACATAATCCTACTAATATGATAAATGCGACAGTTTGTATATTTCTTTGTTACTCCTATACGCTTTAACGGCTGGATGGATTTGGATGAAAAT
Organism: Acleris laterana; assembly: GCA_963966035.1. NCBI lineage: Eukaryota > Metazoa > Arthropoda > Insecta > Lepidoptera > Tortricidae > Acleris > Acleris laterana. The sequence goes on from OZ014451.1 coordinate 682,064, forward strand.
TGTTTATATCCAGGATATATTATCCCGCGTCAATAACGATAATCGAAACATAGCGGAGGAAGTCGCGGGCAGAAGCTACTATCTAAATAAGCACGTATTTTTTCCGCTTAAACCAGTAATCCATAAATAATACGAGGGCTGCCTTTTAAGTTCTGTCGTTTGCAAGCCTTCCGTGATTGCATAAAAAAGAACTAGTGTCATCTTAAAATATTTGAAATTAGAATTCGAAAACAAAAGAATGACTCGAAATCGGCCCAACCGTTTTAGTACAGCGCTCGTTCAAAGTTGACAAGTCAGTTGTGAAAATGGAAATTTCGAAGGAAAATTTACGTGCGATATTTTTTTACAACTTCAAAAGGGGCTTAACGCGACTTCAGTGCTTCGAAGAGTTGACTACGGTTTTCAATGATAAAGCACCATGCCTCCGGACTGTGGAACGCTGGTATTTAGAATTTCAACGTTGTTGCTCTAGTCTTGGTGATAGACATCGTGAAGGTCGACCAAAAACAGCCGTAACCCAGGAGAACATTGATGCTGTACGGCAACTGATCGTCGAAGATCGCCATGCGACATACCGTGAGATAGAAGCTTCCTTAAGTATTTCAGGGACCAGTGTTCACAGTATTTTGCATGATCACTTAGGCGTAAAAAAGTTGATCTCTCGCTGGATACCACATTTACTCAGTGAAGACCAAAAAACGGCTCGCGTTCGATGGTGTCGCAAAACTCTGCGGCAATTCAACCGAGGAAACTCGAAACATGTTTACGACATTATCAGTGGTGACGAATCTTGGATATATGCCTACGAACCCGATTCTAAACAGCAGTCGACTGTTTGGGTGTTCCAAGATGAGCCAAAACCGACCAAAGTAATACGCTCACGGAGCATTTCGAAAAAAATAGTCGCCACGTTTGTGGCGAAAAGTGGCCACGTGGCCAACATCGTGCTCGAGGATCGTAAAACGGTTAATGCTGACTGGTATACCACTGTCTGTTTACCAGAAGTCATCGGCGAGTTTCGAAAAAATAACCCAAGACGTCGTATAAGACTGCATCACTATAATGCGAGCTCGCACACCGCCCGGCAAACAATTGCGTTTTTAAAAGAGCAAAACGTCGAAATTCTGGAACACCCGCCGCACAGTCCAGACTTAAGCCCTAACGATTTTTTTACTTTTCCAAAAATCAAGCAACGACTTCGTGGTCAACGGTACCAGACGCCTGAAGAAGCCGTTGAGGCATACAAAACGGCCATTTTGGAGACCCCGACTTCGGACTGGAATAAGTGTTTCGAAAACTGGTTCGATCGAATGAAAAAGTGTATTACATATCACGGTGATTACTTTGAAAAACAATAAATACCATTTAACACTTAAATTGTCTTTAGTTTTTCCAAACGACACAACTTAAAAGGCAGCCCTCGTAGATCGTAAGAACTCGGCTCTGTTGCGGATTGACAAGTTATTTTTTTCGTTCATTTTCGTTAGAAAAATATTGAGAAACGTAAACAGTTAGGAGACTTCAAAGGGTGTGGTGTTGTCCTTCAAACTTGTTTATTATCAGTTAGGTAAGGTAAGAGCTATACTGAACGCCTTAGGGAAAAAGGGTGTATGTTTCATAGAACCGCGTATTTATTAGTGAACTTATTTCGTAACTTGAGGGTTACATTTGCTTTGACTATCAAATTGCGCGTACGCCCTATCTATTTAGAAGGGCAGTATAGTTGTGTGCTTTTCGCTGCGTGGAACATGTCAGGTTTTAATAATTCATAATACTGAATCTATTGGTGTATCGTATTATTTTAATTAACCTAAAATAAACCCTTCTACTACGTAAAACTATAATAATAGTTTAGCAATATTATTGTTTTGTCATTAAGGTGCTACCACACCGCTTCTTAAAATACGGAGACGGTACGGAATCACCGTGACGTGCCGTAAACGTAACGACTTTAACTTGACATTCACGTCACTGCGATTCCGTACCGTCATTGTATTTTGACGGTGTTTCGGGCATGCGATAAGAACGGCACGGATACGATGCGTCGCTGCGATTCCGTACCGTCTCCGTATTTTAAGCGGTGTGGTGGCACCTCTATCGTGTTTTCTAGGCCAACGTTACGATAGCTTTTAGTTACCTGAAAGTAAGTTTACAATACGAAAATAATATGTCCAAAGCAATATAGTTTCTACGACTAGAATAAAACCACAGAGCTAATAAAATATGTATGTTATTTGCCTAAACAAAATGGATCAACAAACACAGATAGAACTAAGAGAAGATGTTCTATCTCTTCTTTTATTATATTATTGAGTTCAAACATTAATATTACACGTCGACTTTATAATACGGTCATATCTTTATTTTTATCTCTCCAAAAATAAAAGCTCTGCAGTTCTGAACCGGCCATTAATTATAATACGATACGGGAGCTTTACGAAAGCGGGAAACGGCTAAAAAGCTTAAAGCTTGAATTACTGACGCCGCTGGATCATACAAATGAAATAATTACATAGTAGAAAAAGTACTTTGAAATACATCATTAAGCAGGTAAGAAGTCAATCCTAACACATTTCATAACCTAACATTTAAGGACCGGTGATCCACGGCCTTCTATTTGGTTCTATTCTCATTGTTTTTGTCTTTACTAACAAGTGAATAAGAGCTAACATGACGTTAACAACATGGTTAGGATATGGACAAAGTGGAAATAACAGAAAAGAGGCTCCTGTTAAGCCTTTGGAAAAAAGATGGAATATGTCAGCGCCGGACATGGCATGCAGTGAGTTAAAAGGACCCATACATTACATTAAATCACGCCTGTTTCCCAGAAGGGTAGGCAGAGACCACTTCTTTCCACTTGCTACGATCTTGACAAATTTCTTGCGCTTCTTCCACATTCATACATCGAGTCATGCACGCACGTCGGTTTCGGGTACTTAAGATTCGGCCCTTTTCCAGTATCTCACCGATTTGACTCGGAAAAGTACGCCTAGGGCGGCCCCTTCCGACCCGTCCACTCACTTTCGATCTGTATATTTCTTTCGTCAATCTTCTTTCATCCATCCTTTCCAAATGACCGAACCATCGAAGCATGCCCTTTTCAATCTCAGTCAATACATCTTCTTTTATTCCACATTTCTCTCTACTAAAAGGACCCATTGGATAGATTTATATAGACTCGAGGAAGTTTATTTTTAAGCTATACGTTTAACGTTTGTATCTGTGAATCTCTGTGTTTGTTTGTGGCATCGCAACTCCCAAACGGATGGTCCGATGTTAAAGCGTTTTCTTTAAAGAAAACTATTTTTATCGTAAAATGGTTCTTATCTGTTACATAATTATTTTGGAAAACATTTCTAAATAATAAGACAATGGAGAATACTATAAACTCATAGTCTTGTAGTGGACGTTTCCACCAGAAATGAATATGATTCTGTTACTTTTTAACTCTCGACGCGAAAGAGGAGTGTTTTTTTTCATGGCATAGAGAAGGCAAACAAGCACACAGGCCACCTTCATCCGCATTCACAAGACTGCAATGCAATCCTAAGACTGCAAATGGGTGGCCAACCCTGAGGGCTAAGATGGAATGCCTCTATGCTAGTCATTTCACCGGCTGTCTTACCCCCAAACCTAAGTAGTGATATACTAAGTTTGACCGCTGTGTGTGTGTCTGTCTGTGCCACCCTAGTTCTTAAGCGGGTGTACTGATTTAGATGCCGTTTTTATTATTTGAGTGCTGGTTTTCTAGTGGTCCTTAGCTAGGTTTCATGATAGGTTGTTTAATAGATATCAGCTCTGGAAGAAAGTGTCACCATTAAATCGTTTTTTTTTTATTCATTTATAAAATAAATACGTTTGTAAGGCAGCCTGCGTTGGTGGGGCCTTCGTACGGACGCTATTTTATTTATTTATCACCGCCATAAAAAGATTTCCATAGACGTGTCTTTCGACCAACTTGGAGGACGGGTGGGGAGAAAAGTGGTACACTTCTAAATATAAATAAAATTATAACTACCTACATCAAGACATTTGGCCCTTACCTATGAAATTGGCGTTTATTTTACGATTTTTATTTCGTACGGAAATTAATTTTTAACCTCCAATTATTTTTTAAATTTCATTAATACACCATGTTACAAAGGTTTTAGATACAAATAATATGGTTCAATTTCTTACTTAATGTTTAAAATTAAAGTGTGAACTCAAATCTTTTCATATGCTGCGAGTTCAAGTGTTTCAATTACGCAGAGTTTTATGAAGCTAACTATTTTTAAGTAATTAAGATATGTGTCCAATATTCCTCACAGAATTTTGTTTGGTTTGCATTTGACGTAACTAAATAATCCGCAAAATTAAATGTATGAAAAATACCGTTTTTATAAAATTCACAAACGCCAATTTCAAGTACGGGGTCTAGTTTGACACCGTTCGGGTGCAAAGCGCAAACATAAATTGGTTGGTTGATTTTGGCATAACACCAGCGCTGCAATTACTGTAATTATTACGCTGAGGCAGCGTAATATAATAATGTCTCTTAACACAACCATTTATATTTAATACGTTTTTTGAAATTTTGTATTTGTTAGCATGTTTTTTATATCTTTATCGAGTTTTGCCAGCGAGTGTACGTCGGCCGGCCACGTGGCGGCATCGCCCACTCCCGCGCATCGTTTACTGTTTACAAGCTTCACAACAGATGCGAATAGAGCGATCACGATAGACACTCATGGTCCGCTGATATTTTTGACTTTATACAAGTACAAATAAGGTTCGACGACGCGATGGCCTAGTTGGTAGTGACCCTGCCTACGAAGCTAGCGGTCCTGGGTTCAAATCCCGGTAAGGGCAGATATTAGTGTGATGAGCGTGAATATTTGTTCCTGAGTCATGGATGTTTTCTATATATTTAAGTATATATTTCTCTATTTAAGTATTTATATCGATGTCTAGTACCCATACTTAGTACAAGCCTAGAGCTTAGTTTGGGACCAGGTGAATTGGTGTGAGATTGTCCCATTATATTTATTTATTTATTTATAGTTGAAAATAATACCTATGTAGATGATGTGCTTGTTTTGTAACGGATAATTATAAAAACAGAAAATTGTCAGAACGTATGAATTTTGGGAAGCGAGATGTCCGTAGGGGAAGTCCTAGACGGACCTACAGTGATCAGATTCGCGATGTACTGAATAAGGGCCAAATCAAAAGCACCCAAAGCCGCCGTACGTGCATTAGTACGTGCGAGATTGATGAATGTAGAGGAAGCGAAAATTGTGTGTTTAGATCGGTGCACCTGGCGTTCCATAATCTCTGCCTACCCCATTGGGAGACAGGCGTGAAGGTATGTATGTATGTATGTAAATATAAGGTAGTTTCTCCTTAATCCCTAATGGAAACGGAAAGTTTTTCCCAGTTTAACTCACAGCGAACTTTGCACTGTTTACTAAACATCCGAAAGTTACACTTCTCAAAGCCACGATTACAAACGGTATCGAACTCCGTCGTTTGTTACTTCCGCACTCTTATTTCAATACACAACCATTACTCTTTGAGGGGACGTATTAAAATCGACGTAGGTTTCTCGTCGTGAAATTTACTTGGTGTTGCCCGCAACTCCAACCTCTTAGAAAAATAAAATGGTGATGGAACTGGTTCCAATAATCAAGTGTCTACACTTGATTCTTATTTTACAGGAGATAAGTGTTATTCATTCGTTTTGCAACAATCAATTCAGGACCGTATGAAATTTGAATTAAGAGTGAAGTGTCCATTTCTGGTGCCTGCCAGCTAAAAATGTCCATCATTCGTGCCGTTACCCTACTCCATTATTATACAACATTCTACGGTGAATAACTTTTCAAAATCGGTAATTAGTTTTTGAGTTTATTCGTTACAATTTTTTTCTCTTTAAAATAAGTCATCGGCTAACGGCTAATAAATCTTCACACGATTGTATTTTGTTATTTTAGCTTTAAATGTAAACAGTGCAGATATCCCACTCAGTTATAGTAGCTGTTCATAATAAGAGATCAAGCAAGCTGGTTTCCCAGTTAAATGTTTGAATGTCTTTGAACTCTAGCAATGCAAAAAATGTCAGTAGATGCTGGCCTTTACGGATATGATAGCTTTTTGAAGGCCCATAATGTGATACTTTTAGGTAACATCGCAATGGAGGGTCACTTAAAAGGATAACGTGCTTCCATCATCTAAAAAACCAGAATTTTAATATACCAAATTATCAATGTGGCAGTGGGTGTAGAACCGATGGCCGTTGGAGCGGATTTTTATAACATACTTTTTTAAACATAACTCGGGAAATAAATATTCTCCCTCCCTCTTAATTTAAGAGCTTGGCTCTTGCTTGTCGGTGGAGTAAATACATTTGACTAATATTATTATTGCGAAAATTTGTCGGTGTTAGTTTGTTACTCCTTCATGCTACAATGGCTGGACGGATTTGGATGAAATTTGGAGTATAGATAGCTTAAACCCTAGATTAACACAAACGCTTCTTTTTATGTGGAAAAAATGAAAATTCTCGTGGGAATAACGATGATCGAAATCCACACGGACGGAGTCGCGGGTAGAAGCACGTCTCTTATACGAGTATCTACTGAATATGTAATAGCTTCAAGGAAGTCGTTACTGAATCTTGGATGATTCCATGTATTTAAATATGTATTTCTCCATAAAAGCGTGTTCATCGTTGTGTAGTACCCTGTAGTACCCATAGTACATACAAGCCTAGAGCTTAGTTTGGCACTAGGTCAATTAATGTAACATCTTGCGATATTTATTAAAGGTTTCTCGACGACGACTTGTATGTCCGTGTCTGAATAACCCCACAGGTGGTAAACAAGATCCCGACACGTGTAGCCTTCGAGAGCAGTGAACAATGAATCATTCGGCGCGCTGATTGGTTCCCGTGATGGCTTCCCGGGCGCTCCGAAACATAAACATTTGGATGCGATACATCAGGGTAGTGATTCTGTAAACAACGCCGGTCGTGCGGACTGTCGAGTGATATCCAAGCGGCGAGATTAAGTAGTCCCGTCAGTGCGAACAAAACACATTGTAGCGCGTGTATTTTCAATTTAGCAGCACGATGGTAATATTTAGTTTAAGAATTTTTTAGTATTTTATTTTAGCCTCTCCAGATTTAGTTGTGTAGAAATAAAATCGTAGCTTTCTTTTAGCTGTCAAGATTTTTATATTCCTTTGGTTATCCATAAAGTTATCCATATTCTAAAGACTAGCGAGTCGCCTGGCGAGTAGTGAATTGAAACAAATTTTCTTCAATTTCCACAACCGGCCACACTGCGCGCTCGGCACCTTTGCTACTTAGTTGCTTAGCGTGTATCTATGTTGTTGGTTGTAAAGAGTAGTGAAGTACTAGAGTTAGTTTGTTACACCTTCACGCTGCAATGGCTAGAAGGATTTAGATGACATTTTTACTGTTGGAAGATTGGACGCTTTAACGCCCTCTGACGACAATTATATACAACAGCTACCATCGACACACGTGACTGCTCAAGTGGCGCCCTCTTCATCTTCTACCTGCAACGTGCGCTAACATACTGTCTTGGAACTTATTTGTATTATTATAATTAACTCCTTTAAGTAGTTTGTCTTAGTTATCATTCCATCAGGTTATGGGCCAGGCACGCTTCCACTGCCACTTGTTTAACACATTAACTCCCGAGGGAATAACCATAATCGAAATAGTTTCCCGATACTCCCCCTGTTTCTTCCCTGTGGGGGTAAAATTTAAGAAATCCCGTCTTAGTCCACTCCTGAGGTACCCAAGGAATAATTGATCCAAACAAGCCCCTACGTTTAGGGGTTTGTGTCTTATAATCAGTCACGTGAAGCGTATATGTTTCGATAAAACAATGATAACTTACAATGACGAATGTTCTCAGCTGAGCCCCAGACAACCTGATAAGAGATAAGGGCTGTGAGCGCGTCTGTCTGCAGCTGATACGGATAGCTGGCACGTGTGGCGATGTCTAGCGCGTCTGGTAGGTAGGAGGAGGCGGAGTTGTCGGGCTTCGATTCCTATAAGTTATTATGTTACTATGTTATTCAGATGAGGGAATTTAGTCATCCTACCAGGAGTATAGAATCTGTAAGGGGTCTGCTCCGAACTGGCTGGCCTTACAGTCAAACAGATGTTAATTGAAAATGACACTTTCCTTTTGGCGAAATTTAATAACACGTACAGTCACGAGATTTAATTTGGTACCCGCCTTAGGTCCAAAGTCAATCTGACATTCTAATACAATAAGGTTGAGTTTCCTAAAACTGACAAATGACTTGACACCTCTAATGACATTGACGACTTCAAGCATATTTTTCTTGAAATGGGTCCCAAATTAACGCTCGTGACCGTACAGACAAGGTCACCAATATACAGCACAAAGTCTCGAAAATATATACACAGACCTTATTACTATGCAATAGGTACCTATAAGGTCTATGTGTACATATATTATTATTGCAACTTTGTGCGGATATTTATTTATGACTGGACTGGACTGTACAAATCGACATTGACGACACGTTGGCCTAGTTGGTAGTGACTTGGAGTGTTATTCTCTCAAAAACAACGGACGGTCGGACGGACGAGCGAAATCGCAGCTGCGAGTTTAAATAGTCCCGTCAGAGTGAACCAAACACATTTTAGCGCGTGCGTTTTCAATAAAGCAGCCTAATACGTTCGATCCATTGGTAGAAACCATGCTGCTTGACTTGAAGTGACTAAAATGATCAATGTCTCCGAAAATACTAAAAATCGCTGAACATACATAGGGGTGTTTTTGGTAGCCCTGGGTGTGACTTATTTTTTTTTTTCATTTGGACCACTAGTGAGCCGACGCCATGTATATTTCTCTATATTAGTATTAATACCGTTGTCTGGTACCCAAAGTACACGCCTAGAGCTTAGTTTGGAATTAAGTCAATTGATGTGACATTTTACCTAAAATAACCTTAATGATTTTTCGATATATCACTCGTTTTTATTACCTTTACATGTATGTAGAAGACGATGCAATATTTGAAACATATACATAAACATATACATATATAGGGCAATATTTGGTCATCATAGGTAAAAAAAAAAAATTTTTATTTTTAATCGTCTTATTTAGAAAAATCGATCTACTTGTTCAGGAGCTAGAGTGGAACAAATCAATAACATACATGGAGTGTTAATTTCATACCCACATGGTTATGCGCAACTCGTATAAAGTATACCCACTATCAATACTGGTCCACGTGTAACTGTATGAGTCGTCATACATACAAATAGTTGTGTTTCACACTAATCATATAATAATACAAATAACGACGCAGTTAACCTAGGTGGTACTCTTACTAGCCCTACCTACGAAGCTAGCGATCACGGGTTCGATTCTCCGGCAGGGCAAATATTTGTGTAAGTGCAATTGTTTTAGGTAGCTCTACGTAAAGGAGACTTACTTTTATTTTTACACTTATATTATATGCGTATATTAAACAGGGTGCTAAATATAAGAAAGCATAACAACAAAAAGCCTCTAGCTGAAGGTTGCATTTTCTCAAAAGTAAGCGCTGTTAAATAAATTTTCAATTAGGCAGCCTTATACGTACGATCCATCGGCAGAAATCATGCTGCTAAATTGAAAATGCACGCGCTAAAATGTGATTTGTTCGCACTGACGGGACTATTTAAACTCCCCGCTTGGATATTCACTCGTCCATCCGTCCGTCTTTCGGTTTTGAAAGAAACACTACCCAGTGGGCATCGTTCCTAGAATGCTGGCAGCATTGCCACGTTGAATGGCAATCTGTTAAACTCATAACGCGTCTTTTGGCTATGCGCAGTTGGCTAATCATTGTATCCACTATCAATACAAATCCACGTGCACAACAGTCATACATACAAATAGCCGGTGTATACACAATAAAGATCTATACCTACATAGATACATACAAGGTCGCGCGTGTTACGTAACGCGCACGCGCTGGAATAAAGCAACAGGACTCTTGAGACATCGCGATAAATGCATTGTTATAGTAATGATATCATGGTAATTGATGGGTGATGAAATAATGCACGCATTAGCTAAGTGCACTTCTATAATCGGCGTAATTGTTTAATGCTAACAAACTACAAGTCGACTGGCGAACTTTCAGTTTCGGTTTCGGCCAAAAACAAGTTAAGGATGAGTTTCAGTTTCGGCTGCGATCCGGCCGAAACGTTCGGTTCGGTTCGGGAGATTTCGCGCTGCGACCCGGCATTTTACTAATTATTTAAGTTGATAATTATTCAAAATGGTAGAGAGTCAGTATAAATATTTTGATTTAAAAGTACCTCCCCATAATACAAACCTAAAGCTTAATGTATGACTAGGTCAATTTGTGTAAGATTTTCCTCAAAATTTCTTTCATAAAACTTACTCACTACTAAGAAATTTATATAAATAAATGTTAAAAATGTCAAGATGTTGAATGTTTGTCCTTCTAACCATCTCCTAATGCGTATAAACGGATGAACCGATTTGATTAAAATTTGCCACACAGTCCATATCGTAAATTGCCATTACATACATACATACATACATAAGCTCACGCCTTTATTCCCAGAGTGGGGTAGGCAGAGCTACAGAATTACTAATAACTCTAAAAACTGGTTAATAATTCTGTAACCACATTTTGTGCAATTAGGCTAAGATGTTTACCAGTGTATTAGTGACAGGTTACAAGCCCATCGCCTAACACACACCCTTTATTTCCTTAGTCGTCTCTTACGACATCCACGGGAGGACATGGATTGGCACTATTCTTACCCGGCAACCACGCGTATAACTATCTAGTGGTGAAAATTTTCTATTTCTCCAGGCAATAAATATACTACTAGCGACCCGCCCTCGCTTCGCTTCGGTTTCTGTGAGTATGATATATAGCCTATAGTCTTCCTCAATAAATGGGCTATCTAACAATGAAATATTTTTTCAAATCGGACCATTCGTTCCTGAGATTAGCGCCTTGAAGCAAACAAACAAACAAACTCTTCAGTTTTATAACATTGATATCTATCGATCTACGAGTATGTCTGTACTACGCATAGCCTCGTGGCCAGGCGCATTACGCGTTAATCTTTGTTAACTATTAATTATATAAATAATATCGTTACAGCTGTTGAACTTTATTACCAGTGACCTAAACAACAAGGTCAACTGCAGTGATTATTGCTATCTTGATAATGTGTCACTGCCCTATAGAACACAATAGGATCAAACAAGATGTTATATTTTGTTAGATGAAGTAAACTATCAGGTTTTGCATGATTTGTTTCAATAAATTAAGAAGCTACAAGTACTTAAACTGTCTTGAAATAAAACCGTTTATTTCCAAAAGACTTAAATTTTTCTTTCGATACGATACGCCTGTTCTTATACGAGTTACTTCTTATGGACCTCGGATACATACTCTTTTTTTAACTTTTCATATGTTTGTTTAAATGAAGAGGTCCCAATGGAAGACCGGCGTTGCCTTCACAGCCAGTCCTTGCTGAGTTGGGACCGTTTCGCAACATTTACCACTCTTTTCCGTGTTTACACGACCTGCCCAAAAAAAGGAGTTTAATGTCTACAGGGTTCACGTATGTACAATTCTTTAGTCCACCATAACTTCTAAACGCCTGAACCGATTTAAATATGTGTGATATCGTTAGAATCCTTTCAACATCCCGGGTGTCATAGAATACCTAAACTGTTAAAATTGAAATAGCAACATTGGCAAAAATGACAATTGGGATTGTTCATATTTTTACAATTACTCCAATTCGAAAACCATTTCGAGGAATAGGGTTCTAAAGCCGTTCTGCATTATTAAGATCTTGAAATATTTATTTATTTTGGGTATTTCGGCAAAAGTATATTTAACCTTCGTTTGACTTTCGTTTTCGTTTTCGGTTTTTGGCCCTCCTGGTGTACTATTTCAAGCTGTTTTAATACACTATTACAATCACTTTTTCATTATCTTACTACATACTTAGATATCATTTAATTATTGTAATTTATTAGAAAATGCCATCCCAAATTTAAAATAATCATGTCATCCATAAAATGCCTGCTAAATAAATAAAGATATTTAACCAAACTATTAGGTCAAATTTAATACAAAATTAATGAAATTGGTGTCTTAAAATTTCTTATTCTTTCGAATTAGAAAGTAAAAACCGTGAGTTTTTTTTTGGCCAATCCCAATTATTAACATAGGTACATCGACTACAGTGTAAAAATACAGTTTGGTTTTTAAAGCTTGCTTTCATTTAGTTATTAATGTTTTTTTTATCTGAGTGTTATTGTAGTAGTACAACAAAATGTGGTTTTGTTTCTATCTTTCTTTTTTATTATAAAATTACGATCGAAGGGTTTCGAAGATTCAGTCATGTTTTGAAAATAAACTTATCGAGGTTTTTGTTTCTTCTCGTGTTTTAACGCTCAACTCAAGGCAATTTGATCAAAATTAGATACTTGCAAAGGACAGACAAATAGAAGTTATGGTGATGGAGATCCAGTTCCAAACCGTACCGACTTATTATACTGTGGCCTGTAAATAAAGATGTGTCTAGAATATTAACGTTTGTTTATCCAGCGTATGTCATAATAATATTTAAATACCATTAACACAACTCTTATAAAACTTATAACAGTTATAACACTCATGCCTATGATTCCATTGTTTACCGCGATACTGTTAACAACATGTTATTCTATTCAATATGCACCGGCCGAAGATTTATCTGTTTGTTCATTCTTTAATGGAGTTACGGCGTTTTATTATGACGCAATGTTTTCCTTGGATTAGTGGAAGGTCGGAATTGTGTTGGTTACAGGTTCAAAAAGTCGATTAAATCCATATTTCCTTACTAATATTTTTAATGTACTAACTCATGTGCAAATTGGAAGAAGCATAGAGAGGCATAAAGATATTTATCGTAGTGACCAGGAACATTGGATACGTCCCGAGGGAATAGCGATAGACAACTTCTCGAGACGAGAGAAACGCTACTTTCTCTATGTACCTACTTACTTAAGTATGTAAATCGTTGACCCATCCCGTAACGCAAGAATAGACCTAGTTTGAGGTCTATTTTATGTGAGAATGTCTCCAAATTCTTAAAGTTCATTAAAACCGAGATAAAAGCAGGGACTGGCCCGCTATCCCATTCAAGGGGTTTCGAATGGGTTTTTTATAAGGATTAATTTAGAAAAACCGAATCGCTTGAAAGCCGTTCGATTTGCTTTTTAAAGTGCTATTTATAAGGGTTACCCTTACCAAATCCGTTACATGTACGTCTTGCTCGATTTTGCTTTTGTAGCGCTATATTTTGAGTGATACCAATATCCCTTTAACTTAAAAAAGCCGTTCGATTGGCTTTTGAAGCGTTATTTATAAGGTTTACCCTTATATTTGGCTATGCAATAAGAGATATATCATATATCTGCTGCTCTTTAGGTTTCCATTATGTGAATCGCTAGTTTAACAAACTAAGTCGTATATTTCTTCCAAAAGGGGTTATTCTTTTAGTGTGTTGTACTTCGAGAGGTAAGTCTTTAAAAGGCTTTTATCGGGGAATGGGTGGACGGGTATAAAAGTCTACATACCTAAGTTACATGTTATAAGAAACACAAAAATCACGTGTTACGTTATGAGTAGGTACTTACAAATGAGTTTATGACTAATAGCTGAATGAATTAAATATAAATGTATTTATGCAAATTAATGATAAAATAAATAATATTATTCAAAGACTATGACGTCCTTAGCAAATAGAAATCCAAAATGGATATTGTTGACATGGAGTGCTTAACAGACAAGTTGATTTAGTTAAATAATAAATAAATATAAATAAATATATGGGGACAATGTCACACCAATTGACCTAGTCCCAAACTAAGCTCAAGGCTTGTATTATGGATACTTATATAGATAAAATATACTTAAATATATAGAAAACATCCATGACTCAGGAACAAATATTCGCGCTCATCACACTTATATCTGCCCTTACCGGGATTTGAACCCAGGACCGCTAGCTTCGTAGGCAGGGTCACTACCAACTAGGCCAGCGTGTCGTCAACAGGTTACAGGTCGTTGACAGGTTAGTTTTCATAGTTTTAAGAGAACTAAGTTTTTTTTTAATGCATGCTTCATAGAGGTTTGTCTCAAAGTACTTATCCTTTTCTTAAATATTATTTACTGAGAAAATAAAATTAAATATTATCAGTGTTTCATAAGTCATAAGCCCGCTTTAGAGCGCCGATCCAAGAGTGAGTTGATTTCGCGCTAATCGATTTGAAATCGGAATATAATAATTAGACCCCGCTATCGGAGGTGCAAAATGGTAGCTGTCAAGTTCTTAGGGATGGGTAAAATTTTTTATGATTTCGATATCGATATTCTTACTTTTTCTGTACAATAAGTTTTATATGTACCTATACTATTTTCTTGACTACAATTTAAAATGTTCACCATTACCAGGACAACAAAAACACTGTGGTTGCTATTTTACTTTTCTAGTGTTTTGGGTTGCAGGGCAGTGCATGAAAGCTCTTGAGAGAAACCTTTTTCAATGGAGGTACAATATACCGATAATAAATTATTTACGTCAATAGATAGTCAAGTCCTAGATTCTCATTATGGTTAAGAAAATTTATCGACATATAGCTAGTATTATCGACATGTATAGCTAGTATTTCAATTTTTTTTTCCTATCCCTAAAAACTTGACAGCTACGATTTTGCACCTCCGATAGCGGGGTCTAATAATAATGAAGCGGTATGGAACCCTCAATGTGCGAGTCCGACTCGAGCTTGACCGGTTTTTAGTTCAATGTGTACATTGATGCGAAGCTGTTTAGTTTTCCACGGATTAATAAGTAAATAAATCACCATAAACATAAACAACAAGCACGTTGGCTGTCAGTTTGTTGACGCACTTGTATCCGAAGACATGTGTGAGAATGCATGTATTTATTTTTGTATGGAGTCGAGTCGAGAGTAAATATTTCTTCAACATTTTGTATGGAACCCGAAGTGGTTTTGCTATGAGTTTATTTCTTACTAGCGATCGCAGCTTTGCATCGGTTTATGTGAGTTATTAAACACCGAAAAATAAACCTGAATTTACTATACATAAAAACCTTCAAAAAAATCATCTAACCGTTGGTCAAAACCGCATGAAAATCTGTTTAGTGGTTTTTGACATCATTGCTGATATAGTACATACCTACAGACCGAAAAATGCGTTCAAAAAGTTCATATATTTGTTAATAGGTAGTACCGAAACATTACCCTAGACCATTTTAGAAACGCAGGAAAAAACACGACTGTCAGATATTGTATGAGACAGTCCAAATAAACTTTTAACCCAAGTTAATCAAAATATTATCAAAAACCCGTATAAATATTAACTGACATGTTTTCCAACGATTTTTTCGCTTATGTCTTTTTAAATAGAGCCCCTGTCGCAATGTACCACTTCCCTTCTTTCAGCCATTTGTCTTTGTCCAGTGTAATCATATGTAATTATCAATTAACCCATATCATAGAGAATAACTGTCAACCCTATAGAATTACATGCACACATTCACTGCCGCCATTTAAAAAATATATAAAAAATAGACACCTCGTCGTGTCTCCGGTGCCAAATGTATTGACACAACGTGATACTTTTATCAGCACAATGTGGTTTAAATTGATCGTAATTAGGTCATACAATACTATTGTTTACACTAATTAGCGAGCTGCTATTGGTACCCGGAAGCGACCTCACATTTGCAGTTGTTTACCTCAACTTCACAAACCCAAACTAACTCAAACTGTACCAAAATAAGGTCGAATGTTAGATTTGGTCTTGAATTGGACGGTTACCCAAAGAAAAACAAACGCTACTAGCACCATTTAAAATAGGAATTCGTTTTTTTTCAACGCTCGCTTACAATTTACAACCAGCCAGCACGTGTATCATTACAAATTTAGCTTTGCATTCAGTTTATCCAACTTTACACTTTATTTCGCAGGCGTAAGTGTGGCGCGTTCGACAGGATGAGTTAGCATCAAGGTCAACCGATATCAGTAGTTGGATAAATTGATGTCTTTGGTGTGGTGGTGTGACCTATATTTACGTGTTGCATAAGTGGTGGTGAAAGTGTTTTGTGCGAAAACAAGGAAGGCATTATTTGAACAGAGTAGAATTCGATGCGATAAACGGCTTGCGTAATTTTGGACGAAAACAAAGCAATTAAGTATGATGTTATTTTTAAATTGATAATAGTGTCCAAATATTTATCAGTAGTACTTTTTTTTTAAAGTAATTAATAACTCTTTAAATATTAGCAGTGCAGGATGTGCCTCTTATTTGATCAGTAGTTAAACTAAATGATAGTTAAAAATAGTAACTAATGGTTAAATCACGCCCTTAGGGACGTATTAAAAATCAAACGTTTATTAAACATTAACTGATGGTAGGCTTGTACCTACAGGGTTCGTCCGGATCACTACCAACACCTCATTCTTTAACTTTCCGCGAAACACCAGTGTTCGCTTTGTTCACCCAGAGTTGGCAGCGAATTTTAAATCATGATAATTTCAAATGTCTACGGGGCTCTTGCCACCATGTCTTCGTGTGGTCATGACATTATTATTATGGTAAAAATCTCATCACCAACGTCATCATAGGCCATGGTAACATCGCTACAAACTGTCAGTTTTATGCTACTCATCCATCGGTTTCCCGTGATCTTCACCAGACCATTGGTCTACCTACAAGTCTACCAGTGTCCGATTCGCTACCGCGAGGACACACACTCCGTGCTGTTTCTGTCACATTGTTTGTTATCTTTCATTTGTCTATTTGTGTGTCTTCTGTGTAGTGAATAAATGTATTTCTTCTTCTTCTTCTACCTTTAATCCCTACTAATATTAACGCCACTAAGTTTGTTGGTTTGTTATGTGTTGCCCTTCCTTCTCGTGGCAATGAGACAACAGACCGTCGCAATTTATTGCATAGATGATAGCTAGTAGCACCAATAATAGAATAGAGCAGCATGTACACGTGAGGAGGGACGAAGGACACAATTATAAGGGTCAAGGGTAGGGCATGGGAAGCGATTGGCTATTGGCTATTTATAGAAAGAAATGAACAAAAAATATGTAAACCACAAGCAAATAAAAGATACACATATGAATATTATAGTTGATCGCTGGCTCTATGTACTCGCTTTTCGCTCATCGTCTTGGTAAAGTGGGGCTACACCGCCGACGACCACTGTAAAGGGAATGCATTTTTTTTTATGGCATAGAGAAGACAAACGAGCACACAGGCCACCTGATGTTAAGTGGAAACTGTGACCCATGGACATTCGCATTCATAATTAAGACTGCAATGCAATCCTAAGACTGCAAATGCGTTGCCAACCCTGAGGACTAAGATGGAATGCCTCTATGCTAGTCATTTCACCGGCTCTCTTATCCCCAAACCGGAACACAACAATGCGAGCACTGCTGTTTGGCGGTAGGTTAATGGATAAGATGGTGGTAGCGATCCGGACGGACCTTGCACAAGGTCCTACCACCCGTTGTTGTTATTTTCATACAAAACGGTTATCAACCGGATAAATTGCATTCCCTACCACTGTAGCTGCGGCGCTTCACCACAGTCCATGGACTGGCACCATGGCGCATCTCCTTCTCCCGACACCTGCACGCTGCAAGACCTATATGACTCCACTAGCAATGCTGTTCGCGTGGCAGAATATTGGTCAGCCCATAAATATGACATGCCATCGACACGCTGAGAAGAAGAAGTTCATCGTCGGCGGTGGTGGGACAAGTGCCTAATGGAAGACCGAAAATAGTGTGGATGGATTGTGTGAAGAATGACAATGCTGATGTGAGTACTTAACCGATGGGGTAAACGAGTTCTGGAGTGGAGACCGCGGGTCGGCAAACGTAGTGTGGGACGACCTCCGGCGAGATGGAGTGATGATCTGCGAAATACTGCTGGCAGAAAGTGGATGCGTCAAGCTGAGGACAGGGCGCGAAGGCCCGCATTAGGGGAGGCCTATGTCCAGCAGTGGACTAGTATAGGCTGATGATGATGATGATTACTTAGTTAACAGGCAGTTAGAGGTGGTAGAAGGTAACGTTGTGCCGACGCCGTAGACTGGGAGAATACCCCGAAAATTATGACAGCTAAAAAGTCCAAAACTGACAAAGATTCCTTTTTTAATCCCAGGAAAATCTTCCCGCTGAAAGACCGATAAACAATTACGTAGGCAAAGTCGTCGGCAAAAGCTAGCACCATAACAATCGCCTCGTAAAAGCCACCCAAGACCATGGCGATGGCTCTGATAACGTTTACGACTGAAAGTACACAGCGATCTACGTGACGTTGTAAACCTGTACCCCTACCATGAGTTACAATTGACAACATTTCATTTTGGTGACACCTGCAAATTACTATACGAATCGAAAGGGTTTTGCCTCCTGAACACGGCAAAATATTTATTTAGATTTATTTTTCTTTATTTTCAAAATTACAAGTAAGTTAATAAAAATATCGAGTTTTACCAATACTATGCCTGAATAGATATAAATGGCCCTTAGGGCCATTTGCACGCAGAATTTAACCCTGGGTTAAGGCACTAAGGGCCACTTGCACGAAAAGTTTAACCCTGGGTTAAGACGATAACTCGAGTTAAAATGACAGTTATCGTATGAATCTGACGTCTACTAACTCGAGTTAGTGCCTTAACCCAGGGTTAAATTCTGCGTGCAAATGGCCCTAACTCGAGTTAGTAGACGTCAGATTCATACGATAACTGTAATTTTAACTCGAGTTAGTGTCTTAACCCAGGGTTAAACTTTTCGTGCAAGTGGCCCTTTATCGGTTGACATGATACTTTTTTTATATACAGATTGGACTAACGTAATATGTCCATTGTGTCGTAGAAATGAAGTTACGCCCTTTTAGAATAAGTACATCTTAATAAATTTATAATAAATTAATTATTCATTCTAGAGAAAATTTAAAACTATTAGTGTCTTTCTCCTTCCAAACAGTATCTATAAAACGAATAAAATTAAAGTCTTGAAAATATGAAATCTTGTCAATTACCGAACTCGCTAGCTCTGTCCCTCGCAGACCTCGCAGTGTTCTTATAGAGTGCGAGGGACAAAGCATTCGACTCGCTAGCGAGTACGGTAATTGTAACTCATAGGCACAGGGATTAACAGTACTAGTGTGTTAGCGCAGTAAACTTTTATGAAGTAAACGAGTTAGTTTCTGCCCGTTGTTACCTCTTTAGTCTGCCACAGACTAATTAATAGTGTACCGTATTTGTTCTAAGAGGAAATTAAAACTTATCAAATTGTGAAAGTTTCCTATGACAAATTCTCGGTCATGACATTATTAATTTAATTCATTATTTTATCATATTATTATGACAGTGTGAAAAAGTTGAACCCTTAGGGTCTCCCCAGACCTATCGACGCGGAATCGGCTTGAGCCGGCAAAAATAAGTTTTATGTCCACGCAATAAGATCGAAAACGAAGTCATTCCGTTCGCAACGCCGAGCCGGGCCGAGCCGAGCCGAGCGATACCATTTTCACTCTTACTGCACGGACATAATTTTTTTTCTTAACGGCCCAAGCCGATTCCGCGTCGATAGGTCTGGGGAGACACTTAGTTGATACTGTTGATAGGAGTGATCAATTATTGGTGCGTGTCGGCTTAAAGCGTCCAACATGGTGCCATCACCCTGTATCACGATGCCACCTTACCGAAATATGTCTAAAACGAAACGGACGTGAAAAAGCGCATTCAGGGGTCCACTTTTACAACCTCCGAGTCATTCCCTCCCTTCCAGCATAACTCGCAAACCCGGTTAATTAGAACTCAGTCGAGCACGAAGGAACTTGATTAACTTAAATTTTTATCAACATCGCTGACCAGAGTAATTAAAACTTAAGGGTTCAAGACAAGACGAACTTGTAACGAATTTTTTTATTATAGGGCACCAGTGTTAGACAGTTTTAGTTGACAAGCACCAATTATGGACAGTAACTGTGACATCTCAAAATCTTCCCCTCGTGAAGCAAGTCTATGAATCCTCAGTTGGTTAAAAACTCTTGGCTATAGGGAGACTGATAAATTGCTGAAGGCCATCACTTGAGAACTCGTAACCTCCACCAAATCATCCACGAGAACACAAACATGTACACACACACACACACACACACACAGACACACACACATTTATAGTTGTGCCATATTCGGGCTTAAAAACTTGTTACATTACTTTAAGTTAGTCTTTACACCGCATTTATTGAGGATTTACTTTGCAATGTATGTCCCAATTATTATTTTTTGACATTGTTACAGCTTATTTTCTATTTTGGACAATGTTTTGATATCATCATAGGTAGGTAATCACATTAGTAAATAACCCACAAATACACTGTGTGTGTCTAGCTCAGTGTTTGTGTGTTAGGTACTTTGTATTGTATTGTATTGTAAGGTCTTCTCATAAAAATGTTGAACTCTGTTGCCACACAATCAAACGAGCATAATAATATTAAATAAAAAGTACCTCGCAGTTTTTGCATCAAGGCCAACTAGATATCTATAAATACTTGTAATGTATAACGTTCCCAAAGAGATAAAGTTTATCGTACACAAAGAGTATAAGCGTAAATAAATAAAAACTACCGACCAAAACCAACCTTATATTTTAAGTAAACACATTTCACCACATTTACAACAAAACAGGCTTATTTCCAGACAAAACCTATCAAATATAGAGCTTAACGCACTGAAATTAAAGTCCAAATATGCCGTCTGTACCTTTCTGGGCATTATGGTGACTTATGCTGATTTAAAAATCACTTAGATCTGCCCAAAACAAAGGGTAACTCCATAAGTCGTTTACGGTTAGTCCGTTTCCGGTTTCCCCTGGCAACCTTTGCGTTTCCGGGACAGCCCGATGATCAAACGGACAACCCTTTTACAAAACTGGTTGAAAGTTAATCACACTGTATTTACCACGGAAAAAATTATGGTTAATGACAAACTCTCCCTTTGTTTGGTTTATAGAAGAATTAAGTTCCTAATGAGATTTTTTTATGAGGAAAAATACTTTCAGCTGGTTTCTAACCATATTTTAACCTTGCTTTGTTCAATGTGACGAATATAATTTTTAACAGCCGACGCAAACATTGTGTTTGAATTGGCATTGTTCATATTTTTACAATTACTCCAATTCGAAAACCATTTCGAGGAATAGGGTTTTAAAGCCGTTCTGCATTACTAAGTTTTTGAAATATTTGTCTATTTTGGATATTTGGACAAAAGTATATTTAACCTTTGTTTTATTTTCGTTTTCGACTTGCCCTCCTAGGTGTATCTTACGGGATAGGCGAAAACAGCTTGAAATAGTATGTTTTAATACACTATTACAATCACTTTTTTTCATTGGATGTCATCCAATTGTTGTAATTTATTAGAAAATGCCATCCCAAATTTAAAATAATCATGTCATCCATAAAATGTCTCCTAAACAAATAAATATATTAAAACAAAACTATTGGATCAAATATAAAATTAATAAAATTGGTGCCTTAAAATTTCCTATTCTTTCGAATTTGAAAGTAAAAACCGTGAGTAATTTTTTTTGGACAATCCCAATTGTCGTATTGTGGTGACTAGTTCAAGGGTAATAAATAGAAATAGGTTAAGATAGCATTGATAACGAGCGATACAATCGGACCTGCGGGGCTAGTGCGGCTGCATTTATTGCGTGACAAAGTGTGGATAAAGCATCCGTCACTGTCGTGCTTATACAAGTGTCAAAAAGTGACGGATGCTTTATATAAATTTTGACTCGCGATAAACGCAGTCATATTAGGCCTCTTGCGTAAGGACCTTTCGCCACTATTTTGCCGCAGTGCAAGTCTTAAATTTTATATGTTAATAGTAGGTTAGGCCAAAGTTATTCTCACGTATAAACAATTCCAATAATTTCATTGTCCTTTTCCTTAGCTACTTCGTGACTAAGTCACCAAATAACTCGACTATTATTCCTTTCTTTCGTTATTTGAACCCTTAAACTTTCCCCAAATAAACAATAACGTTATTAAGTGATGTTTATGCGTTTAATATCCAAAGTTGGAAGCAAACACGCTCGTAATAAAGCCATCCGAAGCCATTGGGGATCCAGGATTTCCCTCACGATGCAATAACGGGACTCGTAAAATTCTATGCAGTAATTTGTATAATTTCGTTACGTCGGTTTACTGGCATGCTAAGTTGGAGCAGTAAGGACAGATAGCTAAGTGTAGCCAAGAAGCAAATGCTACTATAGTTTCTATTTTCTAAAGACTTGAAATCTATGGAGTTGACGTGACGTGATCGATTTTCGAAAATTGCTTATGTACCTTTAAACATCTTGTACGCCAATCCTATACATTTTGGATAACGATAACGAACGCTGAAAGCGTCCTGTCTAGTGCCTGGTCTCTTGTAAAAAAGAGATGTAGGTATTCACTTTTTGACATTATTACATTGTTCTCTTTATAGTCGACTGTGCTTTAATTTGACACCTTATCCCTAGTAAGGTTGTCTGGAAGAGATCGCTAATCAGCGATAAGACCGCCTGTTGTTTACCTGTGTTGTTTTTAATTGTGCTGTTTCTCTGTAATTTTTTTGTTTGGTGTACAATAAAGTGTTTTGTATTGTATTGTATTGTACTTTACAATTATTTATTTATTTCGGTTAACAATCAGTAACACAATCTAGGCTTATGATTAAGTAGTATGCAGTGCAACAAGTTACGTTATTGCGCCACCAACATCGTTTACCACAGATTACTAAAGAAAACTTACTTGAAAGTCATTGGAAGTCGTACTTCTAAATATGATATTGTGGGATATCGCAAGTTCTTAAATTAAAACTAGTATAGGCGAAGGCACCAACATCCATTCATCCATCGCGTCAAATATTTTATGTATACACATACCTTATTGTAAGCGTTATAAAGGCGTGTAGATATTTTTGACGTCTTGGGAACGTATATATATTTATGACCTTGACTGTAGGTACTTACATCACCAGATGAGTTCCTAATTAAACTTTAAATTAGATATGACATGACTTCAGTATTTTTACATTAGACATTATATCTTAAGTACCCGAAACCACCGTGCGTGCATGACTCGATGTATGAATGAGGAAGAAGCGAAATAAATTTGTCAAGATCGTAGCAAATGAAAAGAAGTGGTCTCTGCCTACCCCTCTGGGAAACAGGCGTGATTTAATGTATGTATGTATGTACATTAAATCAACTGACAAAGTAGTTATTGTATGTGTCTACTAGTTGATAAAGTGGTGACCGTTTACCAGCACAATAATCTTCTCACGTCCCTACTGCTGACACTCACATATGCGAAGGGCTGAAATAAAGGAGATCTCTCAGTGCATTAGGATATTGCCCGTAGTGCGGAATATGCCGGAATTAGGGCATCTCGATTTGAATTAACGGCTAGAGTACTCGGAAACTGTATTAATGTAAGCATACGTACACGTGACCCGTCTATTGATTACAATAAAAAATCCAAACGCGACCAATTAAGATCTAAGATTGAATCCTGAACGAAGCGAGGGATTCTGAAATGGAATCTTGAGCATAGTGAGAAATCCAAGTGTTAACGCTTTAAAAAAAAAAAAAAAATGGGTTTCACTCCTTTTATGGTGTATTTCGTATTATGTCAAGTTATTTATAGACACTCCCATGGACTTATTATAGCAATAAGTCCGTGGATATCACACGCGAAGACAATTGTTCGGTAAAAGAGAATTTTCTCCAATGGACTAAACAGAAGCACATGGGGTTAGCTCCACGCGCTTCTGTCAAGTCCGTGTTAATGCTTAAGGTGGAAATAATTTTGCTACCGTGTGACACATACTGCTTTTCACGTCACCTATGAGGAAAATAAAAGAACTTAGTGATAAAAAATATTAATTTAATAATTGAAATTCTCTAAGCGTGGTGAAATTAATACTATTTTCATATCTCATACATACATACATACATTAAATCACGCCTGTTTCCCAGAGGGGTAGGCAGAGACTACTTCTTTCCACTTCCTACGATCTTGTCAAATTTCTTTCGCTTCTTCCACATTCATACATCGAGTCATGCACGCACGTCGGTTTCGGGTACTTAAGATTCGGCCCTTTTCCAGTATTTCTCCGATATATTTCATATTTAATTGCGTGTAGGTATATTTTATACAGGCAATAAAAAAGTTGGGAAAGCTTCTCACGCCACTAAGTTGTCCACTAAACTGCAACTACCACTATTTTCATTCCACTATTTAAAACGAGATCCGTAATTTATTACGACAACAATTTAAGCGAAACACATTGTTAGAAGATTTACATAAATAATAGTTATGTTGGAAATAAAAATAATTCGGGCCCAAAGAGACGGCGCCAAGGTAACTTAACTGTTTAGCATTCAAATGGCTCCGAATCCGCTTGATTACCTTTGGACGATAATGGTTCCGTATACGGGTCTACATTTATAATGTAACTAGCGATTTGCCCTCGCTTTGCTTCGGTTTATGTGAGTATGATAATAAGCCTATAGCCTTCCTCAAAAAATGGGCTATCTAACACTGAAAGATTTTTTTTTAATCGGACCAGTAGTTCCTGAGGTTAGCGCGTTCAAGCAAACAAACAAACAAACTCTTCAGCTTTATAATATTAGTATAGATGTATGATGATTTGCATATCAACTTATTTACTAAAAATATTGCATAATGTCGATCTCTATAATAAACCAATGACAACCTATAACGCATTATAAAAAAAAAACATAATTTCTCCGACAGTAAAGGTTTCTGTCAAAAAATTCATTTTTCATGAAACTTGGTACACATCACATCAGGTTAGGTCCTGAAATAGGACATAGGATAGTTTTTATCCCGGAAAATTACTGTCAAGTAAATAAAAGCAATGATAACGTTGACAATACGATAACATGTCAAAAGCAATTATAATTTACAGAGTAGAATAGTGTATATAGGCCTATTTAGTCGTGTTTTATCGATGTGGAAAAATACAGTATCTGTCACTTTCTGACCAGCATGTAAGTGCGATAGTGACGGATGCTTTATACATCGCGATAAAGGCGACCATAATACGGGTCGTAGTTATTTGTTTTTTTATCATCGTCTAAGTAACTACTAAAAAGGGACTGCAAGCCAACACGAGTTGATGATCTTTGCTTGAGCAATTTGTAAAAAAATATTACATTGTTAAAATAAATAACTGTTATCCGCAAATTCCGCGTCCGTAAAGTATATTTAAATCATTTGTTGGTCAATGCATTCATTTCTATAACAAAATACCTGACGAAGTTTTAACATTACCCTTTCCAGCACTTAAAAAATACTTAAAAAAGTCGTTAATATCTAAAGCGTACTATAGGGTCGAGGACTATCTAACAGATAAAAATGCTTGGCCTAAACCCGAAATTTTGTCATTAATAATTTGTAAAATTGCAAAGTTGTTTGTCTAGGGGACACCGTTGATGTAGGAAAACATATCAAACTTTTATTTGGTTGTCCTGTTTTTTTTTCCTTTTCTACCTTTGTCTCTCTCGTAATATTTTTGACATGTTTTCCTGCTGAACTACGCATGATATTTGATATTATATTTAATTTAATATTTATAGCTAGACTAAGTAGTATCATTGTAGTATTAAATATGGTTAAAAAACGACTGACTGCTGAGTTTCTTGCGGCGTTTCTTCTCGGCAGTGGTCTCCTCTTGAGAAGCGCTGCTAGATTCTTGACGTGTAAAAGTGCCCGTGGACGTTTACTAAATATATTTTATGTTATCTTAATATTAAAAAAAATGGACGGAACCCTGAATCCGTGGGCTGTTACGGCCGGCGTCGAATGCGGGACCCGGCGCTAGACGAGAACGAGTCTGTAACTATTACCATGATAATGTGACAGGTTAGTGAGGGGAGTTCCTTTGGCGCGACTAACGCCTTATGTGACTAGATTGGCATTATGACTTATCACTTAAATTGTAAGTATGGCCTGATATTGGTTTAACTTGTAAAGATGATGACATGTAAAGCATAGTATGACGATGATGGTTTAAAATGACCACGGGCCCTTGACAAGATGCATAATGCTAAAATGTAAAGGATTTTCGAAAACTATCATGAATGTTGAATGTCATCATTTCATCTAATTTAATTTCATCGAACGATGTTTTTTGCTAAAACCATGATGTTTTCAGGATATCTTGAACAACAATTATGTAGGTTAGGTTAGGTTAGGTTAGAAAAATGAAAAAAAAATTAAAAAAGATGTTTTCTATGTATTTAGTTATATAAGTAAGATTATCGTTGTCCCAGAGGCATTAACCCATAGTACTAGCCTAGAGCTTAGTTCATTTGTGTCAGATGGTAAAAATAAAACAAAAGAATAAGAAGTATTTATTGCCACCAGTAAAATACGAACAAAATATCATAATGAAAAAAAAAGGTGTGACATAAGGCATAGACTCAGCATGTGCTGCGAGCGTTTTATAATTTAGCAGGTAGATCAGATAATGTCTATACAATTTATTTAAATATACAATGTTACATAAACAAAATAATTATAAAAGATAAAAAGAAACGAAGTTTTTTAAAAACATGTAGGAACAGCAGAAAACCCTTTGATATAAACACCATTGAAACGAGTTTTTTGCCCCCTGATGTTTATTGCAAGCGGAAACATCAGGCCGCCACCGCAGGCCGCGTCTGTTTTGGAGACCTTTTAAATAAATAGGTACCTACATAGCTTACTTGAACTTAAAAAATCTCACTCATTGAGTCACCGCCCAGCCCTACCTATAACACAGTCAATAAGTGTACAAAAAACTACAGCCAGTAAAAAACATGTCACAAACAAGTTTTTGTCAGAAAAATATTTTATTCATGATCGTAGTAGAGAAACTCCTCCCTAAAACCAGTACAATTGACACGTATGAGGCACCGTTACTTGCCATAACCTCTCGATACAGATAGGTCTCTAGCGATAGTCGATGTAACGAGGTTGAAGCGATATGCCCGTTCCCATTCAAACCGCAGACTGATTTGGTTACTTTTTCGTGGTGGTAAGATCTTGTGCAAGGTCTGCCCAAATCGCTTTTTTTTTATTATGGCAAAGAGAAAACAAACGAGCACACAGACCACCTGATGGTAAGTGGAAACTGTGACCCATAGACATTCGCATTCGCAAGACTGCAATGCAATCCTAAGACTGCAAACGCATTGCCAACCCTGAGGACTAAGATGGAATGCCTCTATGCTAGTAATTTCACCGGCTGTCTTATCCCCAAACCGGAACACAACAATGCAAACACTGCTGTTTGGCGGTAGGTTAATGGATAAGATGGTGGTAGCGATCCGGACGGATCCTGCACAAGGTCCTACCACCCGCAAAACCACCAAATTGTCCTATAACCTACCGCTAAGCAGCATTCGCTGAAATTCGGTGAAATTACTAGCAAGGAGGTGTTTCAACTTAGCCCTCAAAGATGGCTACGCTTTTGTGGTCTTAAGATTGTAGTTTTGACGCAAATGTCTGTGGGACACAGATCCCACTTACCATCAGGTGGCCTGTGTGCTCTTTTGTCTTTTACGTGGAAAAAAAAATCTCGCCCGCGTGGTTGCCGGGTAAGAACAGTGCCACTCCATGTCCTCCCGTGGATGTCGTAAGAGACGACTAAGGGAATAAAGACTGTGTAGTACTGTTAGGCGATGGGTTTGCAACCTCTCACTAATACTCTGGTAAACATCTTAGCCTATTTGTGCAAAATGTGATTACAGAATTATTAACAAGTTTTTACAGTTGTTAATAATTCTGTAGCTCTGCCTGCTCCACTCTGGGAATAAAGGCGTGAGTTTATGTATGTATGTATGTACTTATGTATATTTTCCGTTAGCTCTTTTTTTTCAACCATCGACAGTACTGTCACTTCTCTTTTTAGACCCTCGTAACCAGGCAGGCACAAGTGTCAACTATTCAGCCAACGCTATAAACAGTTTCTATAACAACAAAATAGATGTAGCATCTCCAATAAAACAATTACCTAAATCCAATTCTACGGGAAGTATTTAATTGCCAACGAAATTTGTATTACAAGTATACAGGGTGTTAACGGGGTCGTGATACAAGTGATCACCTCTGTGTTCTGCCCGCGAATATGAGCAACTTTCCCTATGGAACCAGCTTGGAAATCGGGAAAAAAAAATCAGCTGCTTCATACATTTTGGTCGAGTACCTACCCCTGTTCTTGTTCTATGAAACAGCTGATTTTTTTTCCCGATTTCCAAGCTGGTTCCATAGGGAAAGTTGCTCATATTCGCTGGCAGAACACAGAGGTGATCACTTGTATCACGACCCCGTTAACACCCTGTATAATCGTATTTACACGTTTAAAAGGCGATGTATTTCACGACTGAGATGTTTTAAAACTAATCTTGTGTACCAACACTCGTGACTTGCATCTAAAACGGATAATCTATTTGTGTCGACGTCTTATTAGACCACTAAAGGCTAAACGCGTGCTAAGTATTTAAAGACTCGTTTTAACACTTTTAACTCGAAACCGTAAAAGGATCTAATTTATTGGGTAAACAGCTTTTTGAACCCTGAGTCAAATCGTAGAAAGGTAAGTGCTGTAAGTACCTTAAATGAAGTTTATTTTTATGGCATAGACAAGACTAACGAGCACACAGGCCACCTGATGGTAACTGGAAACTGTGACCCATAGACATTCGCATTCACAAGACTGAATGAAATGAAATGAAATGAAATGAAATGAAATGAAATGAAATGAAATGAAATAAAATTTATTTGGCACTTAAAGCACTTAAAATAATACAATTTTCTTAATTAAATTAACTTATACTATATAATTATATTTTAACTGCATTAAGCCCAAAATGGTCTCCACTCAGCTTTTTATGCCACAGTATATTATTTTAATATTCCGTGACGCTGGTTTTCAGTGAGGCCTGGAGAGGTAAATGGGCACCGTGATAACTATGCTATACTAATTAAAATTAAACAAAACCAAAAAACTACATACAATTGCGTACAACTAACCATGCATGTGATTGAACGTACATTATATGCGAGTGTGTGTGCGTGTGTGTGTGTGTGTGTGTGTGTGTACATGTGTGTCAGTACGACTGCTTATGTACCGGATACTTGGATAGATAAAACAAGTTTCTTAAGGTTGTGTTTGAACGACGCAACGGACTTAAGATTTCGTATTGGTGGTGGTATGTCATTCCAGCACTTCGTGGCAGCAAAACGAAAGCTACCACGGAAAGCAGCCGTACGATGTTGTGTATGTGTTAGGCGTATCGCTTGTCTGACTTGCCGTTGCGAAAATTTGAGTTTTTCGAACAGATACCGTGGTTCCTTGTGTTTAATTATTCCAAATAAGAGAGAGGCGAGGTGTAGGCGATATCGTGAGGTCATGTTTAAAACATTATTGCTATTTAGGAAAGGGCTGACATGGGAGTAGCGAGGAATAGGAAAGCAGAACCGCGCACAGGCATTTTGGATACGCTGTATTACTCTCTTTGTTCTTGCTAGCAAGCATCCACCAATCACTACATCAGCGTAACTCAATTTAGAGAGAATAAGCGAATCGCAAAGCCTAATGCGCATCTCCACCGTTAGGCACTCACGAATTCGGTACAATACCTTTAACCTATAAAAACAATTTCGCAACATCTCTAAAACATGACTCTCAAATCGTAGCCTTTCGTCAAAGATAAGACCTAAATTACGCGCTTCTGTCACTCGCTCCAAACTAGCGTCCTCTATTACGATATTTAGATCCGAGGTTGAAATGTCATTAATTTGCTTCCGATTACCCAATACCATAAATTTAGTTTTACTTGCATTTAACACCAGGTTATTCCGGTGACACCAATCGGCTATACGGTGAAGATCTGCGTTAAGTTTAAGTACAGCTGAGTTACACTCGTTGGGTTTAAAAGATAAGTACAACTGGGTGTCGTCTGCATACATATGGTGGTTGCAATTTTCAATGTTATTAATAATGTCAGCACTATACAAAATAAACAGGATTGGTCCTAAAAGTGATCCCTGGGGCACTCCTCTACTAACCGGCAGGGTGGGGGAAACACAATCAGTGCCATTAACATTACGTATTTTAACGTACTGGGAGCGCCCTGACAGATAACTGGCGAACCACTTCAGAGCAAGGCTATCAAACCCGTAATACGTAAGTTTCGACAGAAGAAGGGAAGTATTGATTGTATCAAAGGCACGGGAAAAATCGAGTAATACCAGCAATGTTCCTTTACCCACGTCTTGTGCGGCCAGAATATCATCCACCACATCCATCAGAGCGGTTGCAGTGCTGCGACATTTTCGAAAGCCGGACTGCTTCTTAGGCAGAATATTATTCGACTCCAGATATTCGGTCATTTGTAAGCTGACAACTTTTTCCAGTATTTTGGACAGAAAAGGAAGAATGCTGATAGGCCGAAGGTCCTTAACGTCGCTTGGGTTTGCTTTTTTAGGAATCGGATTTACAATAGCAATTTTCCACTGCTTAGGGAAAATACCCGTTACGATAGACTTGTTAACAATTTTGGTAATACATGATAAAGTGTAAGGTAATGTCAGAAGGATCATATCTAGCGTAATGCCATCATCACCTTTTGCATTCGTTTCAATTGCCCTAATTATGTTCAAAACCATGGTTTCTGTGACAGGCTTGAGTTTGAACATGCAAGGACCGTGACGACTAGACTGATATTGAGAAATCAGAGATACTTCAACTTCATTATTTCCTGGAAGGTTGAGAAAATGTTGATTGATGTTACAAGGATCGTTTAAGTGAGGAGGCAGATCATGGTCTTTTTTATTAAAGTTAGCAATGTTTTGTTTAATATTTTTCCATAATACACGGGAATTTGCAACAGAGTTAATATGTTTGTTAAAGTATGCCGTTTTTTCACTAGCAATTGCAGCGATAACAATTCCTTTTAATTCTTTGTAATATTTTTTGTGTGAGTCAAGTTTAGTAGCCTTACTCCTAGCGTGAGCCTCATTTCGTAATTTTATCATTTCCTTCACTGTGAATGTTATCCAAGGATGATTTTGTTCTTTAATATTGATTATTTTAATAGGAGCATACATATCGAACAGGTTTAACAAGCACTCGATAAAAATCTCTACCATATCATCCACACTGCCTGTAACCAGGTCATCCCACCCTATAGCACTAATGTCAGACGTGAAACCATCCAGATCAATGTCCTTTAACGGCCTATATGTCAAGCGTTTAGGGGGTGCTTTAGCTTTCTTGATAAATAGCTCGCAAGTAAGAAACGCATGGTTGCTTAGTTCAGGAATATGGTTAACTGTCAAATTGCAGATACGTGTATTAGAACATATAATATCAATTAGCGTTTCGCTATGATCGGTAAAGTGGGTTGGCTGGTCAACGTGCTGTGCTAAGTTCATGCAATTTAAAAAAATCGAGTATCTTTCTTGTGTTCGAGTCTTGCGTGTTAAGAAGATTAATGTTGAAATCACCGAGTAAAACAATGTGATCATATTTGCCTAATGATGAGACGGAGTCAGTAATAGCATCAATGAAAGTATCAGTGTCGAGCCACGGTGGGCGGTAAGCAGTACCAATTGCTAACCTAATACCATTAACGTTTATACTGAGCCACATTTGTTCCACGTTCGGCGCGACGGGGTGTGTAATCTGGCGTACGTTTATTCCCTTTTTAAGATAAAAGCCAACACCACGTCCGCGTGATCGTATGTTAGGTGGCCGCGGGATGTGGCGGAGTTGGTAGCCCGGCGGCGCGGGCGCGCGACTGTCTTGCCCCTCCCGCAACCAGGTCTCGTTGATCGCCATAATATCAACATTATATCGACACATCGCAACTAGAAATTCGTCATGACGTGTACCCAAAGATCCGGGGTTCAACAGCCCAATTGATAAACCTTTGTTTTTTACGAATTGAATCACAAAGGAGAAGGATTTTTGGATAACCTTACTATGGAGAAGATATCTGCAAATAAGCGATATATGCCGCCAGCCTTTGTGTAAGCAGTGAGAATAAAGTGAATAGATGTGGGGTGTGTAGTTATCAAAGTACGTACTGAAATGTGGCTTAAAGTGACTTAAAAATATTATTACGAGCAATAGCAGTTTTGGTTTTTCTATGTGACGTACTAGAGGATTAACATCTAAATACTTATAATTAAATTCTTTCCTATGATAACACAAATATAAAAATATTGAGATCGGGGATACATTTTTAAAACAACTTCCTAAAAGCACGAAAACATTGCTTAAGGATGTGGTGAACAAAAGAAAATCACACGTAATTAAGTTATAAAGAGTAAAATACAAAACAGAAATAAAAATCGCAAATATCGGAACAAAAAGTAATAATAAAGGAGCTAACACTATGAAAAACCAAAAAGCTTTCCGAGATCCGCTTCTGTGCGCAGACGATGCCTAGGCGCCCCATGCTCTTTGCGCGCATAGATGTGACCATCCCGCGTCCAGACGTACTTCCATTGAGCACGGGAAGCGTCAGCACGCGCTTTATAGAAAAGCTGACGGTTGTGCCGCGTTAACCTTTCGTTGATGTAAAAAGGCTTTGCAGCTGATGCCAGGCCCATACCTGCCGTAGTAGCACCGCGGCGCACCCGCGCTGCTGCCAGCAACTCGTCACGCTGCGAGCGCCGCGCCACACTGTGGGACGAAAATCGGCTCTAGAGGACATAGAAATCGAAGTTCTCATTTTTATGATTTTTTGATTGGGATTGGTTTCATTTGCAGTTATAATGCTAAAATATTATTTTGGTTGGATTGTGTTTGGAAACTGATGAGTTATAATTTTTTTCCTTAAAATTTGTATGGGACGGCATGAAAAAGTCCAAATATCTCTGAAACCGCAAGAGAAACCGTTATATCCTCGCAGATGGTAATAAAAATAATTATTTGTGATTTTTTGGCGTAGTGCATATTTCAGTCATAGCTGCGGTTTTTTTTTGAAAAATCGATGTTATTTTGTCTTTTTTTTAAGTCCGTGGCGTATATTTTTTTTCAACTTATGTAGGAGGGGGAGGTAGCGGAATGCAAATACTCTTCTTACATATATAAATATTTATAATAAAAAGTAAAATAAAAAAAAAACGTGATAGAATAGTATTTTTTCTGTATAACTAATTAGAAATAAAAGTAGAAAATGTAAAA
Source organism: Acleris laterana (assembly GCA_963966035.1). Classification (NCBI taxonomy): domain Eukaryota; kingdom Metazoa; phylum Arthropoda; class Insecta; order Lepidoptera; family Tortricidae; genus Acleris; species Acleris laterana. Next base: position 715,470 of record OZ014451.1, read on the forward strand.
AAAATAACTATCCATAATGTGACTAAAATAAACACAATACATAATATTTTTTATTAGGGTAATATATCTAACGAATGCTCTATATCGGACTCATTTTGATATAGATCACACGGATCTGAAACCTCTTGTTCCAGTTCGACTTCCTGAACCGAAAATAAAGACCTAGTTTCGGCAAAAAATGCCTGCCTTTTCTTCTTATCCACACTAGGTCTTATTGCCGTAATATGAGGATCGGAGGATAATAGAAGCATATTCAGTATATCCTCGTTACAAGCTTGCCTACTCCTTTTCCTAGAATTATGCTCCCTGAACCTCCTAAAATCTTTATTTCGAGCTTCGGAAGCCTCTTCCGAGAGACTTCCGATAGGAACAATGGCGTTGCTGGCGATAATGTCTGCTCCATGAATCAATAGCTTATGCACAGTTGACGGCATATAATACCAATCATACATTGCTACGAACTTTTGAGCAGTCTTAAAGGCATATTCCTTAAATTTCATAACATCAATTTCTTCTCCAGATGTTATTGCTTGCAGTATTACAGCAAATCTGCGAACAAGTTCTTCATCAAATCCAGTTATTGCTGCAGTTTTTTCAGGAAACTCGAAGAACCTTCTTGCTGTATTGCCATCGTTTGTGGTACCCGATCCCTGCTTTACATTATCGATCAAAAGGTTGAGCTCTTCCTTGAATCGGTGTTGAACAACTTTTTTCGTCTCGTTCATTATTTTTTTGAGTTCCTCGCCTTTTGCAGCCCATTTTTTAATTCTCAGTCTGTAAGAAATGTGTAAAAGGCACTCCATTGAATTTATACGAGCATGTAGTGAAGATAACCCGAATTCATATAATTCTGTCGAAATCTGCTTCACTACAACTGAATCTAACTTATTCATTTCGGTAGGCTTAGCCAAACACAAGTAACACGTAGCATTTGACTTAGCTTCCGATAGATAAGTACAAATTTTACCATCTATCATGGTCATCTTCAAAAGGTGTTTTATTTTAGCTGTATTGTATTCCGTAGGAAGTAGAGCCTTAATTTCTTCTTCGAACTTTGATTTTAACTCCAAAACTACGGCTTTACTTTCCTTAACAAAACGGAACATCAATGGGCGACAATAAGACGGTGAGCAGGGTTTTGGATTCGTCCATAAAATGTCCTCACCACAAACCAATTTGAGTGGTGCTAATGATGCCATGAATATGCTCGAGTCATCGTTTTCGCCATCCATTTTTTGTTTATATTTGCTCTGGCTGGATGCACCATCAAAACCCCATTTCGATATCAGCGTCAACTCTTTGTCTTCAATATTAGATGGTAATTCTTTTAGAATCCTCTGCGTAGTTAAATCCAGTAAAGCTTGAAGTTTAATTTGAGCTGATGAATCCGTTATGGTTATAGCGGATTTCGGAGGGTAACTTTGTAATTTCGCTGACTGAATCTTGTAGTATGATGGATAAAGATCTTCGGCTTCTTCTTGAATAGCTGACTCCCTTAAGGTCATGTATTGCCATTTAGTCAGCTTTAATGCCACGTAAAGACCGAGTGCCTTATCTGGTGAATATGTAACTGAAGTATTTGATTTCATTCTTGATCATTTTTTGTATATTTGCTGCTGCTTCAGAATTTTTGAGCATGTACTCAATTACGGATGCTATATCTTCACGCCCATCTTCTTTCAAGAGTTTTGCCGCTGCATATGTTAATTCAGTTGAGTCTTCTCCTGTATAACTGTCGAATCTTCTCTTTTTTTGCTTGATTGATAGTTCTTCAAATGGTTTTCTGGATCGAATGGTCATTGTTCCAGTTGAAGTAGATGGTATCAAACATTCTGGTAAAGTAAAATCAGTCGTAGTTGACGATTCCAAAGGCTCAGAACACGACGAATCTTGAAGTAGTCCAAGGCTGAGTAGATTAGTTTGTAGACAGCTGGGCCAATCAACATTAGCTTGAAGCCAACTTTCGTAGTATTTTCTGAAGTCTTTCGTATTCCGGTTACTTTTTTGCCATTTCGTAACTGCAGATCGAGTAAACTTTGTACAGAATTCTCTAAGTATTTCTATTTCGTCTTCAGATAAACTGGAACCCAAACGTTGCACCACTGCTTCGAACAATACTTCATGGTTAAATGCCGGCTTCTTGCTTTGTAAAACGACAAATAGGTCCAAGTTGGTAGAAAAATTTGTCATTTTTAGGTTTTAGCAGGAGTACAGATGTTCACAGTTATACAGAATAATTGCGATTATCGCTCTCGGAAAAATGTCTGGTCTATTTATTGATGTGAGCTAATGATGATTCCTTTACCACTTCGTTAAGTAATCACCTACTTATTTATCAATCACTTATCAGAATTAATTAAGGGATCTCATTAAATCTTATAACTAATTACTCAAGAAATAATTACAAACTATTTACAACCAAAATAAATTAAGTATAATCCCATTACTGAATATAGTTCATTAAACATGCACAATAATCGCCTCATTACCGGAAAAATATTTAATTGTTTATATTTTAAGCGATCATAATTAATAAAAAAAATTTTTGATTTATAATTTGAGTATAAAATATACAAAATATAAATATTCAAGACGTGTATTGATAAAATAATCCGCCAGGACTCACAAAAAAAACATCGATTTTTAAAAAAAAAACCGCAGCAATTACTGAAATATGCACTACGCCAAAAAATCACAAATAATTATTTTTATTACCATCTGCGAGGATATAACGGTTTCTCTTGCGGTTTCAGAGATATTTGGACTTTTTCATGCCGTCCCATACAAATTTTAAGGAAAAAAATTATAACTCATCAGTTTCCAAACGCAATCCAACCAAAATAATATTTTAGCATTATAACTGCAAATGAAACCAATCCCCATCAAAAAATTATAAAAATGAGAACTTCGATTTCTATGTCCTCTAGAGCCGATTTTCGTCCCACAGTGCGCCAGGCGCACTACGAGCGGCCGCGGGCGCGGCGCGTCACCACTGTCTTGTACATTGCCACGCCGCACCGGACCTACCCGCTCTGCGCTAACGATATCCCGATCCGCCAACGAAACACCCAATTTAGCCGACAAATTAATGATTATGTGCACGCTTCGCTCATTGTTCTCCTCCGGGATACCTGCGACTTCCAAATCGGTCCTTAGATTCTCCTGTTCGCGGTCATTTAGGTCAAGTTTGAGGTCGGCGATGGTTTGTTCCAGTTGGGCGACGCTTTCCGTATTACCATCTCGCTGCTCGCGCTCCACGGCATCCACTCGAGCGTTAAGCTCATCAATACGTGTATTACACATGTTTAGGGCCGAGGTTATATTCGAGACGGCGCTTCTAAACTCGTACATTTCAGTTCGTATTGCTCTCATCTCCTCGCGAAGTAAACGAAACTCTGATACTAGTTCAGAGGGCGCCACCTCTGCAAGGCAAGTAGGACTAGACTCAGCTGAAATATGTGAAGGATTTAGTGATTCATTGTTCATATTAGCCCGGGTCCGTATTGTGACATTTGAATCATCTGTATTCAGGTGCCCAGCCGCATCTTGTCTTACAGGCGTGTTTGTGTTATCGTATTTAGCGGATTTGTTGCGACACTCCTGGCATTTCCATTTTTTTTTGCTCTCAGCCGTCATTATGTTACAGAAACGCTTTTCTGCAACATTTGCACATTGGAGGTCATAGTGCTTGGCGCACTGACTGCATGTCAAAAATTGACTGCAATGCAATCCTATGACTGCAAATGCGTTCCCAACCCTGAGGACTAAGATGGAATGCCTCTATGCTAGTCATTTCACCGGCTATCTTATCCCCAAACCGGAACACAACAATGCGAACACTGCTGTTTGGCGGTAGGTTAATGGATAAGATGGTGGTAGCGATCCGGACGGACCCTGCACAAGGTCCTACCACCCGCAAACAATTGTATTAAGTTAGTAAATAATGATTTAAAAAACGGTTTAAAAAATTTATTAAGTACTGACTCTTACGTGCCTAAACTTAGGGACTTGAAATTTAGAAATGATATTCCTTGGGTACATACCCTAGGGGCGCGCTAAGAAAGAATTTTCAAAAATCGACCCGTTTTGGTGTAAAAGGGGTAGGTAGTAGCGGAAGTCCTCTATTATACACTAATACCTATTATAAAGAAGAAATATTAGTTTTTTTGTATGTTTGTAACGAATAAACTCCAAAGTTAATATCCGATTTTTAAAATTCTTTCACCTTTAGAATGTACACATTATCTCTGAGTAACATAGGCTATGTTTTTTTTTTCTGCACGGACGGTGTCGCGGGCAACAGCTAGTACACGCACACGAAGGGTTCCACTCCACCGTACAAAATTAAGATAAAGGAATACCACCATTTTTTTTTATAGTTCTTGTCAAACTGGCAACAGAAATACACAGCACACTCTGTGAAAATTTCAACTGAATGCCTATTACTGTTCAAGAGATAAAGCCCGTTGACAGACAGACGGACGGACGGACCCTAATAAGGTTCCGTTAGCCACCTTTGGATAGGTACGGAACCCTTAAAGCTCCCGCTGCCACCTCATTCCCATCTTTTCTCAGCGTTTCAACTCACACATGGCAACACCGCCGTGCCACCGTGGTGTCAAAACCAAGCGTTTTAAACCTTTTCTAATGGCATCGGAATACAAGTATGGCCGCCGCGCGGTGCGTGGAATACCAATGGTTTGTTTACATCGCCGCGACGTCACGCGGCCGTGGCTGGAATAAGCTGGCTTTATAGGTGTGTGCTGTAGGCTAAGAGACTGACAACAAGCTAAGAGGTATTTATCAGTTATGGCTGATTTACATTGGGTGGAAGTACATTGATGAGTTGATTTTCACGTTCGAGACGAGAGCTGTTGTAACGACGCAATGTACTGTGATAAATTGTGGGGTTGTTGAAATATAATAACTTCGTGGGTTTTATCGGTACTTTCTTAGTAGCTACAACAATATTTGTGCCTCGCACGCTGGTCAAGGGCCGTCTGCAGCAATTATCCAAAACAAAGCAGTCAGTGTTCCATCGAACAGTTAGTTTTTCAAGTTAAATAATCGAAAAACTACGTACAAAAAGGTACAGTGCAATAAGGTCTATACTATACTATACAATACGACCTTATTTCACTACAGTACTTCTACAGGCGTGCTTCAGCTGACCCAATGTAAATCAGCCATTATACAAACATACAAATACTAGAAAAGACCAGCGTTAGCTTCTTGCTGAAGTTAGGAAAACTTAGCAACAATTATTATAATGCGCAAGAAGTGAAAGAGATTTTCTGGATTGTAGCAGGTGGAAAGAAGTGGTTTCGGCCTACCCCTCTGGGAAACAGGCGTGATTTAATGTATGTTTGTATGATAATGATAATTTTACCCGTTATGAGTAAAAGAAGAAATGACTGACTAAAAGAAAAAGCTGGGACTGGGTTATACACACTACTAAAACAGGATAGGACTAAAATAGACTGGACGCCGCCATGGGGATATGGGTTCAGCCAGAAAATTTGGCCTTAAACACGTTAATGATTGATGAATTTTAAGAGATATTAGTTCTGGAAGACAATATCGGGTATTTTCTATAATAGTTACAGCAATTTCTTATCAATAAACAAAACGAATCGCTAGCTCCTACACTACCCTGCGCAAACGCATATCGATTACCAATGGCAGCAGTTAAAATATAATTAATATGTTATTCGGCGCGCGCAGAGGCCGCCTGCACAATGGATTACAGGCTCGTATGTCTATGCCGCTTGTTTTACAATTGCTTTAAGTACTTTCGTTAAAAACTGCATTCAAATTACCTCTTTAATCTACAATATCCTTGGCTTGGCCTTTTTGGCTGGCCAAGTGGCCAGCTTATTCTCGCGACTTCATCCTTCTATTGACACAGCTTATGTCATGGCTGCTCTACACGATAGCCCATCATGGGCCAGCTTAGGGATGGAGTGATGCGTAAGAGTGAGATGCAAGAATATGTTGCTCGCTCTAAGGTGTAAATGCGTCCCCGTCGCCATCGTATAGAGGGGCCATCAGAAGCAGGGCTCGGACAAGTCATCGCAAAACAATCGCAAGACGGCAATAGAACAAGATCAATAGAATCGCATTATGTACAATATAATTTAATTATATTTTTCAATGACATTTTATTGACATTTATTGTGATTTTTTGACCTAATATGTTTATCAATATTATCTTTCTTTAACTGTTTAATACGAATGTCACATGCTGTACACAATATTTCCTTGACATTTTCCTAATAACAGAGCTCGGGGTAGTCCTTAATCCACTTATTAATTGTATTTATTTGCACCATATTTAAAATATTTAGATTTAACCATAATTAAGCAAATAATTGTATTAGTTTAATTTGTCACCACAAAACTGTTAGAAGCATGCCACTGACAAATCCATGACAGATATGCGACTAAAAAGGTCAAATGTTAAATTATAAATTACGATAATAATATATCAGCTTTAGATAATAATAAATAATAATCTTAAGTTGCGACTCTATAATAGTCTTGTCCCATGTCCATATCAGTTTCTGCGATGACTTGTCCGAGCCCTGGCAGAAGACATAATTTTCATAGTACCGTGCCGTGTGGTTGCCGGGTTAGAATAGTGCCACTGCATGTCTTCCCGTGGAAGCCCTAAGAGACGACTGAGGGAATGTAGGCTTGTAGTATTTTAAGCGATGGGCTTGCAACCTGTCACTAATATAAACTGGTAAACCTCATAGTTCGATTGTGCAAAATGTGGTTACGGAACTAGCAACAAGTTTCTAGAGTCTTTGATAATTCTTGTTGCTCTGCCAACCCCACTCTAAAAATGAAGGCGTGAGTGTATGTAAGTATTTACATAGTATAAAAAGTCGCTTCTCGGCGTCTTTTCCTCTGCGCAACGGATTTTAATGCGGTTCTTCTTCATCTTCAGTGATTCAAAAGAAAGTTTTTATTATTAAATTTGGTTTATGTACGGGTGTTAGGTACAGAAAACTTACAGAAAGGATTGTAGAAATTTCTTGCGTCGAACTAAAAATTTATATAATAATATGTGTTCACAGCCACCATTGGCTGATTTTAGCACATTTGAATCTACTAGCTTGAAGCATGTTATGGTATGTAACCGAAGTGAAGCGAGGGCGGATCGCTAGGTAATAAGATGTAATAACTAGGGTGTGGAGGGATTCCAGCTTAGTTATCTGTCTCAGGGTTGGCCAAGCATGATCCTGATATCCTTTTCTCGATAGCATAACCATCTCCATGCTAGATTCATCGACAAGCTCCTATTAAAGTGATCTAATACGCATAATTACCACCTTTATAGTGCCGTGGGCGTGCGCTATACAGGTGTGGTCATCCAAACAATATTTATTGACGGAGCTTCTGCCGCCCACTCGAGTGGAAACTGGACACCCTCCAAGGCAAGTATTGCTCAACGGCGTAAGGTTCAGATAAATATTGCATCGAGGTTTAACTTTTTACGAGACGGTGTTAGAAAATGGTGTTATTAGTCTTATTTGTAAAGTTTAATTCTGCAAAAGAAGAACGAAATTATAGGAGTATGTCGTATTTGTCATAAACGGATAAAGGTATGACAGATCAAATTAAGATTTAGGGTTTTAATATTAGGTTAGTTTTATGATAACACTAGCTGTTACCCTGCGTGCGTTGCTAGGTCGTACCAACTCAGAAACCTTCGTACACTCATGCACAACACTTTGCTGAAGATCATCACATGATCAAATGTTTACGATTCTATAAAGGACATACAGACAAAACATACATTTTAAGATATAAACCTCTAGATGTGTCACTTTGATAAAAAAAAAAGGTTATTTAATTAATTATTTTAACTTTATTGTACAATTTCTACCAGTCAATGGGGCAAACAGAAACATTTTAAGGATAGTGCTTAAAATGTTTTTTTTTTAAAAGGCAGTGTTTTTATCAATTACTTACCTATCCATGGATCGTATTATGCCTTTATTGTAGTAGATAAAGTGTCCGTTACTCTCACACTTGCACACATACTGTTCAAAAGGTGATGTTTTATCCACATCTATGAACACGATCGTAACAGGTCTGCAGCTAAGAAAGTATTCAAGAAGTACTTAAAATAAATCTTAAATTTTACGTTCTCCATCGTATAATATTAGCATATACTGAGGTAATGACATGTATGGCTGCCACACATCGATAAACCTCGACATAAAAATGCACTTCGGCATTACAATGTAACCTGCGTTAAGTATTCCAAGCTGCTTTAAAAATTAACTCGCAAAAACACTTAACTGTTGCAAAGTGACGTAAAAACTCCATTTCCTGCCCGTCCAACAAAGTCACAGCTAAAGTTAAACTATTACAGGAACTTGGGTAGGTAACAACAACGGACGGTTGGATGAACGAGCACGCACATTTTAGCGGGTGCATTCACAATTAGGCAGCCTTATACGTTCGATCTTATCGACAAAAGCCATGCTGCCAAATTAAAAATGCACGCGTTAAAATGTGACGGGACTACCTTAACCGCTTGTACATTTACTCGTTCGTCCGTCCGACCATCGTTGTTGAGAGAATCACTACCCAGGCGGCAAGATTAAGTAGTCCCGTCAATGCGAATAACCCATATTTTAGCGCGTGCATTTTCAATTTGGCAGCATGGTTTCTGCCGATGAGATCGAACGTATAAGGCTGCTTAAGTGAAAATGCACGCGCTAAAATGTGTTTTGTTCGCTCTGACGGGACTACTTAAACTCGCCGCTGCGATTTCGCTCGTTCGTCCGACCGTCCGTTGTTTTTGAGAGAATAACACTCCTGCTCTAAAAAATTAACTCGCAAAAACACTTAAGTGTTGCAAAGTGACGTAAAAACTCCATTTCCTGCCCGTCCAACAAAGTCACAGCTAAAGTTTAACTGTTACAGGAACTTGGGTATGGCGCAGGTGTCACCACCTACTGCCGTGTTCGGGGTTTAATGTGTAATGTGAAATGCGTGTTTCGACAACAATAAGGAATAGTAAAGAGCTTTATGTTTTGGTATGAAATTGTCACGTGTCTTACGTATTAAGATTCAAGGGAGAGAAGTCGTTGTGGAGTGTTCGAACAGTGGTAATCGAAACAGCGTCACGATGGACATAAAGACAAAAAAATCCTTTTTAACAAGTTTTTTTATAGCCTGTTCTTCTTTATGGATCGCAAACGAGCACACACGCCAACGACGATTACAACTACGTTAGTAAGACCTGACACCCATAGATAATTTCATCCTCAAGACTACAATCTTAAAACAGCAATAACAATACTGTTAATGTGTTGCCAAACCTGTGGACTAAGGGCTGCATTAATAAACTCATCTTGGCTGAGAGGCCCGTCACAAGATACGTCAAAGTAAACGTCAGGCCATATAAAGCGGTTTTGACGCATCTCGAGGCGAGGATTAGAGTTGAGATTAGTTTATTAATACGGGTTTTAGGCCCTTATTAATAAACTCATCTTGGCTGAGATGCGCGGCACAAGATACTTCAAAGTAAACGTCAAACCATAGAATACTGCCATATTCAACGCATCTCGAGACGAGGATTAGAGTTGAGATTAGTTTATTAATACGGGTCTTAGGCCCTTATTAATAAACTCATCTTGGCTGAGAGGCCCGTCACAAGATACGTCAAATTAAACGTCAAACCATAGAACACTGTCATTTTTGACGCATCTCGAGACGAGGATTAGAGTTGAGATTAGTTTATTAATACGGGCCTAAGATGGAATGCCTCTCTGCCAGTAATTTCAACGGTTGCCTTATTCAACACTGGGACATATCAATGCGAACACAGCTGCAAGGTGGGTTAAAGGATAATTATGATGGTGGTAGCGATCCGGACGGACACTGCACAAAGATAGTTGCTGTGCTTATTCTATCATGCTGAATATGTAGTGGATAGATAATAATTCATTTTAACCTTAACACCTGTCCGGGGAAATAAGTTAAATTAAATTGTTGAATGATATTTTTTTGTGTTATGGAGGATTCCGATGTCTTGCAGAGCAGTGTACAGTCAGCATCAAAAGTAGGTAAGCAGTATAGCATGCTCAAAATGATCTAGACACGACGTATTCTCTTGACAATAGAGTCGAATGCACGTCCTTTTGACCTTTTGGTTGCGTAGTTACTTCTGCTGCGGACTGTAGGCTTGGTATAATAATTATGAAAATAAGAAACGAAAGTTCAAAGGATCATTTTACAACATTTAGGTTCCAGGACCATATTCTTTCTTAATATTGTATTAACAATAACACAATCTACATTTATACGCTAAAAAGTATAGAATATATGAAAACAACGACTTAAACGTTGTTCATTCGTTCACTTCGCACAGCGGCGCGTGCGCTCCTTAAACCTTAACGTGTTTCTAAACTGTTTCCACTGTCGTTTTAATATTTTTGTATTTACATTTAGTAACAGCCCAAATGTGGTAAAAATGGTTACTAAATTATCAACAACTTTTTAAAGTAGTGGGTAATTCTTTGGATGTAGTATCAACCCAATTGAACCCTGACCCACCATAGACCTGTGTCACAGTGACGTTATGATTCAAGTCTTACGATGACAAAGGCCCGAATTAATAAACTAATCTCAACTCTAATGCTCGTCTCGAGATGTGTCAAAATTTACAGTGTTCTATGGTTTGACGTTTACTTTGACGTATCTTGTGTGTGACCCGCATCTCAGCCAAGATGAGTTTATTAATGCAGGCCTAAGTGTCAAACAAATCGATTTAAATATCAATAATGTCACTATGGCACAGTTATATGGTGGGTCAGGGTTCCATTGAGCTTAAAGTACGTATCCAATAATTTCAAGAGTAAAATTTTTATTGATCAAAATCCCGAAATTTTTGATTACGTATTTTCCACGCACTAGGGCAAATTGTGATCTTAACTTTTGAACATCGTTTAAATTATAAGTACCCGTAACCGTGGCTACATCATAAGTAGCTTAAGGTAGTTGATCCGGAGAAGAAACCGACGGCCAGTCTTACCTGCCCTTTGGTCCAACCCGGAGCACTCCGCACGATACAAAGTTACATGTATATCTGCTTGCACTAGGGTTGACTTGGTATTATGCGATGGGAAGAGTGACTTGTGTACATTCTGTATTCAGTAGGCAGTCCCAGATGAGAAGAACATTTTTTTAAAAATGTTTATGAAACAAACAGTCACATAAAAAACAAGATATATAACTATAAGTACAATATATTTTTAAACAGGGTAAGAAAGTACCTAAGAAAACGAGTAATGTACCAGTATCTCAGCTTAGTACTCTTGGAAAATAGTATGAAAGAAGCTCATAATAACAGTTTAAAAGTAGGTTTTACGGGTAAAACAGACTTTAGTTGCTTGCTACTTGAGTTTAGTATAAATTTACCGTATAAAAGTCGAATTACAACATTTAGAACTACACATACATTCACGCCCTCATTGCCAGACTGGGGTAGGCAGAGCTACAGAAGTAACCAACAACTCTAAAAACTTGTTGTTAATTCTGTAACCACATTTTGCACAATCAGTCTAAGATGTTTATCAGTGTATAGGTCGATTCACAAGAGTTGGCACGAATGGATTGAACGAAAGTTATGTCACCTATCATTGTGTGAGTGCCGTCCTTTGAACCGATGTTCGAATTTCAGAACGAAAACCTGTTACTATTTTACACACTAGTATACTTTCATTCAATCATTTAATCCATTCGTGCCAACTCTTGTGAATCGACCTGTATATAAGTGACATGTTGCAAGCCCATCGTTTAACAATACTACAAGCCTTTATTCCCTTAGTCGCCTCGACTTCCACAGGAAGACATGGAGTGGCACTATTCTAACCCGGCAACGACACGGTATTTAGAACTTTATCCATATAACAATGGAAACGTCACTCGATTCGCTATCACGTGCGCTAAAAGGTCACGAGTTCGATCCGGTGAAAGCAGAAACTGACGTCACAGCACATTGTTCCCTGTAGCTTGATCTGTTACTTAACGAGCAAAGGTCACGCGGTGTCAATTATTGAAGTTATCATCGTATTGTATTGTTAATATCGTTGGAGAGAAAAAGTAAATAGACAACTTACGAATACGAAGCATGACTACTATGAATAGGGTATTTAGCACGGGTCTACTCGTATATCGACATAATGATTACATGCATACATAAACTCACGCCTTTATTCCCAGAGTGGGGTAGGCAGAGCTACAGAATTTCCAACAACTATAAAAACTTTTTGTTAATTCTGTAACCACATTTTGCACACTTAGGCGAAGATGTTTACCAGTGTATTAGTGACAGGTTGCAAGCCCATCGCCTAACAGCACTACACGCCTTTATTACCTTAGTAGGTTTTTACGACATCCACTGAAAGATACGGAGTGGCACTATTCTAATCCGGCTACCACACGGGGGTTTGTTCTAAGTCAATATATAATGTAGTTGTAACGATTGTCTTTATTTACTTACAACTAAACTCAAATCAAATCAAATCATTTATTTGTGAACAATAGATACACACATAATGTAAATTATGCTAGATGGTGGGTAACATAAAAAATGGTTCAGCTATATCCTGCCTCAGGGCATATAAATTTGGATCTTATAACTTACATGCTCGATGTTATTTATAATAGCTATTATTTAAGTATTCGTTGACAGAATAATAAGCTTTTTGAACTAGAAATTTGCTTAAAGCCTGCTTAAATTCTTGAACAGTTTCTTTTTCCTTAATATAAGTTGGTAATTTCTACAATATTTTTTGCCATTAGTCTTGTTTTGTAGTCTTCTACAAACTACTAGTACTTACCTACTTGTTGTTCTCTATTTATAGCTCATAGGTGAATATCTGTAGTTGGCTCTATTGTCTTGTTAAATTATCAATTTTTATGGACTGTATTGTGCTGTAAATAACCTTAAAAAAAAGTTTTGTCAAAAAAAGGTTAATACATACTTAGTATAAAATAAAGTCGTTTCCCGCCGTTGGTTCATCTGGTACACTTAGATCTTTCAAACTACACAACGGATTTTGATGCGGTTTTTCAATAGATAGAGTGTTGAGATAGATCACATAAACAAACATAAATAAATAAAAACCGAAAACAATCTTACACAAATTTAGTCTGTCCCAAATTAATCTCGGCTCTAGGCACTTAAAAATCGGATCCCTTTGACTGCCATACACATATCGTTGGTCATAACATAATGTACTGTTAGTCATATTTTTTTTGGTAATAACTTATTTCAGGGTGAAGTTACAGTTTTTAATAAACGTTTATCGTGTGGATTAGTTAGGTTAGGTTAGGTTAGTTTTATAAAAATCCTGAAAAAATAACCGTGTCCTGAGAAAAATGCATTATGACTTGCGAAAATTATGACTTGAAACACATTATGACTAAAAATAATTATGGCAGTCAATAGAGACCCCCTAAAAATACTAAGAAAATATTCAAGACTCCGAAACAAACGCTTGCGAATCATACAAATCGAACTCTGAGGGCCCAGACAAGATGCACTGCGCTAGCTAGCGTTTCTCTTCGTTTAGTTTTTGAACCAATCGCGTCACTGGTAGATGACGTGATACGAAAAGTCACGTGACGTGCCAGTGACGCGATTGGTTTAAAAACTCAACGAATAGAAACGATAGTTAGCGTAATGCATCTTGTCTGGGCCCTCAGGACCGTTATATTCGTAGGCAGTATCACAACCAAACCGACTAGACCAAGCGCGTTGTCGAATAGATAAATAAATATAATATCAGGGGACAATGTCATGCAAATTGACCCAGCCTACACTAATATATATACTAACTTAGTCATAAGAAAAAATACTAACAAAATGTGGATCTAGTTGTCTGAATAAATAAATAATTATTATATTATTAATATTATTAAGCTCTAGACTAGTATGGGTACTATACAACGATAAACACACTTATATAGAGAAATATATACTTAAAGACATAGAAAACATCTAAGACACAGGAACAAATACTCGAGCTCATCACACAAATATTGGCCTTTACTGGCATTTGAACCCAAGATTGCTTCGTAGGCAGGGTCACTACCCAACTAGGTTTTTTTTTATGGCATAGTGAAGGCAAACGAGCACACAGGCCACCTGATGGTAAGTGGAAACTGTGACCCATAGACGTTCGCATTCATAAGACTGCAATGCAATCCTAAGACTGCAAATGCGTTGCCAACCCTGAGGACTAAGATGGAATGCCTCTATGCTAGTCATTTCACCGGCTGTCTTATCCCCAAACCGGAACACAACAATGCGAACACTGCGGTGTGGCGGTAGGTTAATGGATAAGATGGTGGTAGCGATCCGGACGGACCCTGCACAAGGTCCTACCACCCGCAAACGATAAACACGGTTTACGATATCTAAATATTTAATTACACGTTCTTAATATAATATGAAAGCCAAACTGATTTAGATAGCAGACCTCAATCCACATCCTACCTATGAATAGCATGAGCGTTATAAACACCATTTGAATATATTTTTACATCGACACGGAACAAACAAAGCAGTTAGCATAATTTACAAACGCGTTTTTTATTTTTAGATCGCAACCATCTTGAAGCAAGATCTGCCTTGTTATTCTCTTAAGGATTCACTTTGCGACTCGACAGATGAATTAACAACCGGCGAGTTTACGTTGTCCTGTCAAAGCGTATAGTATATTTAAGCCCGTGGATATTCAATTGAGAGCATAAACGTTGCTCTTATGAGCAGCGCGCGATCGACAAAAAGCCGTTTTTAAAAGAATAACGTCGTCATATCTGTTACTAAAAATACTTTTAAATATTGCTCAGTCCTTATAAATTTATTTTGGTTAAGATACTTTGCCGAGTTTTCTGAATTTGAGCACAATTTTGTACCCGCTTTAGCATTTAAATATGGCGTCAACATAACTCGCCACTTCAGCTAAAAGGACAAAGTACTTAATGTATTTTGGAAGAAGATAATGTTGCAATGTCAAACGTGAAGTTTTTTATGTCCCACGCTTTTTAATTTAGTCGTTTGTTTTGGTTCTCGGTCTCTGTTTGGGTTTCGAACTTTCTAGCGATTCTAAAAATATGCTTCAACCTTTTTGTTGAGGCGAAGAAATGTTTTTTTAACATCAAGCTAGGAAAATATTCCCTTGTTCGAAGTATGGCTTTAATTATTTTTGTAATGTATGTCTGATTGTGATTTTCCCCATTAACTGTTATTAGAATCGGTTAAATACAAGTATGTTTGACCATGCTCGAAATAAACCACCAATTACAAAATATTCCAAAATTTGAGGTTGCAAGGAGCAACAAAGAATATGGACAAAGAGTGTGGAAGTGTCTGCTCCCAAGTAGTTTAAATCGATTTCCTGATGCCTTATCATGCTCAATAGAAGGTCAAACTGCAGGCCAAATCAAAAATATTGTTAAGCGGCACGTGTTAGGCAAGTACAATTGTAAAAACAACCATCAATCATAAAATTCATAACCATATTGCATTAACCTACGAGTATGTATAATAAGTAATAATAATAACAGTACATAATTATTAGTTAAGACTCATTAACACATAAAATCTTTAATATTTAAGTTTATAATAATGTAATGTAATCAAGGGACATAAACAGTTTTTTTTTTAATTAGAACTTAATTTCACCTTTCTTTCTAGTGAATGCTTGAGAGAATGCTCAAGTCCATCAGAACCATATGTATCAGAGCAATATTCTGGTGCCTAAGAACCGATCTGAAAATGGTCGGAACTAATCGGAAGGTGGTAGGTAACAATGACAATTTCCATACAAAATGATTTATTTATTTATTTATTTAAAATAATTACACAGCATAACAGTTTAACACTACAGCACTGTGAATTGCATACTAAATATAAATTAACAACGACAGTCAAATTAATAATAAAAACATAATATAAGACAAGACAATTTAGATATTATTTACACAGAAGAAATGCGGGCATCCATCTTCTCGCATAACTTCAAACATTCATTACACACAACCTTCCATCCACTGGCAAATACGAGTACATCACAATCAGGGGCAGACTCGACAAGCGTGTTCACCAAATGCAAGGCGTGAACCAGTGGCGACTTGGAGTGAGCTAGAGTGCGCGACGCAGGCGCTGCCAGTAGGTGGCGGCAACCTGGACGGAAGTCAAATTTTGTCATGGAGGGGACGAAAAGACGTACCACCTGCATGACAAGTTCCAGACAATCGGAATCTCCTCGCAATATACCGCTAGCAAAAGTCAGCAGTCCATAATTTCGCCTCACCTCAAGAGAGTTAAAGCCTAAGACGCCGAGCAAGAATTTCGTAGGGTACAAAAAATGATACCGTTTCTCTCCCCAAAACCTAGTCCCAAAGCTTTTGTATGCGTTTTTTGGCAGTTACCCGATTGAGACGTCGTTTTACAATCGTCTATATCGTAAATATCGCGATATTTTATGTTCTCCATTTTGTGAACACAATGTCAAATAGCAAAGGGATCGCTAACTTCGAAGCACTAATACATGCACTAAAATTTGAATTCAGAATTCTTAGCCAAACACCAGATATTTTGAACCAAAATGGCCAGTTCAACAAAACGCCAATTTCATATGTACCCAATATGAGTAAGGATGGATTACCTATCCTGGTGTGGGAATAAGACAACTGGTAAATTGACTAGCATAGAGGCATTTGATTTGAGTCCCCAGGCCTCTGGCGGTCTTGAGATTTTAGTCATGAGATTACAAATATAATATAGGCACCAGAGCCCCTTATCATCAGGTGGCCAGACCTGCGTACAATGACATTTTATATTAAGATACGTCATTCGCGCGCAAAAACGTTCCTCAAAAAGGAAGGTAATTTACCTTACTTACGTTAGTTGCGCCGCGGCCGCTGACACGCACGCATCAAAGACAATAAACTTTTACTAAAAAGTACCTAACATTATATTTCATAAAAGAATTCGTCTTGTGTTTTATGAGGCTGCCGAAATCACATATTGACATTTGACAGATATTGCATGAGTGCGATAAAGACGGGTAGCTTGATGGCGGAAGTGAGCGGGCAATTGTCTTGTCGGGAATGGCGAGCAATTTGAAACAAATATTTATCTCTTTCTAACAATAGCGTTCGCTACCGATGGCCGTCTTTGTCTGTAGAAATATGGCAACGTAGCAATTGTCATTAATTGGCGAAGGGTTTTGAATGCGTTTACTATGAGCATAACGTATCTAAATATAAAATATCATTGCCTGCGTACCCGTTTGCCTTCTACATTCCGTAAAAGTTGTCTATCTCCCCCTTTAACCGCATCATTATCAATTTGTCCACAAATTACTCGTACAAAAGATAATTACGGTGTAACCTCATTCCGTAACTGCGGGTGATAACCGTAACTGTTTACTTAGCAGCTTAATTAAGTTCAAAGCCGAAGCTAGCCCTAAAGCTTTCACGGCACGACTTGTTTGGACGACTTTCCAAAAACGACGGAACTCCTGTTATGTTTATTTTGGTGTAACAAATTAAGGGCGTGTGTCACACCGGAGTGTAATGTTAGAGAGGAAATGTGGGCTGAGACTTAAAAAAAGGTATTCAAAATGCCAATAAAGTACCGTTGTCACTGTGGGTGTAGTTTAATATTAAAAAAAAAAAAAAAAAATCAAGCAAATCAAGATGCACTAATACAATATTGACGACGCGCTGGCCTAGTTGGTAGTGACCCTGCCTACGAAGCTAGCGGTCCTGGGTTCGAATCCCGGTAAGGGCAGATATTAGTGTGATGAGCGCGAATGTTTGTTCCTGAGTCATGGATGTTTTCTATATATTTAAGTATATATTTCTCTATGTAAGTACCTATTTATATCGTTGTCTAGTACCCATAATACAAGCCTTGAGCTTAGTTTGGGACTAGGTCAATTGGTGTGACATTGTCCCCTGATATTATTTATTTTAAGATGGAATGGATGCCATAGCCTCCCCTAAAATATACAAAACATGCACAAAATGCATCGTTTATAACTAGACGCAGCAGAAAAACACAATAAAGTTAATTATGAATAAATACTCTTTTACACAGCGGACGAACATACAAAAATACTCTCTTACACAGCGTTAGGTAGCCTTTATTCATCTATTCAATGAGAACAAATATAACAGGATACTGAATGTCATATTAATTACATTTGATCATCAATAACGCGGGTGAACCTCCTACAGGTGGAATGAAGACGTGGCTAAGGTTACAGGAAACTGATGGATGCAAGCGGCGCAGAATCATTCCTTGAGGCAAACCTCAAGAGAGCACCAGCAGTTTACGGCTTTCAGCTAAAATGATGATGATATTGATGATTTCTTACTAAGGTATGATGAGCGTGTAGAATAACAGTGTAAGAAAGCTGTATAGTTAAGTGTGCATCATGGGATCCCCTTGAATCACCGATATTCATTTGATCGAATGTATCATTTCATCCAATTTCATTTAATTGAAAGCTAACTACTTAAGCCTTATTGTTACCACCAAAAAATTATAACTCTTGCTCATGTGCCTGTTGGTGAAATGAAAATTCAGCGAAGTAAAACTATAAAATTAGTGTGGTGTAATTATCTATCTAACTGCCGCACTCAGCGACGTCAATTTAATGCTTGATTATAGTTGCTGTTGTCTCTTTCATTGCTACAACAATAGAATAAGACAACACGTCACTAAACAAGCAATCAATTTAATTGACGTCCCTGAGTGTGCCCGTAATACTTTTAAACGAGAAATTCTTGTATATATCGACGCTTGAAAGGCGAAATGGGATAAGCGACATTTTTTGTGATAATGAGTTATATACATCGTTAAAATCAGCAGATTTTTCTGCGTCGCATGAGCCGGGTCTCGTGCCCATATGACGACTTTTGTGTCGCTTATTCCATCGGTGATTTTTAGAAACACCAATCTATTTTTGTTACTAAGCGACTTCTTTTTTACAGTTTTTTGAATATTGGAGATTAGATAAAATGTTTTTTTACAAAATGTTACTAAGACTGTTTGTCTTTTTTACAACTTTCTTTTTATGTGTCGGTTATATTTTATTACTTCATCGTAAAACGTATTTTAATTTCCTTTATATCATTTTACCTATATCTACAGAAATACAAAAAATGGCTTAGATCAAATAACCTAAACGTCTTTATCCGCACTATTGTAGGTTATAGCCTTTTACTTGATATGAGTTTCGAGAGTAATGTCGCTTATCCTTTTTTACCTGCAAAAATTTTTAAACTACTTACTGTCGCTTATTCTAAAGTACAAAAAAATTTGTCGACAAATAGTTTGACTGTAACTTTTTTTTGATCTCTGATAATTGTTTAGTAACTTTATTTGTTTATTTTTATTTCAAATAGGTGAAGTACCTATATTTGTTTAGTCATTTGGATTTTTTCAGTTTATTTTTATTAAAGACCCATTAACATTCGTAACAGTTGTTTTATTTACTTTTTTCATCAATATCTTGAATTTTGGTGGTGATGTATTAGTAAAGAATTAATTATGAGGGTTAAATTTTAGCTTAGATAAAATATTTTGAAGTTTAAAATTGTCGCTCATAGCAGTTAGATTATTTGTCTTGATTTAATTTCTGGCTAAAAATGACTTTTATATAATCTAACATTGTTCTTAAATTTGAAATTATTTGCGGTTAGATAGTTTTTCCTAATTATCTTTCAAATATTTTTCCGGTTAGACATTTTTACTTGATTCATTTTTCACCACAATTTTTGGTTAGATGATTTTACCTCCTGCAGTTTTTGAGATCAATTTGCGTAAGCTACACTAAATCCTAAAATAATACCTTTGTGGGTAATTTATTGAGCACAGTATATAGAAAACACCATCATGATCATGTACAAAGTTGAATTTTGAAAATCGTCTTACAAAATAAATAATAGTGATTTTTTTTCAAAAATCTGTGCCGTTTTTGGGCTCTCCTGTAAAGTTACTATTTGGTCGCTTATCCCATTTCGCCTTTCAAGCGTCGATATTATAATCTGAATCGCGGGAACGGCTCTATCCATTTTCATGACATTTAGTAGGCGGTTTTGGGGGCTATAAACTGATCTAGCTATTGGTCATCCAGGTACTTTTGTTTAACTGTTACGCATCGGTGTGACTGCGGCGGGTCTTAACGACTGGCCCGTATTTTGGGAGTCGTTGACGTTAATTGCATGATTTATTTATATTTATGTTTCCTCGTCGAGCCTCCTTTGAAATAGACGCGCTGATTAAATTAGGGCTTGTTACACCGAACTGTAATAATAGCCGGTGCAGGGGTGCGCACGCACATGATAACTCTTTATTTTGTAGGATTAAAACGAATCGTGAACTTAAACCTCTTTTGATTTGAAAAAAAAGCTAGCTTTTAAAATCCAACTGCATTTTAATACCTACCGTCGCGTCGTCGATATAATATGGCAGAATAAAAAATCAAGACATCTTATATCGTATCATTAAATTTATCAAAACCGATTGACCCGTTGGGTAGTTACGAGGGGACATAGGAACTGACATACATAGTGATTCTTAAACATGCTGAACAGGCATTGCGATTAAAGGGTTAAATTTGTAGTGTTTATAGTATTTGATACGTCAGTTGTATAATGTATTGTCAGATAGGTATGTATTATATGTATGAAATTTAATCTTAGAAATGAAGGAATATTGATATTGAGTTGTACTACGTCCTTTGTCATCAGAGGTATCTAAATTTTAAGAAAGTATTTTAAAAATCGTATAAAATATTACATCATCCTCACCATCATCTTAATAAAAATAAAGTATATGTTGGTAGTAAATAGGAAATTTAACTACAATAGTTAGTACTAATCCTACTATATTTTACTCAATAAAACCTTATGTCTTTTGAAACGTTATCGTATTACATATCTACGTTATGATATATTAACTTGACAGTAATGGCGGCGAGTTCAAAACAATACGATAAAATATCAAAAGCAATATGGTTTTAAAGAGCAGAATAGGACACTGACCTAACTAAATAAATGTATAGTTATGTAATTAACATAAATAAGTACAATCAAGGATTTTAATTGTTAAGCCACTATGGAACCCTGTCATAATGACAGCGTCAAACCATATGAAAGAAACTACGCTAAAATTAATGATCAACGTTACGCGACAGGGTTCCATAGTGGCTTAACAATTAAAGTCATTGACTGTACCTATAACACAAGCCTAGAGCTTCGTTTGGGACTAGGTCAATCTGTGTGAGATTGTCCCATATATTAATTTATTTATTAAGTGGCAGCCCTGAACTCTCAGAGGTTATTTAGACAAGTGGGTATTTAAGTATTTAGTCCCGCACTCGTCTCATGTAGCTCGTTATTACAAAAACTGGAACAAACAACTCGGGGAAGAGTGATACCTCCCAGTCGTAAGAGACTATGCTCTATTCTCTGTTTTTAATTGATTGAGATTGAAAAATTGTTTATTACCGAATTAGTAAACGTACGGTCACGAGCGTTAATTTGGGATCCAAGTTGTCAATGTCATTAGAGATGTCAAGTCATTTGTAACTTTTAGGAAACTTGACCTTATTGTTGTAGAATTTCAGATTGACTTTGGACCTAAGGTGGGTACCCAATCAAATCTCGCGACTGTACATTTTTGAGTTCCCTCATGTTTGTCAGTTAACTTACCTATGTCTATAACATCTGTGCATGCTGAGCGTGTTATTTCAGTAATGTAGATTTAATAATGTTATTCATCAGGGTAGGGATTCTGTAAACAACGCCGGTCGTGCGGACTGTCGAGTGACATCCAAGCGGCGAGATTAAGTAGTCCCGTCAGTGCGAACAAAACACATTGTAGCGCGTGCATTTTCAATTAAGCAGCCTTATACGTTCGACCCATCGTGCTGCTAAATTGAAAACGCACGCGCTACAATGTATTTTGTTCGCACTGACAAGGACTACTTAATCTCGCCGCTTGGTTTCACTCGACAGTCCGCACGACCGGCGTTGTTTACAGAATCACTACCCTGTACTTTTCTTATATATTATGTTACATTTCTCCGAATTCATTTATTTAATTGTAAGGGGGCGCGGAGTCGGTGTCCCTTAATGCCCGCGTCTAAGATCTTTATTCGGATTATACATGATTTTGTCTATAGTCTACGATTAGTTACTATTGATTTAACTCAGCCACATCTCATCATCTTTGACTAATTTGACTATACTCCATTTGTTTAGGTACTTAACTAAATGTAAACAAAAATAACACGTGACGTAGTCGGTCAGCCAATAGAAGCAGAACACTGATACATAAAAGCTCGACTAAACAGTTTTGATTGGGTGTTTGACGGAGCCACGTGGTTTGGTTTGTTTACATTTATTTAAGTACCTAAACACACAGAGTATAAACAGAACCACGCTTTCTTGTCACCTTAATAATTTTATTATCATGTTAATGTTGTGTCCCGACTTACCCCTTAATCTGTGATTACCCCGTGATGTTAATACTGTAGCCGTGGCCTGGTTAATATTTACTATTTAAATCTGTCTTGAATACGAGTAATTACTCACCAAGTAACTACCTCATTGTTATCGAAAGATGGCCGATCTAGTCTTATCTACTAGATTTATGCCACTTATCCCTGATTGCTGCAAATGGCCGCCATTTGCATAAACGCGCGGCGCGGCTCACCCTTCCATTTGTAATTTACATATTTTCTAAAGTTTTGTACTTACTCCGTGTTAGCTCGATGACTGAGTTTTGATTTGCATACAAACGCTATTCTCAAAGTGTTCTCCGTTGAGCCCTGGGACTACGTAAGACCTTTGCAGGGGCTCTGCCTAGTATACAACCTACATTATAATGTTTTGTAAAGTATTGTTTTCTTATTAAAAGGCTATAATTATGCTAATGTAGGATGGATCAAGAAGAGATGATTAAACATTTACCTCCTTATACATGAACGCATTATAAACCTATTTTAGTTAAAGTATGAGCTGTCCCTTTTGTCAAATGGAAATGTCAACATGACGTGATACGAGTAATAGGGTTAAGCTACACTGTTGCCTCAAGGTTTTTATCAATATAGTTAGTATTTTTAAATCCCTTAAAGGGATAAGTTCACCTTGATATATTTAATACCGTTTGTGTTTCCGTCTATTTTTTCCTTTGTTTACAATTAATCATAAATCATTGGTCCGATAGTTTGTTCGGCAAACGGTCTCTTAGCTAAGAGTCTCGACCAACACCTCAAGAGACTCGCTAGATGGTTGGATCAAGGGCCAGGTACAGAAGGCAGTACTCCTCGACAAGGCACGCATTTTGAGGAGGTTCCTGTAGCCCTAACCACCGGTAGCTTGAGCCTTGCCCCGCTGCCAGGGCAGCATTTTTTGTATTAGTATTGTTATTTGAATAATTACTGTAAAAAACCTAATTTACAGAAAATTTAATAAATAACTGAATAATAATATAATATTATAAAGAGGAAAGATTTGATTGTTTGTTTGTTTGTATATAGGCTCCGAAACTGTTGGACCGATTTGAATAATTCTTTCACCGTTAGAATGTTACATTACCCCTGATTAACATATGCTATGTTTTATTTTCTGCGCGGACAGAGTCGCGGGCAACAGCTATATACAATATTTGTCCAAACCATTTGTACTTTGAGTCAAATCGGAGAAATACTGGAAAAGGGCCGAATCTTAAATACCCGAAACCGACGTGCGTGCATGACTCTATGTACTATGAATGTGGAAGAAGCGAAATAAATTTGTCAAGAGAAATTTGAGAAGAAAGAAGTGGTCTCTGCCTACCCCTCTGGGAAACAGGCGTGATTTAATGTATGTATGTACTATCAGCCCAATGGAACCCTGACCCACCATAGAACGGTGTCACAGTGACATTATAAAACAATTTGTTTGACACTTCTTATGACTTGAATCATAACGTCTCTGTGACACAGTTCTATGGTGGGTCAAGGTTCCAATGGTCTGATAGTATGTCCAAACCAGGAATGAAACCCAGGGTTTCTAGATTCGCAGACAGCGTCACTGCCATCTAGGCGCCAGCGCGTCGTCAATAGGCTAATTAGGTTAATTTAGAAGTTAATATTTACATTTTATCCACAACCTCGTGTAAAGCGTCGCGTGCGCAGAGCACATGCTAATCACCGCGGCCTCGCGGGACAATTACAACGTGTTTATTGGCAGCTATTATGCTGATTAGACGGGACAATCAGTTTTAGACAATCGCGAGATAAAAAACGTAACGCAGACATTATTTACTAGTTGTTAGGCACGAGAGCAGAAAGTAAGCGGTTATATGCTGATGAGGTTAAGGATTTTTTAAAGCTTGGTTTTTTTTTCTTTTACGACCATACTACAAATAAGGAGTTTTTTTGTACATTTTGGACATCATAATGCCGTTTTTAATTTATGAAGATAGGAAATAAGCTTAAAAATATCTGATACATCTTTATTACTGGAGGCATAAGAGCGTGTCAGATATTTTTGATTCCAATGTTTAAGTACGAGTGACGTATGATTTATCCACATTTTGTCACGCGATCAACGCAACCATACTAGGTACGCTATAGATAAAAAATCAAATCAAATAAAAAATCTAATTGTTTATTCAGTAAATTGTCCACATGAGGGCTCTTTTACACGTCTGTAATATGGAGTGAATATACTAGCGCTTCGGACAAGACCATCAGGCGGAGAAGAAACTCCAGCAGAAGGTAATTTTTTCCAATCATAAAATACAATAATACTCAAAAATAACATTACAAGGTAATAAAGTAATAAATAATTATTTTAAAACTAACACAAATAAAAAAATAACAAATTTAAGCTCAATAACATTAAATTAAAAATAGTGACTAAGAGAATAACCACGAGGTCTCTTCTCTACGTCAGGAACGATAATTCAAATAACGAACTTGAGAACAGGTCCCTGCAAGCGTGAACAGACCGGACACCACAGAGAGCACCCGTATGACGCGTATCTCAGCCATGTGTTTGGGAAGGTGGATAGCCAGTTTATAGCCAGGAGACGGATCTTGGACAGTTTTCAAGATAAAAGACTTCTAGAGTTCTACGCGGACGGAGTCGCCGCATAACCTAATGTATTTACTTGTGTATTATTCACTTGTAATTCTCTCAAGAGGTAAACAAACATCCATTTACGCTTAGCATTGAGAACAGGTTGGTCGCCGTGGGCGCATATAATTCAACCAGTTATGGAAATATTAGGTGCTTTTGAAATAATTGTTTTGCTGTATAATTTACCGTGAAGGAGACCTATAGAAATGATTCTAATTATGGAAGTATTAGAAGGTTCTGACAACACAGTTTGGTTTTAAATGACGCGTACAGTCTAGTGGTAATGACCCTGCTGAAGATGGCGGTCCTGGGTTCAATTTTGTATGTTGAGCAAGAGAACTATGGGTACGTTTATTGTTGTTTAGTTCCCATACCTCATGCAATATTATAGACGGACAGACGGACATACGGCGTTTAAAATATACCATGCCACTTTTGTAACTACCATCAAATCTGCAAGAAATGACGTAAGTCCATTATTTTGCTCCATTTTAACGTGAAATGTCAAATAAACTTTGGCATAAATATATAAGTTGAGACTCCAGCCAGAAAACAAAGTCGTGATAGTATCAGCAACTGTTTTGGCATTTGCCCTCGACATTTCCAAAGGGCAGGCCTAATTGCCTAGAACAACGGTATTGGATAAGCTATGGAGGTACTAGAATCGTGCCCTGCGGAACAGCCTTTTTATTTAACTGTGCAAAGCCAAAAAAAACATTATGTTTGACAATGTATGAACATATAAGCTCATACATAACATAAAACAAACGGCATATATATATGTATAAGGCAAACGGGTACGCAGGCAATGATGTTTTATATTTAGATTTAGATGTATTGGATGTTCTTATATGGGTTTTTTATATTATATGATACGTAGAGAACGTGCTCAAGGCTTTATAATATTCAGATGAGCATACTAGTCGTCAATAGAACATTTTGATACAAGTGCGGTAAGTGTGTCATTTTACACGAGTCCCGCGGTGTCTTGGCCTAAACCGTAAGGGAGGGGACAAGAATCGGAACGAGTGAAATAGACAGTTACGCACAAGTATCAAACGACATTTTGCATTTCTGAAAACATACCATGAAACAGAAATAAAACAGTAATTAAAAAACCTTACTTTGTAGTCTGATATAAATTCACAGTGCCAATTGAAATTAAGGGTAAAAAAAGGAAACGTTAAAACCAATCCAACATTCCGCACGTTATGCAGCTACAAAAGTTAAAAAACACTAGTTGGAAAATTCCAACTTTCCGAACGCTATACAGCTACAAAAACTACAACTTTTAGAGCAACTATTTTAAAAATGGTTTTTTTTTTAGTTTATAATTTTATACGGTACCTGCAGTGAAGTGAATTCAAATTCAACCTTTGTTCAACCCGACTCCCTAAAGGCGTTTTAGGTTAGTAAAAACCTTTTTACTAGGTTGTATAGTTGCGGAGATTACAAGGTTCGTTTAACGTAAGAATTAGGTAAGTAGAGTTTAGAAGTGACGAATTTTACTCCGTGACTGTACTAAAAGTGTTGTAAAAATACCGTTTAATATTGATCTGACTTCTTGATACTTTTGTGTCAATAATTGTTTTATAATAATAATCATAGTGACACTTTGTAGTAACATTCAAGATTTATTTAATCAACTACTGGAGTCAAAAACATTTTGATTTTTTTATCAGGAAACATGTCAGCAAACATGATTTTTGTTATTTATTAATTTTCAACATCAAGTAGAAAACTATTCTCGAAAGGTGACCGTACGGAATACAGTAAACTCATATTTAAATCGAAGCTAGGCAGATCGCTATAAAAAAAGTAAAATTTTACAGTTTTTTTTTTTTTTTTGTAGTTGTTGGTAATTTTTTAGCTCTGCCTACCCCACACTGGGAAAGAAGGCGTGAGTTTATGTATGTATGTATGTAAAAATTACCTAAGAATTTAAACTGTATCTATATTGTCTACAATATATGTTTTACTACAAAATCTTATTTGATACAAGCTTACTTACTATCGTTATCATTTCATATCACTAGAAACCTACAAACAAAATGTTATCCCTAACAGTACAACTTCTATGTACGTCTATAACGAATGAACCCTTTTCTCTTTATAGCGTGAAGTACCATTAAACGCACACATGCAACCGTGTTCGTCCGTGTACGTGTCAGTGTGCTTGTGTGCGGGTCAGCTGTTATTTGTTAGCATCGAGAGGCCTCGAATGGAGGTCGACGACCTGACCATAGATTATAAAACAGACGCGACTTATTTTAATTCAAGGATAAAAGTTTATTTATTGGTGTGTGGTGGTGGTAGTATTGGAGTTTACTTTTAATGCACGCTTTTTTAACTCACACTTACAGAGTTTTACACTGATTAGGACCTTTCATAACTTTTAATCAAGTATTTCGTTTCTTGAAATGATGTGATATTTAAACGGAAAGAAGTAACGCAAGTCAATTATACGTTTGGATAACTAAGTCGCGAATGCGCTTGACATTGAAGTGTAACAGATTTAACGCTGAAAGTCTATTTTATTATATTATTATTGTACTTTACGTTATACGTTAAGTAAAAGATAATTGATGAAATCCTTTTATTGTATCTTTGTTTTGTGGGTGCGCGGTTGCAATGTTTACGTTAATTTGACTACGCGCGATTTAATTGACGACGCGCTGGCCTAGTGGGTAGTGACCCTGCCTACGGAGCTAGCGGTCCTGGGTTCGAATCCCGGTAAGGGCAGATATTTGTGTGATGAGCGCGAATATTTGTTCCTGGATGCTTTTTAATGTATTTAAGTATATATTTCTCTACATAAGTATTTAAATATATCGTTGTCTAATACCCATAGTACAAGCCTAGAGCTTAGTTTGGGACTAGGTCAATTGGTGTGAGATTGTCCCCTTATATTTATTTATATTTATATATTTTATTTAAGCGGTAGCAGGGCGTGACCTCGTGGATTGAAAATTACTATGTATATTTATGTTATGTAAGCATTGTAAGTATTTCAACATGTTGGTACTCTCTTTATTCCCCTTACTTTTCCTCTCGATCCTCTTAGCATCGTAGGCGCAAACAGCCGACGCATCTGTCTTCCAATTCTGTAGCCTAGCAACAGCGTGTAGCACGGTTGCATTGCGCAAGCCTCCACCATTGTTTACGACGTGCGCACGAGTCGGCCGATCTAGAGGCTGCGCGAAGATCACTACGGCCACTAATGTAACACTTATTTTCGGATAAAATATATAGGCATCGAGTAGACAAACAAGCACACAGGCCACCTGATGGTAAGTGGAAACTGTGCCCCATAGACATTCGCCATCACAAGACTGCAATGCAATCCTAAGACTGCAAATGCGTTGCCAACCCTGAGGCTAAGATGGAATGCCTCTATGCTAGTCATTTCACCGGCTGTCTTATCCCCAAACCGGAACACAACAATGCAAACACTGCTGTTTGGCGGTAGGTTAATGGATAAGATGGTGGTAGCGATCCGGACGGACCCTGCACAAGGTCCTACCACCCGCAAAATATATATTGTGTAGGTATTATAAGTACCGTAAAATGTGGCTACTTTGCTCCCCCCTGGGTAATTATGCTCCATGGTTATATTGAGGTAATCTGTATTGTAAATTATTTTATTCCTTTCATTTACTTCGTAGCGATGTATATAGGGACATCGATTATTTTAAGTAAATTTGTCATCAACCTTGACTTATAAGGTAACAAACGAAATAGTCACTATGGAGCATAGTTATCCAGGGGGGAGCAAAGTAGGAACATTTTACGGTATTCCAAATGTGAAAAAAAAATCACTAAGGCCCGTATTAATAAGCTCATGTTTGCTGAGAGGCCCGTCATATCATAAGATATGTCAAAGTAAACGTCAAACCATAGAACACTGTCATTTTTGACGCATCTCGAGACGAGCATTAGAGTTGAGATTAGTTTATTAATACGGGCCTAAGAGTCACATCACGAAACGTATCATGAAGTGTTTGAAAAACAGTAAAAGACCACGTTTCACGTTACACACAGGCGTTAATTAAATAATAGGGTTCCGTATAAAAAAATAAAAAACGGAACCCTCATAGGATCACTCGTACGTTTGTCTGTCACAGCCAACTTGCTCCGAAACTACCGGGCCGATTCACTTGAAATTTGGTTCACATAATGTAAATTGATATATAATTATGTATTGTATTTATTTGTTTATGTATTTATTTTCTTATCTATTTATTAGGGCATATATAGTGAGCCTATATTTATCACTTTTTCTATTATTATTTTGAATACTTATGTTTAATAACTAACATAGTTTCTTGTTATTGCTCGCGTGAAGTCTGTACCACCTACCTCGTAAAATATTTTAATTTGACACCTTATCCCTAGTGAGGTTGTCTGGAAGAGATCGCTAATCAGCGATAAGACCGCCTGTTGTTTACCTGTGTTGTTTTTAATAATGCTGTATCTCTGTAATGTTATTGTTTGGTGTACAATAAAGTGTTTTGTATTGTATTGTATTGTATTGTATTGATGACCCAGACGAGCAAAGATATATTTTTTAATAAATGTTATTTTCGGGGGACCAATTAGGAAATTAAAAAATATATATTTGCAAATCCTTACTGTGTCATATATATAAATTTAAAATTTAAAAACCCCCGACTTTAAACAGTCGGTAAAAAAACTTCTAAAAAGTAAAAAATAATAAGTATTGGCCATAAGTATTATAACTTTAATTTTTATTAATACTTATTATTTTTTACTTTTTAGAAGTTTTTTTACCGACTGTTTAAAGAGGGAAGTTTTAAAAAAAAAAAAAAAATATTTTACGCTTTTTAAACTTTAAAGCTAAATATCTCAAAAACGGCTGAACCGATTTTGATAAAACATGTCTAAGAACACTTCCGACTAATTCACCTTTCAAACAAAAAAACCGCATTAAAATCGGATCATCCGTTTGGGAGCTACGATGGCACAGACAGACACATAAAAAAGATAAGATAAAAAGATAAAAGACATTTATTCAGTAAGTAGGCCGTACGGGCACTTTTACACGTCAAGAATCTACCAGCGCTTCCCAAGAGGAGACACTGCTGAGAAGAAACGCCGCAAGAAACTCAGCAGTCAGTCATTTTTTAAACATATTAATTACAATGGTACTACTTAATCTAGCATTATATAAAGCAATAAATATTAAATTCAATATAATATCGAATAACATGCGTAGATCAGCAGGAAAACATGCCAACAATCTTACGTGAGAGATAAAGGAAGAAAAAGGAGAAATAAAAAAGGAGAAAATAAAAAACTAAAACCCACCTACTCATAATTATGTGTGTTTATAACTTATAACACGGTGCAAGATGACCACATAAAAGTTTCGATATGTTTTCCTACATCAACGGTGTCCCCTAGACAAGATAAAGCTTTTGCAATTGATCAAATTATTAATGACTATGCTTCGGGTTTAGACCATGCATTTTTGTCTGTTAGATAGTCCTCGACCCTATAATACGCTTTAGACATTAACGACTTTTTCAAGTAATTTTTAAGTGCTGGAAAGGTTAACTTTAAAACTACGTCAGGTAATTACATTACACACACACACAGACACGTCAAACTTATAACACCCCGTCGTTTTTGCGTCGGGGGTTAAAAAAGGGCGGGCTCGTTATGAGTATCTTATTTTTTTTGTTATTATTGTAAAATAAATAGTTTTGATTTTATTCATGAAAAAAGACGAAAAACCATACCACCCTGATCTCCGAAACTACTGAGCTTAAAATTTTGAAACTACAAATTATAGTTCATTGCTTGCAGATTACAGGAAATCCTATAAGATCTCGATTTAAAAAAAACATTACTTATGTACGGTACGGAACCCTCTCCACGCGAGCTCAACTCCCACTTGACCGGTTTTTACAATATTAACAATGCTAAACACATTTTAATAAACTCTCAAGACAATAAACTTTGGCCGCAAGCTTTAACTGATTTTGGACATGTTACATTACCGTTTCGATCGTTAAGCTCATTTATTAATATTATAGTATGTTGCAAAGCAGTGAACTTTCTTGTTTTTTCGGTAAATAATTAAATATACTGTTTTCTTGAGCTTTAAGTTTTTTTTTCATTTGTTTTTTAGCGGTTACCTTTACATGTTGCAATTATCTTCTCTAAAAATTACTGAAAATAGTAATTTTTAGTGGTGGTAAGACCTTGTGCGGGGTCCGTCCTGATCGCTACCACCATCTTATCCTTTGAACTACCGCCAAGCAGCAGTGTTCGACTTGTTTTGTTCCGGTGTGGGGATGAGACAATCGGTGAATTACTAGCATAGAGGAGTTCCATCTTAGCCCTAAGTCTTAGGATTGTAATCTTTACGTGGTAGTCTTGAGAATGCCGATCTATGGGTTCCAGATCTCACTTAATATCAAATCTAGCTAAAGAAATGAGAAATATGGCAAAAAGAAAGAAAGAAAGAACAACATTTTCTAACAACAATAACACACAGCCAAAAAATATAAAGAGACGATATGCTATAGTGAAGCTTGTTGCGAAAACGGTCCAAGCTCAGCATGCGCCGGCTGTGAAGCTACGAGGTTATAGAAAATATCATTTACTTACGTACTTTTATACATAAAAGTAAAAAACAAGCTTACTTATAGGACTAGTAGCGAAACGCTAGATTTCTGCTCGAACTTTTGAAACCCGTTTGGGTCTATCTAGGTTACTTAGGGCTGCCGAGCCTGCCATCTCTTGACGCGGGGCCGTCATATAAGACTCCGGACATTTTAAAAAACCGGCTTAAGTGCGAGTGGAACTCGCGTGGGGAGGATTCCGTATGTATCTAATTGTTTTTTTTGTTGATATAATTCTTATAGGCTTTCCTGTAATCTACAAGCAATTAACTATATTTGGTATTTTTAAATTTTTTTGATAAATTTTCGTTTTCTTTCATAAATAAAATCGGTACGATTTATTTACCAATAACAATATACATACATTTCATTTGATATATGACACAGTAAGGTTTCAAAACTATTTCTAAAATTTCCTATTTGGTCCTCCGAAAACACCCTTACTTAAAAAAATATTTACGTAACACCTGGCCATAATGTGAGTTTTATCGCACGCTGCGCGCACGGTAAAACTCGCATTGTGGCCAGGTGAAGACGTAAAATTGTGTACTCATCACGGGCAGTAAAAAAGAAAGCCCTCTATCGCATATTTACAACCCTCGCCTACGGCTCGGGTCTCAAATACCTGCGATTTCGGGCTTTCTTTCTTTTACAGCCCTTGTTAAGTAATGTACTATTATTTACTTTGCACATCTCTGTCTTTGGGGCATGGTATTACACCATCCTACTAAATATCCCCTGATGTGGTCCAGTAGGTTCGGAGCAAATTGGCTGTGACAGACGGACAGACAGACAGACAGACGCACGAGTGATCCTATAAGGGTTCCGCTTTTAATTTTTTGTACGGAATCTTAAAACTCTTTGTACTGGGTAATTTGATCTTTTAAGTTTATTTGTGGTGTACAAAATATGGTGCTTAAAAATATGTGGTCTACCTGTATTGTTACAGCGTGTACTTACATACATTTATGAGCGCGCTGTTTGCTCCAATGTATTTGATGGCAACTATACAAACAATAAACAATACAGCAATTATATTATATAGTTCGAAATCTTATAAACTTATCTATAACAAATGTGATTGACTTAAATTGAATGGTGTCCGGGGGCGTCCGGTAAAACAAAATTACTTCACGGATGCAAAAAAAATCATAAACATTATAGAACCCAGTCCGGACCCCTCCGGACATTTAAATCGGGACAAATCCGGACAAAACCCGGACAGGTGACAGCCCTGAGGTTCACCATAACCTGTAAAGCCACCTGTAGGCTTCGAGACCTAGTTGCTTAACGCTTTAACACAGTGAGGACCTAGAACTCCGAATAGAGTCTTTTTTGTATGAGAATGGGGAAACCTGGCGCTCAATTAGTTAAATAATGAACTATCAACTAGGGTTTAAGGCATTGAATTGACTACAGGTTTTGATTTTACTATCGATAGATTAGATTTTGCCTGCTATTTGGTCCGCGTAGAACTCGTTTATTATTTTTTGTCTACCATCGTTCACTATATCGTCTTTCGAAGCTCTTTAAGCACTTTCCGATTCCTGCCCAATTTCTTCTATGACAATTTCGTATAAATCATTTGAATAAGCAGGCAGAACGAACTAAACCTAAGTATCTGTTTGTAATAAAGAACATTGGGTAGGACGAGGACATTCGTTTTTCAGAAAAAGCATTTTTTGGTCTAGCAATCAAATTGTTTATTTGTCAACTTCATTAAAACTATGTTTCTAACTAAGCGATGCTTCGTCTTATAAATAGATTCATGAAATGAACTTATTAAATTCATACGTACCGTAAACTTGGGTTACTGTAGCCCTAGGGTGTAACATTGCCCACCCTTAAAAATGTATCTGTTTACTAGTGGTAATCATCTGAAATTGTTAAAATAATGTTAGAACCATATACCTAAGTAGCTTGGTTCTGATATAACTTAAAAAAAAAAAGATAAAAGATAAAAGATTTTTATTCAGTTTGTTAGTTAGGCCGCACGGACACTTTTACACGTCAACAATCTACCAGCGCTTCGCAAGAGACCACTGCTGAGAAGAAACGCCGCAAGAAACTCAACAGTCAGTCGTTTTTTTAAATATACAATTATAAAAGTTAACCTAGCATTATACAAAACAATGAGTATAACAGTCACATCCAGTTATAAATAATAGAATAATTGAATATTAGAGATGGTTTTTGGGGCAGGCAATCTTACCCCCCAGAGCGAAAGTAACCCGAGTTTACGGTAACCTAAAAAATAAACCAGAAATATTCCTTTCCATAATTAGTTATTATTACTATATCTCTATTACATATCAGATACATGTTTTTCAGTATTTTTGCAGTTATCGAAATCCAATGGGGAAACGAACCCATAACAGCCCCCGTTATATCCCATAATGATGCTATAAAACACCCTATTACTAAACAGTATGGTGGCGACACAACCTGACTATTTTACCAAAACACCAGCCATTTTCTTAAGTGTTTTCAACTCGACGGACTACCCGACGAGTTTAAGTTGTCCCTTCAGAGCGTACAAACAACATTTTAGGGAGTGTATTCTCAATTAGGTAGCTAAGTAAAGAAGCCTGCTCTTTTATTTTCAATTGTATTTTATTTTTATTATTTGTTAATGGTGGAAATAAAAATACACACTTTGTGATAATTTCAACTGTCTACCTATTACAGTTAAGCACAGAGAAACAGCACGATCCCGCCTACCTCCGCTGTCCGTCCGTCCGTCCTAACTTTAAACAGCTGTGTCTTTTGCACCGTAAAATCGAGTTATTTTTTTCAGGACATGTGTTATTAGTTATTACAGCAGATTTACTAACAAATGTAAAAAAACTAGCTCTTCCCGTGTCCACTTCGTTGGGCAAAACATTTTTTTTGAGGTTATTATTCCCGGTCCCGTGGGAATTTCGGGAATTCCTTTCTTAGTGCACCTCTACGGTACCTAAGCTACGTCCCTTCCAAATTTCAAGTGCCTACGTTTAGCCGTTTAGGCTGTGCGTTGATATGTCAGTCAGTCAGTCAGTTTCTCCTTTTATATATTTAGAAGATAAAGGGTGCTGTCGGGGGGTGCGGCTGTACGGAACCCTTGGCGCAAGAATCCACACAGAACCGGTTTTTAGACTTTGTGTATGAAACATCGTCACTATAAAAAACGACTAAATCGTCATTAACTGACTGAGTGAAGATATAGCAACATTAGCAACACTTTATTACTGTGATTGGAAAAAAGAAAAGTAAAGCTGGATTTCTACACCCATTTTTTTGTCACAAACCTGTTTATAATGATAGTTTTATGTCTACGTGTTGGGTTATTTTAAGCGTGTTTGTTGCTATGGAGGATTTTATCGAAGTCGGAAGCGTTTTAGGGACGTGATGG
This sequence comes from Acleris laterana, assembly GCA_963966035.1. Lineage (NCBI taxonomy): Eukaryota > Metazoa > Arthropoda > Insecta > Lepidoptera > Tortricidae > Acleris > Acleris laterana. The sequence continues at coordinate 750,696 of OZ014451.1, forward strand.
GGTCCCTTTATGGCCTTCAATGGTGTTTGAAAGATATTCCGCTGGTTTTATGGAGTTGTAGAGGTGGTTAAAGGTGTTTAGGTTGTTTGAAATGGCAACACTGCGGGAATATTTTATGTTTCTTTATTTTCTTAAAGCCGTTAAATTGACAAATAGTTTAAAAATACGACTGGCGCGTAATGGGCGCGTAGTGTTGTGATTTTTACCCCCTATGGTAAAGTAGGGGTGTTATTATGTTTCAAGTGTGTACAGTTAGCCTTATAAGTAGTTTCATACTTTTGTACATGTATATGTTGTAGGTATGACAGGTGAGCGTAAAGGACGGAGCTATAGCAGTTACATAACTCTGTCCTTTTCTCTCAGCGTGAAATGAATGGCATAGATAGGTCATAATAACCCCACAGTACTTAAGACATGACAATGACGTTAAAATGAGAAAGTATTAAAGTGTGCAGTTTATTAACGCTGATACGTGTGTATCTGTGTCTGCTTGTTGCATCGTAACTGCCAAACGGATGAAGCGATTTGGTTGCGGCTTTCTTTTAAATAAATCTAGTTTCATTAGGATCGTTTTTATCCAGATTTCATGAAATTCGGTTCGACCGTTTAAGAGATATCAGCTCTTAAAGTGAAGGTCGCTATTATATCGGGATTATTATAAATTTTATACTGCCAATAAGCAGTATCTTAATTCAATCACCAAAGCAAATTCAATTCTATACTCTTAATAATAAGGGTGATATTACTACATGAGGTTTATCATAGTTTCTGCGTTTTGTCTTAGGACGGCAGTATAGTTAAAAAAACTTCAATCACTTGCGTATAATTTGATTGAAATTATAATAGTGATTATTTACTATATTTGCAACACAACTTAATACGCAAATCACATTAAAATGTATCGCCAATGTTTATTAGAAAACTAGCTGCTCGGTTGTATTTTTTGTGGTGTAGGTACGGTCACGAGCGTTTATTTGGGACCCATTTCAAGAAAAATAATGCTTAAAGTCATTGTCATTAGAGATGTCAAGTCATTTGTAACTTTTTGGAAACCCAATCTTTTTTTTTTTTTTTTTTTTTTTATTAGCCTATTTGGGTGTCCCACTGCTGGGCAAAGGCCTCCCCTCTTTAACCCAATCTTATTGTTGTAAAATGTCTGGTTAACTTTAGACCTATGGTGGGTACCAAATTAAATCTCGTGACTACTTATAGTTTCTACTTTTCTAGTGTCATTATTTCCTATTAAATATTTCGCAAATTCAACGTGACGTCAAATAAACGTCAAAATCGAAAATATTAATGACATTATCATAAAAAAAACTGTTCAACGCAGAAGTCGCAGACAGAAGCTAGTAAATCAATTAAAGACAATTTCTGAAATTAGTTTTTACATACATACATAGATTAAATCACGCCTGTTTCCCAGAGGGGTAGGCAGAGACCACTTTTTTCCACTTGCTACGATCTTGACAAAATTCTTTCGCTTCTTCCACATTCATACATCGAGTCATGCACGCACGACGGTTTCGGGTACTTAAGATTCGGCCCTTTTCTAGTAGATTCGTTTTTAATGACTTAAAATATTAATTTATAAAATAGTTACAACTTAAACATGTACAGAATATACACTTACGAATTATATTCGCGATATTAATAACGGCCGTATCGGGCGCGATAAACCGGCTCGCTGACCCCACGGAACCGGCGCGGCGATACCGCTTGATTTATTAGCGCTGTCGTTTATTCTGCCGAGTGAACTCGCTGCGATAAACTTATTCTGGAACGTTCTGGAACTAAAGCAATAATAAATGATAACTAAATATCAGAATAATAGCTTCTGCCCGCGACTTTGTCCGCTTAGATTTCAATTATGGTTATGCCCTCGGGAACTTTTAAATTATCTGGGTTGAAAAGTAGCCTATGTGTTAATTAAGGGTATAAGCTAACTCATTTTCATATTTCAAGCAAATCCGTCTAGCTATTGCAGCGTGAAGGAGTAACAAATTAACACACACATACACACACTTTCGCATTTATAATATTACTAGCGACCCGCCCTCGCTTCGCTTCGGTTTATATGAGTATTCCCGTTCCCGTGGGAATTTCGGGAATTCCTTTCTTAGTGCACCTCTACGGTACCTAAGCTACGTCCCTTCCAAATTTCAAGTGCCTACGTTTAGCCGTTTAGGCTGTGCATTGATATGTCAGTCAGTCAGTCAGTCAGTTTCTCCTTTTATATATATAATAGTAGGATATTAGGATTCTGTCTTGCTTGTTCCATTAAGGATTTTTATGTTGATCCATAATAGAACCTTGTGACTGAGTCAAGTGACGAGATAGAAATTACATAGAAATGAATCGTTGCTTTTATCACACACACCCCCTATACTAACGCCGAGCCGGCGTAATCTGTAAACAATATTAAGACTGCGCCGAGCGTACGCCGTTTTCTAGTCAACTTAAGTATTTTGTTGAATTTGGTCGGTAGGTTTTTTACTACAAATGAAAACACAACTTATAGGGTATATCACATAGTTAATTAACAATTCACCTTCGAGTTATCAACTTAACGGAAAAAAGTGGCCACTTTTTCCCGTTAAGCTGACTACTCAAAGGGTGATTATAATTAAAGTTTGTTATGTATCCCATAAATTTTGTTTTGAGTTGCGCTACAAAAATCTATCGCCTGATTGCAAGGAAATTCTTTAGTTAATTCGAAAACAAAATAATGCATTCTTAATTTCTGCATTTAATATTTCCGTGTTGAGCAAACATAGTTTTTCGTAAATCAGAGATAGGTGACATTTCAGTGTAAGTACCTACATATATGACGCAGCTTATATGAGTCCCAGTGATGTATTAATGTATACCGAATTGTCACCTGTCAAGATGGTGAAATAGGGGGCTGTTCTAAATGTATATTAATTCATCAAAATACAACTACACCAGCTTTTGTTTTTGAAATGCCAATAGACAAGTCGCGCGGCGGGCGAGTGTTCCCGCCACTCGACATTATCGCACGCACCCTTATCGTATAAATCAGACGTAGCGTTTTTATTTCGGCCTAGTTCCGAACCTACGGACACGGAACCACAGAGAGGAAAACAGAGGGCTCGTTTAAAAAATAACTGCCTGGATATCATAGATATTACTTATAAACATGGAACTATAGAAATCGGAACATGAAATAGCACAACATTCAAGTTTGGGATAGATTTTTAGGGAAGAGTCGGGGTTAGGCGTTATATTGTATTTCTTAGGAAGTATTGAAGAACAATATCACATCGGTCGTTGTTTAAAGCAGTGATGACTAGAGGGAGTGCTGTATGTTAGGAAATATTGCTTGTACAAATAGGTTGTGTTATTGTTTTTTTTTAATGTGACCCCGATCGAAACTGCATCCTGTAACACAGGGTTTCCTAGCTCAGGGTGCAGGGTTGTGTTATAACCACTGAAATGTTTTTTTATATTCAATAAACTTTTTCATTTTCATGTGAGAGTAGAGTAGTCGCAGTATGAACACTTTTGGACCTTAATTGCATTGAAATAGAGTTGAACACTCACGAACATTTTCATACCGCGACTATACTTCGAGGGGAATCAGTATGAGTCCATCTTTAGGGCACATGATCAATTAAATTTATATCATTATTAGCGACCCGCCCTCGCTTCGCTTTGGCTTATGTGAGTTTTCTGTAACACCCGTACATAAAACAGAGTTTATTATACATAAAACCTTCCACTTGAATCACTCTATCTGTTGAAAAAACCGCGTCTAAATTCGTTGTGTACTTTTAAAGATCTAGGCATACATAAGGACAGACAGACAGACCACGGGAAACGACTTTGTTTTATACTTTGTTGTGATATAGTGAACTGTAAAACAGATTTGAGATGATTAAGTAGGTACCATACACAGACATTTGTGAGACAAATTGTCTCGTCAAGGAACGCCTTAAACTTTATTAAGACTTTAAGTATGTGACAGGGGGCCATTTGCAACGTTAAAAGATGGCGGATGTGTAATTTGTTTTGGTTTTATTTTTTTGTGTATTTAGGTGTTCAAAGTTCTTTTCTGATAGTGATTTGTACTTTTTATGCCATTGTGTTGCACAGTGATTGAAAACTTGGACTTATTTCGCGTATCTGGCATATATTTCTTCTCGTTACAAGTGGACTCGAAGTGGTACATAGGTTAAAACTATCTTGACCTCTGTCCTACAAACTACCGAACAACGTCGCCCCCAATCTTCCCAGAGAAGATTGGATTGTACTTTATTGCTATATTGATTTATACTTATATACACTTGACACTGGCGAAATCACTAATTCGTGGAAACGCCATAGCCCGGCGGTAGTAGCTGTTGAAGTCGCCGCGGGGCAAAAAAAAAAAAAAAAAAAAAAAAAAAAAAAAAAAAAAAAAAAAAAAAAAAAAAAAAGTATGTGACACCTGAAAATATTACAGTTGAAGGACATTTATTTCACTCTTTATTCTATTCTTTTCTGAGAGATCTAGAAACTTTTTAACTTACTGTCTGTTGCTTTGTAAATTACTTTGCTATAAAACTGTCAACACCCGCGTTTATGGCTTAAAGAGAATCTGTTCTATTCTATACCACCAAGGATCGTCGCGCACCTTACCTCAAAACACTACTTCGAACTTAATTCATACCAGTTAAAGTACACTTTCCCTCGCCTTGCCAACGGATATCCGGTGTGCGATCAAAGGATTGCGTTTAATGTCAAACTTTACGAGGAGAAATTAAACTGTCATGACATGCAGCGTAATAAAATAATTGTTATTTTATTTAAGAATGACAGCGGTCACACGCGATGTTTTATTGCATGCATACTAGTTGTTGCTCGTTGCGTGAAAAGCGTAATATGATTTTTAAACTGTGGCCGGTTTCTTATTACTCAATATGTTAATTAAGTGATTCATAAGAGGAATGTGATAGTTAATGTAATATTGCAGTATTATTTCTAATTTATTATGTTTTGTGTCTCTATTACTTTCCATCTCTTGGCCAAGTAGATAATGTGTCATTTAGTTATTTAATTAAATCATAGTAGGTTAGTCTTTTACAACATTTAAACATGACTGTATTGTATAAAATTGCCAACTTTTAATTTCTAAATTGTTGTTTTTTTCCGACGTTTATCTATGATCTAGTTAATAAGACATTGCAGTGCCCTGACAGGGTATCTACCTACTACTAACCACTTACTAAGCACCTTATAATTGTAATGAACTTGATAGCAATAAATGATTATATGATTCTATGTTCCAATCCAGGCCAAATTTTAACATAATAGATAAACAAAAAAAAAGACGAGAGCAGTAGTCACAAAGACACCTCTTTTTTCTAACACACAAACACACGCCGGCAGTCAAAAACTCCTACCACATCTTTTTATCGTAACGGGTCAAAAAATCAATATCACTCTACGTCTTATCCCGTCTTTAAAATTAAATCCAACCAAAAAACAACGAAAACAAGAACATATTCCTAAGGCCATAAATATTCTTCAAAGCATCCATTAATTCCACGGCCAAGTGTACCAACTTCTTACTTTTATACCAACTTTACCCTTAGAGGATGAAAAATCCAAGAATAGCACAACTAAAATCCAACGAATTTGAACCTTGTCCATTGAGATGTAAGCTGAGGTTGGTTTGGTGGTCGCTGTAGGTTAACTTTTTCCTTACGATTTTTTACCCGTCGCCTAGGGAAATGAGGCGGTTGGAGATATAATGAAATAAAGAGATAAAGCCCCGTGATAAGGTGGACTGGATATTGTGGGATAAACCGGGATGAACTCGGGACAAAATAACACGGGGAATTTGATTGACTGCATGAGAAACATTTGGTTATGTAACCAGTGTAAGGGAGGATGATGTTTCGTGAATACAAACTCTATTTGAAAGGATAAGGGTTATTCCTTAGACACGTTCTGCTATATTCTACATGTCATATCGTACGGTGAGAACGAAAGTGACAAAATAATACGAAAATTAAGCTTTTTGGGAAATCAACGAAATGTGTTTAAGATTTAAATCCATTGATAGAGTTCGCCTAAGTGTGCAAAATGTGGTTACAGAATTATCAAAAAGTTTTTTATAGTTGTTGGAAATTCTGTTTATTCTGTAGCTCTGCCTACCCCACTCTGGGAATAAAGGCGTGAGTTTATGTATGTGTATGTATGTATGATAGAGTTTACCTTATTACACGTGATGTAACGACACCCTATGTTTTAGGTCACTGCTTTTTTAAAATTATGTGCACACACTTCTGACGCAATACTAAATTCGTAATTATTGCAATTTTACATTATTACTTACAAAAAAAAAAGAGGTTTTATACGTGTCTACGATCTAACTCACTTGTGACTATCTCCCAAAGCCGTAGCTCTTCTGCCTGTAGCTAAAGGCTAGAAATGAAAGTGTAGTAACTGATAGGCACAGTCATTACAGGATTGCTGATAGACAATTAAGTGCACTTTCTAGCTTATCGCGATCGGTTCTGGAGGAGATTGGAGAACATTAACGATATTACTTCGCGATTGCTTTTGATTTAGGAACGTTCTTCTTATCTATACTAATCTTACGAATATTATATATCGCAACACGGTGAGAACGAAAGTGACCTAATACGAAAATTAAGCTTTTTGGGAAATCAACGAAATATGTTTAAGATTTAAATCCATTGATAGAGTTTACCTTATTACACGTGATGTAACGACACCCTATGTTTAAGGTCACTGTTTTTTTAAATAATGTGCACACACTTCTGATGCAATACTAAATTCGTAATTATTGTAACTTTACTATACCTATTACTTACTAAAATTTTGAATTGAGTCACTTTCATTTTTGTCGTGCGATATTGTGCGCAAGTCCGACTCCCACTTGGCCGTTATTCACGTGCTTTGTGCAACCAGGGTTGCGAGTGATAGCCCTTATTTGCTTATATTTAAGGTCGATTAAATTTGCACGAGCACTCGAGTGTTACTGCTATTCTTATCCTTTGTGTCATGGGACGGACTCGCGTTATGGTAAAAATGCCCTAAGATTCTTCTACTCGACAAACCGTACAAACTTAATAAAGTTCCAATTTTAAAATGTACCACTATTATAATAAAATACTGTCGCATTCGTACCACAGAATTCTTCTGACAATTTACGATTGCCTATATGTTCCTAGACCATTCTAACCTGACCTGCTTTAACACATAGCAGTTCCCTTTTGTCATATGAGCGTCGCAACGCCAGGGGGGAGAGGAGGGCCGGATGAAACTGGTTTCCGCGTCCAGTTAGTTTATTTTTAAACTAACCGAAATGGGGCGAGGTTGCTATTCACCGCTGACCAGTTGCCAGATTGTAATTTAGTGTTTTAATTCGATGTGGAACTGGCCTAATAATAAATGGTTTGCCCACTTTCTAATGGGATTAAGTGCCTTAGTCATTTTGCCACGACTGTCCAAGAAGGAGGATTATGTTTGTCGTTAGATTGGAATTGCAGGCTATATAATTTGTTAGCTTGGTTTTGTTTCATAGGTTATATTTAGGGTTAGCACTTTTGGTTGCAAACCGTGGTTGTAGGATCCATGGAGTTGCAGTTTCCTGATATTTTGACCTTCAGTATTGTCGCTAAGCGAGTTAAAATTATTTTGTTATGGAGGATATCTCCGCTGTGAAAGTGTAACGAACAAACAAATATGTTTTTTTTATTAGGTATGGATAAACTGTACTAAAAATTTCTTTAGTTAGTAATTTCTTTAGTTTATTGTAAAATATGACCAAACTAAAGGCCGAAATTAAAGTGTCATGTGTTATAATAATTAGGAAATAGTGACTCCGTGGTAATCCTAACCCTAGTTATATTATTTGATAATTAACATGAGTAGCTACACGAAAATATCAAATGAGTCTTTAGTTTTTAGAACACTTATTAGATTTGACTTTATATAAACCACCGTTGTGAAAATACGGATTTCAGGTTTTGTGAAGTTCTGTAAAACTCATCAACAATCAACTCTGCTATATTTAACCATCTTGACAATAACACGTGACAGGTGACAATTCGGTATACATTGCAAAGTTGACACGGTGATCATCACTAGGTTTCATATAAGCCACCTGTCACATGAAATGTCACCTGTCACCTGTCATTGTAAGGATAGTGAAATAGGGTGCTGGACCGTGTTAAGAAGTGTATATGAACCTCCCAAGTTGCAGGCAGTGGAAGGAGGAGCGCCATGTAGGAGCAGGGCTCTATTCTGGGCAATAAAAACCATATTGTCTTTGATCTGTTTAACTCGGCCGCCATTACTGTCAAGTAACGAACAAGACGTTGATAATACTATAACAGGTTACTACTCTACAGAATATGACATTCGCAAAAGATCATACTAGCAAAACATCATATACGCATAACATCATACTAGCAAAACACGATATTCGCAAAACATTATATTAACAAATACTCGGGTTTTGTTATAAAATCTTTAGGTAGGTTTAGGTTATGTCAGATTTGTATCTGGCCCGCAGGACCAAACTACCCAGATATAGGAACTCCGCCGTAGCGGAGCTCCGTTGACACTATCTAATTCATGTCTTAATAACAGTTAAGTTTTGCTAATGTGATGTCTTGCTACTATGATGATTTGCGAATACATACATACATACATTAACTCACGCCTTTATTCCCAGAGTGGGGTAGGCAGAGCTACAGAATTACCAACATCTCTAAAAACTTGTTGATAATTCTGTAACCACAGAATATGATGTTTTGCTTTTATGATATTTTTCAGAATAAGTATCATGTTTTGCGAATATGGTATCCAACGACGGAAGGGTTTTTACGGCCTAGAATCTTGGCCCATCGCTATCAAAGTCAAAGTCGAATCTTGACTCTTCAAAATCTCTTAAAATTATGTAAGTGATCTTATATTTTTACTAGCTGTTGCCCGCGACTCCGTCCGCGCAGAAAAATAAAACATAGCCTATGTTCATCAGGGATAACGTAGGATTCTAGTGGTAAAAGAATTTTTCAAATCGGTCCAGTAGTTTCAGAGCCTATTCAATTCAAACAAACAAACAATCAAATCTCTCCTCTTTATAATACAAGTGTAGATTTAGGTATATTTTTCATTTTTGTAATGGCTTGTTATCTTTATCATACAGCCGGTTGACGACATGATGCCCAAAAGCTCCATGATCACGCGCAAACAGCGTGCGGCGCTAAAGCCACGGGCTGCGCGCGCGCGTTACACAATGGCGTTTATTTGCTTTTCGCGAGGTCGGCTCCATACGGCATACGGCGTCTGCGGCAAAGAAGAATGACTATAGAAGGTTGATATGAATTTATGGCGTTCGCATGCGACTCTGATCTTCATCATCATGAAGAGACGTCCACTGCCAGACATAGGCAATGTTCGCATTGTTGTGTTCCGGTTTGGGGATAAGACAGCCGGTGAAATGACTAGCATAGAGGCATTCCATCTTAGTCCTCAGGGTTGGCAACGCATTTGCAGTCTTAGGATTGCATTGCAGTCTTGTGAATGTGAATGTCTATGGGTCACAGTTTCCACTTACCATCAGGCTGTCTGTGTGCTCGTTTGTCTTCACTATGCCATAAAAAAAAAAGGCCTCCCCAAGGTTTGTCACAAGCACCGTCTGGTGCCGCTTGCATCCATCGGTACCCTACGACGTTAGCCACGTCATCAGTCCATCTTGTTGGAAGCCTACCCACGCTGCGTCTAATGGTACGCGGACGCCACTCGAGAAGTTTTCGGTCCCATGGGTCCGATGTTCTGCACTACCTATAGCTTTTACTGAAAAATGAAAAACTCATATAGTATTAAGAACTATATTCAGAAACTTCATGGTTGTGCAATGTGTCAGGATTGACTTCTAATCGGCCGGGCACTATAGTCATCTGACGTCACAAAACAGAACCTAATATGCTTACTGGTTTGGTGATAGCACCTGCATTGGACACTTAAATCTGACAGGTACCTACGGATAATGGACACTTCTTAATTCAAAAATCATGCGGTCCTAAACTGATTACTGCACAACAATTGGTTCCATGACCTGCATAGCGGCAGGTTGAAGAGTAAAGATAGGTGGTATTCGATAGCCCTAACCCTTCTATCTAATTTAATAATCTACATGGCCAAGATAATCCGTAAATACAGCCAACGTTTGCTTATACATTTGTACTGCCTGCAAACACGGCCTTGTGATTATTTGACCTATAATTGGGTCCGATATTTGTGTCCGTGTTTTTTGAATGGTTTGTAACTTCCTTGGGCAGGAGGAAGGGACGTGCCGATTCGTCGATGGCCACAGACAAACGGAACGTGATGTTTGTGTAGATAGAGGTTTAAGTTGGTCTGTATGGAGATGTTTAGGTAATGGATGGAGTTGTAAGTCTGTTGGAATAACGCAACAATTCATGAAACAAGCAGAAATGAAGGGAACACCTTAAAATTTCGAATTACTTTTTTCCGTATATTTATTTGTCCGAATTTTTTTTTTTTCGAATGCTATGTTACGGAGGACTTATTTTTTGGATTAAATGCATAATTTAACTGTCATACGTAGGTTTGATTTGGTTAGGTTAGGTTAGGTCCGAATTAAAATTTTTCCGTAAGTTATGTTACGCTGGAGCTATTTCAGATTAAATGAATTAATAGTCATAGAAAAATAATTTAATAGTCATACGTAGGTTAGGTTAGGTTTGATTTATTAGCGATAGCAAAAAGTTAAGTCTTCTATTAAAAAGAAGCGTTTGTATAGTATTGTATTGTGTAACTCTTCGGAATTATGTAGTGAACCCAGAAATGAAACTTCAGGTTATAGATACTTTACACTACAATGAAGACCTCTCTTCCCTCTCTCCTTTCTCTTTATTTTTCCCTAAACGAAGTCCAAATTGTTATTCAAATGTGCATTTTTAACGCTTTACGTTTTGTTCATTAAAACCTAAACATTTCGAATTCCGGCGTAGAATTGAGAATCTCACATAAGTTTTTTAGAGTTGTGCCTTTTACACTTTATTCTACATAAACTATATTGTTAAAGTTTTGGGAGTCCTTATTCATTTGACAATAAAAGTCGTAGTTAACGTGGAAAAACAATATGGTTTTGAAAGGAAGATGGCTTGAAAACATGGGATTGAGGCCGGGCCTGTATTTTATTGAGTAAAACCATTATTGCCTTTGACATGGTTATCGTATTGTCACCGTTACGATACGAGTACGAGTTAAAAATGTAACTACTTTATGTTTTTATTGAAATGATTAGGGGCTTTGATCACTATTCATTGGCCTATTTTGACAAAACTTATGTAAAATTATCGTTATAACAGACGAACAAAGACACCGACTACCTAATCTCCTTTATTTTTGTGGAGTAGGCAAAAAATGTCGTATCAGGATCTGAAAAAGCTAGCAGTAAACAGAGAAAAGTGGCAATTACTCCACTGACAAGAGCCTAGCTCTTAAATGAAATTATGATGAGTTAAAAAATGGTTCAATTAGTGCTACAAAACCTATTTTTGATTTCAGATACTCAATTAAAATTTAGTTTTCGTTCATTTCGCCTTCGATTTGATTACTTCCGTTCTGATTCAACGGAGTTTAATAAAGTATATTATTTACATATCTTGCGACATTTCTAATAAAGAAGCCAACAATATTAACGCCTTAAAACGTCATAAATAAAGCAAAATGGTGATATTATACGAATAATCCGTGTCATAAAGTTACAAAATTATTTTATTACACGTAAAAATATACTGCTTTTGATAAACTAACAAATATTAGGACAGAGATATTACTTCCTACATACGATTATACATATTCCTATAAAGAATTGGCAACCTTCAAAACAATATACGACAAAGTATAGATAGGATACGTTCATATCGTTCGTTCGTTGTGGCAGGACCTTGTGCAGGGTCCGTCCGGATCGCTACCACCATCTTATCCGTTAACCTACCGCCAAACAGCAGTGTTCGCATTGTTGTGTTCCGGTTTGGGGATAACACAGCCGGTGAAATGACCAGCATAGAGGCATTCCATCTTAGTCCTCAGGGTTGGCAACACATTTGCAGTCTTAGGATTGCATTGCAGTCTTGTGAATGCGAATGTCTATGGGTCACAGTTTCCACTTACCATCAGGTGGTCTGTGTGCTCGTTTGTCTTCTCTATGCCATAAAAAATATATATATATATAGAGCCGGGATTCTACGCGGTAAAAATCATATCATATTTTGCCTGTTATCCTATACTGTCAACTTTTTTATAGCTCTTCTTTACTTGTTAAAAACAATATGATGCGATTTATAAAAGGTTGATAATACAGTAACACGTGACAGGCAATATGGCGGCCCTGTGATTGACATCTTAGTCTTAATGATTTACAGGTTTAGTTCTTTTCTTTGTATATAATACTCAAATGACATATAAAAACAAAAAATAAAAAATAAATAAAAATAAATAAAAAATAATAAATATATAATAAATAAAAATAAATAATAAATTTATCACATAACAAGATTTAAGATGTCGATTATTGGGACGTTTCTTCTCCTTGACTGTAACTTTCACATTTTGTAAACACGAACTTATTTTTTCCATGTGACTTGCGAACCTGCCGACACATATATTTTCTGTCAAAATTACATTGATCACTGTCCAATGACTTCATCGGCATTACGTAAATTATATGTAATGTGTTAATTTAAGTCTTTTATTTTGTATCATAAAGCCCTTGTGTATCTAACAATAGCTCTTATAGTTAGTTATGTAAGCTCAAAAATTGTTTAACAGTATTAACTTATTTGTAAGTATCTCTTTTGGGCACTGTTTGTCTTTTTTTTGTACTAGTACCAGTGCAATTTGTACATCTGATAATGTAATGACTGTTTGTTGCCAAAATAAAAAATAAAAAAAATAAAAATAAATCCCAGTAAAATAGAAGCCCAGGTTCTCTATTCTAACTCGTTTTTAAACATTCGATGCCCAGCGCGTCAAGTCACATACAAAATAGACCCAATCCCGTGTACTTGGCACTCAACATTGCCATTAATCATCAAATCAAATTCCAAAAATAGCCCTTATTGCTCAGCATTAAGAGCCATGGTCACGGCCCCGAGCCGGCATCACAACAAGGCCGATTGCATTACCGTCAAGTGGAACATTTACTCTTCATTCAACGGGGAATTAAATAGGGTTTATATTTAGAACAGCCATAACAGTGTTTGGTTCTCGTTAGGTGAATAACAAGGGAAAACTTTAAGCAAAACATTATACATAGAAGCTCTATTCCACTCCGCAAATCCTGATTGCTTTTGGCTTGTTATCGTATCGTCAACGTTATGATAGCTCTTATCTACTTGACAGTAATGACGGCTGACTTTAAAACAATATGCATCTTAAGATGTAAAAAGCAAATTGGTTTTACTGAGTAGGATAGAGCTTCAGAATTATTGGACTAAGCTAATAAGATAGCCTTAGCTTATTTCAATTTGGAGCGTATCGATTCGCGTGATTCCCCAGGTAACATTTTACCCAGTCGCATATTTTTCGCTATGAATTTCTATTACAATGGAACAGGTAGGTAGGCTTAAGGTTACAGAAATAGGAGCTCCGCAGAAGCGGAGCTTTACCGACTTGGTATAATTGAAATTTGAAATAGACACTCATGCGACTCGGAAACAGCTACAATGTAACAAATATATATATAAATTCGTGTGGTTAAAATTACGCGTAGAAAAATTACTACGCTGAATTATCGAGTTGGGAAAGTATCTACAATAACTCAATAAAAGTATTTCATTAAGTTAATTTAGTATGTAACCTGTGACTAAGTGAAAATAGATTACGAAACAAGTGTAGAACAATACTAAAAACAACAAAAATAAATGTGAGTCGAACGTTAGTGCACCGTTAATCAGTTTAAATGATACGTATCCGCGAGTGTTCGTGTAAGTTCGCGCGCACTCGGCTAACTTCGGAAGCCAATCAGTCGGTGCAGAGATTATTATTAACTAAAGTTGACACAAAGCTGCATCTGATAGTTCCTTTCGGTCATTTCAATATCGCTACGATGGTACAGTGGCAGTAGAGGCGGATTAAGATCTGTGCGTGCGCGGGCATTCAGGGTTCAAATCTCTGTAGTGGATGTCTTTCATTTTTTTTTTTTTTTTTTTTTTGTTTTCTTAAAATTTTGTAATACAAAAAATTATAATCAAGACAATGTCAACTAAGTCTAATAAGACTGGAATAAAGGACAACAAGGGAATGAAGGGGAAGAAAAATGCCCTAAAATGTTCGCAATGTGCAAAAACATTTGATATAGAATGCACAAATGTAAGCATAAAAAGGTTTGACCTTATGAGGAAGGAAACTAAGGCGGCATGGAAGTGCCAGGAGTGCAACGCTACAACGCAGTATCAAAATCCTAATAGCAGAAAAAGCCTCTCACCTGGAATGAGCAGCGGTGTTATCAGCAGTAATAATACGATATCACAAGTACAAAAACACTATGATAATGTAACTATTAGGAGACCAAAGCTGCCGAAACACAGTGAAACGCTAGATGTTTCCTCGGAATCTGAATTTGAGATAGACTTGCAATCCACGCAGTTGAACGACAGCTCAAGAAGTCTGCCGAATATCTCCACCGCAGAAACCTTAGACATTATGGAGCTTAAAAACGAAGTCAATACGTTATCCATTCAGCTGGCTAGCGCGCATGGCGAAATAGATCGTCTAAATGAAGAAGTAACTACGCTACAAAACACTTTGGATGAAAGCAAAAGGAAAACCGACATGTACAAAAAAATACTAACAGAAAATGGACCGTGCCGTAAACAAACTCCAAAAAAGAAAACGATAATAAAGCGACGTAACACCCTCAACCTAGCTAATAATAAATCGCCCGAAAAATGCTTGTTTACTGAGACTAAAGTAATTGGAAATACGGAACCACTTTCGATTTTAGAACCCCCCGAAAAATTCTTGTCTACGGAGATTACAGCAATTGAAAATACGGAACCAATTTCGATTTTAGAACCACCACAACAAAAATCGCAACAAATATCATCAAAAGAACCGCCGAGATCTTTGAAACCAAAAATGCGCATTGTTAGTAGTCAAACCAAACTTTTACCAATTGCGGAGGATACCTTTTCTGAAACCTCCGTCATCTGTCACCACTTGCTACCACATCGTGGCATTAAGGATCTCATTATAAACATTGATAAAATAACTGAGAATATGTCAATGTCCGACTACTGCATACTATTTTTCGGAGAAGACGATTTTACGTTTACAAATGATTATGACAGCCTCATAAATTACATCAGGGAGAAAATACAAACCGTGACACACACAAACGTAGTAATATGTGTCCCTACTTATAAATGCAATAATTATAGTAACCTATTCAACTGGAGGGTAGAAACATTTAATAAATTACTTCAACAAGACAACGAGACACACCAATACGCATACCTGGTTGATTCTAACTCTACTCTATCCTACGACTATAGAATGTTCTCCAAGACTAAAGGAACTATAAATAATAATGGAATGAGAGAAATATTTAATCAGCTGAAAACATTCATGCAGAGTATAGAAAATAGTGGCAATTATTCGTCACCTACTGGACTGCAGGAGTATGACATACCACAAAGCAGCAGCAGAGAGACCAAATGTATACTAGAGGACGATGGGCCAGCGTTTTTTCGTGAACAACAATAAATTTGGAGTGCTCCACCAAAATATAGCAGGAGCTTTGAGCAAATTAGATGAAATAGAGGTAGCTCTCTTAGATTTAGAAGAGCAAAACGTTTTACTTGACGTCATATGCATGACAGAAACATTTCTTAAAAAAGGAGATGAATCTAATTTCATTCTCAACGAATATGAACTAGTGTCAAATTACTCAAGAACTCAAAAAAGGGGTGGTGCGTGTATCCTTGCTAAAAAACATTTAGAGTGTACCGAACTAGATGTTAGTAAAAAATATGGTGTTGACAAAATATTTGAGGTATGTGCAGTTACTATAAAAGACTATAAGGTTATTGTAGTTTGTGTATATAGAACTCCGGATTCTGATATAAATTTATTTTTTGTGCATCTCGAGAAATTGTTAATCAGTTTAGAAGGAAAATCTAAGGGTATTATTATATGTGGGGATTTTAATATAGATTTCCTGAAGTCTTGCTCTTATAAGAATCAAATATGCAACATAATTGCGGATTTTGGACTTAGACACCATATCACAACACCAACTCGTCAAAACTCTTGTATAGACAATATAATGAGTAACTTCAAAAATGTAGTTGCCACAACTCACCAGCTTCATTTGTCTGACCACGACACAGCACAAACAATTGAAGTAGAGTACGACGGCAATAAATGTAACGCTAGCAACTCGCATTTCTTTATGCAAAGGTATGCTTTTTGGCCAGAAAATAAGAAAAAGTTCAAAGAATGCATTGAAAGCTTAACATTCTCCGAAGTGTATGAAAGTAATGACTTACAAGGTGCATTTAACAACTTTCATGATATATTAACTATGTTTTTTATGCTTTGTTTCCCCTTGATACGATCTAAAATTAGTGTGAGAGCTAAAAAACCTAAATGGGTAACTCGGGGGATAAGGAGAAGTTGCAAAGTAAAAAGAACTCTTAGACAGCGCTTTTTTTTAAGTAAATCCGCGGAAGATAGGGACACAGTCAAG
Organism: Acleris laterana; assembly: GCA_963966035.1. Classification (NCBI taxonomy): domain Eukaryota; kingdom Metazoa; phylum Arthropoda; class Insecta; order Lepidoptera; family Tortricidae; genus Acleris; species Acleris laterana. The sequence continues at coordinate 767,461 of OZ014451.1, forward strand.
CACTACTCGAAAATATTGCGTCGTTGCATCTGTAGTCTACAGAAACGTTGCAATCAACAGTATATTTTGAAATCTGATAATAAAGCAAAAGCTACTTGGAATTTGATCAAGCAAAAAACTGACAGACGCAATAGCAATAGTAATATAGTCGAGATCATAGACCAAAATGGTGCGCGTCTTCAAGAAGGTCAGGATATAGCCAACGCCTTTAACGATTTCTTTATTGGTATTTCGAGTACTCAGAACCATAGTAAATATAAAAGTAGCGGAATGGATTGCTTAAATAATGTTAATGGTGTATCTAAAAGTATATTTCTAAGACCAACCACTCCATGCGAAGTACTCAGAATAATTATGTCCTTAAAAAATAAAAAATCTACAGGGTATGATGACCTAACAACTGATTCTTTAAAATCCGTAGCTTCACATATTGCGAATCCTCTCGCCTACATTATCAATCTCTCCTTCGAAAATGGTGACTTCCCAGAAAGACTTAAAAGGTCTATTATAAAGCCATTACATAAGAAAGGGCCAAATACTGATCGAAACAATTACAGGCCAGTTGCTCTGACTCCAGTGCTATCGAAATTGTTTGAGAGAATTATGTACAATAGAGCACAAGATTTCTTAGAAAAACACGATGTATTATTGTCTGAACAATTTGGATTCAGACGCAACAAATCCACTACTTTGGCTAATTTTGTATTATTAAAATATATACTAAATAATTTGAACGCAAAGAAACCTACTTCGTGCTTATTTTTAGATTTAAGTAAAGCTTTTGATCATGTAGATCACGTCATACTGCTAAAGAAATTGCATGTATATGGCATCAGAGGCCCTGCTTACGACTGGTTCAAAGCTTTCTTGAACAACAGGGAACAAGTAACAAGAATTACCAAACTAGACCAAGTTTCAAATACAGTAAGGCGTTTCGACTCAATTGCTAAGCGTATCAATGGCGGTATTCCACAGGGTAGTATTCTAGGTCCATTACTTTTCATATTATACGTCAATGATTTGCCGCGGATGACAAAACATAAGAGTGTTCTTTTTGCTGACGATACCACTATTATTTTCGAATGTAATGATCCTGCACATTATGAATCGGAAATCAATGTTGCATTAAAGGATATCATAGCGTGGCTTAGCGTGAATAAGCTAGAAATAAATATTTTAAAAACCAAATTGTTGCAGTTCTCCACAAAACAATCTAAAAATATAAACTTGAACATAGTACATGAAAATCAGCGAATTGAACAAGTAGACCACTCGAATTTCCTAGGCATTTGTTTAGATGCTCACATAACTTGGAATGCGCATATTGATATCGTATGCAAAAAACTGCATAAATTTATTTACGCATTAAAACAAATTAGAAAAACCACTTCAGTGGAGACAGCAATAGCTGTGTATCATGCCTATGTGAACTCTCAGATTCGGTATGGTATTGTGTTGTGGGGAAATGCACCCAACTCCGATAGAGTATTTATAGCTCAAAAGAAATGCGTGAGGGCCATCTGGGGTATAAAGAATACAGAGTCTTGTAAACCAATTTTTCTTAAAAACAGATTAATGACATTACCTTGCATCTACGTATACGAAATGGCAAAGCTGGTAAAGGGTAACTTGACGTTGTTCCAAGTTAGAAATAACGAAAACCGAAGAGCAGTAACACACGTCGCTTTATCCATGCCAGCTCCAAAGTTACAGTTGTACCGCAAAAATTGCTACTACATGGCCTGTTTAATTTACAACTCGATACCAAAACAGATAAGTGACCTATGTTACGGTCGATTTTGTAATGCTCTGGGAAAGTGGTTAGTAGAGCAAAGTTTCTACTCTGTAAACGACTTCCTCCACACAACTGGCTGTAGATTCAGCAAGTATGTAAAATAAATAAATAAATATCCCTAATTGTAAACATGCAGTTGATGTGTTTGGTTGGACAGTTCAGATCATAATGGTCAATACAATTGTTTATAGTATTAATTAAGGTTTAAAAATTTGCACGCCGCAATGTCGGTAGGATTATGTTGAACTATCTATGTAATATAACTAATCACCTGTAATTAACCATGATTCTTGCAAATAAATGATATTCTATTCTATTCTATTCTACAGCTACTCGAATCCTAAATTAAGCTGAGACTGTATCTTGAAACACAGTGAGTCTGTCTTATTAATTATTCTTTTTCATCATCCTGTTAAACGCCCGGATTAATGAAAATTACTTAAAATTAAATGTGCTCTTAATTACGGCAAACAACAATTAAAACGTTTCAAAATTGTCGGTGCTTTTTACAAAAGCTCTCCCCGCTGAGCTTTAATGGTGGGTAAATATTTATCTTTATTATAATGAACGTCGATTATACTGTCATGTTAAGCGCACCGTTTTGAAATGTTTAATTCATCTTGTATGATGAGTTTTTTTAAGTAAGAAATCTAGTGGACGCCCGTGATTTTGTACAGTCGAGTTCATAAATATGTGTACACTTTAGTACCTTTAATCGCCGTGAAAATTCATATATGGCAGTTTAAACATGATATTAAATAAACAGGGTATCTACTCGACTATCCGCGTAGAATGTTTCTGTGGCGGATAATTTATGTATGTATGTAAACTCTTTATTAGGTACACATAAACAATTAAACAACACAACACACACATTAACATTATTATTTTTTTATTATGCATATGCAAATTTTAAGAAATTGAACTTTACAAAATATACGGTATTCAAGTCGTCCTCTCCTCGCCAATTTTGCCGTGCCTAACAGGGTCCACAATTAAGTTTTATTATATAACAACTAAAACTTAAGTTAACCTAATATCATGTAAACTAATATTGTGGAATGCAATAAATGATTGAGTATTGAGTATTGAGTAATTACAAGACGTGTTTGCATCAATATAAATAATGTACATAGGCGAACTTATCCCATATGGGATCTCTTCCAGTTAACCTTGGAGTAGAATAAGCAGGGACAATGCCTAAGGATAGACACAATTAACAAAATTAATATAATCTGGGTGATCGATCCAGCAGGAACGTAGTGGATAGTAAAAGCACAAAGTAAAATAAAAATAACAAACTATAATGAGTGCATCACGCTATCAAAAGGGGTTTCGGTAAATTTGTTTGAAGAATATTGTCATTTTTTTCAGCGGCCACAGATGATTTTTAAATAGTTATTAGAGGACCTCGAAACACACATAGATATATAAAATTTATGGCGTTTAATAATATAGGAGCCGAGATATTTAAGATTTAAGAATTCAGTTTTTGTTACAAAAAGTACGCCCGAAGTTAAATCCTACTTATAATATATCTGCGAAAGTTTGTATGTGTGTGTTCGCTTGTTACTACTTTGTGCTGCAACAGCTTGACGGATTTCGATAAAATTTTGATTCGAGATAGCTCATACTCTATATTAGTACATAGTCTACTTTTCTGCAAAATACAGAACTTCCCACGGTAAATCTCTTTTAACCAATTGTTATTTTACATGGAATAGACACATAATCTAAATTCTGAATCTACGTATACCAGCACATTATTTAGTCCAATTTTTCTTTACTACAGCAATAAAGAAAACGTTGAGCTCATTTCGCTCCCACTCACCCTTCACTAGTTTCTAGTTTTCAGGCAATATCCACTATTTTACTACTCCCACTCAATACTAAAACACCCTAAGTGACATATCTTACTATTCTAAAGTCGACCCAACAGCTGTATTAATGAGTACGAAATTGTGGCAACTTTGATTTCGCTTTTAATTTTTTAACATGTGACAACACTTGCGTTAATAATTCAATGAAAGTTCGATGACTTTTAGTTCTCAATTTTTAGAAGTATCATTCAGAGCTCAGCTGATGAATTTTCATAAGAATATGGGGCCATTTTGGGTTCTGGGCACTGAAGAGGAAGTATGCGGTGTCGATGCTGAATGTGCTATTTATTTTAAAGTCACGCGAGTCGGTTTAATGGGGTAACAGTAGAGATAGGTATTGCGCGGGCGTCGATTCTATCGTTAACATTCTCTGATTTGTCGCACGTTTTAAAATAAGCTTATCGTTTTTGTAAGGAACCAGCACTACAAGTTTTGATATTTTTTTTAATACCGTGCAATGTCAATTTTGATGGGTGAAAACTTGAAAGGGGTTTGGGTAAAAGTGTTGTCATTTGTAAAAGTCATACATTTTCAAGGTGAGTGGCCATTAGTAAAAGTGGTACAAAATACCACCACCTTAGGTCCAAAATCAATCTGAAATTCTACAACAATAAGTTTCAGTTTCCTAAAAGTTACAAATGACTTGACATCTCTAATGACATTGACGACTTCAAGCATATATTTCTTGAAATGGGTCTCAAATTAACGCTCGTGACAGTACAACCCGCACGATTGTACGAGTATGATTTTGTGCTGTAAGGGATGTTTACTGTTTAGGCATTGTTCTTTCGAATTTGTATTTGTAAAAACATTTCCAGTTGTTGTTTCAATTCAAGACAGAGAGTTATGTTTCCCAGTCAGCGCAATTTTTTTTTTGTGATGTGCGCGAGCATTTGCTTCTGAGTCTTCTAACTTTTCTATGCAATAAGTGTTATAGCTCCTAGTCCTTGGAGTGTGTTCGTCCTCTCGCTATCTCGTACTGCTCCGCAATGTGCTGGTCTCCCTGATTTTCCACCGTTCTTCCAGTCATCCCCTCTTCATCTTCCTTTTATTCCATTAGTGTTGCCAGTGCTCAGTGTAATATTACCCTTGTACTTAGTTAACCATCCGTTACTTTAAATTATATTTATAGATGGGACTACAATCTCAAAATCATGACATCAAAAAAATCAAATGAATGAATCATTTTATTTTATTTATTTTTATTTATTTATAAGTATCCGCTCCGGATCACGACAATGCACTGAAAAAAAAAAATGTTTACTACAACCAAGATCTTGTTCATTGTAATCATATGTACATCATGAATCCATATGAGCCTGTCAACATCATGACTTCTGTGACTAAGAGAATTTAGTTAAATTCTCTTAGTTTCGTCTGTCAAGTACTGTACTGGCCTTATAAAGTCTGGTATCTATTTTAATATATTTCTTATCCAGTACAGGCATTAAACCTTATTATATTTATAACGTTCGTTTATAGATTCAAGTAATCCCACAGTTCCATCAACTAAGATAATAGTTAACAAAACAATGTTAGTAACTCATTTGAACTTAATTCTTTTCCAATTTTATATTTCTTTTCCAATGCGAACAGAGGGCCCAGACAAGATGCATCACGCTAACTATCGTTTCTATTCCTTTAGTTTTTAAACCAATCGCGTCACTGGCACATCACGTGTCTTTTCGTATCACGTCATCTACCAGTGATGCGATTGGTTTAAAAACTAAACGAAGAGAATCGCTAGCTAGCGTAGTGCATCTTGTCTGGGCCCTCACGGCTGCTTGGCGGTAGGTTACAGGATAGGAACATTCCGGTTAAGTCATCATGTCCTCCATACCGTGTCCGGTAACGGCGAATCCTGCAATTGGTCTATACCCAGTCCACGATCGAGCTAGTATAGCAGTCTCTCTTGTGCACTTTTGTATGCAGATGAAAAGGACAAGAAAGGGCAGTGGGCGTGAAAAATGGCACGTCACTGTCAGGCTCGGCTTACATGCCATCTCTCTGAATATTTATTTTTCTATTCCTTATGATTTATCTGGTTTAGTTAAATAATTAAGGACTAAATGAGTATTTACTTATGTATTCGATTATTCAAACTAAATCAATAATGATTTTTTAAACAAGTGGTGAACTTACATTAATGCCGCATAATACATTTAAAAAAACTAAATCTATTTATTGATCATAAATATGGAGTTCAAAAGTAGTTTATGGATAAAACATTTATTTAACTAAATAGGTGTCTAAAATTCTAAATACATGTAACTAGCAAAGTAAGTAGAAGATAGTCCAATAAACAAGCCGAGTCACAGGTTAAATCGATAACAATTGAAAGGAGAACACTAAAACGCGTCCGTACCGTACAAGAGACAGATGTTGACTGATATTTGACCGCCATGTAAACTAACCCGGTGCACATGCATCGCCCTTATCGCTGACCAATCATGTGCTGTCTAAGTTTTCTGGTACTAGCTCGCTATCGTGGACAGGGTATAGTCCAGGTGATGTGCTCTAATGTGGCTGGCCAAACCGAATTTCGTTTTAAAAGCGCGGTTACAGGGTAGGCAGAAGAGTTGGCCAGCCGAGTTATATGTGTAGTTATAGGAGGGCTTAGGTTGAGTCTTCCGTACATGGCACTTTGCATCAAGGTCTTCAAGGCTTGTCTTCATTTGTTCGAATGTGTTCACCTTTGTGTGAATGTTTCAACGCCATCGGTTAAGTATGGAAGGATGGTAATGCTGTGCTGCAATCAATTTAGACTGTTGTGTCTTTGACAAAAACAAGGCTGAAAATAACACAAGTGCGCATACGCTTTATAAATAAGTGCAATTCCATCAGTAATCTTAATACATTGCGTCAACGAAATGCTTGGTGACGCAGTCATTGACCTCACAAAAACAAACAAACAATGCGACAAACACAGTTACGTCACATTACACATTAAACCTAAAAAAAACTAAGTCATAATGAAATACCCTTCAATATCAAACTCTATTAATAATTGACAAGATTCAAATTCAAATAGATTTATTTTGAGTTGTGTCTTTATACTTTGAAACGTGCGATTTGTGACGTGCGCATTCTGGCACCGGTAACAGGGAAGAGGGAAGTCGCGGCACGTCATAAATTCCTTTTCACATCGTAAAGTGTTAGTTTTAGGGTATTTTAATATGCGGACATGATTTAAAATTAGTTATCCTTTTAAAATATACATATGTGAAATACGCTATACGAACGTAGTACAGTCAGTATCAAATGTAAGTAAGCAGAATAATATGATCAAAATGATCTAGACACGATGTATTCTCTTGACAATAGAGTCGAATGCAGATCATTTTGACCTCTTCGGTTGCGTAGATACTTCTTTTGCTGACTGTACCTTACATTGGCATAGCGCAGATAAATATGGATAAGGGAAGAATCTGAGACAATTTGACATAGTCCCAAATCTTCAGGCTTCTACTATGGAGAAAAAGAGAGATAGTCAATCCCGACATCTGTTATTTTATTGCAAATTATAACCTCAATCTCAAGAAATAATGCAAAAGTTACTCTTGTAGCTTTCATGGTTAAACCGCTGAACCAATTTCGATGAAATTTGGTATACTTAAAGATAGTTTAAGCCCCGAAGAATGACATAGGTTACTTTCACTCGCTATAAACGGTTTCTACGAGGACGGAGTCGCGGGCAACAGCTAGTTACAAATTGTACCAGCGATGACAGTTGACAGGCAGTTCTGCGGGTGGTAGGACCTTGTGCAGGGTCCGTCCGGATCGCTACCACCATCTTATCCATTAACCTACCGCCAAACAGCAGTGTTTGCATTGTTGTGTTCCGGTTTGGGGATAAGACAGCCGGTGAAATGACTAGCATAGAGGCATTCCATCTTAGTCCTCAGGGTTGGCAACGCATTTGCAGTCTTAGGATTGCTCTGCAGTCTTGTGAATGCGAATGTCTATGGGTCACAGTTTCCACGTACCATCAGGTGGCCTGTGTGCTCGTTTGTCATCTCTATGCCATAAAAAAAAAAAAAAGGATTTTTTTTCTGCCTTTTACTGTAGATAACAAATATCATATTTAAATGGGAAAATTTTGCTAGTTTGCTACTCAATCACGATTCAAACACTGAACGAATCGGGATGAAACTTGGCACACATATAGGTTAGATCCTGGAACATAGGGTGTATCCCGGAAAAATAATAGTTCCCGAGGGAATAACGATAATCGAAATCTACGCGGACGTTGTCGCGGGTAGGAGCTAGTAGAGAAATAAATACTTATACATTCAAGACTAAGGGTCGTATTAATAAAGTCATGATGGTTGAAACACACGTCACAAGATACGTCAAAGTAAACGTCAAACCATAGAAGACTGTCAATTTTGACGCTTCTTGAGACAGGCATTACAGTCGAGGTCAATTTGTTAATACGCCGCAACAAATTATGGTCGTTTTCAAAACTCAAATATATCTTATTTATATTAGGCTAACCGCGTTGTCAATGTATATAAATAAGATTATAAAAAAACTTTTTTTTCAAGATTTGTTATAAAGGACCCTGATCTCCTTAACCAATCGATGAGATCAACTTTAACCATAAATAAGAGATCTATAGATCTCAAGGTACTCGTAGCAACGTCGTAAAGGCCACAATAATACTTTTTATGGAGAATAAGGTCAAATAAAATGAGAAATAAATGTTTTGTCGCTAAGTCTATTTAATGACAACCGTTAAGGTAAATTGTATGAATATACATGGCTTATTATTTTACCTTAATTTATGCTCTTTTATAAGACCTAGACGCAAAGAGGCTCAAGTCTATGAGCTCTGCCGGGTCCCGTTAGCACCCTTTGGGTGCGGAACTTCCTGGCTAGAACTACGGCTTTTCCGGACTATGATCTATCTCTGCCAAATATCATCCAGATCAGTTCAGCCGTTTTGGCGGCATTGAGTAACAAACATTCATACATCCAAACTTTGAATTTAGAATAGTACGACATAGGATTAATATAGATACATATAAAAAAAAAAATTGACATTATTTAATAACAAGTAGCTATACTAAGGTTAGGTGAGATCGTCTGTTCCGGTTTGACGTTAAGACTGCGCCGAGCAAACGCCGAGCGTCCAGTGGCGCCCTCATTACTATTATTGTGTTTTCTAATTAACTAGAGAATTTCCTTGCAATCAGACATACGTTTTTGTAGCGGAAGTAAAACACAATTTATGGGATACGTAACACACTTTAATAACAATTACCCTTTGAGTGGTCAGCTTAACGGGAAAAGGAGGCCACTTTTTTCCGTTAAGTTGATAACTCGAAGGTGAATTGTTATTAAACTATGTGATATTCCCTATAAGTTGTGTTTTCATTTGTAGTACAAAAACCTACGGACCAATTTCAAGAAAATACTTTAGTTTATTAGAAAACACAATAATAGTAATGAGGGCGCCACTGTACATCCGGCGTACGCTCGGCGCAGTCTTAAGAAAGACAAACGAACTAATGCATAATATAATAATTATTATATATGTATAACATAAATTATGCCTAATTACAATTAATATTATGGATACCGTTTTGATATTCTATTTTATCGACTGTTTAACATAACGTTTCCTTAACTTTGAGAATTTATTGTTTTTTATTTATATTTCTTTAATATTAGTATAGGTAGTTTAAAGTAATCTAATTTATAACATAGCAGCCTTGACACAATGAAGACAAAATAAAAATGTTTAAATACGTAAATTATGCTTAAAATAGTTTAATAATCTCATTTTATATTAATTTATGCAAACACGAGATGATTATTTTAATTATTTTAAAGTTTTGCAGATGATTTCAAATTATTTATGCATGTATAAACTGGTCCATTACGGACTGATTTGTTGCCAAGCGAAACTAAACCAAATAGCAAATGTATAATTTAGTTTTTAACAAGTTTTTAGAGTTGATGGTAATTATATAACTCTGCCTACCCCACTCTGGGAATGAAGGCGTATAGGCACGTATGTATCACAATACGATAACATGTCAAAGGCAATATAGTAATACCGAATAGAAAAGAGGCGTCGTTATTCCCTAACGCTCTTGCAATCGCAATCTGCTTCAAAGTGGAACAAACACTGTGTTTACATTTTGTATGAAGACTCCGTTTTGGATTGTCAAAATTAAAAAGATTGCGATTCCGAGTGCGATAGGCAATAAGCCCTCTGGTCGGTCCCTAGATGTCCTACCAAAACAAGCTTTAAGCTTGTACAGTCGATAGCATCTATATCTACACGCGTCAAATATATGCACTGTCACGATATTAAATTTGGAACCCACCTTAGGTCCAAAGTCAATCTAACATTCTACAACAATAAGGTTGGGTTTCCTAAAAGTTACAAATGTCTCATATTTTTCTTGACCTTATTGTTAGTAGCATAGGGGCGTGTAGATAGTTGTGGCGTCTTTGGAAATTGTATATATTCATGATTTTGAGTGTACTATGAGTACTTGACAACAAAAAACAAAGTTATGTAGAGAAATACATACTTAAGTACATAGACCACAACCATAACTTGGGAAAAAATGCTCGTGCTCACACAAATATTTGCCCTTACCGATAATCGAACCCGGGATCGCTAGTTCCGTAGTCAGGGACACTTCTACTAAACACATTGTCAGTAAAAAAAAATGTCCGGTAAAGTGAACAAGATTTTTTTACTCCATTTAACCAGCTAATCAACCGTATAAATTGCGTATTTTTTTCCTTTTGTCGCAGCAAGCAGCCCGGGTGTCCGCTGTGTCACCACGGTTGCCAGAAGCAGCCAGTAGCACAGCGGGTGTCAGTTAGGTAACTCCGCTAAAGGTAGATTCACAATAAGACATAAAAGGTACTTCTTTTAGTTTTTATTGTTACACACACATCCATAAATATACTAGCCTATACCTTCGTTCCCAGAGTGGGGTAGGCAGAGCTACAGAATGACCTACGCCTCTAAAAACTTGTTAATAATTCTGTAACCACCTTTCGCACAATAAGGCTAAGATGTTTACCAGCGTATTAGTGACAGGTTGCAAGCCCATCGCTTAACAGTACTACAAACCTTTATTCCCTTTGTCGCCTATCTACCGACATGTCAAAAAAGGTCATGTGACCAACTTAATGAATTTATATTTTTATTTGATTTGATCCTTAACAACCCGCTTTTAATTTCGTCGTTCGTCGTTTATTCAAGCTGCTTTGTTGACCAAACATGCGGCAGTCAAAAATATATGCACGAACATGTTTAATTTTCTGACAGAACGTGAAATATTTAACGACTCAAAATATTGAAATGCAAATTTACAAAAATTATTATCTTACGATATTTCTTGGTAAAACTACGTTTTTTTCTCATTGTAAATGGACCTTTACCAGCAATTTAACTAGCATAGTTTTTACGGCCCATTGACCTTCATTTAGTGACTAGTGAACTAGTAGCTTCCTCATAACGCTGGCCAAATGGAACGCCGATTATTTTAAGTGATAATTTATAAAATGGATCGCGGTGGATTTACTGATAGCACACAGCGTGTATACCAACAGTGCTTCAGTTACAAACGAATTCCCCACTCACGTGCTTTGTGCAACCAGAGTTACCAGTGATAGCCCTTATTTGCTAATAAATAAGGTCGATCGAATTTACACGAGCACTCTAGTCGTTATTAGCAAATCTTTTACAGTTTAAAAACATCGGAACGGTAGCCCACACTTGTTATTGATGCCGCAAGATGGCCACCGGAGCAGAGGAAGACCCAAAAAGAGGATAGCAGGACCACTTGAAGGAGTTCAAAGCGATTAGCAGGAGCGTGTACTCAATAGGGACGAATGGCGAATAAGAGGTCCTGTGAGGCTAGACAAGTTGCTTAACGCTGACGTAAACGATTTTCAAAAACTGTCAAAATGTATCGAAATGACTTTGTTGCTCGACCCGACCCTCTGACAGCTTAATTCCAATCCTGTACATTTCGGATAACGATATCGAACGCTGAATGAATGTTATCTAGGACCTCTGTGCTTGCATTCAGTGAAAATTTGACAGGTGGAAGGTGAGGAAATTACTCAGTTGTTAAAGAATACGCAATTAAAATAGATTTTGCTTTTTATGCACGAGAGCCTACATTATGTAACTATTACCAATACTGCGACATCTGTTATGGTAGCTGTACTGTGCCCTCTCTCGCGTGGGCGGGCAATCGACCTACATACGACTCTGGACTAACTCACAGCAAAGATGAACGCGCCAGAGTATAACAAACACAAATATACCAATTTACTAACACGATAGACGGAGAAGGGGAAGGGCTTTCGAGGTTTAAGACACTCACAAGACCGATGTCTAATGATGCCAGAAATATAGTATTAAGTAATTAATAAATACAGTTATGTAAAAGCAGAAGTCCCTCAAGGCAACGTAATGGGCCCAATTCTTTGCGATGTCAAAAACAACAAAAGAATAAAGAACAATAACCCCAAAATTTCCTTTAAAAAGTAATGATTCAATTTGCTTTAATAATAATCATATCTACCCTAACATAATCTTTGACATTACAATCGCAAGTCTAACAACAATCAAATAATGTTACATACGAATGTTTAGAAACCTATCCAAGAATACCTGGCCTAGAATTTTAATATTCTCTCATATTTATGACTGAAGTAACCTGGTAACGTTAGAATCATATTGGATGTTTAGTTTATCAATACACGTGACCCATTTTTAAAATTATCTTTCTAATCTCGAGTAAGTATTTGAAATAAAATGAGGAGTCATTTTATGATTATAGATCTGAGATGATAATAACTTTTGCTAAAAGATTACTTGCGATTTACAGCGCTTGAGTCTAGTGGTAACTAGACTAGGTAGTAGGGCTTTATTTTACTCGGCAAAACCATATTGCATCTGACATATTTTTTGTTGTTAAGTACTCGTAGTACGGTTAAAGTCACAGATATAAATAATTTCCCAAGACGGCAATAACATCTACAGGCCCCTATTATGCCTCTAACAATAAGATCTACGTATACATATATCTGACGCGATGGCTGTGTAAATATTAATGCTTTCGACTTTACAAGGTTAGAGGTTGGTTTAGGCCTAGGATATCTGGGGATAGACCAGAAGCCCTTGCAAGATGCATTACGCTAACTAACGTTTCTATTCGTTTCCTTTTTAAACTAATCTCGTCACATCATCGCATTGCCAACGTCAACGTTACTTTAGCTCTTATTTACTTGGCAGTAATGGTTGCTGAGTTGATGAATGAACAATACGAGAACATGTCAAAAAGAATATGGTTTCACTGGATAGAATAGAGGCCCTGATCCAATGTGCTTCACTTTTATAATCTTTTTTTTTTCAAAACAAGGCAAACATCGACGATGCGCTAGTGGGTAGTGACCCTGCCTACGAAGCTAGTAGTCCTGGGTTCGAACCCGGTAAGGGCAGATATTTGTGTGATGAGCGCGAATATTTGTTCCTGAGTCATGGATGTTTTCTATGTATTTAAGTATATATTTCTCTGTATAAGTATTTATATCGTTGTCTAGTACCCATAGTACAAGCCTAGAGCTTAGTTTGGGACTAGGTCAATTGGTGTGAGATCGTCCCCCTTATATTTATTTATTTATTTACTATCGTTGATCGAAAAATACCTTTACACAAGCAATTCTTGTAAATATATTATATAATCTGAATCTCGGAAATGGCTACAACGATTTTCATGAAATTTAGAATGCAGATGTTTTCGGGGGCAGTTAATCGATCTAGCTAGGTTATTATAAAACTTACCAAAAGACAAATACAGATTTCCCGAAACGCATTTTACGTGAACGGAGTCGAAAATAAAAGCTAGTGAGCACCAAGATTGGAACGAATATATTCGTTTCTCCCCATTTGCGATATTAAATTTCGAACCCATAGAATTCGCTTAAAGTTATTGCATGGCGGGGATTCGTACAATATAGAGTAAACGATGGAAATGGCAAATATAATGGCCAATCGTGAGATGTATTGCAAAAGCAGCAATATTCGTAGTAGAACGATAATATTTCACAGTCATCAAATATTAGGTTTGTATATGTGTATGTAAAAACGTAAGTACAGTCATCATTTTTGTACCTTGTCGCTTTCAATTGTTTCACAATTTTGTATGGTAACGTTTCAAACACGACGTAAAAGTGTCAAGGTACATAAATGATCACTTATTTATGCTGTTGACTGTACAAATACAATAGATAATATAGCAGGGATTTATAAAGGTGAATTTATCCCTTTAAGGAATATTTTCGAGTTAACCTTTAAGCGATTGAAAAAAAGTAATTAATGACTGCTAATAAACCAAATAAGAACCACCAAAATTAATTGGTGTGACACACACACACATTAAATCACGCCTGTTTCCCAGAGGGGTAGGCAGAGACCACTTCTTTCCACTGGTTCTTTTTCTTTAATTGGTGTGAATATCAATCAATATAAATATTGTATTTATTTTTACGCAATAAACGATTACAAGGTTGGGTGAGTTGTTTTGCACCTTTCAACAGGTTGCTGCTTAAGGGCATCTCCTCATGTGCTGGTAGCAGTCCTACAGAGCTGGTTTCCAGTTGCAACAAAAATTGTAATTTACTAACACTATAAATATATTAGATCACGTTATACGTTGGTTTTATTAGGGAGCGATGGTAGTTCATAATTTGGTTATTCACTGAAAAAAAAAACGATAATCGAAATTGAATCGTAACTATAAACAAGTAATTTATTAACTACTTTTTTACATAACATGTTCTTTGAAACTAATCTAACGTTCAAACTCGGCTGCCCTAGGAGCCCTAGGTTTACTAACATCAGCATCCTTCAAAACAGCCTATGACTCTATAATCAGACTTGCATACAAAATTACCCAGACAGTTTCATTTGTACATACAGTAAAGCTGGATGCCTGGCTGCCTTTAAAGCTGGATGACATCCTAAGTTACGCCTTTAAGCCAAAATTGTTACATTTCAACATGATAATTAGTACCTTCAAATTAATATTGGTCGCGTTTTCACAATTATAAATGTTTTAAAGAAAATGTAGGTCAACTTTTAACCGAGTTCTACAAACAAATCAAGCAAAACACGCCTGCTTTTGAGCTTTGTGACAAAAAACACCCTCCAAAATGAACTTTGAGGAAAGTTTTTCGATCTCACCCTCGAGGGCGTGAAGAGGGGAGGAGGGGGGGGGGATGTGCCTTTGTTTTTATTTGCTCATGTCGGAAGAGATTAAATCAAACTCAATGTACACTGCATACGATGGGCGAAGGTTGAAAGTATTTTTCGTATAGGATCCAAAAAACCACTTAGAAAGACAAAGAAAGACTTAGATTTAGATGCTGATCACTAACTTAATGACAAAATGAAGAATTGAATTATAGCTGTCTATAATTCAATTCTTCATCTTATAATCGCGCTTCTTCTCATCAGTAATCTCCTCTTGAGAAGTGTTGATAAAACCACACAGAAACTTCATTATTTTATCACATTTCATTATTTCACTGCTGAGATTGATTTGTTTGTCATCAACAAGTTATTAATGAGTGTCTTGCTATATCACCATTCATCATTAATGCACGTTACAGCTTTGTTTATGATGATCTGAAATGTATTTCTAAATCAAAATCATCATCGGAGTAACTTACTCGTCTTTCGTCACTGCGATGTCTCAAAATTTCCTTAACATCCTCAATTTCTTCTTAAATATTTATCATATTATCGTTGTTTTCTTTCTTTATCCCTTCTTTAATCATTCCATTATAGTTGAGAGTCCCCACTACTTTTTCTTTTCTATTCTCACCAAAGAATAAAATAATCAGAATTTCAATTTCACTCTAACTCCGTAACTCGCCTCATCACAAAGTCAATAGCGAGTCTTGTAATCTCCTTACGCTTCGATTACGAGTTGCAAACTGTATTTAAATAATGCAACCTCCCTATTCCGAGCAGTGTAGAGCGATGGAGAAAGTCGAGGCGAGCTGCTTAGCCTGTTTAGCATATTTAACTAATTAAAGAAACGGAAACCGTTCGAGGCCTGCCCTTTGGCAAGGGAGGTGTAACAGGGAAAGATAGGCGCTGGGTTGTTTGTTGAAGGGAGACTACAAAGAAAGAAAGATATTTTTTCAGACATGTAATAGAAGAACAAACAATCAAAATTTAATACAAGTGCCCTAATGATGTGAAATGGACCCAGCATGGTGAAGTCAGCGCGGGTCTTCCGCTGGGACCATTTAGTGGCATGAGGGCAGGTCACGCAAAAAATAATAATACAATAATAGTAATTATCTCAGAAACAGAATACGACATTTAAAATAATAAACTTGGCAATTTGGCAAAAATAGAACCGATAACATCATGGACAAAAAATTGGATCATATTTCCAATTTTGGTTTCACCATTCCCTTCGTAGTTCACAGGCGACACATTATGGCCTTTTTACCATTAAAAAGTATTGTTTTATGACTTTATGTAGTAATGGCACCAATATTGACTGTAACTTTTTTTGTATTCCGTCAAGTGTTAACTTGATCTACGTTTTTAGTTTTTACTTTGAAAATGGATCATAATTATGATTTAGTGTATAACAACCTATTTTCAGTGTACCTCTAAAATAATAACTCTCTGCCTGACTCAAGGTCAGATTAATTTACTTAGTATCTGTACCATATTTTCATGTTAAATACTTGGTATTGTATTCTAGCTTATCCCTGGAAGCCAGTGATTTCTCAAACAAGACGAATTTCCTGTTTTTCTTTTTTATCGTCCCTAAATTACGTTATTAATAGCTGCAAATAAAGTAAAGCTTAGCTTCCACTGCTGCACAGTCGTTAAGCGATAGCATGTTCAAGCGTTGACGTTTTAATGCCAAGGGGCGTGACCAATTTGAGCACTCCAGAACCTTCCTCGGAAGCGTCTATAGCGTCTATACGTTTGGTCCTTCGAGCCGGACGCAAATATTCTGTGAGCTTTTAAATGATGAGATGGATTATTTTAAATTGTTTTGGTAAAGTAATTAAAAGGGCTTGGTTAGCGTTGTTTATCTAAGCGTAATAATAATGAAGGATGTAAGGATGATGAAGTGGCAAAAAGAGGAGAGTTATAATATTAAACGTGTGTATCTGTAGATCTGTGTTTGCGTATCTATGTATCAATTTAATACAGTGTGCACCGCCTACCTATTTCTATTGTTTATTTTTAACCATGTCGTATTAAGGTTGTCTGGAAGAGATCGCTATTTAGCGATAACAATGCCTGCTGACTCACTAAAAGCTTACACAGTGAATGTGTAAGCTTTTTTTTTCCTGTATTTATCTGTTACTTGTGGTACTGTGTGGTATTTAAATTAAGTGTTTTGTATTGTTGTATTGTAATAGTATTGTATATTTCCATGGTGTTGTAGCTCCGAAAAGGGTGAAACTTTTAATGTGCTGTTTTAACATTATCATCAAAAGTTTGCAATGTTGAGGTTACAAATGTCTATGGGCTGCAGATTCCATTTGATGCAGGTGGCTTGTATGCTGATTTGCCGTCTCCAAACCATAAACGAAAGTTGTAGTTATGATCTTTTTGTCTATGCTTTCACACGGGTAGGTGCCTTTTATTTCAGTGAACGTATCATTACGAAGAATTTTCATTTCATCAAAAGGCGTTTCTCACCGCATTTGGTTTTTTTTTAGTAGTCAATAGTCTAACCTAACCTACGTACCGTAAAACGGGGTAAGTAGCGACACAACCTAAAATAAGTCAAAACTTATTACAAATAAGAACAAGTATAAGTAAGTAAGTAAGTGTGCAAAATGTGGTTACAGAATTATCAAAAAGTTTTTATAGTTGTTGGAAATTCTGTAGCTCTGCCTACCCCACTCTGGGAATAAAGGCGTGAGTTTATGTATGTAAGAACAAGTATTAAATGGACAATAACGTTACGTCTATTGGAAATATTTTCAGTCTTATAATTAGTAACATAATGCTTCATTTTAGGTTGTGTCACTAATCACCCCGTTTTACAATAATGAATGTTCAAGATATTTTGAAAACCTCATGGTTTCAGCAGAAAATAGCGTTCGATGAAGTGAAATACGATGGAATCGATGAACTTCGAAAAAATTATGGGTTACCTCCCTCCACACACGTATGCAATAGACACTATCTAACCTTCTAAAACCCTTGAAGCCCTAAGCAGCACCTTGGCTCTAGACAAGATCTATTACGAGAACGTTTTCCCTATCGAAAATGTACAGCGCTTATGTCAATTCTATACGTTTTGATAGTTTTCGAAAATCGTTATGCGTTATGCATCAAGGCCTCCGATGTGTTTCAAAGTGGGAGTAAGATAGAATAGAATAGAATAGAATAGAATAGTTTATTCGTCAATTCTTGAACAATTACATTTAAAATTTGCATAAATAAAGTACACTAGAAGACAATTTTGAAAAAAAAAATTGTTGAAAATTTGAATTTGGAGAAATTTGTCAAGATCGTAGCAAGTGGAAAGAAGTGGTCTCTGCCTACCCCTCTGGGAAACAGGCGTGATTTAATGTATGTATGTATGTACTAGAAGACATGTCAACTTACAGATAACATTTATTTGACATTTTATTATTATTTATTTAATTTTATTATTTAATAGTGCAGTGATAGCCAATTAAATCCTTAGTATTCCATGTTAGTTTACAGAAATGGCAATTCATGTGCTTGTTTGTTATATTCATGCCATAAAAAAAGGAAACCAGACATTACTCGTGCTAAGTGGACGTTTCCTTAACAAACCTCTGCAAGAATCTAAAGAAATAATTAAATCAAAAAGGCTTTGTTCCGGAAGGCCCTAATACCTTTTTCCTTATGATTTTTTTCTTCACGCAGTACCTCTTCCTCTAACTAGGCTTTAATGAACGAGACGCACTGAGAAGAATAGTTAAGTTTTTCTACGGTGGAGCCCTTCGAGTGACGTCACGCGAGAGGAACCTTGGTAGACCTTTAATGGTAAGAATCAAGGGATAGTACAAGTCACGGACTGTTTGGCGTTTAAGAGAATCCTCATAAATGATTGTTATTTGTCAAATGTCACAGTTACAAGTAAAGTTATCTGCAATTGAAAGTTGTCTCCATTGAAAGTTGTAACCAAATTCTTAGGATTAAACTTAGATAATAAATTGACATGGAAAAATCAAATTGACGTCATATGTAAAAAACTTAATAAGTTTTCATACGCCTTATACCAGCTTAGTAAAGTAGTTAACCAATCTGCAGTCCTTATTTCTTACCACGCCTATGTCACGTCCACATTAAGATATGGAATAATATTCTGGGGTAACGCTACAGACAGAGATTTAGTTTTTAAAGGTCAGAAAAAATGCATACGATCAGTCTGTGGTTTAGGGCCATCAGAATCATGTAAACCTTATTTTATTAAATTTAATGTTCTGACTTTCCCGTCCCTTTATATTTACGAAACTGCAATTTATGTGAGGAGCAACATAAGCCAGTTCCCGAAGTTTAATAGTAGTCGCATGCAGGGAAAGATAAACCATGGACCATACAAAACGGCACTTTTAACGAAAAGTATATTTGGAATGGTGTCAAAAATCTACAATAAAATACCAAAAGCTATTTCAAAATTACAAGATATGGCACAATTTAAGAAAGGATTGTATACGTTTTTAGTAAATGAGGCTTTTTATTCCATACACGAATATTTGAATGACGAGATGTAAATAGAATATAATATAAATTAGAATGTCAAAATGTATATTTAGTCTGTAAGATTGCTTGCTGCATGCATTTTGTAGCTATTTGTATGCCTAACGGCAAAACATAGTGATTCTTATTAAGTCGACGTTACATCAATGTTAACACCTATGTTTCACAAATAAAACTATTTTGTATTTGTATTTGTATTTTTGTCTCTCTCCTTGTCTATTTTCAAGTGCAAGAAAGAGAAAGAGTTCAATTTATATGTCAAATATAGTTTACATGTCCAATTGTGAAACAGGCAGCAAGTTTAATATTTAGTTTGTGCTATGTAGCGAAGTGCTATAATTAGCTTCTAGGTCATCCCATATTAATTCGTTACTTGGTCCTCCCATAATGTCAATTATCGTTATTTCCACGGGAACTTATGATTTTCCGGAGATGAAAAGTAGCCTATGTGTTAATATAGAGTATGAGCTATTGCCATTTCAAATGTCATCCACATCCGTCCAGCTGTTGCAGAACGAAGGAGTAACAACTGACCCACACACACAAACATAATATTTATATTTTTTTTTTGCGATTTCTGTGACCCACATATTATTATTATACTCGTATTTGCGACTCTGTCATATTATTTCAACCACAAAACCGCAAACATTAAAACTTTTATAATATTAACAACAATATAATTTTTTCTTCCTCTCCATATCTTCCTGTGGAAATCGGAAGAGACGAAGACTAAGGGATTAAAGACTTGTTGTATTATTAGGCGATGGGCTTGCAACCTGTCACTTATATACACATGGTTAACATCTAAACCTGTTATGCAAAATGTGGCTATAGGATTAACAACAAGTTGTTGGAGTTGTTGGTAATTCTTTAGCTCTGCCTACCCAGCTCTGGGATGAAAGCGTGACGGTACGTATGTATGTACTATTTTTAATCCTATCATCATCATTAAAAGCGTTTCTCTTCTAACTTAAACCATATTACTAAAGAACTCAGGCCCTTTTTTCTGAACAGAGGGCCTCAACACGTTTAACATTTACTATTGTGTAAAAAAACCAAGGCCCAAACCGTTTAGGGCCATAAACTTAAAATGGAGTCTATTTTGTTTGATCAAAGGTAGTGCTGGCACTGAAAGCCTGGTCTTTGTTTATTATGAGCTTATGTATTATATCTTGAGTAACGTCGTAGACGAAATCGGCGAGCTTAACTTGGCAGATTGTTTAAAATACATTTTGTACGTGTCTTCGACCTTGGTCACCTAATACTCGATTTGACGCTCTGCGAAGCAGGGACCGGCCCCCTATCCCATTCAAGGGGTTTCGAATGGGTTTTTATTAGGATTTATTTAGAAAATAGCGCTATTTATATATGGATTACCCTCATAAAAAGCCGATCCCTTGGTTTTATAAGCGCTATTTATATGGGTTACCCTTATGTATGCATGTAAACACTTTATTGTACAAAAAATAGAAAATCAAATCATTTACAGAATTAGAATGTACAAAGGCGAACTTATCCCTTAAAGGGATCTCTTCCTGTTAACTACATACATACATACATACATTAAATCACGCCTGTTTCCCAGAGGGGTAGGCAGAGACCACTTCTTTCCACTTGCTACGATCTTGACAAATTTCTTTCGCTTCTTCCACATTCATACATCGAGTCATGCACGCACGTCGGTTTCGGGTACTTAAGATTCGGCCCTTTTCCAGTATTTCACCGATTTGACTCGAAAAAGTACGCCTAGGGCGGCCCCTTCCGACCCGTCCACTCACTATCGATAACTAATAAGAGAGTAATACGAGTATGAGAGTAATAACAACATATCAATTTACTGCTGACGATCTGAACTTTAGCTCTAGGTTTTCACTCATGTGAATGGTTTGTTTAACAAATAACTAGGTAAGTCATATATTTCTTCCAAAGGGGTTATTTGAGAGGTAAGTTTTTTAAAGGATTTTATCGGAGAATGGGACAGTGGGGTTATTATGACGTACCTATCTGTGCTATTCATTTTACGCGGAGAGGAAGGGACAGAGTTATGTAACTGCTATTAGCTCCGTCCTTTACGCTCACCGTAAAATTAACTGCATAGCCATGTCATAATAACCCCGCTGAACTATCATAATGCTGGTAAAAACACCCAAGACTCTGAAACAATTACTTGTGCTAAGCACACAATTATTTTTGACCGTTCCGGGAATACAACCCGGGACTGATCGATAGCTTTGTAGGCAGGGTCAGTAGCATGTAGGCTAACCTAACCATACAAATTCTCTAGCGAGCTCGTTGTCAAAGATACACTGGTTGACCCGACAGTGCGTAAACATTACCTGTTCGACCGTGTCTCGAACTTGTTCGAAGTTCGACGTAGCGTCACTAAATACTACTAATATTATAAATGCGAAAGTTTGTGTGTTCGTTTGTTACTCCTCACTGCAACGGCTGGATGGATTTGGATGAAATTTGGAATGGAAATTCTACTTTGATCAAGACCATCTTCTTTTGATTTCCTAATCATACTGTTGGCAATATAATAACTCTTATTAACTTGACGGTAAGAGCTATTTCATTAACAGCGTGATTACAATATCGAAGCAAGACGGCCTGAACCAAAGTAGAATAAAAAAAAAAGATAAAAAAAAGATAAAAGACATTTATTCAGTAAGTAGGCCGTACGGGCACTTTTACACGTCAAGAATCTACCAGCGCTTCCCAAGAGGAGACACTGCTGAGAAGAAACGCCGCGCCGCAAGAAACTCAGCACACAGTCATTTTTTAAACATATTAATTACAAAGGTACTACTTAATCTAGCATTATATAAAGCAATAAATATTAAATTCAATATAATATCCAATAACATGCGTAGATCAGCAGGAAAACATGCCAAAAATCTTACGTGAGAGATAAAGGAAGAAAAAGGAGAAATAAAAAAGGAGAAAAAAAAAACTAAAACCCACCTACTCATATGTGTGTTTATAACTTATAACACGGTGCAAGATGACCACATAAAAGTTTCGATATGTTTTCCTACATCAACGGTGTCCCCTAGACAAGATAAAGCTTTTGCAATTGATCAAATTATTAATGACTATGCTTCGGGCCATAAAGGCCATGAACTGTTAAACTTTACAAAAAGCCGATGGTAATCTGATATCCTTTAGCAATTCAACGCTTAAAATAAAGAACGCTTGTGACAAAATGTGACCCAGTTTTTTATAAAGGAAAATGTTATGCCAATTTACAATAAGGGAATTATGACAAAACATGACTGCAAGAAAAGGAACTTAAAGTACACTTAGCTATGGTTGAAAATGAACAAACGACCTAAGTACTGTAGGATCGTTTGTGTCTGGAGCAAGGATTTGTTTTGACGTTGGGTTGAACAACCATTTTAATTATTACATGTTTTTAACTCGGCCCAAAAAAGTGGTATTTATGAGAATCAAACCTCTTGTTTAGCAGTGGCTTTAGTAAAGTTTAATGAAAGATTAATCAAGCTAAAGTTATTAGAACAAAACCCTCCCACAATTTTTTTTTTAAACATATCTGTTTGTCTATGTGGCTTTGAAGCTTCCAAACGGATAACTTATTAAAAACAGTTGTTTTTAATAAGTTCGGCACACTTGTTTAAGCGGTGGTAGGTCCTTGTGCAAGGTCCGTCCGGATCGCTACCACCATCTTATTCTTTAACCTACCGCCAAGCAGCATTAGCATTGTTGTGTTCCGGTGTGGGGATAAGACAACCGGTGAAATTTTACTAGCATAGAGGCATTCCATTTTAGTTCTGAAGGTTGGCAATGAAATTGCGGTCTTAGGATAACATTCTTAAGACTTAGTCTTGAGAAGGCAAATTTCTATGGGTCACAGATCTTACTTACCATGAGATGGCCTGGCAGCTCCATGCCATAAAAAATAGGAAGACTTGATTATGACATAGGATACATTTCATCCCGAAAAGTACGAAAGAAAAACTTCTGCTTGCCCGTAAGGCTAGGCAGTTTGGAACAGACCCTTACAAGTTCTAAACTCCTGGTACAGTGACGGTACCAATGATTGACACTTTTAAATAGCTGGCTATCAGTAATGGACACTTCACTCTTAATTCAAATTTCATACGGTCCTAAACTGATATTTGCAAAACAAATGAATAACCCTTATCTTCTGTAAAATAAGAATCAAGTGTCCATAATAATAATAAATAATAATAATAAATGTCATTTTTATTTACCAACACAAAATAATACATTAGGTTAAACAAGATAAAATTTTAGTTATACAAAATTTTCTTACGTACATAATAAGTGCGGTAAAATGGACATGAGACTCAGCAACACTGCTGGTTTTCAGTCTCCAACCAGGAATTAGAACTAAAACTTAACCTTAAACTTAAACTAACTTGACACAGGTAGGTTCGCTACCACGACGGCGATAAAACAGCAGAAATACAACATAATATATTGCAAAGCAGATGACAATTTTAGAGAGAGCAAAGCAGAAAATCTGGATTGTACATTTTTATAATCGAACATTTAATTGATTAAGCAATTTAAAAAATAAAAGGCTGTAAGGTCACAAATTACGTTAAGTTCGAAACTTATAACGTTTCGAACCCAACGCAACCGGCAAACAAATGGCTCATTTCCCAACAGGTCTTACGTTCACCCAGACGCATGAAACCTTCTGCTGAGAGAGGCGCCACTGCTTACACAGTTTTTTAAAACTATGCGGGGTTTTAACTATCATTGGTCCTTGTCCATTACTGGTTCCGTCACCCTAGCATGACAGAACACCCTCATCTAAAGGACTTCCTTTCACCACTTGCTCATAATAATAATGACAAACAGAGTTCTACTTAATTATAACTTGTTTGATTTAGCTAAAGTATTAGGGCGCTGTGTCGCGACCAACTCCCAAACAAGCCTGATTATATATTCCATTAGCGGACGCAAGCACAGCCAGTTTTATATTAATGCTGGGGCGATATTAATTAACTTGGTCATTTTACTTTCTAATAACGTTTTGGGGTGCTAGTACATTTATTATGACAGTTGAAATACGACAGTTATGACAATTGCTTCGATGGTTCGGTCATTTGGAAAGGATGGATGAAAGAAGATTGACGAAAGTGATATACAGATCGATAGTGAGTGGACGGGTCGGAAGGGGCCGCCCTAGGCGTACTTTTTCGAGTCAAATCGGTGAAATACTGGAAAAGGGCCGAATCTTAAGTACCCGAAACCGACCTGCGTGCATGACTCGATGTATGAATGTGGAAGAAGCGAAAGAAATTTGTCAAGATCGTAGCAAGTGGAAAGAAGTGGTCTCTGCCTACCCCTCTGGGAAACAGGCGTGATTTAATGTATGTATGTATGTATGAAATTGGTCGTGTCGGTTGGTGAACTGGGTCTCTATTCTAGGCGGTAAAACCATATCGTCTTTGACGTGTTATGGTGTTTTTATCTCAACCGCCATTACTGTCAAGTAAACGATAACACGTCAAAGTCGATATGGATGTATCGCCTAGGATACCCTAGGATCGCCCTGTACGACACGAAAGTGAGTCTATATTATTTTTCAGGATTGTTATTAATCAAACAACGTCAGCTAGCGTTGTGTATGTATGTATGTACAATTACAAGTAAATTCGTACATAAACTTAAGATTAACATGTACAAAGGCGAACTTATCCCTATAAGGGATCTCTTCCAGTTAACCTGACCATGATTGATTGATGTTATCTGCACGTAGGGTGATGGCACCAGTGTTGGACACTTTTAGCTGACACTTAAGCTGTCACTTAAGTCATATTTAAAATTTCATACGTTCCTAAATTGATTGCTGCAAAAAAATGAAAAGCCCCGTATCTTCTGTAAAATAAGAACCAAGTGTCCATCATTGGTCCTTGTACATTACTTGTTCCATCACCCTAAGATACTTGAGAAATTCTGAAATGTTTACAGTTCTAGCATAAAAATGATGACTATCTGCCTACGAAGCTCGAATCGTTCCTGAGTTCAAATCCCGGTAAGAGCAGACATTTGTGTGAGTATTTGTTTGTATGTGTACCCATAGTACAAGCCTAGAGCTTATTTACTTACGTCAAGTTGTGTGAAATGGGCCCCTGATATTTAATCTTATAGCATCTTATGTATACAAAGTCATTATGATCAAATAATATGGGAAACGACGGGCTCCCCATTAAAGTTTATGGCTTGTATGACCCTGTCAAGCTTTGGGGTATTCTCCACAAAAAAAAAAGAAAACTGAAATCGAAACAACCATCGTCAATGCAAACCTTGTGCAAACAATGGAGGCGGGTGCGCCAGAGTTCATATAAAATTGCAAATTTGATTATTGGAACTCCGAAAATGTATCTCATATAATTTTACAACCTAATGATCACTCTTCATAATCTTCACATTTTATTTTAATACTAATGATCGGAACTTAGAATCATTAAAACTTATAACGCCAATATTAATGGGCCGTGTCGATCTTACGTGTAGATAAAATTTGATTAGGTTAGATTAATAAAAACCTAAAAAGTAACAGTTAAAAAATAAAACATAATGACAAAAAAGTATGAGCAACATTTTTCGGAGTAATTAATGATGAGTATAGTTACAAATCGACCATTTTTATATGAGCCAATATTGACCCAATAGAGGCATTTCATCTTAAATGTTGAGATCATTTAAAGATTGCACGTTGCACGTGAAGATATATTAGTCCATCAGCAACCGGCCTTCTGCCAACTACTCTATTTACACCGCAGACTATTAAATTCCAATTAACCCCCATTATACGCAACAATAAATTCGTTTACAGTTAACCAAAACAAGTCAATAACAATAAATACGGGCTGAAGACAGAGGCCATATATTGGTGAGTTAAAATAGTTCAATATCAAGATTTTATATTTTTATATTTGAAAGAAGATGTAGTGACTAAGATTGAAAAGGGCATGCTTCGATGGTTCGGTCATTTGGAAAGGATGGAGGAAAGAAGATTGACGAAAGAGATATATAGACCGAAAGTGACCCTTTCAGAGAGGGCATTGCTATAAGACTACAGTGGTTGTATCATCATTACTGACAAAGCCTGACAAGTTCCAAAAAAGAATGAGACGGAGTTATATGACTCCTATCCGTGTATCTCTTTCACTGGCTCGAATTTGCCAAGTGCTAACATCCTTTAATAGGACCCTAAGCAAAACAAACACACAAAGGGAATAAAACCTTATATATATTGACGACATGTTTGTCTGTTGTAACGAATTATAACATTAAATGCATAGTAAAGAGTTCAATTTAGTTTGACAGCAGGTCTCTAAGGGCTATGGAGGTCAACTGTGATGGCCGATTCAATACTCGTTGCGCTTGGTGCTATTCTGTTTCGCTATATTTGACATGACTGTGTTTTGTCCTGCTCTTGCTTTGATAATAATGTAAGAAAGAGACGTCTGAACATTATGGTATACGACCCAAAACAAACAAATACCAAGGAACAACCTTACAGTACTCAAATTGACGTAGTCCCAAAATAAGCTCCAGACTTGTAAAATAAGCACTGGAGTAGACTAACATACATATTATATGTACAATTGTAATAGAAATAAAACATCAAAGACTTTATTACAACTTTTGACATTGTATTTACGTATTTATTTCCTGTTTTATATTTATCTTCGGTCTCTTTAACTGTTGTACATGCCGTCCGTTGTTTTTATTTAGTTCTCAATCGCTCAAAGGTTTACTGGAAGCTCCTTAATAGATATATTCGCCTTTCTACTTTATTTTTTATTTTTATTTATGGCATCGAGTAGACAAACGAGCACACAGGCCACCTGATGGTAAGTGGAAACTGTGACCCATAGACATTCGCAATCACAAGTCTGCAATGCAATCCTAAGACTGCAAATGCGTTGCCAACCCTGAGGCTAAGATGGAATGCCTCTATGCTAGTCATTTCACCGGCTGTCTTATCCCCAAACCGGAACACAACAATGCGAACACTGCTGTTTGGCGGTAGGTTAATGGATAAGATGGTGGTAGCGATCCGGACGGACCCTGCACAAGGTCCTACCACCCGCAAACCTACCTCTTGTGTTTCTGATTCTTATACAGTGTGTCCCTGGATAAAGTGCACAAACGAATAGGGATGAAACTAGACACAATTTTATCGACAAAAAAAATAATAAAAAAAAATTACCACCTTTATTTATTTTTTTATGATTTTTTAAAAAAAGTCATAGTACGCAGAGGACCTCATCGGAACAAATCAAGATATTTTGGCTCCTGTGGGCTCTATTGATTTGAAACAAACGGAATTATAATCACAAAAGTTTATTTGTGTCAATGAAAATAGAAAAAAATGAGAAAAAATGACATAAACCCTAAAAATAATGACTTTTCCTATGAATTGTGTGTTTTTTTTTCTCGAATTTTTAGTATTTACTCGATTTACTCAAAATTATGCCCATCTTACCTCATGTTATTTTTACCAGTAATGGTTGTGTATCTCATTGCCTTTTATTTAAAAAAATAACCAAGTGTCTCGCACAATTACAAGATCCTTAATGAGCGGCCAAACAAAGACATTGCGTTTACACTTAATTAGGTAGCCGCTCAGGTTGAAACCCTTAATGGAGGATTAGGATTACATTTTGGGTATGGGATTATAAAATCAAACGAATTATGGAATTTCATAATTACTTATTTAATGTAATAACTGTTCAAAATGCCCACCCCGCTCTTGCAAACAGAATCCTGCACGTACTGCTATTTGTTGAGTTGCTCGACGTATCATTTCCGGGTTATTTTTTATGTAATTTACACAATGGACAATTCTGCCACGCAATTCCTCTTCTGTGTTGATAGGGACGCTGTATACCCTCTGTTTCATTGTGCCCCAAAGGAAATAATCCAGTGGTGTCATGTCTGGTGAGCGTGCTGGCCACGCCACTGGCCCTTGTCGGCCAATCCAACGATTAGCATAAGAGGCGTTGAGAAATCCCCTTACGTCAAGTGCGTAATGGGCCGGGCATCCATCCATTTGTAAATACATTGTTCTTCTAGTCTCCAAGGGCACATCCTCCAATTCAAGGGGCAGATCTTCTCTCAAAAGTTCTAAAAATCTGGGACCGTTCAAAGTTCTGGGGAGAAAAATAGGGCCAATGAACATGTCACCAATTAGTCCAGCCCACAGATTTATCGAAAACTGCACTTGAAATTTTGACGACCTTTTGAGGTGAGGATTTTCTCCCTTGGGGTTCCATTCATGTAGATTCCTGCAGTTTGTGATCCCATGTCGTGTAAACTGACTCTCATCCATCCACAGAATTTTTTGGGTGAATTCAGGATCGTTCCTGATCTGCCGTTGAATCCAAGAAGACAGCACACATCTTGGTACCCTGTCTACGTCGTCGTGTAGATGTTGAACTCGTTGGTAGTGGTATGGGTGAATACCTTCTTTTTTAAAAATCCGCCAAACCGATGATTTTGAAACTCCATGCTGCAAGGCCAACCGCCGAATACTGGTCGTCGGATCAGCAAATAAACTTCTTAGTATGGCTTCCTCAACAGCTCCATCAATCACTACTCCTGCTTGTTCTCGGCGATCTCGATCCAATCGAAGTCCATTCGACAATCGTCTGTGAAGTTCTTGAAAATTACGAGCAGACGGTACAGGTCTCCTGTTCGGGAATGCTGCCATGTATAATAAACGAGCAGCTCTGGCATTACCTCTCGCCATTCCATAATAAAAGTGGATGTCGGCGAGATCTCTGTGCGTGAACTCACTTAAACGGGGCATTTTATGAAATCCTGATAGTAGAAGTAGTTGTAACTGAGAATAAGTAACGACGAATGATTCGAAGTAACTGATGAACTAAACCTTATCTTATCACTATTTATGCTAATCCTAAAATGTATTCCCCGCCCCACCCCAAATAAAATTCAATAAAGAGTAAGGACAATAATCTACCTGGGCGACAACCTAATTAAGCGTAATCATTATGTCATTGTTTGGCCACTCATTAATAATCTTATAATTGTGCAAGAAACCCAAAATGTAATCCTAATCCTCCATTAAGGGTTTCAACCTGAGCGGCTACCTAATTAAGTGTAAACGCAATGTCTTTGTTTGGCCGCTCATTAAGGATCTTGTAATTGTGCGAGACACTTGGTTATTTTTTTAAATAAAAGGCAATGAGATACACAACCATTACTGGTAAAAATAACATGAGGTAAGATGGGCATAATTTTGAGTAAATCGAGTAAATACTAAAAATTCGAGAAAAAAAAACACACAATTCATAGGAAAAGTCATTATTTTTAGAGTTTATGTCATTTTTTCTCATGTTTTTCTATTTTCATTGACACAAATAAACTTTTGTGATTATAATTCCGTTTGTTTCAAATCAATAGAGCCCACAGGAGCCAAAATATCTTGATTTGTTCCGATGAGGTCCTCTGCGTACTATGACTTTTTTTAAAAAATCATAAAAAAATAAATAAAGGTGGTAATTTTTTTTTATTTTTTTTTTTGTCGATAAAATTGTGTCTAGTTTCATCCCTATTCGTTTGTGCACTTTATCCAGGGACACACTGTATAGTTTGTTTTTTTGTTTATGCAGTAAATAGTTAGGCTATTTGGTACTATTAGTAGGATTCAATTCTCAGTTTGGTTTGGGCTAATATGTTTTAGGGCTGATTTTTCAATATCCAGATAAATACTATGTATCAGGTAAATTGTAGCTATGTCCTTTTATTTGACTTAAGAAAGATAAACACAGAGCTACAATTTACATAAACGATAGTGTTATCTGGAGATTGAAAAATCAGCCCTTTTGCAAATATTTGTTTGTCCCATACAGTTGCCTGGTTAGAATAGTGCCACTCCATGTCTTTCCGTGGATGTCGTAAGAGACGACTAAGGGAATAAAGGCTTGTAGTACTGGTAGGCGATGGGCTTGCAACCTGTCACTAATTACACTGGTAAACTTAGCCTATTTGTGAAAAATGTGGTGGCAGAATTGTCAACAAGTTTAATTTGTAGGTAATTCTGTAGCTCTGCCTACCCCACTCTGGAATTACAGGCGTGAAGGTATGTATGTATGTATGAATCTAGGATATTTTCTATGCGCCTAGTTAAGTTACTTCTGTAAATAAGTACCTATGTTTATTAATTTTAATTTATTTATCTTCTTTTGTTACGTTTTTATAGAACCAGAGTTGGAGACACCGACCACCACGGAATTCTAGCGCGTTCGAGGGTCAACTTAGATCAGCTACGTTGGTTCTCTTCGGTAAAGAATAACACTAAACGTATATTTAGATGCGTAGGCGCAAGGTTAGGTAGGGATGTCGAAAAAATAAGGAAATAGTTAATTGAAGGAGTTCAGAGAGCTATTAAAAAAACCATCGGTAGCGAGTTCTACTCGTCAGTGGGTATAAAATACGTGTTTTTGCATGTGTGGTCTCAAGGAATCATCTAAAAACTTGATTGATTGATTAGAATTATACAAATGACGGCAACTCAAGAAACCTGTGGAAATTTCAACCTTAAAACTAACAGAAAAGGTTTGAAACTGTAATGGCTTATTAGGGTAGTATATTGATAGTGACTGCTAGATATATTTTCACAAAAAAAAGATGGCATAGAGAAGGCAAACGACCAACAGATTTTTGGATTTCTAAGACTTAGGTACCTACTATCTTAAGAATGCAATCCTAAGACTGATAATAACTTGCCAACGCTGAGGCCCAAGATGGAACCTCTATGTTCTACTTTACCGGCTGTCTCACACCGAAACGCAATTGGGATTGACCAAAAAAAATAACTCACTGTTTTTACTTTCTCATTCGAAAGAATAGGAATTTTTAAGACACCAATTTCAATAATTTTGTATTAGACTTAATAGTTTTGTTTTAATATCTTTATTTTTTTAATAGACATTTTATGGATGACATGATTATTTTAAATTTGGGATGGCATTTTCTAATAAATTACAACAATTAAATGATATCCAACGAAAAAAAGTGATTGTAATAGTGTATTAAAACATACTATTTCAAGCTGTTTTCGCCTAACCCGTAAGATACACCTAGAACGGCTTCAAGCCGAAAACGAAAGTCAAACAAAGGTTAACTGAGCATTTCTAAAAAAGTTTGTACATTTCATTTACGACTCCGATTTGCGAAAAAATTTGCAGGTATGTAGGGTAAATGATACTGAGCCTAAATAACATAGTCTCCCAAAATGTCCCAATTAATTTGTATGGAAACTTCCTTTTTTGTTACCAA
Source organism: Acleris laterana (assembly GCA_963966035.1). Lineage (NCBI taxonomy): Eukaryota > Metazoa > Arthropoda > Insecta > Lepidoptera > Tortricidae > Acleris > Acleris laterana. The sequence continues at coordinate 799,223 of OZ014451.1, forward strand.
AATTCTTCCGTTCGTGATAACAAAAAAGGAAGTTTCCATACAAATTAATTGGGACATTTTGGGAGACTATGTTATTTAGGCTCAGTATCACTTACCCTACCTAACTGCAATTTTTTTCGCAAATCGGAGTCGTAAATTAAATGTACAAACTTTTTTAGAAATGCTCAACTATACTTTTGTCAAAATATCCAAAATAGATAAATATTTCAAAAACTTAATAATGCAGAACGGCTTTAAAACTCTATTCCTCGAAATGGTTTTCGAATTGGAGTAATTGTAAAAATATGAACAATCCCACAATACGGAATATTTATTACCTTTTTCACCCCTCCAATAAAAGCTAATTCATGCCACGTGTTAAGTTTTTTTTTTTAAAAGATATAAATTAATTAAGATATAAGCCAAGAAAAATTAGTTCCTATCTATTTCTAGCAAAACAGAATTGAACATGGAGTTTATTTGACGGACCTGTTACTTGACTTCACAGTAAATATCAGATCTCTCTGTCTATACGCTGTTTAATTAGTGGATTAAAATGCTTGTATCATTCGTATTTCTGGGGCAATTTTAATTTTAATTTAATTTTTGATATTTTCTTATTTTGTTGAGAAATGGGATTAAAAAAATACATGCTTATCCCTATTAATGCGAACTCAGCTGCTTGGATAGGTCACTTAAGGATAAGATGGTGGTAGCGATCCGGACGGTACCTGCACCAGGGTAGTGATTCTCTCAACAACGACGGTCGGACGGACGAACGAGTGAATGTCCAAGCGGTGAGTTGAAGTAGTCCCGTCAGTGCGAACAAAACATATTTTAGTGCGTGCATTTTCTATTTAGCAGCATGGTTTCTGCCGATGGATCGAACGTATAAGTCTGCTTAATTGAAAATGCACGCGCTAAAATGTATTTTGTTGGCTCTGACGGGACTACCTAAACTCGCCGCTGTGATTTCGCTTGTTCGTCCGACTATCCGTCGTTTTTTAAAGAATAACACCCCAGGTCACCACGAAACAAGCATAAAACAATTACAAAAATTTTGACCATAGGGTTTAACAGCCATCGGAAATAATATATCCAACATTGTTCTCAACAATATCTAAAACGCGCTTACGCCTCTAGTAATAGAGATGTGGATTGGACCCTTATATATTATTCACCGTTCCATTTCATATTCTACGGTGAACCTTATGGCATTTGGCATTAAATACGGTCACAAGTCAGGCGAAACGAGATTACAATAAAATCCAGTGAAATCACAATGCCGGATGACATTTGACAGCCGAACACACAGCCAAAGAAAAGGCAAAAGGGATTAAGGATTTAAGATGTAACAAGTCAAAAAAAAACTTAACACCTTCAGTTAAGTCTCAATATTGAGGATTATATAAACCAGTTTAACTCCTTTTACTTTGTTAGTTGATCGTATAATGGCGCCTGATCACGCCACTTTATATTGTCTCGTGACAGTATACTTTAGTTGAAAGTGACGCTTATAAAAGAAAAAACCGGTAGAGCAAGTGTTATTTTTAGATTTTGGTCAAAAATAAACTCGCTTTAATGCACGCAAAGGTCAACCGTTTTAAAAAAAGATACCTACTTAACATAATATACTTTTTTTAGTTCAATTGCGAAATTCGTTTGCTGTTTTTGTTGAATAGAATGTCGATACAGTCTCTTTATACGAGTATAAGTGTAATGTTTGCTATCTCAAATCGGCTTTGTGTTTTTTTTTATTAACTTCTCACACAGAAACATACAGCATCTTTAACACAAATAATTAATAAATATCAGAGTACAATCTCACACACATTGGTCATTCTGACCACTAGTACAAAGGGTAGATCTGAGAAAAAAAAAGGAAAATGAAAGGTCATTGGGTAAAGGAGGGTGGGCTAATTGGCCTAATGACCAATAAGGACAAGCGATACGTCCCCGAATAGGTAATTCTAAGTTGTAAAATTATTACTATGGCAGGTGGTTCGAAATCTGTGTGTGGAAAAAGTTATCGCCATGCAAAGACAGCGGTTATTCAAAGTAATTATGCTAAAGTCGTCTATGTAGGCGTCTCGATGTTCCAGATTTTTTAATATTTCACACAGTGATTTAAGATTTCTCGCCATACAAAAAGTTGTGGAATATGAAAAAACCTTTAAAATTACATAATGGCTTGTCATTATTGGTTTTTAGGCCAGTGTCCATACAAAACTGCCCATCATCCTTTGTTTGATGGCATACCTATTCAAATAATTAAAGCTAGTGTTAACGTAATCGCGGAACCCCTTGCGTATATCATAAATTTAGTTCTTGAGACAGGAATATTTCCGGAGGATTTAAAAAAAGCCTTGATCAGACCTATACATAAAAAGGGTGCCAAAGACGATATGACCACGTATAGACCAATAGCTTTACTTCCTAGCTTCGCAAAAGTTTTTGAAAAAGTTATTTACAATAGAATATTAAGTTTTCTTGAGACTAACCATATTCTCAGTCCAAAACAATTTGGTTTTCAAAGGGGTAAATCTACTTCTTTGGCCATTTTCAATATTTTTATGCATATTTGGGATGAAATTAATGAGAAAAGGCCATGCATTGGACTTTTTTTGGATATGTCCAAAGCTTTTGATTGCGTAGTCCACGACACAGTTCTTTGCCAACTGGAAAATATAGGAATAAGAGGTGTAGCCCTTAAACTAATTAAGAACTATTTATGCAATAGAGAGCAAGCAACAGTAATCGATACTTACAATAGTAGTGAGAAAACGGTAACGCAAGAGAAATCTGAGTTTAAAACAGTTCAGGTAGGAGTGCCCCAGGGTAGTGTTTTAGGGCCACTCTTTTTCTTAATATATATTAATGAGTTACCTAAAATTGTTAGTGACTTGTGCGTGCTATACGCAGATGATGCCACAATTCTTTTTTCAGGTGTGCAAGCAAACGAATCACACATAAATCTTACTTTAAGTCATGTTGTTAAATGGCTTAAAACACTCAACCTAAAAGTTAATTTAACCAAAACCAAACTTATCTAATTTGGAAATTATAGAACCCCACAAATTGATTTACAAGTGTCAGAGGGAGGTGTCATCATTGAGCAAGAAACAAGTGCAAACTTCTTGGGTGTTAAAATAGATTGCCACTTAAACTGGAAATCGCATATTGCCGAACTGAACAGTAAAATCTCAAGTGCATGTTACGCTTTGTCGGTATTGTCTGTAAACTGTTCAGAAGACACAACTAGAAACGCCTACTATGGTAATGTATATTCATTACTTACCTACGGTATTATCTTTTGGGGAGATTCTGTCGATGTTATATCCACATTTAGACTACAAAAAAGGTGTCTACGCACCATGTACCGTTTGCATAGTAGACACTCTCTGCGTAGTGTATTCACGGCAAAGCGGTTATTAACATTGACTGGTATTTATATTTTGGAGCTGTGTTTATTTGTTAAATGTAATGATGAGTTCTTCATAAAAAAAATCATGTTTCCGAAATAACTTGCGAAGTCAGTATAAATTTAATTATGTTATTCCCAGAGCCTACAATAAGCTTGTTTATAAAAGTGCTTTTATTGCCGCGATGCGAGTATTCAATAAACTACCTGTTTATTTAAAAAATCTAGAGGGTAACAATTTTAAAAATTCTTTAAAAAATTGGCTCATTGAAAAAGCGTTCTATGATGTAAAGGAATTCTTCGCCGAATGAGGGATATTGCCATTCACTCTACTGAAAATATGATAACATGGTAATAATATAAGATATATTTTTATTTTGTAATGTTCTATTGTACGTCCGAGATGGATAAGCTGTTGAGACTCTTTTTTTTGTTATCACCCTTGTACACAGTTATACAATAAAGACTATTTCTATTTCTTGAGAAATATTTGAGGAGGCCACTGATGATTTTTACATAGTTATTTAAAGCACCTCGAAATACACATAGATAATGTATAATTTATGGCGTTAAATAATATCGGAGCCGAGATATTTTAAGTTTTAAGTGTTCAGGTTTTGGTATTAAAAGTATGCCTAGGTAAGAATATTGAATATCTCGGCTCCGATGCATACACATTACCTACATTACATAATAAAACATGTTTATTTGAAATTATTCTATCATAATTTACAACTTTTACTAATGGCCGATCACCTTGAAAATCTATGAGTTTTACAAATGAATGATTTACCCAAACCCCTTTAGTATGTTTTTAAGACCAACCTCTAAAAGCATGTTTTTTTTTTAGAATTACCTTTTTGAAAAGTTCTTGAGGCCCTAGCCAAGATACAAACGCTACTAACGTGTTACTTTCTATCATTCAAAATTATATGCGATGCATTCTCGTGCGTTGCGATTAGGGAATGCAATTTAACCGGTTACTAGACGTTTTTGTATGAAAATAACCGGTTATGACCGGTTAAAACCGGTTATTTGCATTCCCTAGTTGCGATATACCACGTGGTCAACTGTCATCCCATACATTTGCATTTCGGTTCTTGTCAATTGCAATCGCGAACAGCTTGGCAACAAGTTACAATGACTTTCCTGTCATCAGTCCTTATACAGGGTGGCCGTACAAGGCAGGCAATCATCGAGGATGACGCTGCGCCGGCGCCGCGGGGCGCACCGAGTCATGACCTTTGATGACCGGTGATTGATAATGTGAGGTCTGCATTGATTTGGAAATGATCGAGTCACGAATCAGCTCTGATTTGTGATAGGGTAAATTAGTTTGGATGCGGAGAAAATCTACATGAGTTTGATGGAATTGACGCTCTGGGTAGTGATTCTGTAAACAACGCCGGTCGTGCGGACTGTCGAGTGAAACCATGTGTTTTGTTCGCACTGACGGGACTACTTAATCTCGCCGCTTGGATATCACTCGACAGTCCGCACGACCGGCGTTGTTTACAGAATCACTACGTGGTCTTGGTAAAACCGTATTGCCTTTATAATGTAATCCTATTGTTTAATTCGGCCGCCATTACTGTCAAGTAAATAAGAGCTATCGTAATGATGACAATATGATATCATGTCAAAAGCAATCATACTAATGTTATAAAGGTGAAAAATTGTGTGTGTGTGTGTGTTAGTTTGTAACTCGGCTGGACATAATTGGATAGATGGATATGCTACTTTTTATCCCGGAAAATACAAAAGTTCCCTAAAGAATAACGATAATCGAAAATAACGCGGACTATCTAACTAGTATAATAATACAGAGTAGAATAGAGCCACAGTTGTATTTTTTTACGGCTTCGTAACCAAAAGTTGCGAATCGGTAGGTATCCTTACAACAAATAGTATAATATTAACGGTAGGTACTCGTACCAAGTCAAAGATCTAACTATAGTGTAAGTATATTTGAAAAATAAAAAATCGGCCAAGTGTAAACGGAACCTTCGGTGCGTCAAACCGAATCGAACTACCTAGTCCAGTTTTTTTTATACGCCCTAAATCGAAAACTAAACCCAAATTATTGGTCTAATACTCAGTTTGGCCCGTAAAATAAAGGGGTTTGGGTAAAAGCGTTGTCATTTATAAAAGTCATATATTTTCAAGATTAGCGGCCATTAGTAAAAGTGGTAAATTATGATAAAATTATTCAAAATTGACATGTTTTGTTATGTAATGTAATACTCTTAGTGCATCGGAGCCGAGATATTTATTATTCTTACCTAGACGTACTTTTAGTACCAAAAACTTAAATCTTAAATACCTCGGCTCTGATATGATTAAAAGCCATAAAGTATATATTATTATGTCTATGTGTATTTCGAGGTCCTCTAAATAACAATGTAAAAATCAACAGTGGCCGTGAAAAAAAAAGTCAATATTCTTCAAACAAATTTACCCAATGCCCTTTAGCAATGGAAATTCGGACAAATGAATATTCGAATAACAACATCGTTTATCTTAGCCATCGCTTAGCAAAGTTAGTTCAACTCTCATTGTACGTCTTTCTTGGTTGTGCTATATTTAGCACAATAAGAAGAGGACTGGGGCGAGCGCTGCGAATGATTTATGGATTTAATATGACTTCATTGGGGACGTAGCCCATCCTTACTTTATACCTATGGCTGGTAAAGTGACAGAGTTTAATAATAATAATAATAATAAAATAATTTTATTTCTGCAAAATTATATTTTTTTACTTATAGCTAACATTCTGTATTTAAAGCTAGTTATGTACCTAAAGCTAATTATGGTAGAACACTTAAAACTTAAGCTTAAGATAACTTAGCAAATAAGCATGCAGAATTTTTATTAGTATTATGTTAACCTAGTTGGCCTAGTTGGTAGTGACCCTGCCTATGAAGCTAGCGGTCCTGGGTTCAAATCCCAGTAAGGGCAGATATTAAGTGTGATGAGTGCGAATATTTGTTCCTGAGTCATGGATGTTTTCTATATATTTAAGTATATATTTCTCTATATAAGTATTTATATCGTTGTCTAATACCCATAATACAAGCCTTGAGCTCAGTTTGGGACTAGGTCAATTGGTGTGACATTGTCCCCTGATATTTATTATTTATTTATTTATGTTAATGTAACAAATTGCGAAAAATGAACCCACTAAGCATGGTGTCGCGGCACTCAAGAGTGTCACGACGCTGATCTTCCGCGGATCCAGCTTTGTGGTACACGGGACAGCCACCAGCAACGTAGTCTATAATGTTTTCGTGTCGTTTGTTAGTTAGCGTTAGAAGTTAAAACGATAATACATGCTCATTAACTTCTTTACATTAAGTAGTATCCTCTTAAAAGTGCTGTGGGGTTATTATAACGTATCTGTGCAATTCATTTTACGCTGAGAGAAAAGGACAGAGTTATGTAACTGCTAGCTCCGTCTTTTACTCTCACCGTAAAAGGTAGGCTAAGGCCCATCTGCACGTAAATGTTAACCCTAAATCAACAGGTTAATTCCTCAAAATTTACAGTTCTCATATGAATGTGATATTCTTGAATAATTTGACCTAAGGTTAAACCTATGTGTAAGCGGGCCTAGCAAATAATAACAAAGAAGAACTTCTAGTTACATTTACATGTAATTCCTTGTAAAATTAACTACTTATAAGTTATCATGGAACCTTGCTAAGAACCACAGCTAGAAAACCTAATTAAAAAACCGGGCAAGAGCATGTCGGACCATGCTCAGTGTAGGGTTCCGAAGCCGTAACGACAAACACTAAAAACTATCTCAAAAATCAACATGTATGAAACAATTTTCTATTTAAAGTTATTTGGCGCTGTCTTAAATGATTTTTAGTAGGTATAAACCCGTTAATCGCCTGTATCTCAGGAACTAATCATGTCTACTTAGCCGTGATAGTTTTCCTTTAAAATTCGTTATATGCGCTTTCGTTGAAGATTTTTTTCAGATTTTTAGTACTTGTAGTTTTGGCTGTAGGGGGGGGGGGGGGGGGACACTTGACTCTAACAAAAAATAGCGCTTTAAAGCTTAATATTTCATAAACGGATCCCTTAATCGAAAAATTGTTTCGATAAACCCGCAATATTTTTGAAAGACCTATCCAACGACACCCCACACTATGGGGTAGGAAAGAAAAAAAAAAGACATCCCACGTTACGTGTAGGGGAGGTGCATTAAAAAAAAATATTTTTCAAAATTTTATTTTACCACTTTATTGGCGTGACTAATATGTACATTCATGCCAAATTACAGCTTTCTAGTACTATGAGTCTCTGAGCTAGACTGGGGACGGACGGACGGACGGACGGACGGACGGACGGACGGACATGGCGAAACTATAAGGGTTCCTAGTTTGACTACGGAACCCTAAAAACGCATCCAAATGGTTTCAGCCGTTTAAGAGCTACGGTGCCACAGACTGACACACATACACACATACACACTACGGTGAAACTTATAACACCTAGCATTGTTACAAAAAAAATATGTAAGCATCCATCAAACCTAATTTAATCACCATTACATTATTTCACCACCAAAAATCCATAAACATATATTTTTGTCTATTTCGTTGCTCCATAAACACTTTACATTATTAATTTATTATTAATACAGTTCCATCTCCTAATCTTGCGCGCGCGCAGCCGAATGTAGGGCGGGTCGGTGACCCGAGCGCCCGATCGCGCCCGACCATGCCCGATCATGCGCGAATCTCTAGCTTAATTCAATTTGATGAAGGTTAATGGTTACTTGTTTTATTATGTAATATATTAAAGTAACAAATTATCTTGATTCCTTACGGCCCTTTGAGCAAATAGACAACAGAATAGTGGTTAGCCAAGGTATAAAAGGCACCTTCACTTGAGATTTTACGGTAATAAAACTTATAAAAGAAAGACTCACTATGGACAGAAGTTTCAGTTTAGTTCCAGATAGTAAAATATGGTCCACACACACGGTTTGAATTGGGTCAAAATGGTTTATACACAATCCGTGAATAGAAAAAAAGTTAGGTTTCTGCTACCCCACAGGTCCATAGACATAGTCCTTTTTTCAAATAAACTTTAATCTAAATCATTTTATTTGCGGTGTGACCTTGTGCAAGGCCCGTCCGGATCGATGTGACCCGATGTGGGGATAAGACCACCGGTGAAATTACTAGCATAAAGGATATCCATCTCAGTCCTCACGTTATGGCAACGCATTTGCAGCCTTAGGATTGCAGTTTTAAGATTGTATTCTTGAGAATGCAAATGTCTATGGGCCTCAGAACATCAAAGTAATATTTTACTGAATAAAATACAGCACCAGGTTTCAGTTTAGATTCAGGCTGATATACATGATAGACCTATTAGAGCTATGGTTTATGGTTTAAGAGCTTGTTGATATTACCTCCCCCCGAAATAAAACCTAAATCCTAAATCCTGGGTGTTGTACTTACATGACAGCCCTGGCTGGCCAGCACGGTCGTGCGATCGGTCCCATTAGACGGGTCAACTAGACAAGTGGGCGCGGGTAGGATTGTCTCTAAATTTAGACTGCTCTGATTTCACGCTCGATATCTTGCAGCTTTAGATGGGAAATTTAAACGTTATTTTTGATACACAAGAGGGCTAATATTGTGCTGTTAATTGCGTTTCAAGTAGCAAACAATTGGGAATCTTAATGTTTTTTTTTTTTTTTTTTTTTATGGCATAGAGAAGGCAAACGAACACACAGGCCACCTGATGGTAAGTGGAAACTGTGATCCATAGACATTCGCACTCACAAGACTGCAATGCAATCCTAAGACTGCAAATGCGTTGCCAACCCTGAGGACTAAGATAGAATGCCTCTATGCTAGTTATTTCACCGGCTGTCTTACCCCCAAACCGGAACACAACAATGCGAACACTGCTGTTTGGCGGTAGGTTAATGGATAAGATGTCTTGGGATTAAGTTCATTTTCTCAAATGGTTAGACATTTTTGGGTATCTACCCCATCCGATTTTGTTGGAATTTTGTAGATACGGCTGAAATTTTCACCATTTAAACCTTTTAGGTTACCTATGTAGTTACATCTTCATAAATTTTTATCCAAGCAGATAGTTAAAACATACAGCACATTTTTCTGACATTTTCGCGAGTTAGTCTTTTTTTGTAAATCCAATGCAACACATTTTTATGGGCTCGCTGTTCGGTTAGATCTATCAGCAGGCGACTGTACCTTTAAAGTCTTTAAACTCAAGCGGTCTAGTAGTTTCGGAGGAAATTGGCTTGACAGACGGATGGACAGATAAACACGCGAGTTATCCTAAGTATAAGGGTTCCGTTTTTCCCTTTAGGGCAAAAACGCAAACTTGGGCTGAAATAGCACGACACTAAAATAACAACTGGATTATCTATACTAATATTATAAAGCTGAAGAGTTTGTTTGTTTGTTTGCTTGAACGCGCTAATCTTAGGAACTACTGGTCCGATTAGAAAAATTATTTCCGTGTTAGATAGCCCATTTATCGACAAAGGCTATAGGTTATATGTCATAATCACATAAACCGAAGCGAAGCGAGGGCGGGTTGCTAGTTTAATATAAGTAAACTTAATTACAAATAATATGTCGTAAAGACCGTATTCAATTAATGTTATTTACTATTAAAAAAACCCATTAACCCGTGTGGTTGCCGGGTTAGAATAGTGCCACTCCGTGTCTTCCCGTGGATGTCGTAAGAGACGGCTAAGGGAATAAAGGCGTGTAGTACTGTTAGGCGATGGGCTTGCAACCTGTCACTAATACACTGGTAATTACATCTTAGCCTAAGTGTGCAAAATGTGGTTACAGAATTATTAACAAGTTTTTATAGTTGTTGGTAATTCTGTAGCTCTACCTAACCTACCCCACTCTGGGAATAAAGGCGTGAGTTTATGTATGTATGTATGTATTAAAAAAACATAGTTGCAACAATGAATGAATCAATAAAAGGTTTTGTTTTATTATTGTTATATGCGTTTATTTGGTTGTTTAAAATTCCCTATTACGTATGAGTAAACAACACAGCAAAACTCAACTAAAGCGTTTCCCTATGCAAAAGTTAATTCTAAAATGGCTCACGTCAGAAGTGACAGACAGACGGACGCGCCGCCCGCTGTCTAAACACGCATGCTATGAATGTTTAATTCAACAACCTTGTAGCGTGGGTGAAAAACAACTGTTGAATATTATTCATATTGTATGTATGTAAAAGTAAGAGGAACATAATGTTAAAAAGTGACACACGAAGGGCTCCGTTCCATTAATGTAAACGTGCCTTTAAATTTTGGTTCTGTTTTTTTACGAAAATTAATGAAAAACGGCAAGAGTAGGTAAGTATTATAATATTCCGATTTGAATACAACTCACACTTGTTTTTATTTAGTACCTATTTGTGGTTTCGCTTCAAAGTTCTTACTATAGGTAATCATACTAATTTTGACGCTTGTATGTTTTACCGTTTTTACGATACAACAGAAATAAAAATACACAGAAAAAAAAACGTTTCTTGTTTTCACTTTGATTATTTCACTTTTTTTTGTATTAGCGGACGGACAGACGGACTTTTTAAAATTTCCCTCTTTCTACCTACCTATTTTGGTACTAGAGATACAGCAATACTGGGGATCGTGCAAAAAAACTGCAAAAATCACATTTCCTGTAAATCTTTTATTATTATTATTTGTTGTTATAGCTGCAATAAAAATCCACCCTCTGTGTAAATTACAAATATCTACCTATTACGGTTCATGAGACAGCCCGTTGACAGACAGACCAAACAGACCGCGGAGGCTTAGTAAAAGGGTTTAGTAGGCACTTTTTGGGGTACGGAACCCTAAAAATAGCAATATTGTAAGTATTGTAAGCAATGACCCATGAAGACTCGTAGCGTCGAGGACATATTAACGGACCCATACAGTTGGTTACTGCCAGCTGACAAAGATACTGGGGTGTTATTCTCTCAAAAACAAACGGACGGTCGGACGAACGAGCGAAATCGCAGCGGCGAGTTTAGGTAGTCCCGTCAGAGCGAACAAAACACATTTTAGCGCGTGCATTTTCACTTAAGCAGCCTTATACGTTCGATCCATCGGCAGAAGCCATGCTGCTAAATTGAAAATGCACGCGCTAAAATGTTTTGTTCGCACTGACAGGACTACTTAAACTCGCCGCTTGGACATTCACTCGTTCGTCCGTCCGATGACGGTCGGAGAATCATTACCCTGACTACCCTGTGCCCTTACCATGAATTACAATTACCAGACTCTCTAGCGAAGCGAGTCGAATGCGCTGTCCCTCCTGCGAGGCCTGCGAGGGACAGAGCATTCGACTCGCTAGCGAGCACGGTAATTGTAACTCATGGTATAGTAGGAACTATTTAAAATCACGATTCCCACTTGAGAGCTTAACTGCCCGAACAATGGCATTGTTATCCTTTGTAAACCCAACCGTTAATTACCTGTGCAAAATAAATACCATAAATAACAAAAGATGTCGTATGAATAACAATAGTATTCCTTCAAAAATAAGGTTCATATTGTCATAGCATAGACATGTCTGTCTATGTTTGTTACAGGTGATATTTTTATAAAAATGCTAAATGCTCGACCCGGTGGTCCTTATTATATGTAATTTCCAAAAGGATCTATGTGAAGGGTGTCCTATTCCAATTTGAACCTTATTCGCAAGACGGTAAAGTTGTAATTCATATTCATTTTTTTGTTATTGATGCATTTCATGTTGTACAGGTAGTTAGCGGTTGCGTTTGTGTCCCCCAGATCTATACGTGGTTTTCGTTTCTTGAGCTAGAAAATGGTTTCCTCGTCAGCGATGTGACAAGTGCCCTGCCAAAGATTTGCTTATTTCTTCGAGCCAACTATATCCTAGTTAAAGTTAATTATACACGGTGATTTTTTATCGGTGATCAAGCAACAAAAATGGAATTTAATGGTTGATGTCTCAAACAATTAACTCACTGTTTAATTTATTTAAGTTAATGACATTGTTAACACCAATCACCACTGGATACATGGACATCCTACATTAATTATTGAAGTGAGTAGATACGGCAAGTGCCATCGCTTTGGCGGGAAATTTTACAGATATTACGTCAATAAACTTATCAGTTAAGTGTTGTTAACGCATAGACTAAACAATTAGTAGGGTGACAATTAATTTCAATTAAAAGTTAGTTTCAAAATATTTTTTTCAAATAAAAAAATAAGTTTTGTGTCATGTAACTGCGACTTAAACGTGATCGCCATTAATAACTGAATTAGAAAAATTGTTTCCTGATCACCAAAAAAAAATCACCGTGTATATTTTGTATAGGATTGACGTAGGTTGCCAAATCGCGTCGAGCCCTTATGTCAATCCCATACATTTTGCCAGTTTTCGAACATCGTTTTCGTTAACGTTAGGCTCCGTCTACCCATGCTCCGAGTTGTTAATTTGAAAGGTATATCAAAGGTATGTCAAGCATTGACAGACTGCAATAAAGAACGTCATGTAACAATGTACTGTGGAAAGGTTCGGAGGTATTATGTTGCCGCTGATTGGTATAATTAAGGTGGCGCCGGCGCCTGCGCTTTCTAATATCGACTGTACTTGTACTGGCGGGCGCGGAAGTGATTCATTGGAGTTTTTTTTTTCGATAGTTTTATCTTCTATTGTTAGAAGTAAAAAGATATCTGTGATTTTTCACAAGTAAGTACTTACTAATTTGTACAAGAATATAGAAGATGCATTCGGATATCATTATCGATATCAAAAATGTATAGGATTGACATAAGCGGTCATCGATCGCTTACGTCAATTCCATACATTTTGTCAGTTTTCGAAAATCTTTTTCGTTAGCGTTACACATCTTGACTACTTGCAGTGCTGCAAGTACGTTTGCCTCACTATTTATATTTAGCTTGTGTCACTGACAAACCCTTCATGAAAATTGACATAATAAGTACATCTTCCACTACTTCCTAAATATTAAGTAAGAGTATATAAGAGTCAATAAATAAATCATTTTATTATTTCAATATTGACACCAAAATATGACATTCTGGGGGGTTATTATGACATAGCTTTGCAGTTCAGTTCACGCTGAGAGAAAAGGACAGAGCTATATAACTGCTAGTTCTGTCCTTTACGCTCGCCGTAAAATGAATTGGCTAAGTAAAGTTTTTGGAAGATATGTATATTATATTTTTTATCGATAGTCGTCATCCTAAAGATCAAGAAATTGCGGCTCTTTTATTTTTATTTCCTCTAATATTTTAGAAATATTTTTTTTACTTATGAAGTTGACATTTGTACACTTCAATGACTGACTAGCTTGTTGCCTTCGTACTTAATGAAAAAGAAAAAAAACACTTCTATATCTGTCATTGTCAAATCAAATCAAAGTAAACAAACAATTCAATACAACGGCTATTTTCTGTTTGCTTGTGTTTCATGTGATCAGTGTTTTTAGAAATATTTTTAACGATCTCAGAACGAACTCTGGACTTTCGTTTTGCCGCTTTGCTTTAAGAGCTTTGCACGATATTTGGTCTAAGATTTATTTTCGAACCCTTTGGCACTTCTTCTTGGACACCGATTTCTTCCTTTTTCGACGACTCTTGCTCTGCTTTTTGATAGCCACGAGAGCACTTTTGAATTGTACAATCCACGCAATGAATTCAGGCAATCCCACACGGACTGTGGAAATGGAGTATTACAAAGATTTACTTGAATTTACTTATTTGAATTAAACCGTTTGTTTACTTTGATTTGATTTGATGTTGACAGATATAGAAGTGACAGTTTTTTTTTCTATTTCATTAAATACGAAGGCAACAAGCTTGTCGGTCATTGAAGTGTACAAATGTCAACTTCATAACTAAAAAAAAGATTTCTAAAATATTAGAGGAAATAAAAGTAAAAGAGCCGCAGTTCTATGATCTTAAGGATGACGACTATCGAAAAAAAATATAATTTACATCTCTTCCAAAAACTTTACTTACCCAATTGCAAATCCATGTCATAATAACCCCGTTTGGAGACAGTTGAGTGTCCGTTCCATTCCCATGCTATTTCCACGCAGCAGATGCGGTCAGGGGGGTTATTATGACATAGCAATTCAGTTCAGTTTACGCTGAGAGAAAAGGACAGAGCTATATAACTGCTATAGCTCTGTCCTTTACGCTCGCCGTACAATGAACTGCTTAGCTAAGTCATAATAACCCCCCAGATAATAATAAATTTATTGAGGAAGCATTAGCACTGTCTGAAGTCGAAGTTTATGCATTATCAAGACAAGTTACAATGTTACAATACAAGGTTTGTTCCACGTTTTTGGAACAATATGCATTTTCCGTTATAACCGCTGATACTGACTGGTATCCGGCTAGTTATAACTATGAGATAGATAAAAACCCTCGGGATGATGGTGACCCCTCCTTTCAGAGCTGATATCTATTAAACGGCTAAACCGATTGTAATGAAACCTAACCAAGAACTACCGCTAGACTTAGACTAGTAAAAAATTATAAGTATTGGCCCTATAAGCTTAATTATAGGTAGGTATTAATATTTTGATTCAAGCGTCGCCACGTCGAGGACCGCTAAGTAGCTGGGGTATTTTATATTATTTCATTTACTTAGCGGTCCCCCGACGTTTCGACGCTTGAATTTCACGCTTTTTAAACTTTAAAGCTTTTTATATCTCATAAACGGCTGAACCAATTTTGATAAAACATGTCTAAGAATACTCCCGACTAATTCACCTTACAAAAAAATTATGTACATTATAACCTTTCATTAAATTATGTAAAGCTGAAAACCGAATCAATACATGTACCTAAAATTATGTTTTATCAAGGAAAAAAAAATCATAAAATTTATTTGACAAAAACACACAACAAACAAAATCATGATACAACCAGACTGTTTCTAAAACTTGTGTTCTTGCCAGTACCAGCCTCCGTTCCTAGCAACAGGTTCCGTGGCTCTCGCGACCAGATTAACATGTCGCCTCGCCTGGCCAAATACTAATGGTATAATATAATCACTTTGTTTGTGTTTTTCGACTTTCTTGCGACATTGATAAATAAACGTGTGGTTGCCGGGTTAGAATAATGCCGCTCCATATCTTCCCGTGGATGTCGTAAGAGACGGCTAAGGGAATAAAGGCGTATAGTACTGTTAGGCGATGGGCTTGCAACCTGTCACTAATACACTGGTAATCTTAGCCTAAAAGTGCAAAATGTGGTTACAGAATTATCAACAAGTTTTTAGAGTTGTTGGTAATTCTGTAGCTCTGCCTACCCCACTCTAGGAATAAAGGCGTGAGTTTATGTATGTGTATGTATGTATGATTAATAAACATATTGGAGCGGGTTTCGGTATCGAGTGATTTACGCTAATGCCACGTCACTAAACCAGCCTTAAATTTAATTGACGTCTCTGAGTGCGGCAGTAAGTGAGTCGTTTAAAATCGGTAGAAATAATACAAGCTTTACACGATTTTTATTAACTTCACTTGTAACTACCATACCAACTACTGGTTGGTTACAACTACTAGTTGTATTGTACCATTATTATTACCTATGTTTCACTACATAGTATAAAACAAAGTCGCTTCCCGCTGTCTGTCCCTATGTATGCTTAGATCTTTAAAACTACGCAACGGAATTTGATGCGGTTTTTTTTAATACATAGAGTGATTCAAGAGGAAGGTTTTTATGTAAAATAAATTCTGTTTTATGTACGGATGTTACAGAAAACTCATATAAACCGAAGCGAAGCGAGGGCGGGTCGCTAGTTATAAATAAATTATTTGACTTGATTATTATTTTAGAACTAGAATCACCGAATTTTAGACTCTTTAATATGTCCGGTTTTTTTGGAATGGAATATAACGAAAACCACATAATTAAGTAAGTTAGTTGTGTTTACATTTTGTAACTAAAAAGTCCGGACTTTTATCGACTACTTTACTGTACTTGTAACTAACGAACTAATAATATAATCAAATGTTGGAAGTCGACGCGCTGGCCTATTGGGTAGTGACCCCTGCCTACGAAGCTAGTGGTCCTGGGTTCGAATCCCGGTAAGGGCAGGTATTTGTGTGATGAGCGCGAATATTTGATCCTGAGTCATCGATGTTTTCTATGTAGGTATTTAAGTATTTATTTATCTATATAAGTATTTATATCGCTGTCCAGTACCCATAGCACAAGCCTCGAGCTTAGTTTGGGACTAGGTAGGTCAATTGGTGTGAGATTGTCCCCTTATATTTATATTTATTTATTTATTTTAATTTTAATCTACTTCTAATTTGGCGGATTGACTATAAATTTGGGACACTTATGCAATTCCGATGAAAATAAAATAATGTGATGTCATCGAGCTGGTATGATGATGGAGAAGGAAGGTGGCCTCAGGAACTCCTCAAAGGCTCATAGTAGATCCGCCCAGTTTGAACTCATTGGACTCTTTTTTAGGGTTCCGTACAAAACATGAAAAACGAAACCCTTATAGGATCACTCGTGCGTCTGTCACAGCCAATTTCCTCTGAATCTACTGGGCCAAATCAGGTGATTTGGAAGGATGGTGCAATCCTGCGACCCAAACAAAGATGTGCAAAGTTTTTTTTTATTAATAATGTTTTTTTTTACTGTGTCATATATCAAATGAAACGGTTGTAAAATGTTGATGAAAGAAGAATGAATGAATGAAAGAAGACAAAAATGGGCCAAACCCCCCGAGATCTCCGAAACTATTGAGGAAAAAAATAACGTATGTATGGAACCCTCTACACGCGAGGTCAACTCGCACTTGGCCGGTTTTTTATTGTGAGTTCATTATCAATGTTAGAAGTACAGTCAGCAAAGTGTTGATACCTACAGACTGCAACCAAGTGAATTATTTATAATTACATATAATTATACAGCCAATCAACTTCACGTGACTTATTTATATGCTGATGACGTAAATCCGATGATCATGCGCTTGATCAGACACGTGAGATCGATTAACTGATCTGCTTGATAAACTTAAATTTAAATATAGATGACTTATTAACCTTAGGATTGAGTTAATCAGTTTTGAAGTCGCGTTTTCTAAACATTTTATGTACTTTTAATCTAGGTAAGGATGATGGGCCAAAATGAACCCATTTACTAACAAAAGGGAAACATGTCTCAGTTTATAGACCTTGGCAATGATCACCCTATGTTAGGGGATTTCTTGGAAAATCATTATCAAATCGTATGGAATTCGAAAAGGATTATATTCTTGTTTTTTCACTCAAAAACCCTATCACTTTTAAAATAATCTGTCAGATTATGCGCTGGAGATGCCGTTAAGCATGTAATATTTTAATTTGACACCTTATCCCTAGTAAGGTTGTCTGGAAGAGATCGCTAATCAGCGATAAGACCGCCTGTTGTTTACTTGTGTTGTTTTTAATTGTGCTGTTTCTCTGTAATGTTTTTGTTTGGTGTACAATAAAGTGTTTTGTATTGTATTGTATTGTAGTCGGGGGTTACGATGACATACTTAAGCAGTTCAGTTTAGGTTGAGGAAAAGGGACAGAGCTATAGCAGTTATGTAGGTGCGTTTGTGAATAAGGGGGTTAATATTTTTAAGAGAAACATTTTACGCAATATAGTGCATGTTTACTAGTAGTCTGTTACGGCTGATTTCAAATCATGAAATTTGAAATCATGCCAGTGGAAGTACATTGCGTCGTTACTATACCTCTCGCCTCAAACGTGAAAACCAACTCTTCAATGTACGGTCGGCCAAGATAGTGGTCTACCAGTTTTGACAAAATGTTCTGTAAGGTTAATTATATCTTACGTTGACACTTGACATTGTCATAATATTATTGCAATGGGAAATCGAGCTTGTTGTATTTTTTCGAGTCAAATCGGAGAAATACTGGAAAAGGGCCGAATCTTAATTACCCGAAACCGACGTGCGTGCATGACTCGATGTATGAATGTGGAAGAAGCGAAATAAATTTGTCAAGATCGTAGCAAGTGGAAAGAAGTGGTCTCTGCCTATCCCTCTGGGAAACAGGCGTGATTTAATGTATGTATGTATGTATTATGACGTGCAAATGAACTTCAACTGTAGGGTGGTAGACCACATTTTTGGCTGACTGTACCTTCTTCTAGTGGCATGCTTTTGCTGTACCAATGCAAATGTAAATAAGACATTTTAGCTTCGCGTAGTATTTTAAAAATAATAACATTAGGGTCATTTCGCATAATCTCCGTAGAAAGCCTAAAACTGTCATTTGGCTAATGACTTGAAACGGATATTTCGCTGATGATGATGACTTAGTGCAGCACGTGACGCCTGCTCTGCACTCATTATGCAACTAATGCAGAAATAATGGCAGTCGCGGAAACGCTTAGTTCTTTAACGATGCAAACGTTTGCTACTGGACAGACAATAGATGGTTTGGGAAATTACGTTTGTATATTTTGGTAGCAGAATATAGGGTGTATTACGTAAGTATTAAGTACTAGCGCCTCGCTTCGGTTTATGCTAGTATGATATTGCTTTTCTCGATAAATGAGCTATCTAACACTGAAATAATTTTTCAAATCGGACCAGTAGTCAAGGAACTCTTCAGCTTTATAACATTAGTATAGATTATTAAGTAAGTATTAAGTACCTATTATTATATCTGCATACTATTATTAATAAAGTACAGGGGGGTTATTATGAAATGGCTTTGCAGTTCATTTTACGGTGAGCGTAAAGGACGGAGCTATAGCATTACAAAACTCTGTCCCTTTCTCTCAGCGTAAAATTAATTGCACAGATAGGTACGTCATAATAATCCCACAGCACTTATAATGATTGGAAAAGAGTTTGAAAGGCACCGAGTCAATAGAGTCAAGGAAATTGATTCTTAGACCACTTTGACATAGTCCAAAGTGGTATAGAAATCAATTTCCTTGACTGTACCGAGTATTTCTTAAAAACTAGTCCTAGGTATTAACGTCCAAATCAAAACACGTACAGTACGATTCGTAGGATTATTTCGACTTTGACACTCGGGACATCTCGTTTTTAATCGTAAAGGTACACGTTTTCACATAGAGTACGTAAAATTCTAGTTTACATACATATTTACATACATTTATCGCGAATGATTTAAACATGGTTGTTTGCGGGTGGTAGGACCTTGTGCAGGGTCCGTCCGGATCGCTACCACCGTCTTATCCATTAACCTACCGCCAAACAGCAGTGTTCGCATTGTTGTGTTCCGGTTTGGGGATAAGACAGCCGGTGAAATGACTAGCATAGAGGCATTCCATCTTAGTCCTCAGGGTTGGCAACGCATTTGCAGTCTTAGGATTGCTCTGTAGTCTTGTGAATGCAAATGTCTATGGGTCACAGTTACCACTTACCATCAGGTGGCATGTGTGCCCGTTTGTCACCTCTATGCCATAAAAAAAAAAAATAGTTTCAAAATTTACATAGGTACAGTCGAGTTCAGTTCATATGTGTACACTTTACTACCGTGTCTATTTAATGTCATGTAAAGTGCCATACATGAATTATTGTCACAGCGGTTAACGTGACAAGGTACTTAAGTGTATACAGTCATATTTAGATGCTGTTACGCAAAACTGTCATCCTACAATTATTTAGCAATAAAATGTCAACCCAGGACGAGAGGTATTTTGGGTTGACACACAATTGCGTAACAGCGTCCATTTATGAACTCGACTGTACCATTTTCAAGTAAAATAAGATATTGAACAAGGTTTGACTGTTATAATTCAAAATAAAAAGGTTGTATCTAACTTAACTTTTAGTTTATTCTGTCGGGAAAAAAAAAAATTTAAGTATTATTCCTAAGTATTTAATTGAAATATACTTATTAATACTGGTATCACATAAAAGCTCAAGTGGTATCAACTCTTCAATGCAGTCAAGTTTCAGTCAATGACAGAGACAAATGAAATGCTTTAATGCTTTAATTTGCATTTGCTTTTTGATTTTTTTTGCTTTAATGTTTTAATGTTTTTTTCTTTTGCTTTGCTTTTTTGATTTTTGCTTTATGCTTTCTTTTTAATGCTTTCTGTATCTCTCCTCCTTTCTTTGGAACTTGTTAGTTATTGACAGTTTATTGATAATAATGTCACATAACAAAACATTACGGTTTACTAGAGAATGAAAGCAGTCTTGGTTTGATTGTAAGTAAGGTTGCAGAGTTGATTTTGACGTTTAACCAGTCTTATAAAAATGCCACTGGTAATTCAAAGAATGGGTCATTAAGCCCCGTATTAATAAACTCATCTTGGCTGAGATGCGCGTCACAAGATACGTAAAAGTTAACGTCAAGCCATAGAACACTGTCATTTTTGACACATCTCGAGACGAGCATTAGAGTTGAGATTAGTTTATTAATACGGGCCTAAGACCTGTATCTACGCATGATTCTTTGTTCCCTGGTAGACTCTGAACGAATATCCCGTTTTCGACAAACGAAGTAGGTATTTGTAGTCGCGTGTCAAGGTATTACACGACATGTCAAGACGTTTTAGTTTACTATTTGTTAGACTGGTTTGATTTTCATTTATGTGTATGTTTATATATGTGTACTCACGGGAACAACTTAAAATTCGGAATTACTTTTTTCCGAATATTCATTTGTCCGAAAGCTATTTTAGATTAAATGCATAATTTTATTGCCATACGTATGTTAGGTTAGGTTTGATTTTTCAGCGATAACAAAATGTTGTCTTCTATCAAAAAATTGGCTTCGGAATTTTGATCAATTCGAAATTATGACTCTTCGAAATTATGTTGCTACAAATCTATTTTTTTTAAGTATCACTGACACTCACGATGCTAAGACAAATCTTACAACCCTCGTTTTTCAAAATCGGACCATCTGTCCAGCGTCTACGCAACAAAGCATCATACATACAAACATACATAAATACTTGGTTAAAACTTGAATAAAAAGAATAATGTTGAACAAGATAAGACAGAAGAAGATAAGACAGCTTATGGCCAGTTTTCCGGAACAATTCCTTGCGTCGACGGCGATATAGCATTGATTTGCATCGCTAACTCTAACAACCTGGTTCTAAACAACAATTTCTTATTCATATCAAACTCGTTAATAATTGGTGCAAGAGAGTTGAAGAAGTGTCGATCGTCCTCCCGTAGCACCATAGGGTTTACAGTATCAGACGAGTCTTTTAACACAGTTAAAAGTTGGGATTCGAATTCAGTCAATTCTGCTTTTTTCTTCTTCGGCAACGGTGACCTGGATCCTTCACCAACTTCATCTGACTGACTAGGTTCAGAGGAGGTAGCTTGTTCTGGAGGAGTTGCAGCCTTGTCACTTGTTGGACCTTCTTCTGAATCGATATCCTTAATATCATCCAAATAGGTCATAAGGTCGTAGAAAATGTATTTTTTTTTATTGCCAGGCCCAATTTTCTTGCTTCTGCACCTGATGTAGGCGTCACGTGCTGTTTTCCATCGCAATTGAACGGCTTTTTCTGAAACATAGCATAAAACATATTTTTATATTCAATCATATTATATCAACAATTTTACTTATATTCAAAAGTTTATGCAGATAATCTGACTTAGCTTGACTCATGCCTTCTATGTTAATTTGCATGATGCGGACTGAAGGTCCAACATCTCTTGTTTTCGGGCTCTGACAAGAGCCTTTTGCATAGAGATTCGTGTGGCCCAAACCATGGACCATATAATGCAGCGATGCCTAATACATTCATATCCGGGACCCATAGAAGACATTTACAACCTTACTCAAGACGCAGCTAATTGGCTGAGAACGCTGAATGTTGACTTATAATCAATAATGTAATCGCCTATTCTACAGATCGCCATATGATTAAATAAATATCAACAATTTCATTTGAGTTGGATTGAACAGTAGACAACATCCCGTAATAATTTTTTTTAGTAGGTACTTGTAGTACTAGACAGATTAAAAATCACTCGTGACAAAACTAAGATTGATAAAATCTCCAGATTCGATTCGACGATTCGGTTCACTCGTTTAAGAGCTACAGTGCCACAGACAGGCACACACACAGACACACATAGAACTGTCAAACTTATTTGCGTCAAGGGTTAGTAAAATAAAGCACAAACATGAAGTTTTCTGTGCAAATAGCACAGGCGTATTATGTCCTTTGTCGCTCAGTGCGTCTCTTTCGTTTCAGACTAAGTAGAAAGAGATTACTTAACTACAAGCCGGGGGCAACATGTGCTAGCCGCCATGAATATTGATAATGTTGACAGCAGCAATAAAACAAAGCTAAACTTATTTGTAGCGTGTGATAGAATAACTAGTAATAGCACTTGTTTCAAACAAACAAACAAAGAAAATCATCCGTGACAAATAACAACAAAAAACAAAAACGCATAAGAATTTATTCACGAAATGGTCCCAACTCAGTGTAATGCTGGAATTTAAAGTCACCGTCAATAGAACTTGCAAATTATGTAAACAAAACCAAACGAAAAAATTCACGATTATTACTCGATTATCACGTACTTTTAAAGATCAAGTGAGGTGTTTGCAATGATTTATACACTCGATCATTATTTTCATATTAAGTTCAAGATGAAATAACTATTCCTTCGTTATTTTAATAAAAACACGCTTGGTGAATATTTGAGGTTATGTGTCAAACAGTACTAATATGTTTATTTGTGACCTTAACCAACTGGTGGAACACACAATTAATTGAACTCAAAAACAAAATTTACAGCTAACATAAAAAAAAGCCAATATTAAACAAAATTCGCAAGCCCAACTATATTTGGCAGAATGGGCAAAGGTCCCTTATCTACGTTTGATAAAAACAACTTGATAACCTATGTTGTCAAGTTTAGCCACATCTACAATTGCTCGGTGTTTGTCACAAAAACTATAGGACTGAACTGTACGTTAGAGTGAGATAGAAATACATCGTGCTCACTATAGTATAAAGTTGCATCCCGCACTGTTTGTGGCAAACAACAAGCATGTGGATGCGGCATTATGCCGTCAAGAAACTTCATGGATGTGCAATGTGTCGGGATGGCACCAGTGTACTTTAAGCTGACAGGCACCAATAATGGACACAAAACTCTAAATTTAAAAACCTACGCTCCTAAATTAGCTGTAGAAAAAAAATATGAAAAACCCTTATCTCCTGTAACACAACAATCAAGTGTCCATTATTGGCCCTTATCCATCCCTGGTTCCAATACCCTAGGTACCTACTATATTAATGGTTATTTCTGATGTAATTTTAACGAAACTCAACGGCATAACACACGAAGTGAAAACCAATGGAGGCTTTATTTACCAGTCTACTAAAAGATAAAGATAAAGAGACTTTTAAATAACTAACATAAAATGAAAAACATCAAGGATCAAAAAAATACTTTTGTTCGAGTTTATCTCGAACGACCATAAAAATTACACCCTACCTTTAAATATCGTCCTAGTAGCAGTAGGTGTGATGTACCTATATAATAAAATCATAAAAAAACAGACAATTTAGCTACAAACCAATTCGTAACTTCTCCTCGTTAGAACTATCTATGTAACTGGGAGCAGCCGCTTCACAAACATCTATCCAGGCTTCTGCCTTCGCATCCCGGTTCTTGTAGGACTCAACACGAGGGTTCCACAGGCATTGTCTCAATCTGACTTCAACGATCACTCTTTCCGTGTCAATCTGACCGGCGGCCATTTTGTTTAACGCCCCGCGTGGTCTTTGTCGCAACAAAATTGACGTTATACGACACGGCCGCGCTTGTGTAAATAAATAATTCGGTTTCGTTCGTATAAATTCGGCAACACTCGCGTATTAGAGCGAGTGAGAGAGTAACGAACTGTTGCTGTTGTTGCTGAGGCCTGTCGCACTGTACGTTATAATTCAAACGGGAAGGAAAGAGCTACCTAATATGCGTACGCTCCGCGTACCGGTCCGCGTGATACTGTCATGGCGTCAGACGCGCGGAAAGAGGGACGCGTACGGTTGACGCGTAGCGTGGTTAAAAATAAACCTTATCGTGCTGTAGATACAGATGAAAATGTTCATGCGCGCGCTCGTCATGGTGTTTTTTGTTTCACGTCAAATGATGAGTCATTTTATTTGTGGTTCAGATATTGTGGACGGACGGATTGACGTAGTGCGTTGATAAGATAACTGACTCATCGCAGTCATGGATGATTATTCTATAGGTACCTACTAAAGTTTGGTCAATCAAGACGATCCCTGTGACAGCTGTTTGTACGCTCCCCTTTTTTTCATTTTGTTTTGTTTACTTACGTTAGTTTAGTGTGTGTGTGTGTGCTATGTGTGGCCAATCTGCCGAGGTTTCACTGGATGATTCCAACGGAAGACCAGCGCTGGCTTTAGCGCCAGCATAACCGAACGCTGAGTTGGAATCATTTCGTTTCGTTTAGTATTTTGTTAAGTTTTGTTAGTCTGTTTGTCACGAATAAATGTTTTTTTTTTCTCGTTCGTTCTTTGTAACGTTGCACGTTCATGTTTATTTAGATGATATAATTATATTTAGCTAATTTCCTTGAAAACGTTTAATTTAAAAATAAAGAGCAATAATAGTAAAGGAAATGAATTCTATTAAATAATCCTAAGTCATCAAACATATAAAAACTAAAAATCAAATAATAATATAAATAACTAAATTAAAATAATAAACATTAATATAATATTGAATCATCTACGTAGTCAATCTTGTACACTTCACTCGTCGCGTTATTTTAATTCCGAAAATTTCGGGTAGCGCTCGCGCCGCCAGGCAATTCCCTTGCAAACGCCAGCGACCGCACACCTATGTCGGAGCGTTCACGGCTTAGCTTCGTGTCCTCATACGCGCCGCCATAAAACTTTTAAGAAACTAATTAAATTATCTTTTCTTCGCGGCGTTAGAACTTTGTTAACTTCCAACGTTTTTGGTTTCACATAAGTAATTTGTAAGTGATATTTCGGACCCCGATAAGGGGTGTCACTTTTACCCTTCGAGTCTGGGGAATTTTATTATAACGCAAGACACCAACCAACTCCTGCCGGCACTTCCCGGCCCGGGTGCACCTCCCACTCCTGCTGCCTTCCCCGAAGACCTAGCAGCCTCAACCACGTTGCAGGGGAGTACCGTCCTACGACAGCCGAGCGGAACCAGACCTGGGGTTTTTACCTTCACGACCCGAACTTTAAATAAATATAAGTATTGTTGATACTCGGTTGTTTCTTTTGAAAAACTAATTCCACTTCAAATGGTACCGAACGTCACAGAATTTTATTATCAACAACTCCAACAACTTGTTAATTCTATAACCACATTTTACAGGAATAGGCCAAGATGTTGGTTAACCATGTGTATATTAGTGACAGGTTGCCAGCCCATCGTCTAACAATATTACAAGCCTTTTTTAATGTTATTATACATGAATCACTACCTACATAAAATAAAGTCGCTTCCCGCTGTCTGTCTGTCCCTATGTATGCTTAGATCTTTCAAACTACGCAACGGATTTTGATGCGGTTATTTTAATAGATAAAGTGATTCAAGAGGAAGGTTATTATGCAAATAATACTGTTTTATGTACGGGTGTTACAGAAAACTCACATAAACCGAAGCGAAGCGAGGGCGGGTCGCTAGTAAGTTATAATTCGATAAAAAACCGAAGCTTAACCAGCATCGGTACGTGATCGGTACGTATACCAATACCACTGAACAATGTCAAAATCAAGCAAAAAACGCCCAAAGAACATGGTTCTAATATATGGACCCCATTTAATTTTAACTTTATTATAATTATTCTGTTGTTATAGCGGCCATTTTAGTACCTAATATACAATGTGTGTCTTGCTATTACGGTTCAAAGATACAGATAGCCCTGTGATAGACGAATGGACATTGGAAGTAGTACCTAATAGGTTCCTGTTGGCACCCTTTGGGTACTATCGGAACCAATAATAAATTATATTTGTATGTAGGTTAAATATTTTATTGTACAAACGGGACAGTAACAAAAAACAAAATAGACAGAAATACAAAAGGTGTGAACAAAGGCGAACTTATCGTTTTAAGGGATCTCTTCAAGTTAACTTTTGAGTCATTGGGAAATGTTTGAATATATAATATAAAATCGCTACATAAAACAGTGAGAGGGACAAGATATTATATTATTATTTTTATTTTATACATTATACTGACGGAATATATTATATTGATTGATGAGATGGACGGAAGAGATATACAGATCGAAAGTGAGTGGAAGGGTCGAAAGGCCGCCCTAGGCGTACTTTTTCGAATCAAATCGGAGAAATACTGGAAAAGGGCCGAATCTAACGTACCCGAAACCGACGTGCGTGCATGACTCGATGTATGAATGTGGAAGAAGCGAAAGAAATTTGTCAAGATCATAGGAAGTGGAAAGAAGTGTTCTCTGCCTACCCCTCTGGGAATCAGGCGTGATTTAATGTATGTATTTATGTTATATTCGTAAAGCGATGACAACATTATTTCAAACATGCTCCATCTATACAACCGTATACAGTGTGTTACCAGCACCCGGGCTTTTTTTAAAGTAGGTTAAAATAACGTATATCTCTACGTAACTATGACATTAATTTAATTAATAAACATATTTTCAGGCTTTGTTAAGTTTCGAACAAAATTGTAATTGCCAGCAATGTAAAGCACAGCAATTTGACAAGTGTACTTACCTAAATGACAGTCGACGGATACTTTGATTATTATGATCTGCCCCCGTACCACAACATGCCTTGGACCAAGCAACAGCGATACTGATATCGATGAACACGCAGCACATGCACTACATTAAAAAAATCAGTACCTATCTAAGAAAATTAATTGTGAAGTAATTTTAATATTTTTTAATTGATAATACTTGCAAACAATAGCTAAAGCAATATACATTAGGTATAATCGGCAGTTTTAATAAATGCCCGCATGCCGGTAAGACACTGTATGTGAAACCATGACGGCGTAACAAACGCACGAACTCACTTTTGTTTCAATATTAGCAGTGCTAACTGGGTCATACATAATGCAACTTGCACGCAAATCTAAAAATAACCAAAAACAACCTAAAATTACAGCTCTTTTAGAATACCTACACTTTTCATATTGGGGCAGGTCCAGTCAGTGACACAGGTCGATGACACAGCACGCACACATCGACACGATAACACTTTTATTCAGACCAAATTACCTTTACAACCCTAACATAACCTCGAAACTGACGCTTCAAACATATAAAGTTCAAATCGGCTTAGCGTTTGGTTTTAGAACGGCAGCGTTAAGTTGGTTTCAGCTATTAATCGAATGCGGTTGTGTGCGTGCCGCTGGTTCTAGGGTTGTGCAATGGCGGATTGTCGAAATCTGGCATATCTATTATCGTGGCCGGAGTAGGTATAAAGATTTGGCGGCGATACGGTGGCTGGCGCAATAGCTAATTCATCATTAAAAGTGAATGAACTAACAAGGATTGGTTTTAATTAACGTTACGGTTAAATAACCTTGGTGTTTAGTTAATGATTTGTAAATGTGTTTTTTTATTTAACAATGAAAATATTTAATGGGTTTTTAAGGTCTGTTCATTCTTACTTGTGTTATATAGTAAACAACTTTCTTACCTCAAAATGAACCGGTTTTGGCTAAAAAAGCTGTTTTATCGTAAATAAAGCAAACTGAGTAAACATTTTGGACATTACCTGGCCAATGTATTTGTCTGTGATTGCTTTATTTTGTTTAAAATTGCTGTTATAGCCAAAAAGGTTAATTTTGAGGTTAGAAAGTGGTTTACTAAAGAAACAAAACAAGTAAACAGACCTTAGTTTATTGAATATGTGATCAGTATTCATGTCCTTTAATCTACCGCCAAGCAGTAGTGTTCGCATTGTTGTGTTCTGGTGTAGGGATAACACAACCGGTGAAATTACTACCATAGAGGCATTCCATCTTAGTCCTTAGGGTCAGCAACGTACTTGCGGTCTTTGGATTGTAGTATTGAGAATGCAAATGTCTTTGGGTCACAGATTTCACTTACTACCTATCAGGTGGCTTTTGTGCTCGTCCGTCTTCTTCATACCATAAAAAAATTCAATATTCTTTTAGGCGCGACTCGTGTCGTAGTAGGTAATATTTAACTGTGATTTTATATGATTTTTTTTCTGTTTTTTTCCAAATCCTCTCTAATTAGCTCGTTTTTTAATTCGTCAACGTATTATTAACTGGCATAATTTAGTTCCGTAATCTGATGGTATTTTGCGTCGAGTCACAGTTTCCGTTTTTAATTACATTACCTGTCAACAAGTAAGTAGCAGTGTTTATGTGGTTACGTTCCGGTGTTGGTCTAAGTTGTCGGTAAAGACGGCCGGTCGTGAAATGTTTACCAATTGATCCTAGTCCTTAGGGTTGGCAACGCATTGGTTGCCTTGAGACTGCCAAGCCCATCCATTTACCATGAAGAAGCTTGGTAATTTACTTTCTTCATGCTTTAAAAAAAAACCTAGGTAACCTATACTGATAGGCCTTCAATACCTTGGCTTATTATGATTTGATGATATTTTGTCGAAGGTCCTGTAATTTTCAAAAGGGCACCGAAATCCAGCACTGCGGCTTGCTTTGGTACCGTTTAGGCGGCACCCTGTTCGTCGAATAATTCTTTGTTTTATGTGTTTTCTTTTATTCAATACTTTAATTCCTAATTTCCTAACCCATCAACATCGATGTCGTAATCAAAGCCTCAACCCTAGACCCTCGGGCACTGCACTCACTCACACCAACAACTATCTCGCTTAGCAACCGAAGTGAAGGCAGAGAGATCTACTGCACCGACCCTCCACTAGTGCACAACCGTTCTATTTCACCCACACTATCCTATCAACAATGTAGCGCTCATTGCGTGTCGCATAGGCAAGTATTTAAACGAAGCGAGTTTAAAAACGGCGATGGATGTCGTGAGATCTCGTACTGCAGTTTGTTAGTGACTATTAGTACTTTGGTACCGGTTCATAGAATCACATTTATTTTCTAGGTTGCTTAGCAGTACCTAAGTCTGATATAAAAACTTGTTGGCACATGGAGTTATATTTTAAATGGCGGATGCCCCCATGTAGGTGAGACAGGGTTTCTAAAACGGACTAGAAATGCATTCTAGGGAAAATGTCGTAAGATAGATTTTACTGGATTTCTTTTTAGCTCGAGTTTTATTCTAAGCCCTTAGAAGGCCGTGGATTTAAATAAAGCGATACGTTAAGTTGATTTATATTTTCTCGGAGGAAACTATTAATTATAGTAGATACGGGCTTGGTTTCCTTTGGCAATTTCTACTTGAAAGCGTTACGCAATGGATTTTAGAGAATGGTAGCTGTTTAACGTTTCTGGTTCCATAATTGTAAGGAAGGCAGAGCCGCGTACACCTATGGCGGATTGTGGCATAACACACATAATATTTGATTATTTGTTTTACATACATAGCGTAGATATACGAGGGTCATGCCAAAAGAAATTAGATATTCAAAAACTACAAAGTTTATTCTTTATTATTGCTATCTATTTTCTCGAAGTATTCACCGTGAGCACGTATACACTTTTTCATTCGGCTAAACCACTTGGAAAATGTCAATGACCATTCTTCTTTGGGTACCTCATAAACTTCATAATTATAGGCAGCCAGGGCATCTTCTTTGGTTTCAAATCGCCTTCCTTTTAATTTTTCTTTAATTTTCGGAAACAGGTAAAAGTCACAGGGTGCCAGGTCAGGAGAATATGGTGGGTGAGGGAGTATAGTGATATTTTTCGAACTAAAATAGTCGAGTGTTCGGGCAGAAGTGTGCGGGGCGGCGTTGTCGTGGTGCCAGAGCAGGTGCTGGGTTCCTGACTTTGGCCGCTTGTCACACCAAGCTGACAACACTTGTGGAGCACAAACTGTCACATACCATTCTGAGTTGACAGTTCTTTGATCCTCTAGCACCACAGTCGCAATATGCCCTGTCTTGCAGAAAAATGAGGCAACCATTTGTTTCTGTGTGCTTCGTGCTCGGCGACATTTTGTTGGAGTCGGTTCATCTTCGAAGCACCATACCGTTGACTGCCGCTTTGTTTCAGGATCGTAGTTATACAGCCATGTTTCGTCACCTGTCAGTATATCATACACAGTTTTCTTCTCGCCAGCGTCGAATTTATTTATCATAAATTTACACCAATCCACGCGGCGTTCTTTCTGCAAATCGTTGAGTTTATGCGGCACCCATCTCGAACAACGCTTATGGAGGGACAGTTGTCCATGAATTATGGTTTGCAGTGCTGCTGATCCAATGCCTAGATCTCGTTCAAGCTCTACGTATGTAATTCGTCGGTTCTCACGGATATTTTTTTCCACGGCTTGCACATTTTCTTGAATAACTGCGGTTGGCGGTCGCCCCGACTTCGCCTCATCTTCAAAGCTCTCCCGCCCTCTTTTGAATTCAGCAAACCAGTTAAAAACAGTTGCACGAGAACAAGCAGACTCACCAAAAGTCGTGGTTAAAAGTTCAAAACATTCTTGGGGCTTTAAACCTTTTTTAAAGTCATAGTAAATCATAACACGAAAATCTCGTCGACTAAGGCCCGTATTTATAAACTCGTCTCAGCTGAGATGCCCGTCACAAGATGCGTCACAAGACTGAGGTTTAATTTATAAACGTATCTCGATACGTGAATCGTAATCCTCGGATCAGATGAGACGGTCATTTTGTATGAGGAACTAATCCTGATCCTGATTATGGTCTGTTGGTGACTTGAGACCATCTCAACTATGAAAAAATGGCGGACGCACTGCAACATAGTCGAACATATGGTTGCTCTTTATCAGATAAATCGGTTTAAATACAATAAAGTGTTATTTTTACATTCTCAGAGGCAAATATTTATACCTAAAACGTTTTCAATAACAATAAATAATACCTAAATATTATGTTTGAGTTTGCCGCTAAATAGGTACAATTGCCTTCAAAAGTTGTGTGTTTTGTCTTGTGTTTAAGTGAAATGATTGTGGGTGCTGGATATTTTATATTACGTATAGAGATTACGAGAGAGATACCGACCAAGCCGACGGCAACATAATAGCCCGATGTCTTTGTATAACAATACTTAGGGCCACCCTGAGGCGCGAAAGATTTACCTCCACACGGGCTCATTTCTCATAGGTAAGTACCTACAATTTACATTAATTACCTAGTTATTTTATATTCATTATGTATAAATAAAAAACAATCATGTCATAAAAACAGTCAAATGCATTTCTAGTTGTAATCTACTAATATTTAGGGTACTAAACTAACCTACCCATCTAACGCTAACACCTTAATTCAACAATTTTGCATCATAGCCACAATGCTTCTAATATTTTACTTTACTGTTGTTTAGAAAACCAATAAAGTTAATTAAGTATTTTGTTAATTATTGAAATGAAAGTAAAGTAACGAAACATTTCGTGAAACGGGTTGCTAAAGTAAAGAGGAGGGGAGTGTTTTTGTTACATTGACAATCATCGTGACAGACAAGATAAGGCTGAGGCGGCAAAGTTTTATTATTGTTTGATACTTAAATGAAAACTGAGTGAATTGTTTAAAAACTTACACACAATCAACTAGTAATAACAGTGAGATATGTACAATGTCGCGTCCTGACATAAATAAGGTGCAAAAAGTATACTTGTGAAAACTAATCGTGAACCTGTTTCAATCATTTTGAAGTGATTAGAAAGTGTTTATAACTTTATGTCGTTTTGTAGGTTGTCGTCAGTTCAATAATGTGAAACTTGGATAACATGTCAAGGTTCGCCGGAAAAAGTCAAGACGCTAAAAACGGTGAAATTTGGATATTTTGAGAAGTCAGTGTTCACGAATCTCAACAGCCGGCCCGACCATTGACGACTTCGCTTGTCAATTGCCAAACAGATTTATGTCCATCAGGTATAATAAAATTATTCACAATGTTACTCATTTCAAGATTCAGTTTTTAATGTATTCAATATAAATTATCCTTTCTTATAAAACAATAATTGTCTTTGAATAAAGTAACTTCAGATAAAAGTCATGCAAAAGGATACTTACCCCATTTTCATTTGGGCTACTTCAATGTAAAGATAATAGTTTTTATAACTTTTTTCATGCTACTGTGTATTCATACTATGTAGTTACATACCGCAACTTACCATCTAATAGGCTATAGGTTAGATTATTTGCATTATGATGATCCAGCGCAGTATGTCTTGTCTTGTTCTACATAAAAGGGGTACCTCATATAAGTGAAGTTTAGTGTGTTGATTAGTTCCATGATATGAAAAAATTTAGACATGTAATTTTTTGTCTAGTTTTCTCAAACCTCTGCAATAAGTTTTGTACTTCAGAAGTGCAATATTTCATTTAAACATTGTGTGATTTGTATAACGTCAAGTGAACAAACATCATGGTCTATTTTTGCTGGAGAACATGATGATAATCATAAAAAAGGATAACACAGTTTATAACTTGGGAATATTAAAAAAACATTAGAAATAGGAGTTGTAAAAAATTTATATGTTTAGTTCAAGTTAAATGTGGTTAATCCTGTTATTTTTACCTGTTGCAGCTATAAAACAGGATGGCTATTGGTTAGATAATAAGTGGGATCGCTATTTAACAATTTGCTGTTGTATGTCTATAATTTAAATGTACTGTTCTGTTTCGGTGTTTTTGGTGTTCAATAAAGAGTATTTGTATGGTATAACCTGTGACTCAGATAATTACAAATAATATTAGGTATCGAGTTGATTTTGAAAACTGAAAATATGTAAAACTTAGAGACTTTTTTATGAAATAAACAATACATGCTAATAGTAGTTTTATTTATTGGTGACCTTTATGTTTGAAAGTTGATGCATAATAATATGTAGGTACTCCTACACTATTTAACTCTCTTCGCAAAATGAAAGTATTTGGAGCCTAAGATTCAGAGGCATAAGATAACGTAACAACAAGCTTTCTGAACTCTGTAACTTTTCTCCACACTCCATGGAATTCAGAAACACAGCGCTGAATGTTTTAGTACAATGAAATAACGATATTTAGCTCTCACATATATATAAACTACTTTTATAAACACCAAGTCAACAAGGATCTGTGGTAATGGTATTGGTTGTTGGTATGTTTTGGCGTTTATATTATATTATATGTATTAATGTTAATATTATTAATGAATAATGCGGGTAACTTTGATCAGTGTTCTCAGATTTTAAGTATCTGCATAGGTACCTTAACTAATAACATTAAACTTGATTCTGATTTTAAAATATGTTAACTTAAATTTATAAACATAAATCTCTATCCTTGTAAGGCATTATAAATTTAGATTTACATATATTTAAAATTAGATAACTATGATCTGGATAGTCCCAACTGTGATGTAATAACTTCCACTACCTAACTTTAAAGAAGAGACTGGCACAAACATTACATAATTAAATTAAATGTCACCTAAGTGCACTGGTAATTGGAAAGTGACAAGTGTCCTAATGGGATAAAGTATTTGTATGTAAATACAAAAATATTGCAGGGATTCCTTCCAGTGCTAACATAGACGAATATTATTATTGTGAACGGTGCTATTACCAACAAATGTTTGTGCAATTGGGTGGCATTTAAGTTTTATGTCACCCCATATATGTGTATAGGTGCAATGACAGACAGTTTAATTTGCTGAACAGTTAACACAAGTCGCCTGCAACTTGATTGTATGTATGTATGTATGTATGTATGTATGTATGTATGTATATGTATGTAAACACTTTATTGTACAAAAGAAAAACCATAACAATACAATTAATATAGAAATATGTACAAAGGCGAACTTATCCCTTTAAGGGATCTCTTCCAGCTAACCCTTGAGAGATTGAGAAGAGTGAACGGTTGTGCAACAAGTAAACAAGTGTACGGGTCATTCTCAAAATACGAGTAAATTTATCTAACCTACTTGACTCATTTTTTTTGTCATATTTTAAGTAACTGAACTAATTATTATAATAATGGTTATCTTACACTCTTTAAACATGTATATTTGCCACAGATCGGATGAGAAATAAAGAAGTTATTAAACTTTTCAAAAAAAAGTGTCCAGGTAAATTATT
Organism: Acleris laterana; assembly: GCA_963966035.1. NCBI lineage: Eukaryota > Metazoa > Arthropoda > Insecta > Lepidoptera > Tortricidae > Acleris > Acleris laterana. The sequence goes on from OZ014451.1 coordinate 833,865, forward strand.
TCAATGCCAGGTAGGCTAAAAACAGTCCAGGTAAATTATGAAAACGCCAGGTAGGTGTCCAAGTAAATTATTTGATGTCCAAGTAAGACTGAATTTTACGTTTTTAGGGTTCCGTACCAAAATGGTTCAAAAAGAACCCTTATGGTGAGACTTCGTTGTCTGTCTGTCTGTATATATGTCACAGCAGGTATCATATCATAAGTCGAGAACTGTCACAATTAAGTTGCTGATACTCAGTATAAACATTTTTCACTATAAGAGGTACTCACAAAAAAACCCGGGCCCATTTGATGTAAGGGCCGACTTACTCTGCAAACCCGAATATGGCCTTTCGGGAAGCAGTTTCCCTTCATATCTGATCAAATATTGATCCTAGCATAAAAGGGTACTGAATCTTTTTTGTAGAATATTTAATGTGGGTTAATTATGTCGTAGAACATTTTTTGCTATAGGCCACCGTTAACAAGTTATTTATAAAAAACTAAAAATATTGACCTTTACACCCCCTCCACCCGTTAGCTCCACCCCCACCCGTCAGTGCTTTTAGTATGTTGTTTGAAACACCATTCCCTACAAATATGCCAAAATTTGCTAATACACGAGTTATTTCCCCAAACGGGCAGTTGCTTAGGCTAAACAGGCTGTTTCTCATGAACCGTGATAGTTAGTTGAAATTTTCACAGATGATGTATTTCTGTTGCCTCTATAACAACAAATAATAAAAATAAAATTAAGTTGAAAATTAAAGAGGGGTCTAAAGACAAGACACGTGATTTTTTGTACGGTGGTACGGAACCCTTACAGTGCGGGTCCGACTCGCACTTGGCCGGGTTTTTATTTGGCGCCACACCAAAATGTTTCTGATATCAAACAATACAATCGTGTAAAAGCCAAAACAAAAATCATCAAAATCACTGTTTCTGAGTATCTACATACATACATGTGTGTAAAATGAAGTCACATTTAAATTAATTATAGCAAAATGTATAATTTACTTGGGCATTTTCTAACCTACCTGGACGTAACTTGGGCAAATCTAATCTACCTGGACGCCAAATGCCAAAAAGTCAAAGTAAATTAGATCCAGGTAAGTTAGAAAACACGTTGTTTATTTATTTATCACCGAAACTGAAATCAACTCAAGTAACTTACTATATTACATTCAAACTAGACTCAATACGCATATCTTGAATAATATTAACTTTCTTTACTTGTTACGTACAAAGAGTAAATACCTGCAAGTAGATTAGATACTGCGTGGGCGAAGTTTTTTGATGGGCCGGAGAATCGATGTGGCAGGGAACACAACGCCGCTTGCGCACGTCCGTCCTCTTTGATGGTTGCCGACAACCTGACAGCTACAGGTGGGGTAAATGCGCGCTTGCAAACGGCGTTCGATTTTGGTAACGGTTGTGTTGTAGGTACATTCAAGTAAGTTAGATGTTTGTAGCGGACGCTTACCTTTTCTTTAATAACTTTTTTATTTGTTAATCAATATTAATGAAATTTAAAAGAAATATTGTTTAATGTCTGTCTTGTTAAGAAAACATAAAAGGTTGCCAATTAATAAGATAGTTCTCGACTTATTCTTACTTTTAAGTTAAGAGGCAGGTGTCGGACGCTGCTGTTTTGATCAGTTTTCGTAGTTTCGTAATTTATTTCAGGTATTTTATAACTAGTTATTATAAATATTTTTAATACAACAATAAGTTTACGGCACGTACTTTAACATATAATATTTTCAAAACTCTGCAGTTATAAAGAGATACGTTCTCACAGGCGGACACGTAAAAATCACGAAAATTGAGAATGACCCGTACAAGAAGAAGAATATAACATATTTAGTATCCAATAAAACTTATATAAATAGATTTAAAACAAAACTACATTCAAATACCTTCATAAATAGATATAGAAATAGGTATACATATTAATAGTTAAATATCACTACATACACTCGCGAGCAAAATAATTGCATCACTTTGCATTTTTCCATGTACACTCAATATTTTTGTAAACGGTATTATCTTTCTGAAATATTTAAATGTAATAAAGTCTCTTGAAATTTAAGCTTTCTAAAAAGTTAAGAAACTTGGAAATCGATGTAGTATTTTACAAATAACGGTAATTTTTCTGGTTCGTGGCAGATTACTCCTTACCGAATGCACAATTCGTGCTCCCTTAGACGGCTATGAAACAGGGTTAGAGGGGAGAGGGATTATCAGTCACTTATCAGAAGTCGACCGGTACACATCTCCGCATATTATCCCATCGAGATGACCTGGAAAAACGGACACCACTGCTGTTCAAGTTACCGTCATCATTCGCCTACTGCGAGAGGGCCGCAGTCAACGTTTAGTAGCTGAAAAGCTGAATGTGGTTCAGTCTACAGTTTGTAGAATCTACCGTAGATTCAGACAGACTGGGGCCTTTATTTCAAGGCCAAGAACTGGCCGGAAAAGGTGCACTTAGGAGAGGGACGATCGGTTCATCGTGACAACAACTCTACGAAATCGTCACCAGACAGCTGTTGATGTCCAACAGCAGCTCGAAGAAGTAAGAGGAGTTGCAGTCAGTGAGTGGACAGTAAGGAGAAGACTGAAGACAGCCAACCTGACCCCAAAATGGTCTGCGACGGGGCCCAAATTGCTGCCTCGGCACCGAGAAGCACGACGTCAGTTTGCTCAAAATCACCAAAACTGGACAATTGAGCAGTGGACCTCAGTCCTCTTCTCAGACGAGTGCAGGATGTGCCTGAACGGCTGCGATAGAAGGGGACGAGTGTACAGAAGACCGGGAGAGCGTTTTGCTCAATGTTGCATCTCCGAAAGAGTCGCCTACGGAGGAGGTTCCGTCGTGTTCTGGGGCGGCATTTCCTACGATGGGCGAACGGAGCTGGTTTTCGTGCCTGGTGGAGGCCGTGGCGGTGGTTTGAACGCTGCCAGGTACATCACCGACATCCTGGAGGAGCTTATCGTCCCTACGCGGGTATTTTTGATGAGGGGTTTATCCTGATGCAGGATAATGCCCCTTGTCATACCGCAAGGGCCACCACAGCCTACCTTCGTGAGGTGGGCATCGACACCATGGACTGGCCAGCGATGAGCCCGGACCTAAACGCCATTGAGCACATGTGGGACTTCCTGAAAAGGAGGGTTCGGTAGCGGATTCCTGCCCCGTCTCATGTGGAGGAGCTGAAGCAAGTTTTGGCGGAGGAGTGGGAAGCCATCCCGCAAGATTACGTGAAAACCCAGATAAAATCAATGAAAAGTCGATTAGATTGTGTGAGGAGGGCTAGGGGAGGGAATACCAAATACTGATGTATATATTTTTTTTTTTAATAAATACCTTTAGTAAATACAATGCCTATCATTCTTAGTTTTCCTAATCCCTTTTTGAAGCGTTTTTTCACCATTTTCTGTATTCAGTGCTTATTTCAGGCTTAGGACTTGATATTACATTGAAATAACGTATTTTCTATTGCATTACATTATCAGCTTTCATTTGGTACTACAATTTTTAAATTCGAGTAAAGATGTACAAAGATATTGAGTGTAGATGGAAAAATGCAAAGTGATGCAATTATTTTGCTCGCGAGTGTAGTATAAAACAAAGTCGCTTTCCGCTGTCTGTCCCTATGTATGCTTATAATTATCTTTAAAACTAAGCAACGGATTTTGATGCGGTTTTTATTAATAGATAGAGTGTTTCAAGAGGAAGGTTTGTGTGTATAATAAATCCTGTTTCATGTACGGGTGTTACAGAAAACTCACATAAACCGAAGCGAAGCGAGGGCGGGTCGCTAGTACATACATAAACTACATTTTGCATACCTAGAGGATAATTGATATTTAGGAGATAGAGTCAAGCCAGAACTTCTTTAATTTGCCTTTTAGGGAGTCTACCGTTTGTGATTGCCTAATGCCAGTCGGTAGCCGATTCCATAATATTACAGAATGTACCAAGAAGGATTGTCGCTTGGTAACCCCTCTACCTTCTCTAAAACAAACCAAATCAATGAGTGACAACTGAGAAAACCACTTGTGCTAACCACTGTTATAAAACATGAAAAAATAAAACAGGTAAACTGCATCTGAATTTTAATTGAAAAAGTATTATTCAATAATAAAGGAATTAAGTATTTGTATTTAACAGCCTATAATGTCCTACTGCTGGACAAAGGCCTCCATCCCTTCACCTTATATGATAACTAGCGACCCGCCCTCGCTTCGCTTCGGTTTATGTGAGTTTTCTGTAACACCCGTACATGAAACAGGATTTATTATACATATAAACCTTCCTCTTGAAACAGTCTATCTATTAATAAAAACCGCATCAAAATCCGTTGCGTAGTTTTAAAGATCTAAGCATACATAGGGACAGACAGCGGAAAGCGACTTTGTTTTATACTATGTATATATGATAATATACATAAACCGAAAACTAGTTTAAAAAATGCTTTTAAAATAACGACTTGCTTCTTGATTTTACCTTGAAAAAACAAATTTATGATGGTTCACGTATCTTACCTGTCATGTCTAAACGCAAACTCAAAACGTTTCGTCGTTTCGTTCAAAAATGTCATCAGACGGACTTACCCTCACAATCTCAGGTAAGATCATCTCATGTAAGAGCTTCTCAAAATGAGTTTATTAATTAGCAACGATCCTAGCTCCAGGATTACGTATCGAGACCATCTCAATTGAGAAGGTCTCAGTTCACGAATTGAGATGTGTTTATAAATACGGGCCTAAGTTCCATTGTAACCGCAAATTCCCGTCAGATTCAATCAGAAAAAAAATATTTAAAAAATAATTACGCAGATTTCCGGAGTATTCCATTTTTAAATTTATAGCTATATAATCAGCCTTCACTATGGTGTATAACTGGCCAGTATCAAACAAATGAGCATGGAGTATCTAATTTCTTTTGGCATGACCCTCGTAACTGTATTTAGGGTCTATTTCGGGATAACAGGTTTAATAGATAAATGGATTTAATTTTAGATCAAGGGTCTTATTCTCTCAAAAACAACGGACGGTCGAACGAATGAGCGAAATCGCAGCGGCGAGTTTAAGTAGTCCCGTCAGAGCGAACAAAACACATTTTAGCGCGTGCATTTTACCTTGATCAAAAAATTGCCTACGACACAAAGGGTAGACAAGAAAAAAAAATAACCCCACGTTACGTGTAGTGGAGGGAGGTAAGTACCATGAAAAAAAACGAGTTTTTTTTACCACTCTGTTTGTCGGCGTGACTAATATGTATCTCAAGCCAAATAACAGTTCCCGAAAACTAATAGTATCTGAGCTAAGCTGCGGACGGACATGGCGGAACTATAAGGGTTCCTAGTTTGACTACGGAACCCTAAAGATAGATAAGTAGTACGAACCAAAAAAAAACAACCGCTGGTCTAAATTTAAATATCGAACAATCGAAAATTTTATTCTAAAATGAACACGAACGGAAAAATAAAATGGAGTTCGGGATCGGTTGATAAAGTTCACTTGCATATGTATAAAACGGTTGTTTTATCCCCATACTTAAGGATAAGATGGTGATAGTTAAGGATAAGATGGTGGTAGCGATCCGGATGGACCCACAAGGTCCCCCTTATTCCTAAACTGAGCACTGGGTAAGCCCAAGTACAAGTACTATCGATAGGTACCTACTAGAGAACGAGCTTAAGACACAAACCCGCCCCCCCACCCCCCATCGAGAATCCTACCCAAAAATACTCACTTTCTAGGTAGTCTACCAGGTAGGCTAACCATATCATCCAAAGGAACAACATACATAGGTATACATACATACATACATAAACTCACGCCTTTATTCCCAGAGTGGGGTAGGCAGAGCTACAGAATTACCAACAACTCTAAAAACTTGTTAATAATTCTGTAACCACATTTTGCACTTTTAGGCTAAGATGGTTACCAGTGTTTTAGTGACAGGTTGCAAGCCCATCGCCTAACAGTACTACACGCCTTTATTCCCTTAGCCGTCTCTTACGACATCCACGGGAAGATTATGGAGTGGCACTATTCTAACCCGGCATCCACACGGGTAAACCAAACCAAACCAAACCAAAGGAACAACTCGAAACCTATATTCAAAAGAAACATGCCTTTACTCAGTTATATAAATGCAATTTAAAAAGAAAACTACATAACTGGCTATTAGGGCGTCACGTGTTCTTGCCGCGTGCAGCCGACAGCCGTCGTATGTCGCGCGTTCGACATACAACGGCATATTTCTGGATCAGTATATCGTCATAACTGTGAAAAAACCTCCTATCTCGTATTTCGTAGCGTACGAGAATAAACTTAAACATGAAGATGATTAAGTTGAAACTCATGCATCTTGCAATACGAGATACGTGTTTTTTTTAAATAGTAACGATATGACAGTATTTTGTTGAATTAGGCAAAATTGATCGCTCAAAAAGCCCAAAAAGTGCACGAAGCGCACAAATAACTTATTGTTTAGCTGATTGTATTGTCATCTTATTTTATGATGAATTTGATCTGTTCTATTTTTTACACGACTGCCCAAAAAAAGGAGTGTAAAGTTTTCAGGGCTCATGTATGTATGTACGATTCTTTATTCCACCATAACTTCTTAACGCCTGAACCGATTTAAATGTGTGTGGTATCTTTAGAATCATTTCACTGTCCCAGGATACCAAAAGTCTTAAAATGATAATAACAACAATGAAAAAATGACAATTATTTATGTCAACCGAAAAAAATGACATCTAATGATGCAATAATGATATCGAATGTCTCAATGTGACCATCTCAAATACGTACGAATATTACATTAAAAAACGGGTTTAATAACAACTAGCTTCTGCTTGCGACTACGTCTGCGTAACTTTCGACTATATCTATTCCCTCGGGAACTTTTACATTTTTCGGGATAAAAAAGTAGCCTTTGTGTTAATCCAGGGTATAAACTATCTCCGTTCCAAATTTCATCCAAATCCGTCCAGCCGTTGCAGCGTCAAGCAAACACACACACATATACAATACACACACACATACAAACTTTCGCATGTATAATATTAGTAGGATATCGAAAAATGCAGCTTGCTTTTCATTTAGTTATAAATACATACATACATACATACATAAACTCACGCCTTTATTCCCAGAGTGGGGTAGGCAGAGCTACAGAATTTCCAACAACTATAAAAACTTTTTGATAATTCTGTAACCACATTTTGTACACTTAGGCGAAGATAATAATACCTATACCTATTAATTAGATTTTGCCAGTAACTTCGTATGTAGAATGTTTCTCGTTGCTACCACAATTTCGTCCCGTATGAAGTAGATTAAAAAATAACACTATTGAAGTAATGTAATTCTTGGTAAATAAGGTAGAAAATCCTTTGCGTGTTAATGTTACTTTTGACCTTTAAGTCTACATGCAGTGTAGGTATTATAATGGAAAGGGTAAAATCTTACCCATGACATGATTATGTTTTATTCGCATTATTTCAACGTAATTTGTTTTAATATGATTGTACTAAGGCCGCAGGTAAGTGCTATGTTAATATAAGATACCTATAAAACTATTTTTACAAATAGGTAAGTAGGTACTACTTGTTAGTGAACTAATTGAATTGGGTTAGAGTTTTTTTGATAAAGAAAACGAATTGTATGGTCATTGGATTTTTGGAATACTTGTGTTTTTTGACAAGATATTTCAATCATTGATATTTTTATCATACATACATACATACATACCGTCACGCCTTCATCCCAGAGTGGGGTAAGCAGAGCTACAGAATTACCAACAACTTTAACAGCCAGTTGTTAATTCTGTAACCACATTTTGCACAAACAGGCTAGGATGTATATCATGTGTATATTAGTGACAGGTTGCAAGCCCATCGCCTAAAAATACTACAAGCCTTTAATCCCTTAGTCGTCTCTTACGACTTCCACAGGAAGGTATGGAGTGGTACTATTCTATTCTGCCGGCAACCACACGGCCAATCAATTTTTATCATGATCTAATAAAATTCACGTGTCACTGCGTTTGTAACAAAACTCCTCCGAAACGGCTTGACCGATTCTTATGAACTTTTGTGTGTAATGTTCAGTATGTCTGCGAATAGGACGTAAAGTATATTCCATAAGATTTGTACCAAAAAAAAAAAACACGCCCGAGAGACGCTGGGCGCGGGCAGCTTCCAAGTCGCTTCCCGCTTTCTGTCTGTCCCTTTGTATGCATAGATCTTTAAAACTATGCAACGGATTTTGATGCGGTTTTTAGGGTTCCGTAGTCAAACTAGGAACCCTTATAGTTTCGCCATGTCCGTCCGTCCGTCCGTCCGTCCCCAGTCTAGCTCAGAGACTCATAGTACTAGAAAGCTGTAACTTGGCATGAATGTACATATTAGTCACGCCAACAAAGTGGTAAAATAAAATTTTGAAAAATATTTTTTTTTAATTCACCTCCCCTACAGGTAACGTGGGGATGTCTTTTTTTTTTCTTGCCTACCCCATAGTGTGGGGTGTCGTTGGATAGGTCTTTCAAAAATATTGCGGGTTTATGAAAACAATTTTTCGATTAAGGGATCCGTTTATGAAATATTAAGCTTTAAAGCGCTATTTTTTGTTAGAGTCAAGTGTCCCCCCCCCCCCCCTACAGCCAAAACTACAAGTACTAAAAATCTGAAAAAAATCTTCAACGAAAGCGCATATAACGAATTTTAAAGGAAAACTATCACGGCTAAGTAGACATGATTAGTTCCTGAGATACAGGCGATTAACGGGTTTATACCTACTAAAAATCATCTAAGACAGCGCCAAATAACTTTAAATAGAAAATTGTTTCATACATGTTGATTTTTGAGATAGTTTTTTGTGTTTGTCGTTACGGCTTCGGAACCCTACACTGAGCATGGTCCGACATGCTCTTGCCCGGTTTTTTTTAAATAGATAGAGTGATTCAAGGGAAAGGTTTTTATGTACAATAACTTCTGCTTTATGCACGGGTGTTACAGACAACCCACATAAACCGAAGCGAAGCGAGGGCAGGTCGCTAGTGTTATTATTGTATAATAGGAAGTCTCATATTTTTAATTTTATATATTTTTTCAACCGAATAAAAGTATTACTTGTATTATTTTATATATGCCTTTGATTTTTTTATTACTTGTTTATTGATTTTTGTATTATGTGGTAAATGTAATAATAGTAAAAAAAAATAATTTATTTCATTCTTTCTTACTATCTGCTTCTAATAATGTTGCGCTTGACTTGACCTAATATTTTTTTAATAACTTTTTTTCTTAGGTAACTGATAAGAACTCGGTAAAGAGTTATAAAGTAATTAAAGCAAACAATTATATAATTACCATAATAATTCCAATCGTAGTTTTAATAAAACTTAAAACTTGAATATTTATAGCATATTAAAGTTGATTAATATATCGGTGTTTGAAACAAACTTCGAAACAAACACGACGATTAAAGGCCAATTCGATTTTAATTGGATCAATTAACTCAACCGAAATGAGGTCGATAGTCTCGCGCCTTCATTAATTCAAATCATAATAAAGTTACCGGATAGAATACTATACAAAAACACTGTACTGAATATAAAACGAAAATCCAATAGAAAAATGTATTTTTTAAATTATATAGAGAGACAAACAGGCGATATTGTACGCATTGCTAAACTGATAACAGGTTTTAATGTGAATAGGAGTTCAGATATACAAACCAAGTAGTTTTGCGGGTGGTAGGATCTTGTGCAGGGCCGTCCGGATCGCTACCACCATCTTATCCATTAACCTACCGCCAAACAGCAGTGTTCGGTTTGGGGATAAGACAGCCGGTGAAATGACTGGGTTGGCAACGCATTTGCAGTCTTAGGATTGCATTGCAATCTTACGAATGCGAATGTCTATGGGTCACCGTTTCCACTTACCATCAGGTGGCCTGTGTCCTCGTTTGTCTTTTCTATGCCATAAAACAAAAAAACAATGGAGTGCTGCGCTGACCCCTACTCTGATGTATGGTAGTGAATGTAGGGTATGGCAGGACAAAGTATGAAAGTAGTGTAAATGCAGTTGAAATGAGCTCTTTGAATATGTGTAGTGTGAAACAGATTAATAGAGTAAGGAGAACGTCGTGGGTTAAAAGAAGATGTAGCAACAAGAATAAATAAAGAAATGCTGAAGTCCTGTGGAGAGAATGGATAAAGTATAAGTAAATGGGGACACTCGGTGCACTCTGTTAGACTGTGGAACCGGCTCCCTTCTGATTTTAGGAAATCGCAATCGGTCGCATCTCTACAAGGAAGATTGAGGACATACTGGCTTGACTCCTTATAACTGTGTACTATCCTTTGTTAATTTTATTATATTTATAGGTATATTATATGTATATATATATGTTCATATATATGTTTATATTTATTTATATATATGTTATATGTATTGTATATTTATGATGTATATGCGTAGGTAAATATATAAGTTTGTGTATTTAATTGTCTTTATGTCTATTAATTATTTTTTAATTTTATATATCTCTGTTAGTATTTATTCACAATGTCTAAAATTTTGTTAGCGCCGTTTCTGTAAACTTTGTTTTGTACTAAATAATGTCTGCCGCATTCTGCTTTCTTATTTTACTCAATCACCCAAAGGTTAGCTGGAAGAGATCCCTTAAAGGGATAAGTTCGCCTTTGTACATTCTAACGCTGTATTGTATTAGATTTTCTGTTTTTTTTTTGTATACAATAAAGTGTTTACATACATACATACATCTTCCAGAGGGTGGCCACGACTCCGTCCGCGTAGATGTCGTTTCATCATCATCATCATCATCATCATCATCATCAGCCCACTTCCGTCTACTGCTGGATCTAGGCCTCTCCCATGGCTTGCAACTGAGCTCAGTCTTCAGTTGTTTAGGGATCCTACCACCAAGACTCTGTCTGTTTGTAACCAGGCTGTATCTCATGAACCGTGATAACACCACACAGTGACAGTTGAAATTTTCACAGAGGATGTTTTTCAGTTGTCGCTATAGCAACAGATACAAATATTTAAGTGGGGCTCCCATACCACAAACGTGGGTTTTTGCCGTTTTTTTTTCTTAATATCGGCAACAATATAGTGTCAAAATGTTGTATAGATAATGGTACGGAACTCTTCGTAAGCTAGTCTGATTCGCTCTTGGCCGGTTTATGTTTCCAAGAAGTCTCGATAATCGCGGATAAAATTAAGTATTATACCTTTACGATCAATCACATGTAAGTACTGAAGGTGTGGCCAGTACCAACTAAGCTAGCGTCACGAGTCTTTGTCAGATGCTTAGCTTTAACACAATGGAAAATATCGTTTTAAACATCACACCATTGTTCTGTGCGCTCGACAACAGGACATACTCGTAAAATAGTCGTAAATCTGCAGTAAAACAGTTAACTACGGCCTCAAGAACGAGTTGAGGTCGGTCAGTTATTCTCTAGCATTTTCCATACCTAGTAATTATTTAGTAATTCCTGATTATTTACGTGGAAAAATGTCTCTTAGCTTAGGTGACAGAGGAGCGAAAATTACCGAAGCGATTGTTGTGAACATCCTACACGACTCTAATTACGCTTTACTTTTATATTGTTTACGACGTGTTTTATTACATGTTACTGAGTAATAGGTTAGTTGATAGTTTTGTTTGCCACGATTTTGTTGTAATGCATGGAGCTGACACGAAATTAGATGGCGATGAGTTGGTAGTTAACTTTGACAGTGTCCAAGGTTCTGTACTAAGCAAGATAGTATTGTACATTGTCGCGATATCACTTTCCTACGAGTAGCTCGGAAAAATTACTTTTAAAAAATTGTATGGACAAAGGGCATGCTTCGATGTTTCGGTCATTTCGAAAGGATGGATGAAAGAAGATTGACGAAAGAGATATACAGATCGAAAGTGAGTGGACGGGTCGGAAGGGGCCGCCCTAGGTGTACTTTTTCGAGTCAAATCGGAGAAATACTGGAAAAGGGCTGAGATCTTAAGTACCCGAAACCGTTGTGCGTCCATGACTCGATGTATGAATGTGGAAGACGCGAAAGAAATTTGTCAAGATCGTAACAAATGGAAAGAAGTGGTCTCTGCCTACCCCTCTGGGAAACAGGCGTGATTTAATGTATGTAGGTACCTATGTATGTAAACATTGTTTTACTTTCAGCGGGCGTTGTATGGTTGGGTTGGCAACAATGCGAACACTGCTGTTTGGCGGTAGATTAATGGATAAGATGGTAGTAGCGATATCGGACGTACCCTGCACAAGGTCCTACCACCCGCAATAATAATCAAGAATTATCAGCGTTTCCCAAGGGCAGACCACTGCTAAGAAAAAACGCCGCAAGAAACTCAGCAGTCAGTCATTTTTAACCATATTTCATACTACAAACTACAAATTATACTTAGTATTTGACTTGGCGGTTGGTTCAAGGATAAGAAATGATGATGCCGGTCAGAACCGACTCTGCACAAGGTCATCACCACTACTAAAACTATTCTAGTAGGAACTATAGTATTACAAATACACCTAACACTATTTTCTCTTGTTTTCTATTTAGATATTATGAAGCATAAATCTAAAGTCAGAATAACATTTACAGTTGTGTAACAATCTAACAATGTATGTGGTATTACGAAAGCTTACACAGTAGCTCTATGACTCATTACATGGTAGAACGAGGTGGGTCAAGAAATATTTATTGCTGTAAACCTATTACTTTGCTTATGTGTCATGTATTTACCTTGGATTTCCTGATTTTGATCACATGGTTACTCTAGTTGGTAGGGAGAGTATGGCAAAATGTGGATTAAGTATCCGTCACCGACCGATTTGAAAAATTCTTTCAGTGTTAGATAGCCCATTTATCGAGGAAGGCTATAGGCTATATATATCATACTCACATAAACCGAAGCAAAGCGAGGGCGGGTCGCTAGTTTTTAATAAAGTTAAAACTTATTTCACAACTTAATACGTGTGAACTAGACATAAAGAGTTTTAAATAACTTTGTAACTCGTCTGTCACCTAAATCAAGTCGCGTTAATCCAGACCCAATCTAAACTTCACACATTATTTAACCGAATAATCTAAAGTTCTCCAATAAAACTTAAAAGTTGTATGATGAAGCTTTGGGGTCTACTATCAAACTAGTTTGAAACGAAGCTTATCCAATTTTAAATGAATATTTACTGACGAGCAAATGTAAAAAGTTTGAGGTTGCGTTAATTAGTTTTTAGATTGATGTGTTTTTTGGGCTTTAAGTAAATAAATAAATATCAGGGGAAAATGTCACACAAATTGACTTTGTCAACAGCTCTAGGCTTGAACTATACGTGCAAGACTACGATAAAATTACTTAAATATAGAAAAACATACATAAATACATATAAAATATACAAGACTCTGGAACAATAGTCGCGTTCTTCACACATATTTGCCTTTACCGGGATTTGAATTCGGGACCCAAGCTATACTTTTAATCAAAATCAGTTCAGTGGTTTCGGTGTGAAAACAACAATACAAACAAACGAATAGTTAAACTTTCTTCTGTAAAAAGGAAATCCGACTGAGTTTCGTACAGGTTCTCTGATCGGTCGCGTATGAACCTGCAGTAAACTTAGGCTAAGTCACTACTATGTCGTTTCAAAATAGTTTATTATGTAAAACTACTTGAATAAAACCTACACTACATACATACATAAGCTCACGCCTTTATTCCCAGAGTGGGGTAGGCAGAGCTACAGAATGACTAACAACACTAAAAACTTCTTAATCATTCTGTAACCACATTTTGCACAAGTAGGCTAAGATGTTTACCAGTGTATTAGTGACAGGTTGCAAGCCCATCTCCTAACAGTACTACACAGCCTTTATTCCCTTAGTCGTCTCTTACGACATCCACTGGAGGACATGGAGTGGCACTATTCTTACCCGGCAAACACGCGGGGAATTTGATTCTATAATATTAGTATACTATGTTTAAGCGTGTTTGTTTACCATTCCGTGACAATGACATGTTGCTTAAAAAACAAAAACACTATTTTAAGCCCTATAGTTAATTATTCTCATACCCAATCGTATTTAAAATATAACGTAACGTTACGAGACAAATATGAAACCGCACCGTATTGCTCTACATAACCGAGGCAGTTAGTTTTTGCGGCGAGCCAGTCTACTTGATTAAACTCGTCGACTGCGGTCGCTACGTTATCGCTTGCGAAACTAAATGATACTAAACGTCATGTTTATATTAATTCCTTTAACTCGCTGTGTTACGTAAAATATGGTTTTTATAAAAAAAATTGTCCAGCCTAGCCGTGCCAAATGTATGGAGGTGTAATAAGCTGTCGACGTGATTTTAAGTGCTAAGATTAATTGGGAATACAGTTAATCTTTAATTTGACTCAACTGTGTTAGTTTTTAGTTAGTTTTTATTATTGCACTTTAGTAGATATTAAACTAACACAGTTGAGTCAAATTAAAGAGTGTGAAATGTCCACATAATTTCGAGGGTGTGGACCACTGGGAATAAGCACGATTTTATCATCCGCTTACGTCAATCTTCGGCACACTCACTGTTAGTAAAAATGCGAAAGGTTTATAATCGGATATAGTTCTTTATGAAATAAAAATGTTTATTTTGCGATTAAATTACTTTATTATGTCTATCTAGGGCGACGGAACCAGTAATGGTAAAGGGCCAACGATGGACTCTTGATTCTTATTTTACAGAGATAAGGGTTATTCATTTGTTTTGCAACAATAAATTTACGACCGTATGAAATTTAAATTAAGAGTTAAATGTCCATTACTGGTGCCTGTCAGCTAAAAGTGTCCAACACTGGTGCCATCACCCTAAGGGTCTCCCCAGACCTATCGACGCGGAATCGGCTTGAGCCGGTAAGAATATTTAAGTTTTATGTCCTCGCAATAAGATCGAAAACAACGTCGTTCCATTCGCAACGCCGAGCCGAGCCGAGCCGAGCGATACCTTTTTCACTCTTACTGCACGGTCATCAAACTTTTTCTTACCGGCTCAAGCCGACTCCGCGTCGAAAGGTTCTGGGTCGAAACTGCACCGATATCCGGCAAGCATTGATCAGCCAAAAAAAGTGTATAAGAGCTCTCTGTGATGTTGGACCGCTAGAACCACGAACCATGTCTTTTTAAAAAAATTAATGTTCTTACACTGCCCAGCATGTATATTTTGGAAGCCTGCGTCTTTGTCACTAACCATCCAGATTTGTACATAAAACCAGTGCTAAACGCAAAGCTGAGGCCTAGGGACCCTACGAGGTTAAATGTATCGATGTGCAAAAGTGCACTTTATCATAAGAATTGTCACGGGATGACTGTAAAGATGTATAATCATTTGCCTAACTGCTTAAGACAAATTACGCCCAATAGAAAATTTAGACATAAGCTAAATGCATGGTTAAGAGAAAAGTGTTTTTACTCAATGCAAGAATTTTTTAATCTAGACACTAAATTGCTTCAATAAATTTAATTTTTGTTTATTATTTTACACTTCACATATTATAAATAGATTTACATGTTAACATTAAAAACTTTAGGACAAAATAAATTGTAGAATTTGCATGCTAGATAAAGCTAAGTGTGTGCTCTATTATTATAAAACAAGACCAATGTAAACCATACTTATCGCAAATAAATACTGAATACTGAATACTGGGGAGACTCTAAGTCGATGAAACTCAACAGTCAGATTATCCATCTATACTCATATTTTAAATTCGAAAGTGACTTTGTCTTATTTACTGTTACGGTTACACCGTTGAACCGAATTTGATGAAAATTTAGTGTGGAGATAGTTGGAATTCCGGGAAAGCACAAAGGGTTACTTTTTGTCCCAGATAATTGGTCAGTTTACGAGGGTTAGCGATAAACGACTTCTACGCCGACGGAGTCGCGGGCAGCAGCTAGTACAGTCGACAGCATAAATAAGTGATCATTTCTGTACCTTGTCGCTTTCAATTGTTTCACAATTTTGTATAGCATTTCAAACACGACGTTAAAGTGACAAGGTACATAAATGGTCACTTATTTATGCTGTTGACTATACAATATAGGCCTTTACTGGAATCAGAAATCGTCATTTGTGCTGTTTTTTAATTCTAAAGCCATTTCCGCTTTTTTTTTGTGTTGTTGCAATTGGAAAACTTGTTATTTGACCAGTTTATGACAAACAATAATTCGGACAAAAGTTATTAGGAATTCCGAAAGCCCCTTATTCAGCTTCATTGTTTTTTATCTTTCAATATACACCAATTACATTCTCTTGTAGGGTCTTCAACCTTTCAAAACCTATTGCAGTGTATCTAGAGCCATTCTGAACTCTATTCCAATAACAGTATCCATTGCCGCGGGCGCGTCCGCCAGCGAGGCGGCTAGCAACAACAGCACCGGTGTACGTGGTCCAAGTAACAAGAACCAGCGATCTCCGCGATGGCCAGTAAGATCACCTGGTAGGATCCCCTACCTATTAATTTTGTACGTGGGTGATCCTACCAGGTGATCTTGGTGGACATCGCGGCGATCTCGGTTGCCCTTGTTAATAAACGTGGAGTAACCATGGAGTAGCTAAGCCATACTTTGTCCTTATTTGTCGAATGCAAATGTCACATTGACAGATCATTGAGGCTAGACATACAACGCTAACGTAAACGATGTTCGAACACTGTTACCCCCTTACTTATAAACGTGGAATAAGCTTGGAATAGTTTATGCCATGCTTTGTCACTTTCTGTCAGATGCAAATGTCACAATCACAGATAAGGACAAAGCATGGCATAAACTATTCCAAGCTTATTCCACGTTTATAAGTAAAGGGGTTAGTTAATAAATAAATATCAGGAGACTATGTCACATCAATTGACCTAGTCCCAAACTAAGCTCTAGGCTTGTACGGTCACGAGCGTTAATTTGGGACCCATTTCAAGAAAAATATGCTTGAAGTCGTCAATGTCACTACAGATGTCAAGTCATTTGTAACTTTAATGAAACTCAACCTTATTGTTGTAGAATGTCAGAATGACTTTGGACCTAAGGTGGGTGCCAAATTTAATCTCGTGACTGTACTATGGGTACTAGACATCGATATAAATACTTACATAGAGAAATATATACTTAAATACACAGAAAACATCCATGACTCATCACACAAATATCTGCCCTTACCGGGATTTGAACCCAGGACCGCTAGTTTCGTAGGCAGGATCATTACCAACTAGGCTATCGTGTCGTATAATATAAATCGTCGTGTAATTTGTATGGAATTGATCAAAGAATCAGTGTTCGTGTGTTAGTCAGATAACTTGACCGGTAATATGAATAATATGGAGACATGGTGCTTCAGGGAAGACAACACACTAGCGGTCTTAGGAATGCAGTCTGAGAATACAAATGTATATAGCACCAGAGCGGCTATTGCTTAACGCACATGTAATCGCAATTGTTTTCATTTTGAAAATCGAAGGCTTGTCTGCATACAAAATGAAAACAATTGTTCCGCTCTGAAGGCAATTGAGATAGCGAGTGTGATAAGCAATAGCGACGCTGATCCCAATAGACATCGGTAGTAAAAAACTCGCTTTACGATATCGTTATTGATTAAAAAGAGGGGGATTACCGCGTCAAAATGAGACGAATGCTTTATTCACTTTTATCTACAGCGATAAATTCACGCGCCCATCATTGGTATGTAGCGAGCCTAACTAGGTTGCGTTTGTCGTCGTGGATAAATATGGATAAAGTATCGATCACTTTTGGCTTTTATCTAAGTAAGAATAAAAATAATAAGAATAACTTTATTAATAAAAAATACACTGTTTACGAAAAGGTACGATATCTTGCGGACCCCGAACTAGGCAGAGCCTGTATCTTGGGACCCAGTGAGTCGGTTTAGATTCAACACAGGAACCACTAAAAAAAAAACAATATTATTACTTACATACATACATTAAATCACGCCTGTTTCCCAGAGGGGTAGGCAGAGACCACTTCTTTCCATTTGCTACGATCTTGACAAATTTCTTTCGCTTCTTCCACAGTCATGCATGCACGTCGGTTTCGGGTACTTAAGATTCGGCCCTTTTCCAGTATTTCTTCGATTTGACTCGAAAAAGTACGCCTAGGGCGGCCCCTTCCGACCCGTCCACTCACTTTCGATCTGTATATCTCTTTCGTCAATCTTCTTTCATCGATCACTTTTGGCTTTTATCTGAGTACTCTTTAAAATACTTGTTAGAAAAAGTCGTCTGGTTTCATTGCTTTAAACAGCTTCGCTTAGGTCTAGGATATTTATTTTATTACTAACTCTGACAACTTATGCCTTGCGTCTTGTTAACAAACTGGCGTATTGGCCAACCTCACCTATCTGCCGCAGGTTACGCACTGGCCGCTACTAACGGTTCTCGTCTCGGCATCGACTACGGAACCTCACGCCGCACTATAGCCCGTGGAGATAGACGACAACGTCGATAAGAGCCCGCCCATGTAAAATTAAAACGGTTGGATGATTTTTTTTATCACTACATAGTATAAAACAAAGTCGCATCTCTCTGTTTGTCTCTATGTATGCTTAGATCTTTAAAACTACGTACCGTAAAACCATACAACTATGGTCCTAGACTGCAACAATAGTCCAGCTTACCTCATTACATTATTCTAAAATATGACACCTTACTGCTATTATTGCTGGGTAAATAAACTATTTGGCCTAAAACCGTTCTCTTCAAACTCTAGCTATAGGTATAGCTATCATATTTTTAGATTAATTTATTAGCAAAATTGGGCTATGTTTGTAAGCTAGGTAGGACCATAGTTGTATGATTTTACGGTAAAGTCAAAGTCAAAGTCAAAATATTTATTGCATGTCACATTACACAAAACAACACCAATCAATCAATCAATTTTGATGCGGTTTTTTTTAAATAGAGTGATTCAAGAGGAAGGTTTGTATGTATAATAAACTATGTACTATGTGTTATGTTGTTAGAGAAAACTTACATAAACCGAAGCGAAGCGAGGGCGGGTCGCTGGTATATTTATTAAACTCCACCAAGATTCACATATTAGGTATGTGCGTGCGGCAAACAAAAGAGGATACTTGGATTAGTTGCTCGACTTGTGGTGTCATACTCATTATTAGCAACATGTTATCGTGGTTTTATCTCCAGCAGCCCGTATTATGATCGTCTTTATCGTGGTGGATAAAGCATCCGTCAATCTCGCACTACAAGCTGGGTAGTGATTCTGTGAACAACGCCGGTCGTGCGGACTGTCGGGTGATATCCAAGCGGCGAGATTAAGTAGTCCCGTCAGTGCGAACAAAACACATTGTAGCGCGTGCATTTTCAATTAAGCAGCCTTATACGTTCGACCCATCGTGCTGCTAAATTGAAAATGCACGCGCTACAATGTGTTTTGTTCGCACTGACGGGACTACTTAATCTCGCCGCTTGGATATCACTCGACAGTCCGCACGACCGGCGTTGTTTACAGAATCACTACCCTGGTCAAAAACTGATGTATTTATCCACATTGATAGACTTAGTCGTAGGGCAAAATCCCACGTCGTGTCGGTCCGTATGATTCTGACACAAATTACTTTTTTTTTTTACTTTTTCTAGTTATAAAGACAAGTGGTAGGGACCACAGAGTAGTGCGTTTAACGATGTACCACTCAAACGGCTACCGATGCCGGTGATTACATGGTTTGCGTAACGCACCCGCTGTTGCCAGTTGCTATGCGGGAAACAGTTGAAACGCGTTGTTTCGTGCCGGTCAAGATTTGATGGGATTTTGTTTCTATTTAGTACAGTCGAGTTAGATTTGTAAGACGCGTTAGCCTAAACAGAAACGGTCAAAACTATTCATACAAGAACAAGCAACATAAATGACTATCGAAATGACACATCTATACTAATATTATAAAGCTGAAGAGTTTGTTTGTTTGCTTGAACGCGCTTATCTCAAGAACTACTAGTCCGATTTGAAAAAAAATTTCAGTGTTAGACAGCCCATTTATCGAGGAAGGCTATAGACATACTCACATAAACCGAAGCGAAGTGAGGGCGGGTCGCTAGTAACATATATTCAGCCAGAAACTTTTGGATTACTAAAGTCCTCAGGGAAAACGCATTTACAGTCTTAAGATTGCTTTCATAAGATTGCAAACATCCCGTGTGTCCGTTGCCTTATTAAAAAAAAAGTTTAAGTTTTTGTTTAGTTTTATTTTTACTTTTAATTTTCAAGGTTGTCTCATATCACGAGGGTTATCTTTTCATTTGTGTTTGTCGCCAGAGTATCTGTGAACATGTTGAGTTGAACCGTCCAAGCATACAAACAACATTTTAGGGCGTACCTTCTCAATTAGATAATAAAATAAATAAATATCAGCGGACAATGTCACACCAATTGACCTAGTCCCAAACTAAGCTCAAGGCTTGTATTATGGGTACTAGACAACGATATAAATACTTATATAGAGAAATATATACTTAAATATATAGAAAACATCCATGACTCAGGAACAAATATTCGCGCTCATCACACAAATATCTGCCCTTACCGGGATTTGAACCCAGGACCGCTAGCTTCGTAGGCAGGGTCACTACCAACTAGGCCAGCGCGTCGTCAACTTAGAAAACGGAAAAAGATAGCTTTAAACTATGACTTACTTCGCCAAGAACAGTATTTTGTATGTGCAACCATCTTTGATTACACCCGTGTTTAGTCAGTTCGATCACCAACATCACTCACCGGTTCCATAAAGCATTCTGCCATCGCTCGGTATTTCCATGCTCGTACTTCCTCCCGAAATGCATCGTGTGGAAACACCCCGTCAATATCACTCAATGCCTTTTAGGGCTGCCTCAGATTGTTATAACAAAAATATGGTGTACCCTTGTTTTGCCGACAACCTTTTCATCGAATATTATTTAATCGACAACGATTCATCGAAACATTAGTACTAGTAATATTGTTTGGCGTTATATATTTCAACTACTATTTATTTAAATTTATCTTACTACGTGGAAATACTAATCAACGAATACTACTTAATCGCTGATTTGTTTCAAATTATCTTAATTGGTACAAGTACAAAACATTGCAATTCATTTCTTCGACGTATTACTTTAATACAATTTTATATGCCCTATTGCACATTTATACATTTTTCAAATTAT
The DNA here is from genome assembly GCA_963966035.1 of Acleris laterana. Lineage (NCBI taxonomy): Eukaryota > Metazoa > Arthropoda > Insecta > Lepidoptera > Tortricidae > Acleris > Acleris laterana. Next base: position 855,123 of record OZ014451.1, read on the forward strand.
GTAGTGTGACAAACAAATAGTATAATAAAACTAAGAATGATTGATAATATTAAATTAATAATATTATTGCATAACTAGTTATATCAAGAAATAGAAGTACGAGGCTTTCAAAGTAGGTTAGGTTAGAACTGCGACCACCAGGAAAACGAACTGTTGACAGAAGTGGGTTAGGTTAGGCTAGAACTGCGACCCCCAAGAAACCGAACTGTTGACAGAAGTGGGTTAGGTTAGGTTAGAACTGCGACCCCCAAGAAAACGAACTGTTCACAGAAGCGGGTTAGGTTAGGTTAGAACTGCGACCCCCAAGAAAACGAACTGTTGACAGAAGTGGGTTAGGTTAGGTTAGAACTGCGACCCCCAAGAAAACGAACTGTTGACAGAAGTGGGTTAGGTTAGGTTAGAACTGCGACCACCAAGAAAACGAACTGTTGACAGAAGCGGGTTAGGTTAGGTTAGAACTGCGACCTCCAAGAAAACGAACTGTTGACAGAAGTGGGTTAGGTTAGGTTAGAACTGCGACCCCCAAGAAAACGAACTGTTGACAGAAGCGGGTTAGGTTAGGTTAGAACTGCGACCTCCAAGAAAACGAACTGTTGACAGAAGTGGGTTAGGTTAGGTTAGAACTGCGACCCCCAAGAAAACGAACTGTTGACAGAAGCGGGTTAGGTTAGGTTAGAACTGCGACCCCCAAGAAAATGAACTGTTGACAGAAAAGCATGACACATTACTGTTTAGTTTTGATAGCAAAATATTACCAATTGAAATAATGTTATGCGGAATAAATATTATTACAAGTAAAAAAAAAAACAATTAAAAAGCCCCGAAATGATTAGTCATGACATGAATTCTATTGAAATAAGTAAACTACCAATTAAAATACCTCGTTTCAAATTACCTAGTATTGAGTCCTCGACGCAATGACTTGTCGATGAAATGAAAATACTTGAAACGTTGTCTTTGAAATAATATTCGATTAAAAGTCTGTCGGCAATTCAATGGTAAACCCAAAAATATGTTAGATACGGCAATCGACCTGGCGGTTCAGCTGGGCCCAACGGACCAGCGTTGGCTTTACAGTCAGCACATGCTGAATTGGGACTGTTTTGCAGCAATTACCGCTATCTGTCGTCTATTATCCTTATTTTAATCTTGTATTTATGTGTATTGTTGTGAATAAATGTTTTTCTTTCTTTCTGATAGTTATCACCGCCGCCCGTACCAGGACAACTCCAGAGAAATCGCACATGCGTTGCTGACTAAAGATTACTAGAAGAAAGATCTTGTCTCTTAAAGGTCCCTAACGGGCGTCAAAGACTAACTGACGACCTAAGAGGGAAGCCGCTATCTGTGAGAAACGTATCGTTTCTCATTCTAATGAATAGCTGCATCCCTTTTAGCCTATCATTCCGACTTACATTTTATGTGGCTGTCGTCTTTCCATCCATATTCAAACTTAATATTATAAATGTGCAAGTAACTCATCTGTTTGTCTATTACGCTTTCACGGCTAAACCACTAGACCGATTTAGATGAAATTTGGTATGAACATGGAGAACTTTTTATCCGAAAAATAAAAGCATTTGAGACACCCGGATGGTTGTCAGCCCTAACGTACTTACGCAATATTTGCGTGCAATCCATCAGGGCCGCGTCAATACGCCCCAAACCACGGAGTATATCGAATGATCCAGCGGTGACAGCCCTGTCGCTAGGGAGTTAATACGACTTTTACCTCGTGCAGAATTTTGTTTTTTTTTATGGCATGGTAAATGGAAATGAGTTCAGGTCGGATGTTAAATAAATTCTAAAGCCTATTTGTAGTCTCATCACTAGTATTATACAAATGATGTGCCTGTAAACCTAAGGAATAGCCACGTAATACTTAGAATGACTGAACACCTCTGAATAAATCAAAAAAAATTGATCAAATTAGAACAACTTGACGACCTGGATTCCTTCAAGGAGTCAGATCTATTTAGATCTTGTGATTACCCACCAAATAACGAAAAAACACATATAAGCGCATCTTTATCTTAGTCACTATGAATACCAACATTGGGTACAATATAAAAAAACCTTTGTTTTACAAAGGAGGAAAATTACCGGCATTCATTTTTCAACCTTCCAATTGATACCCCTTTTGCAATATCTGTAAACAAGCGAGTTCTGTTATACAACTGTACCATAATACAAACAGACAGACGGACAATAAATTCACAAAAAGCGTCTCTTTACAAAACCCTCAATTCAAAACATTCCTCAATAGAAGCCCATATTCCCTCGAAATGTTCGCGAATATATTACCTCCCTCACGTATTTAATTATTGGTATATCTACGTATATTCTAACAATACCCCTTTGTTTCGATTCTTCGCATTCCGACATTTAAAGTCATCACGTAATATACTTCCTTTTGTTACAATTTCAGGCTGTCGGGGAGATTGATAGGTAGAGGAAGTTAGTGCCTGTCAGAAGAAAATTGAAATTTCTTACGTACCTCACGGTTCGGTATTTGGTGTTTGGGGAAAACATGTGCTTTTTGGTACGACATTTTGCGTTTTTAATATTAAAGTCCTGGGCCTTATTGTACGGTTTTTTTTCTAAATGTTATCGTAATATCATCGTTAGGACAGCTCCTTGACAGTAAAAACGGACGAGTTAAAAACAATACAATAACAATACGTGTAGAGAAGAAGTAGAATAGGGACAGTATTTGTTACTAGGTACACAGTATATAATAAAAGCTTCCCGCGTCTGTCTGTCGGTCTGTATATCCACTAATTCCAATTATTTCAACCGATAGATTTTGATGCGATTTTTACCATCAATGACGAAGAATAGGAGAGGCCTATGTCCACCAGTGGACTAATAGTATAGGCTGATGATGAATATGACCATCTTTGGGCTAAATTATCTTTGTACCAAATTTCACGTGGATCAACTGAATAATTGAATTTGTTATTAAACCCGCCTTGTACTGTTAGGCGATGGGCTTGCAACCTGTCACTAATACATTGGTAAACATCTTCGCCTAAGTGTGCAAAATGTGGTTACAGAATTATCAAAAAGTTTTTAAAGTTGTTGGAAATTCTGTAGCTCTGCCTACCCCACTCTGGGAATAAAGGCGTGAGTTTATGTATGTGTATGTATGTATGTATCCGCCTTGTGCAAGGCAGTAAGGTAACCTTTAAGGGTGAACCACTGTTTGGTTCACACGGCGTCGCAAAATGAGTTGGACTTTTGTAAGAAGCAGAAATTACGCGACCGACAATATGCGACAACTCAAAAATTACGCTTGTTTGGTTTCACCTCAGACAGAATTACTGAACTAGCCAGGGTAGTGATTCTCTGAACAACGACGGTCGGACGGACGGACGAGTGAATGTCCAAGCGGCGAGTCTAAGTAGTCCAGTCAGTGCGAACAAAACATATTTCAGCGCGTGCATTTGCAATTTAGCAGCATGGTGCGAACGTAAGGCTGCTTAATTGAAAATGCACGTGCTAAAATGTGTTTTGTTCTCTCTGACGGGACTACCTAAACTCGCCGCTGCGATTTCGATCGTTCATCCGCCCGTCCGTTGTTTTTGAGAGAATAACACCCCTGTTAGCTTAATATATACATGTATCTTCATACCAAGCTGTGTAATGCATGTTTAACTTTAATGCAATAGCCTTCATTTATTAAAGTTATTAAAACAATTTCAATAAGTAATTCTGCCTTTGTTCCAGCAGAACATGCCATTTATTTTATTTAATCTTCCCCCCGGGAGCAGTATGGCTGCGCAGGCCTGTTATTTAATGTACAAATACTGGCAACGCTCCCACTGACGGCCTCCTTTATATCTACGTGTAATCCAGCAAAATGTTCACACAAATAAATTAATTTGAATGAATAAGGAGATTGCATCTTTGAATTTTCGAATTCTGAATAATTTTATGCTGAATATTCATAATGCACAAACAGAGTACTGAGAGAATTTCCAAAAGGAAAGTTTCACAATCTAAGAAAGTTTTCAAATAGCGTGCGGTGACAGTTGATTCGATATGTCGTACAAAGCTGCCTAGTTGAGAATGCACGCGCTACACTGTGTTTTGTACGCTATGACAGGACTACTTTAACACGTCGGTTAACATTAGCTGTGTCGAGGTGAAAGTGATATGCTTTAGAAAATCACATCCCTTGTCCGTGAAATGCTTTTCGCGATTAAGTATGTGCATTTAAAACGTTCTGTAGACCTAGACAATATGCATTACGCTAACTAGCGTTTTTCGTTCCGTTTTTAAACCAATTGCGTCACTGGTAGATGACGTCATACGAAGAGTCACGTGATCTAGAAACGCTTGTTGGCTTAAGTAATCTTTGCTAGGGCCTCTGTAGCCCTAGACAAGATGCATTGCGATATCGTTATCGTTATCGAAAATGTATAGAATCGAAGTAAGCTGCCGGTCAGTCGCGTCAAGCGCTTATGTCAATTCCATAGATTTTGACAGATTTCGAAAATCGCTTTCGATAGCGTTAAGAATCTGTCTAGGGCCTCTAACCCTTACCATGAGGGACAATTACTATACTCGCTAGCGAGTCGAATGCTCTGCTCCTCGCACTCCATAAGAATACGGCGAGGTCTGGGGTGTAATTCTCTCAAGAAGCAAAGGTGAACGAATGAACGAGTGATGTCCAAGCGGCGAGATTAAGTAGTCCCGTCAGTGCGAGCAAAACACATTGTAGCGCGAGCATTTTCAATTTAGTAGCATGGTTCCTGCCGATGGATCGAACGTATAAGGCTGCTTAATTGAAACAGCACGCGCTAAAATGTGTTTTGTTCGCTCTGACGGGACTACTTAAACTCGCCGCTTGGACCTCACTCGTCCGTCCGTTCGACCTCGTTGATTAGAGAATCACTACCCTGCAAGGGACAGAGCATTCGACTCGCTAGCGAGTACGGTAATGGTTACTCATGGTAAGGGTACAGGTGTATACGTGTCTTTCGGTACCTATGATAATATCTGATACCACAGACTGCATAAGTGAGTAGTCAAATTCTAGCATTTTTCGGAGTAACGCGCCCCAGGTGTAAACAAAACAGGAACTGCGCCGTGGTGGCCGTTTGTTCGAGGAATGCCGTAGTTCCAGTGGGTTATACACTTGGGGACAAATTTTAATGGTTTTTTTTTTTTGCTATTTTTACTACTTAAGGCTTTGAAAATCAAAATTCGAAGTTACGTTAGCTCCATCCCTATTCATCATTCGAGACTAAATCGCTTTCTCACGATTAAGTCTCGAATGAGGAGTGACAGGGATGGAGCTAAAGTAACTTCGAACTTCGATTTTCAAAGTTGAACCTCTGAGTCGATAAGCATATAAGTTTAATCTAACAATAGTGAATGAATATTTTTCGTACAAACTTAAATATTGATTATTGGAATAGAACTGAAATTAGTGTAAAATTAACACTGTTCAACTATAAAAGAAATTGACTCAGCTAGACCACTTTAAAGGGTTTGCAAGCACTGTAAAATACTTTCTAACATACTATTTTCAGAAACTTACGCTCATAAATGAAATGTAAAGCTTTGTAGTTCGTATGCTACCTAAGCCTTATAAATCTTTCGGCTACCACGGCAACCTACTCAAAATTATACTTATGTTTATTTCTACGCTATCAATAAAACATCTAAACCCGACATAAAAAAACCTTTTAGCTAATTGCATCGTTTATTTGGCGGGTCCATGTGACAATCATCTGACAGATGAGATTTACACCAAGGGTTCTCGGGGTCCAGAAAACCCTTGGGCTTTGTACTTGAACCGATTGTATTGTTTCGCCGTGATAATAGCTCCCAGGAACAATATATTAAGGAAAAGGTTTGGCTTGGGTTCTGTTGGTGTTTTAACGTGTGAAGAATAAAATTGTTTGGGTGAGATTGCGTTAGATTAAGGTGATATACATGTTTTGCACTTGTGCAATTTATTTTTTCTTTAGAATTTTGTAATTTATCTAGTGTTTAGTATTTTTATATTCATTAATTTGTTTTTATTTTTAAATTACTGTACTTTTTCAATGGAGAGTATGACGATGCATGATTTTCTGTATCATTTTAAATTTGGTTATTACCCCTGGTCCTGATGCCCGGTGCCTGGTACCTGGTACTAGGTGTCCTAGCTTAGTCTAGGCCTAGATCAATTTCCGTGCGATTATCTTCAATTTTTTTTTTCACTATATAAGTGTTAATAGAAAAGCTATTTAAGTAATCCTCATAGATTAAACCGTAAACCGTCAAGCTATTTAAACTAGAACTCTTAGGCCGGATTCGACCAAACTGGACTAAGCCTTACTCTCGTTTGGTCGAATCCGCCCTTAATAAGTAAATTTTAGGAATCAAGGCTCATATGAAGCTGGTTTGTCTTTCAATTACAAAACCTTTCAGTTTAATCCATGCCATCGTTACTTTGACCTGCATTACACATTTCCTTTTTCAATCGTGAACCAAATACTTAAAGCCTCGCATGGCTCCCCTGACACAATTTAAATAAATTAAAAAGCTACCCTAATCCCATTTTCCATCACTAACGGAAATTCAAGTCTACAATCACCAATTTAACCTTTCTTTTGTTTTTGGCGCCACTGTCTACGTCAAAATCAAATATCGTAAAGAAGAAAATGTAGTTCCGTTTTTTTCCGTGGTTCAGTACGAAGTTTATCCGTTGTTTTGTCCGCCAGTGTGCGCTGGTAACGTTTGGGAATCACGCGAATCTACAGTGTAATTATTTTTCGGGGCTACTTCCGCGTACGGTTAATAAGTTTTATAATTTAGGCTCGTGCCGCGCTGTTGTTTACAATTTGCGTTGTTTTGTTGGGTACCTGTACCTACCGAGCCTTTATTCCCTTTTTGTTATGAAACATATCGTTCTAATATTGTTTACGTCGGTATCCAAAATTAAGACGCGCTAACCTAGTGGGTAGTGAGTGACTCTGCTTACGAAGCTAGTGGTCCTAGGTTCGAGTAAGTAGTCGGTAAGGGCAGATTATTTGTGTGATGAGCTCGAATATTTGTTCCTGAGTCATGGATGTTTTCTATGTATTTAAGTAGGTATATATTTCGCTATATAAGTATTTATATCGTTGTCTAGTACCCATAGTACAAGCCTAGAGCTTAGTTTGGGACTAGGTCAATTGGTGTGAGATTGTCCCATTAAAAAAAAAAAGTAGTAAACAAAGCCGCTCATTTTGTTTGATAAGTACAGCTACTACATTAGTCTAATACGATAAAAAAACATTTTTAACAGTTAATTTAAGGTTAACGATCGTCTTCTGTTTCACTTGTTTTTGGCCTTTTGTGCTTGTACATTATATAGTACTAGCTTCGGCCCGCGACTTCGTCCGCGTAGATTTCGATTGTTGTTATTCCCTCGGGAAATTTTAAATTATCCAGGATGTAAGTTAGCCTGTGTGTTAATCCAGAGTATAAACTATTTCCGTTCCAAATTTCATCAAATTCCGTCCAGCCGTACATACAAACTTTGGTGTTAATTCTAATTCAGGGTATCTCATCTAGCCTAGGTATCGTATTCTATAAAGTCTATTTATTTGTTCCGTAGACTAAAATTACATTTCATATATTGCCTGTGTTTTACAACTCATAAATAGTGATGTGATACAACCGGTATCTACCTACCGAGAAAAATATAGGTAAGTGCTTATGTTTATTGATATAAAAGTGTATGTAACGCAATCAGTGAATAATCCGTGAAACTTCAATTGATACCATGCTTTAGGTAATAATGTCAACCTTTTGTATATATTACTTAGGTTTTTCGAAATACAATATTTTTCTAATATTTACGTCATGTCAGCCTAATTTTTTTTATGTTCGCACCAATTGTCCAATAGGTAGTAGGTTAGAGGTTGAATACAATGTTGATTTTATTTGTTCTTAATTTTCGATAAGTAGCTAAAAATATTATTTTTTACGTACATTGTATTTTTTGTTGTAACGGTTATTAATAATTATACCACGAACCGAAACAAAGAACATCACTGTTTCTTAAGACTGCACCGAGCGTACGCTGGATGTACAGTGGCGCGCCTTATTACTATTATTGTGTTTTCTAATAAACTAACGTATTTTATTGAAATTAGTTGGTAAGTTGTTGTACTACAAATGAAAACACAACTTATAGGGTACACCTAGTTTGATAACGATTCACCTTCGAGTTATCAACTTAACGGAAAAAAGTGGCCACCTGTTCCCGTTAAGCTGACTACTCAAAGGGTAATTGTTATTAAAGCTTGTTACGTATTCCATAAATTGTGTTTTTACTTGCGCTACAAAAACGTATCGTCTGATTGCAAGGAAATTATTTAGTTAATTAGAAAACACAATAAGAGTAATGAGAGCGCCACTGGACGCTCGACGTTTGCTCGGTGCAGTCTTAAAAGCTGGCCACATTATTTTTACGTTTGACATTTGTAGCTATCATTTTAGTCTAAGGAATAAAAAAATTACTTTAGACGCTATGAGAGCGCTAATTGATTTGACAGTGTAACACAGTAAAACATAATTTCACAGATGATGCATTATTTTTTGCATGTGTAGGTTGAAATTCAAACTATCCACACGTGTAAATCGAAGTATACCTACCTCCACATGATCGCCTAACCCCTACGGCTGTCCCGATGATTGGATTGGCGACCGTCGGTAACGAGGTTCGACTCCCGGCTAACCTCATTGCGATCCTAAACTAAATCCGCCTCACGGGCGACTGCGTTGAAACCTCTATTTTGGATGTAATATACGTACTTTATAGTCAACTAGCTTCTGCCCACGACTACGTACTTTATTCTTCAGCTATAGTTATTCCCTTGGGAACTTTTAAATTTTCCGGGATAAAAAGTACCCGTAGTAGGTTTGGGCAGTGAAGCAAAACAAGTGAAAGAAGCAAGGTTTCACCTGCACTGAGATATGGTGCTTAAGATGTCCAAAGCATTAGAGGTATTTCAAACACAAACACAAGATCTAAAAGAAGAATAAGACTGTGCACAGTTTACACTTACTTATCTTTCTTTTGAGATACCGCTATCGCCTTAACTATTAAGGAATGTGTCAAGCATCAAGGAGGTAGCCAACAATTAGAAGATACTTACAAAAAAACTACATTAATCGGTTCTTAGCAAGACTTCATGGAAATTGGAAGGGCCTTTTAAGACATATCAGCTCTGAAAGTAGTTGTTGCCGTTAAATCGGGGGCTTTTAACCCCCTAAAAGCTTAATATCTCAAAAACTGCTCATACGATTTTAATACGACATGTCTAAGAACCTCCGCTAGAAAACTAGCTTTCAATTTAAAAAAACCGCATCCAAATAGATTTATCCATTTAAGAGCTACGGTGTCACAGACAGACACACGGACACACACACGTAAAATTTATAACACCCCTCTTTTTTGCGTCGGGGGTTAAAAATGGGCCCCATCATCAAATTCTCGGCACTTGATACGCTAACACAGAAATAACCTTTTTTTTCACCGCAATTTGCCTTGATAAACCTCCAATTCTAGGAAAATGTACCAGGGAATAAGAAACGTGGAGAGCACCGCAGAACCGCCGCGTCAAATAATGTATTACGAAATCGTCGAGGGTCGGTCGACACCTGCAAACCTTGTTACATTACACGGACGCCAGAAAACAATGAAGTGGTAGGAATAATAATAGAAATATACTTTTTTTAAATATGTTTAAGTATAGAACGAATGAAATGAGATACGTAAAGTGACTAACAAATTGCGTTGGAACATAGGCATCAGGTGCATGGAAATATTTAAACTCGCCTCTATTGTTAAAGTGATCTGTGATAGTTTTATTGCAGAATAACATTTTCATTTTCATAAGGCGCTAGACCGTGTTCACCTATTTAAAAGCTCTTTTTGCAATACTTTAATTCTTAGGATTTTGATAGTAAAAGAGTTCCATGCGGATGCAGTATTTGGCAAATGCTAGTAATTACTTTGTTTTTAAACCGAACCATGAGATCAACTTTGCACCAGTTATCCTTCTTTACTATTTAGATTACATATTTCTTAAGAGGAACTGAAACAAAAACCATGCGGCTTTTCTCCTTCAACCTTTGGACCTCTTGGGGTCTTACATACCGCCATCAGATCGACATCAGACAAAGACAGATCTATAGAAACATTGTGACGACCTAATAATTACATACATACATACATACATTAAATCACGCCTGTTTCCCAGAGGGGTAGGCAGCGACCACTTCTTTCCACTTGCTACGATCTTGACAAATTTCTAACAATTAACGAAAGAATAAGGACCCTTTTTTCTGACTCATTATAAATGCCATTAAAAGAATAGTGTCAAACAATACTTATACGTCTATTCTATACTTATTTATTCTATGGTCTGATCCAACGGTTGACCAACCGTCAGATTCTCTTTTCACTCAAAATTTAAATTTGAAATATTTTTTTCCGTTTCCAGTATTTTTAGGTCCTGGCAAGCTCGTCATTTTATCAAATACGCTCGCCCGAGCCACTCCCGCGTCGGCAGTTTCCTTCGCGCTGAATAATCGCAAATGGCGACACAGCCTCGAGCGGCATCCATCGCTGCGTAGGTACCTATTGTGGGTGAGATTTGAATGTATGCTTGATCACCTTTGACAGACTAAAAAAGAAAGGGAGATTCTGTATTTGACTTGTGATATTCTTTTACACTTGATACTAAGAGGTAATCAAGGTAATATACATACATACATTAAATCACGCCTGTTTCCCAGAGGGGTAGGCAGAGACCACTTCATTCCATTTGCTACGATCTTGACAAATTTCTTTCGCTTCTGCCACATTCATACATCGAGTCATGCACGCACGTCGGTTTCGGGTACTTAAGATTCGGCCCTTTTCCAGTATTTCTCCGATTTGACTCGGAAAAGTACGCCTAGGCCAGCCCCATTCGACCCAATAGACATAACCAAAGGTAATATAGACTTAACCAAAGTAAAGGCAGAATAAAAACTTCAGGACTGATTTATTTAGTGACACGAAAAGGTTGCTATAGCAACAAAGCATTTTATGAAATTACGTTGAGGTTTTTCTACCCTCTCTACAAAGCCTATATTAAGCTCGGCCTTTACCCTAAAATATTCACGTATTTCTCCGCTCCCGATTTGCCCAAAAACGCGGGGTATGTCACAAGCATAATGCGCCTTTGCCATTTGCAGTCGGCGGGTGTCCATGATATGTGGGTACCAAATGAAATGGAAGGATAACTGACATAACTCCACGTGCCTTCTGGACGCCTGGTAGCTCATTTATCATTTCTTGGATGTGTTTAGGGTTGAGTTATTTTCCCTGCTGCATTTTTACACTGCGCGTTGTAAAAATATAAAGTACAAATTATTTTGTTATGTATACTGAAAAATAAATTGGTTGGAACAGCGACCTCTAACAATACAATACAATACACTACACTAAATTGAACTTCAAAAAAAAACACGGAACAGTACATTTTGATTATAGGTATAGAACAGGCGGGCTTGGACATAGAAATAGCTAAAAAAAGAATATGGCGGGCAAAATAAAATGTGGATAAAGTAAAAGATAGTGCGTCAAATCGTCATACTATATTGCACGTAGGGTTTTCCAGTATTTATCCGATTCATTTCGAAAAAATACGCCTATGGCGGCCCCTTCAACAATATCTTTAAGACTGAATTCAATAGTAGTAAAAACTTAGTCACAATTAGTCTACCGTGACCAAAAGACTGGCGTAACAATAATAATTAACAGAGTTCTAATTGGATACATAATCAATCGCAAACGCAATGTTTAGGTCAGTTACATCATCTATTTTGATGCCGTAAAGAAGGTGACTTTGCTCACAGGCCAACCAGGGGATATATTCTATTCGGTCGAACCATATTGCCTTTAACGTGTTATGGTATTTTTTTTTAATTCGGCCGCCATTTCAAGTAAATAAGACCTATCAAGACAATTAATACGATACCACCTCAAAAGCTTATGTACAGTCAACCAATTTGATTTCTAGGCCACTTTGGACTATGTTAAAGTGACGTTGTCAACCAAAACGTAAGAGACTCCCTATGATTTGGTTTACAACGTCACGTTGACAAAGTCCATAGTGGCCTAGGAATCAAATTGGTTGACTGTATGTATGTAGGCCCATGAAAATTGAGCGTAGGTGGCCTAGTGGGTTAGGGGGTGGACTCGTGATCGTAAGGTACAGAGTTCAAACCCCCGTGGTCACCAATGAGTTTTTCTAACTTAAGTGTATTATCCGATGCTCTTACGGTGAAGGAAAAACATCGTGCAGGTACACATTCGAGCAGCTGAGTGTGTAAGAGGGTAATTGCACAAAAGATCCTAAGGGTCCAAGTGTATCCGAAAGGGCCCATCTGTAAGATAAGATAAGATAAGATAAGGCCCATGAGAATCGGCAATAATAAAACTGTAAATGAGTTGCCAGCTCTATGGACTAAGATGGAAGGTAATACTAGTAATTTCTCCGGCAGTGTTTACCCGCTCATGAAACACAACGGTGAGAACACAGCTGCTTGGCGATTTAGCATGTAATCAAAGGTTTTACCACGACACGATCTGAATTATTACCTTCGTTATTATTTGTTTCTATTTGACTAACCCAGTGAACTATAGGGTCTCTATTCTGTGGGGCTAGACAAGTTGCCATCGTTCACGAACGCTAGCATTAGGTGATCACTGGCGACATGTGTTGTCATTGAAAAATGTATGAGAATGACGTAAGTCACGTGATATATCACTCGTTACAACTGACACGCTAAAAACTGATTGTCTAGCCTATTTAATTTTGACAGCGCCAAGTGACAGGTGATCACCAAAGTGATCGCCTAACGCTAGCGTTCGTGAACGATGGCAACTTGTCTAGCCCCACTGGATATATTGCCTTTGACTTGTTATGGTATTGTTTTGAAGTCGTCCGCCATTACAGTCAAGTAAATAAGAGATTATATAAACAATACGATAACACTTAAAAAGCAATAAGGTTTTACCATGTAGTTCATGGTTTGTCCTTTTCCCTCGGATAGTTGAACAGTGCCTAAGGCTGTAAGTACGAACTGTCAAATAAAGCCGAATCCCTGGCAGATAAAGGTGCCGTGGCCTGGAAATTGGCAGGTTTTAAGAGCCGACACCGATGCCCTTTTTTTTATTATTATTTGTTATTGTAGCGGTTATAAAAATATGAAGTACCTACCTGTTATGGTTCGTGAGATACAGACGGACTGCAGAGGCTTAGTAATATATTAACCCAACTTTTGGGTACGGAACCCTAAAAATGCGACGCTGCAAGCCTTTTAAAAGACCACTTAACTAATAATACAGTTGGTCAACTAATCAGATTCTCTTTTTAATATGCCCGTTAATTTGTGAAAGCATTATCATACTATGTGAGATAGATTGAATTGCCCGACCCAGTTGGCGCGCACAAAGGGATGTGCGCCGGAGTGTATCTCCTAAGAGCGCGGCTCCATTGTTGTGAAATGACGGAGAAAGATCGCGCGATGTGATATGTATTTTTAAAAGTTGTTAGTGTTTTTTGCAGATTTTAAACAAACGGTACTTTATAGTAATTTTTATGACATTTCATATTTAGGTCGATATCGTTAAAAAATAGATCAAGGATAACGTTGGCCGCATTCCGATTGTTACTCTAGAATCTAAAGACTAGATTTACGCTTGGTCGAACAGACACCCTAAATCAAGTAAATTTTTAGTAGTATTTAAGTTAAAGTATTGGTACTTGTTTGTCATTTAATTAAGGTTTTAGATTATATAGTTATAGTAGTTACTCGCGAATCCTTCCGCAGAAAAATAAAATATACTTACCCTATGTTACTTAGGGATACTGCGGCATTCTAATGTTGAAAGAACTTTTCGAATCGGCCTAGAGGTTTCGGAGCCTATTGCAAACAAACAAACAATCAAATCTTTCCTCTATAATATTTGTGTAGATACACCTTGTTATTACACCCCTACAATATCTCTGTTTAACGTGGTCAACTGTATTTAGATATTAACTCCGCTAATTGTACTTTTTTTATTAAGTTATACCTACCCTAAAGGTCGTTATTTAAGTGCGAATCGGACTCGCCCATGAAGGGTTCCGTTATGAAATTAAATGTTTTTTTTATTTTTTTATACTTGATTTGATTGATAAAAAGGTAAATTGCGGTTTACAATTTATGACGTATTAAAAAAAAAACTACTTACTAGATCTCGTTCAAACCAATTTTCGGTGGAATTTTGCATGGTATTGTACATCATATATATTTATTTTGAGTTTTATCATTCTCTTATTTTAGAAGTTACAGGGGGGACACACATTTTACCACTTCGGAAGTGTCTCTCGCGCAAACTATTCAGTTTAGATAAAAATGTCGTTAGAAACCTCAATATAATTTTTGAAGACCTATCAATAAGTATGGGTTTGATGATAAACCATTTTTGAGTTTCAGTTCCAAGTATGGGGAACCCCCAAAATTTATTGTTTTTTTCTATTTTTGTGTGAAAATCTTAATGCGGTTCACATAATACATCTACTTACCAAGTTTCAACAGTAGAGTTCTTATAATTTCGGAAACAAGTGGCTGTGACATATGGACGGACAGACAGACAGACAGACATGACGAATCCATAAGGGCCTGGACACATGTCGCCGGTACGGTGCCGTCTACGGTGTCACGGCGCGGCGCCGCGAATTTACAGTACAAGTTTCTATGGTGCCACAAACGGCGCCGCGCCGTGACACCGTAGACGGCACCGTACCGGCGACATGTGTCCAGGCCCTATGGGTTCCATTTTCTGCCATTTGGCTACGGAACCCTAAAGATGGCTAATATGTCATAGTAAGTGCGTTACACTCACGTAAACGATTTTCGTAAACTATCAAAATGTATGTAATTGACAATATAAACAACTTTAAGTAGGTATCTTGAGACGGGCGATTTAAAATAAAAATAAAATAAATATAACGGGACAATCTCACACCAATTGACCTAGTCCCAAACTAAGCTCTAGGCTTGTACTATGGGTACTAGACAACGATATAAATACTTGTATAGAGAAATATATACTTAAATACATAGAAAACATCCATGACTCAGGGACAAATATTCGAGCTCATCACACAAATATCTGCCCTTACCGGGATTCGAACCCAGGACCACTAGCTTCGTAGGCAGGGTTACTACCCACTAGGCCAGCGCGTCGTCAACACACACACCACTTAATTTATAAATTTCATTCCACTTAATTTATAAATTTTGTCTTAACATTGATATCGTCTCGTTTCTCAATTTTCTCTTATCTTCACACCAAAAACGTTGAAGGCCGAGTTGGAGACAACTCGCTATTGTTTGTGACCTCGCCCATTTTCAGTAGTGCACCTACAATCATTGAGAACTGGTCGCAGAGCATACAAATGTAATACCCAAGTGACCCGTTTCCACTGCTCGGCGATGTAGTCACGATTTTGGCAACATATTTACGATAAGGCTGACCCCAAAGCTAAAATAGCTCGGCAGGGATCCAAACAAGGCTGCAGAACGGTGTTTATCTTGTTCTTCTAGAATTTATGATACGGAATTTAGTAAATATTCAAGAACAAATATTTTTATTTACTTAATCTTAAAAAAACAAAACACAACAGAGGGCCCAGACAAGATGCATTACGCTAACTATCGTTTCTCTTCGTTTAGTTTTTAAACTAATCGCGTCACTGGTAGATGACGTGATACGAAAAGTCACGTGATGTACCAGTGACGCGATTGGTTTAAAAAGTAAACGAATAGAAACGATAGTTAGCGTAATGCGTCTTGTCTAGGTTCTCAGGACATTATCCAGTTCATTTTAGTAGATGGAGTTATTTTTAACCGACTACTTAAATAGCAATGCTTTGCGTATGTATGTATGTTTGTATGCATCCAGCTAAGTATATATTTGGATTCGTTTTCACCCAAAAAGTGTGGCGTAGGCTATGTTATAAACTCCTCAATCCTGATTTTAAATAGCATGGATAACGACATAAGAAACAATAAAAGACATTTGCATTCTAGAGACTGCAATCCTCAGACCGCAAATGCGTTGCAAACCCTGAGGACTAAAATGGAATGCCTCTATGCTCGTAATTTCACTGGTTGTCTTGTCCCACCACACAACAATGCTAACACTGCGGCTTGGCTTGGAAGTATAAGATGGTGGAAACGATCTGGACGGACCCTGCACAAGGTTCTATCACCACAGTATCGTCAGGATCCCTTTGACTGCCATACATATCGTTGGCCATGTCATAATGTATTATTAGTCATACTTTTTTTTGTCATAAGGTCATAACTTCTTTCAGGCTGAAGTTGCAGTTTAAAATAAACGTTTATCGTGTAGATTAGTTTGGTTAGGTTAAGTTAGTTTCCTATTCCTGAGAAAAATGCATTATGACTTGCGAAAATTATGACTAAAAATAATTATGGCAGTCAATAGAAACCCTATCACGTCATTATTACATTTGGAATTGACATAACGTTACAAAGCATACTTTAACTTTAATAAGCTTATTTCACGTTTGTAAATTAAACGTTTATTTTTATTTTTATTTTTGTTATTTCAAACTATGTAACGTAGAGGGATGTAACTATATTTTGTGGCATGACTGTAAATATAAGTTGGTTAATAAATAAATAATTATGACCACATCGCTCAACCTAGTTAGTCTGATATAAATTCCTATTATAAACCCACTGCTACGTTATTGCATTAAATATTAAATCCAGTTACCAGCAGCAATGGAAACGCGTCCAACTTTCGCGATGGCTATCTCGCTATAAACGAATACGCGTCCCGATAAGCCCTCCTAACTCTATGGACGTTTTACCCGTTCAGGCCATTTGTAGTGTGACTAAGGCTTATTTTTATTTAAAAAGACCTTTTTTCGTAACTACATACATACATACACATACATAAACTCACGCCTTTATTCCCAGAGTGGGGTAGGCAGAGCTACAGAATTTCCAACAGCTCTAAAAACTTTTTGATAATTCTGTAACCACATTTTGCACACTAATGTTGATTGATTGATGTTGTTTCGTAATTATATTAAAAAAACCCGGTTATATTTTATGTAAACGACAATGAAATGAAATAAAAACTACCTACCGCTTTAAGCGAGTCGAGGCACAAAGAGTCCCGCAGTTATTTTAATTAGTTAATATTTATTTAAACTTTATTACACAGTGAAAAAGTACAAAAGGCGGACTTAATGCATTTAAATATTTTCTACCAGTTAACCAACTGATCAAACAAAAACAAGTAATTTGGTGCTTACTTTAATGAAATCAAACCGGATTCACTCTAGTCTTATACGCTGCTGAAATATATCGCTATGACTTCCCTTTTATACCTTTTTGGAATACTAAAAAGTATTTCCGTTTTTATATACTTGGGACCAAAGAAATCGAATCACTTTTTATGGAAATTCAGTACTAAGTGGCTCGATTTCATTGCTCCCAAGTGTACTAAGATTACCTTACCAGACAAAACCACCAGGGGGAGCTAGTAGCTAATAAATAAGTCTCGTGCCTTTGTGGAGCCTTAAAACAATGTGCCTACTAAATCTCCGGGCATTGTGGGGGAACAAAGGGCCTGGTCGATGGAGTATGTGTGTTTCCAACGTTTACTATACCATCTAATGGTATTTACTACCAAAGAAAGCAAGTACTTATATGTTAGAAAACATACTGATTAAAAAAAGTTCTGATCAAAATAATGTAGGAATACTCATGATCCTTAGATATTTTTGATGCGTATATTAAATGCTAATGTGAAATACTGGAAAAGGGCCGAATCTTAAGTACCCGAAACCGATGCGTGCATGACTCGATGTATGAATGTGGAAGAAGCGAAAGAAATTTGTCAAGTCGTAGCAAATGGAAAGAAGTGGTCTCTGCCTACCCCTCTGGGAAACAGGCGTGATTTAATGTATGTATTAATGTTAAAAAATTCAAATCCCCGTAAGGGCAGATATTAAGAGTGCGGTGGCCTAGTGGCTTAGAGGATCGACTCGTGATCGTAAGGTACCGAGTTCGAACCCCTGCGGTCACCAACCAATGAGTTTTTTAACTTAAGTACACTATCCGATGCTCTTACCTAAACTAGATATTCGAACAGCTGAGTATCTAAGATATTACTTTCATGAAATGTGCAGATTGAGCCCTTTCATATGACACCCCGTTTGCTATAATCAAATCACTTTCATTTTGTAACTACAGTGCGACATAAAAGAGTAGAAATTAAACGAGGGCGCCACTTTCTACGTAACTGTCACATTATTGACGTAAAATGCTTTAACATGGCAATAATTTAGTATGGATTTTTATTAGTTCCATTTTATTTAATTTCTACTCCTTTGTGTTGTAGTGTACAGTCAACCAATTTGATTTCTAGGCCACTTTGGACTATGTTAAAGTGACGTTGTCAACCAAAACGTAAGAGACTCCCTATGATTTGGTTTACAACGTCACGTTGACAAAGTCCATAGTGGCCTAGGAATCAAATTGGTTGACTGTACCTATTTAAGACCCCTCTTCAAATATTTAGGCAACTAAATTCATTTTTTTTAACTCAAAACGGACTCAGGCAAGCAAGTTATACAACTATGCCAAAATCCAAGTTGATTGCTTCTATAGTTTCAGAGAAAAACTGTTGTCATACAATTCTTATAAGGTTTCCTTTTTACCATTTGGTACGGAAGCTTAAAAAACTGAACAGACAACATAGTACTGCTTTCCAAAACATTGTCTCACAAAAATAGTTCCTACGTCGCGTGTCCCGTGCCTATGCGTCAGCGCTGACTTTATGGTCAAATATTAATGGCTTTTCATATTTATAGGATAATAGCAAAGCGTTCGTTATTTATGGCGCTAGTCGGCCATGTTGTGATAAGGGAGGGGTTGGCTTATGTTCAGGTTCACGTAAGTTTTAAAAAGTTAAAGCCAGCCAGGAATTAGGATGCAGCGAGGAATTTGTTTGTCAGACATAGAGGTTCCAACCACCCTTTGGCTACAAAACCCTAAAAACTATCGCTGGATGTAATTATTGTTCTAGACGCGTCAAGCTCAACCACCCCGCTTTAAAATACAAATTGATAAACAGAGCGCATTTTTTTATATTATTCCTATAATAAAAAAAAATGTTATGTAACTTACAACTGATAGAAACATTGTGCTAGTTGATAGAAGTGTTTTAGTAATTAAGTTATCTTACCTACTAAAATTGTATTAGTTAGTTGTTTGTTGATTAAAGTTATTATTATTATTATTATTATTATTATAAATTCTCGTTAACCAGCCAGCAACTAATAGTTTAATGTCAAGAGATTTCGAAATACAAAACGGTTGTAACGTGCGTGGGTAGAAATGTGTCTTCGAGTATCTTGCTACTAAACACAGAATCTATAGGATTGACGTAAGCTTTGTTATGACCTCTTTTGTACAGCGTAGAACCATATTGCCTTTGACTTCTTATGATATTGTTTTTCATTCGACCGCCATAACTATCAAGTAAATAAGAGCTATCAAAACGTTGACAATATCATAACCCGTCAAAAGCAATAAAGTTTTACCGTGTAGAATCTCAGCCCAGTTTTCGCAAATCGTTAACGTTAGCGACACGCATCTTGTTTCTCCTGATATGAGGCCCTTGAAGATACAAACGCTACTAACGTTTTTCTTGTCTATCACTCAAAATGTATGAGACTTTTCCGTGCGTTACGATAAACCATATGTCCGTCTCTAAATAAGAAAAATTCGTTGGCACCTGGTGACCGCGGGGGTTCGAATTCGGTACGTCACGATCACGAGTCAACCCCATAAGCCACTATGCCACCGACGCTCTTTGAACACATTGCTTACTAAGTTTGTTTAATAACTGCAACGAGAGTGGACAACTACAAAGTATGTTTCGCTTAGCAACAGTTTCTTACAACAACATTTAAAAAGATAATGTAAACAATCGTAACAAGAACAATGAAAATAATTTGCTTAGCAAATAACAATAATTACAGGTGTTATTCTTTACCACGTAAACTATAACAACAAGATACGTGAAAAAAATTATCCTTGATTGAAATCTTAGGAACTGTTTGAGGTCAAATACGAATCTCTTAGGACAAACGATTTCATGCGAAATTGTACATTATGCCAAATAAACATTATGGATTCCGAAACTGACCCGCGAAATACAGCTTTAAAAACCAGGAGTACAAGCAATTACGAAAAATAATGTTAATGCAGTAGTGTTAGTTGATTAACTCAACGTCGATATCACTTTCAAGAATTACCCCTCAGTTAAATAGGTTTTTCTAACAGGCGATCTGCCCATAATTAACTTTAAATGGTTAAACAAGGTTTAAACTATTAACGTTAATCATCCGTTGTTAGCCAGGGGAATTATGCAAATAATTGCCTAGAGACCAAGCAGCTAGAAACCAGGGAAGTTGTACCAGAGCGCAAAACTATATAGGAAAAATTTGCATCCGCGCATTTATGTATGTGCATGTGGGTGCTGTTACGAGTATATTACTAGTAAGTTAATTACTTAGATACTTCTATTTTGCATTTTGTTACTTACTAGCTTCGATTAGGTATCGTTATTCCCTTCATCATCATTTCAGCCTATTGCAGTCCACTGCTGGACGTAAGCCTCCCCCAGGGTTCGCCACAAGGCCCGATCTCCCGTTTTCGCCATCCAGTCACCACCAGCCACTTTTTTTAGGTCGTCGGTCCATCTGGCTGGAGGGCGTCCTACGCTACGCTTGCCGAGCCGTGGTCTCCACTCGAGAACCCGTCTACTCCACCGATCATCGGTTCTGCGACAGATGTGACCAGCCCACTGCCACTTCAGTCTGCTACATTTCTGAACTACGTCAGTGACCCTAGTTTTATGCCGGATCATCTCATTCCGGATTTTGTCCCTTAGCGAGATTCCGAGCATACACCTTTCCATAGCTCGCTGGGTGACGTGTAGTCGGTGGGCTAGTTTCACTGTCAGGTTCCACGTCTCGGCTCCGTATGTCATGACCGGCAGGACGCACTGATTGAATACCTTGGTCTTCAGGCATTGCGGCAAGGTTGACTCAAAGACGTGACGCAACTATCCAAATGCTGCCCAACCAAGCTGCACTCTTCTGGTGATTTCACCCTCAAAGTTGTCTCTACCCAGCTGTAACTTGTGTCCTAGGTAGACGTACTCCTGGACAACTTCGAGGGCTACACCTTCGACGGAGACGGGCTCAGGGACGATGTGCTCATTGAACATGACCTTAGTCTTGTCCAAGTTCATCCCGAGCCCAACGCGTCTCGAGGCAGCATTAAGGCTGGACAGCATTTCCTGCAGGTCTTGTAGCGATTCTGCCATTATCACTATGTCGTCAGCAAAGCGGAGGTGTGTGAGATATTCACCCTTGACATTGATGCCCATCCCATTCCACCGCAGTGTCTTGAAGACATCCTACAGAGCATTGGTGAAGAGTTTCGGGGAGATAACGTCACCCTGTCTTACACCTCTGAGCAGCTGGATGGGTCTTGTTTGATGGTTCTGCACTTGGATGGACATAGTCGCCATTTGGTAGAGACTTCTCAGCACCTCCACGTACCGCCAGTCGACTTGGCATCGCTGCAGAGACTCCAGAACAGCCCAGGTTTCGATGGAGTCGAAGGCCTTCTCGTAGTCCACCATCGCCATACACAGCGGTTGGTTATACTCCTCGGACTTCTGTATAACCTGCCGAACAGTATGGATGTGGTCCACGGTGCTATAGCCTTTACGAAACCCAGCCTGCTCCGGTGGCTGAAAGGCGTCTAATCTTGATGCCAGACGATTCGTGACGACTCTCGAGAACAGCTTATAGACGTGGCTCAGAAGTGTGATCGGCCTGTAGTTTTTAAGTAGCGTTTTGTCTCCTTTCTTGAAAAACAATGCCACTACACCTCTGCTCCACGCCTTCGGGGTAGTCCCGTTGGTAATTACAGTGTTGAAGAGCCTCTTTAACTCCTCCAGAACAGGTTTACCCCCAGCCTTGAGGAGCTCAGAGGCTACTCCATCTTCACCGGGAGCCTTCCCATTACTAAGCTGTTTGAGAGCCGCCTCGATTTCGTCGACACCTATTTTATGTTATGTTATTCCCTTGCGATTTTAAAATTTTCGAGGATGAAAAGTAGCCCGTGTTAATTCAGGGTAAAAGCTATCTCAATTTTTTAGCTGTTGTAGCGTGAAGGAGTAACAAACTAACGCGCATTTTTATTACTAGTAGAATAAGTAGGATTTCATTGTAATAGGCGAGAAGTATTTATTTCTCTATAAATATGTTTATATCGTTGTCTAGTACCCATAGTACGTATCAGTCTAGATCTCAGTTTGGGACTAGCTCAATTTGTGTGCGAGGGACCCCCAATGTTTATGTACTAGGTACAGGTCGTCTTAGGGTCTCCCCAGACCTATCGACGCGGAATCGGCTTGAGCCGGTAAGAATTGCCGATTGATTGAATTTTGCGGGTGGTAGGACCTTGTGCAGGGTCCGTCCGGATCGCTACCACCATCTTATCCATTAACCTACCGCCAAATAGCAGTGTTCGCATTATTGTGTTCCGGTTTGGGGATAAGAGAGCCGGTGAAATGACTAGCGTAGAGGCATTCCATCTTAGTCCTCAGGGTTGGCAACGCATTTGAATGCGAATGTCTATGGGTCACAGTTTCCACTTACCATCAGGTGGCCTGTGTGCTCGTTTGTCTACTCTATGCCATAAAAAAAAAAAAAAAAAAGTTTTATGTCCACGCAATAAGATCGAAAACGACGTCGTTCCGTTCGCAACGCCGTGCCGCGCCGAGCCGAGCGATACCATTTTCACTCTTACTGCACGGACATAATTTTTTTTCTTACCGGCTCAAGCCGATTCCGCGTCGATAGGTCTGGGGAGACCCTTAACGTACAGTCACGAAAATGCACGCGCTAAGATATGTTTTGTTCGCACTGACGGGACTACTTAAACTCGCCGCTTGGACATACACTCGTTCGTCCGTTCGACCGTCGATTTTGAGAGAATCACTACCCTGTAGTTTCTGAGATTAGCATGTTCAAGGAAACAAACAAACAAACTCTTAAGCTTTATAATATTAGTATAGATAAGAAAGTATAATTATAAGTGATATTCGATTTTATCCCGCTTTAAACGAATACGCAAGCCAACTGTCCATTATAAATACACATTATTATTTATCCACCGCATCAATTGGTTCATGCATCTGGTTAGCAACACGCGTCGAACGCACGTATTCAACAATGCAATGCTTTCAACACTTCGCATGTCGAGCTGCAGTTAGCGGTGCAACAGATCCGAGCGGCGCAAGCACAGGCGGCAGCGGGAGCGGGCGCTGCCGCGGACGCGGGAGCGTAGAAGTATTTATTTGTTGTTTTATTGTTTGTTAAAGGATTAATGTGTTGTGAGTTTGGTTATTGGTTTATAATTTGGAAAATTATTGACATCGGTTGCTTCTGATAAAGGGCATTGGGTAAATTTGTTTGAAGAATGTTGTCATTGTCATGCATTTGCCGTCTCAAAATTTAAGTCTAGATATTGTTAATAGGAATCTAATTTATAGGTCTCCATTCTGTATTAGTGAGAGACAATCTGTCTTATTAAAATTTGTCGTACTACTAGGTTGGACTTTGCCTTCCGTATCACTATCAGCATCTTATCCTTTAACCTATCATCAAGCAGCAGTGTTTTCATTGTTGCGTACGGTGTACAGGCATTTCGTCTTAGTCCTTAGAGTTGCAAGCATGCACATCCTAAAAATACAAGTGTCTTATGTCTCTCACTTACCATCAAGTGACCTGCACGGGTAACACACGTTGAATTTTCTCGCGTGTCGCTAAGGGCGTCTCTATTTTTACTAACTAGATAGAAAGGGAGATGCGAGCGACACACAAGTCACGGGCAACTTGTGCTAACAGTGCTGTGCGCTAGTTTGCATGCTGTTTGCAAAAAAAAAAAAAAAAAAGAGTATCCGCTGTCGCCTGTGACTTACGCGTGCGCACCGATTCAGCGTGTTTACGTGAACCACGCTAACCCGCTCCTGCTCCGCCTCAGCCGACGCTTCTGGTAACACCTTTATTTACGCCAGCCTTTATATTTAGCTTTAATAGGTCAATTTGGAAACGGATATACACGTAAAAAATGTGTAAGACTACTAAAGTCTTACTGCATAACATGTGATAACGTGAAATGAAATGTATAATGTATGTCAAAAATTAAAATCTCAAAGGGTAAAAGCCGGACTCTGTTATTAAGACTCCACTGTCCGTCTGTCCATCTGTCTGTCTGTCACCAGGCTGTATCTCATGAACCGTGATAGCTAGACAGTTGACATTTTCACAGATGATGTATTTCTGTTGCCACTATAACAACAAATACTAAAAAAAGAATACAATTAATATTTAAGGGGGTCCCAGTCCCAGCAGTGATTTTTTTCCGTGTTTGTAGGCGTGGATGGACAGCGGAATCTTAGTAAATAGGGTCCCGTTCTTACCATTTGGGTACGGAACCCTAAAAATGACTTAATTTCGGCCCTTGTCTAAAACGGGCGGGTAGTGATTCTCTCAACAACGACGGTCGGACGGACGAAAGAGTGAATGTCCAAGCGGCGAGTTTAAGTAGTCCCGTCAGTGCGAACAAAACATATCTTAGCGCGTGCATTTTCAGTTTAGCATGGTTTTGGCCGATGGATCGAACGTGTACGTAGACTACCTAAACTCGCCGCTGCGATTTCGCTCGTTCGTCCGATCGTCCGTTGTTTTTCAGAGAATAACACAACTGATGATATTTAATTAAAAAAACTCTGTAGATAATCATAAAAAAAAAATTAAAATTAAAATTCACAGAGAAAACGCTCTATATGTATACTATTTAAGCATGATATTCATCAGCATATTTTTACTAAATCCTGAAAGGCCCAGGCAAGATGCACTACGCTAGCTAGCGTTTCTCTTCGTTTAGTTTTTAAGCCAATCGCGTCACTGGTAGATGACGCGATACGAAAAGTCACGTGATGTGCCAGTGACGTGATTGGTTTAAAAACTAAACGAATAGAAACGATAGTTATCGTAATGCATCTTGTCTGGGCCCTCTGTTGTCAATTGTTTTGTTTGACCTCTTTCTTGTTTTCATTTCCAAAGCTAATCAGGCAACTGACGATATGGACAAACAATAGGTGAAGTTGAAAACACGATGATACAATGTTTTTTATAAACAAATAACGAGTTGCGCAAATAAGTATAATCCTGCGCTTGTTGCGCGGTTGAAGGTTATGTTATCAATCCATTCGCCAAAAACTACCGGCAGAGATAAGTTTATCTTTGTGTCTCTGTTTGTTCAAATAATATACTTATAATAATATACTTAACTAGCTGCCCGCCAGCGGCTTCGCTCACTGCAAATTTTCGACATTCCCGTTGGATTTTTCTATTTTTTTCTTACATATACCTACACCTAATCCTGACAATGACGAACACAACAAAAAATTTATCAGGCAAATCGGTTCAGACGTTGTTCTCGAGTTTTGCGCTTACCAACACATACGATTCATGTTTATTATGTAGAATATAGAAGATTATAATAATACTTTACGTAACACCTGGCCATAATGTGAGTTTTATCGCACGCTGCGCGCACGGTAAAACTCGCATTGTGGCCAGGTGAAGACGTAAAATTGTGTACTCATCACGGGCAGTAAAAAAGAAAGCCCTCTATCGCATATTTACAACCCTCGCCTACGGCTCGGGTCTCAAATACCTGCGATTTCGGGCTTTCTTTCTTTTACAGCCCTTGTTAAGTAATGTACTATTGTATGCTATTGTAAAGTTTGTTAATTTGCTCTTGTAATAATTATAAATTTTGACATGTTTTATTTTTATTTTATAGTCGTAGTTTTATATAATGCTATACTAAGGCCTGTATAAATAAACTCATCTTGGCTGAGATGCCCGTCACAAGATACGTCAAAGTAAACGTCAAACCATAGAACACTGTCATTTTTGACTCATCTCGAGACGAGCGTTAGAGTTGGGAATATTTATTAATACGGGCCTAAGTATTGCCATTTTTTTGACGGACGGATCGTCCGTCCCCCCCAGGGAAATCAAATGGAGGGTTAGGGGTTGTGACGGACTCTCAACCACTGCGAGAGCTGAGGTGGAAGCATACCCTCTAAAACCTCTCCGGTGTTAACCTCCAAAGGGCTGTTAGGGGCGGGGACCGTGGGCTGATGACTATGCCACCACTTAAGGGCTTGGGCTGAGCATGTTTGCCGCATGCACCCGCAAAGGTGCGCTAATACGGCCACTTGTTGGGTCCTCCCAGGACGGCTACAGACGGTGAAGTTGAACGAGACGGAGATGGTGGGACAACTTGGACGCTTTCCTTAAGATTGACCGAAGGTTGCGATGGACAGGGAGTTGTAGTAATAAAGGGAGGACGCCTTTTCTCAGCAGTGGGACATAATTATAGGCTAATATAATAATATGGACCGAATTATAAGTACCATCAAATCATCGAAATACATACATACTCACGCATTCGTTCCCGGAGTGGGGTAGGCAGAGCAACAGAATTACCAACAACTCTAAAAACATGTCGATAATTCTGCAACCACATTTTGCACAATTAAATATAAAATATAAATATAAATATAAGGGGACAATCTCACACCAATTGACCTAGTCCCAAACTAAGCTCTAGGCTTGTACTATGGGTACTAGACAACGATATAAATACTTACATAGAGAAATATATACTTAAATACATTAGAAAACATCCATGACTCAGGAACAAATATTCGCGCTCATCACAAAAATATCTGCCCTTACCGGGGTTGATTAAGATTACCAGCGTATTAGTGACAGGTTGCAAGGCCATCGGCTAACAAAATAC
The DNA here is from genome assembly GCA_963966035.1 of Acleris laterana. Lineage (NCBI taxonomy): Eukaryota > Metazoa > Arthropoda > Insecta > Lepidoptera > Tortricidae > Acleris > Acleris laterana. The sequence continues at coordinate 882,165 of OZ014451.1, forward strand.
TACAAGCCTTTACTACCTTAGTCGCCTCTTACGACATCCACGGGAAGACATGGAGTGGCACTAATTCTAGCGACAATCTCTCAATCAATGTTGTCTGACCTAAAAAAATCTTTTATATTTAATTAAACCTCCACGTGTTGTCGCAAGATACTGAATTCCCTTAAATTCAAATTAATTCAAGTTTACGACTACCTACCTTAATCCTCTAATAAATGTTAACTGTAGTAAAAGGCATAATTACGGCAGTGAAGGGTTACCAGTTAACAGGTGCAATTTCGCATTAATTAAGTGCGAACGCGTTGGGAAACGGTTATTGATTGTCTTCCATACAATTGACTTGAGAACTGAATGTACATACAAAAACTCATACAATGCGTGCTAAAGAAGTGCGTGAAGTTTTTAGTTAGATAGTTACGTTATATAGCTATGGGGAAGGAAATTATTGGAAACTATAAAACTTTAATTACCCGGTTAATTCTTTGAATTTTTACCGCTTACCTTACTACGTTTGATGACGCTTTTACCCTAGTTGGTAGGTAACCCTGCCTACGATGCTAGCGGTCCTTGGTTTGATTCCCGTTAAGGGCAGATATTGATAGATTAGATTGGTCTAAGATGTTCTCTATGTATTGTCTGTATTATTCTATGTAAGTATTATTTATCATCATCTAGTACCCATTGTACAATTAATAGCAATAATATCTATATACCTATCACGTCAAATGTTATGTATACAAACCTTATTGTCAGTGGCATATAGAGGCATGTAGATATGTCTTGTGAACTTATATGTATATTTATGACTTTGATTGTGCAAGCCTAGATGTAAGCTATGGCTTAATTTGTGTATTCCCTGTTTTTTTCAAGCTCATTATTTCCATGCTGACAGTGACAGTTGTCAAGTGACAACGTTATCAAGGAACTCGTCGACTACGCAATGTATAGCGAATAGTTATGTTATCTGTCATTGTCAGGGCGATAAAATTGACAGGCAACTTAAATCTCAAGATTCATATTCATATTCATATACTTTCTTGCTTAAAAATCACATGTAACTATTTACATACAAGGGCGTTTTCACTAAAAAGTGTACCCAATTAAGGCCTGAAATTAAGGAACTTTAACTTTGTCAGTTTTGTGACGAAAATTAGCCATACAATGCGGCCGTCAATGTATAGCTAATTTTCGTCACAAAACTGACAAAGTTAAAGTTCCTTAATTTCAGTCCTTAATTGGGTACACTTTTTAGTGAAAACGCCCACAAATATCGTCCCTTTACTTTCTCAACCTCCTATTTGATCGGATAGTTAGATAGAAAAAACACATAATATTCTAAGGTACGTATTAAAGACTACTTTCCTATCAAAATATTCAATCAGATAGGAGTTAAACATGATTATATTATTACAGTATGGCACAGTAATAGGAACCTTATGTAAAGAGGAGAATAACTGAGAATTACGAAGATATCTTTGAAAACCTTTAAAGATATCTTAATCCTGCGACTTCGTCCGCGTAGATTCCAATTTCCGTTTTACCCTCTGGAACGTTTAATACTTCGGGATATAGAGGTCAAGTAGTGTGTGTTAATACACATACATACATACATACATAAACTCACGCCTTTATTCCCAGAGTGGGGCTGGCAGAGCTACAGAATTTCCAACAACTACAAACTTTTTGATAATTCTGTAACCACATTTTACACACTTAGACTAAGATGATTACCAGTGTATTAGTGCCAGGTTGCAAACCCATCGCCTAACAGTACTACAAGCCTTTATTACTTTAGTCGGCTTTTACGACATCCACGGAAAGACACGGAGTGGCACTATTCTAATCCGGCAACCACACGGGGGTTGTGTGTTAATACAGGGAATAAATTGTATGTATGTATATAAATATTACAATACTGTTATTAAAGTAATGTACAAAGATGAACTTATCCCTAAATGGGATCTCTTCCAGCTAAACCTGAAGTAGATGAGAAACGACAATATGGGGTTGGACAAATACAAGTTTACACCAAAAGTAGCAAACATGATACCTACGGAACCCTAAAATCCTGTTCCCTAGCAGTTAGTACTAATACAAAACAATACGTTTATTACGAGTTCCTAAGTACCTATAGGTTAATTCACACGAACTGGCACGAATGGATTGAATGAGTGAACGAAAGTATACAAGTGTGTAAAATAATAACAGGTTTCCGCTTTGAAATTCGAACATCATCGGTTCAAAAGACGGCACTCACACAATGATATTTGACATTACTTTTGTTCATTCCATTCGTGCCAGCTTAGTTAATCTACCTATTGCTAGTAAATTATCTGGGTAGGTCTTTGGAAATGCTAATAGACTAAGGCCCGTATTAATAAACTCATCTTGGCTGAGATGCGCGTCACAAGATACGTCAAACTAAACGTCAAACCATAGAAAGCTGTAATTTTTGTCATATCTCAAGACGAGCATTAGAGTTGAGATTAGTTTATTAATACGGGCCTAAGCCTTGTGAAAGTGCTTTCAGGGCCTACTCTCAAAAAACCAAGTATTTATCATTAGAAATAAGATCGGTTATAAATATGTTACAAGTTTTAATTACTCAATCATTATGAAAGACATTGATGCAATTATCTCGTCTATATATAGACCAACGTGGAGTGACGGACGGCCTGCATTTACGTATGTCGCTTCGAGCAACATTATCACTAAAGACGTGCATGAGACGCATGCGTGTCGTTTACGTTAGGGTAAGTTCAAACGCATAACGTAACCCCCAGAAATCGCATTTTTTTAAATCTAGGCTTTTGTATGAATCTTATTAATATTATAAATGCGAAAGTTTGTGTGTGTGTTGTGTTAGTTTGTAACTCGTTCATGCTGCAACGGCTAGACGGATTTTGATGGAATTCGGAATAGAGACAGTGGCTTGCAAGATGCTGAAAGAATATAAAAAAAATACCTAGCTCAATATGTACAGGATGACAGTAGACCACGTGATTAATCTAATATGTAAAATGACTGATACATTTTGAGTGATAAAAAAGAAAAACGTTAGTAGCGTTTGTATCTTGCCTAGGGTCTCTGTACTATTAGTCTGATCGGGTACCATAATTTTATCGAATTTTACTTCATCGAATTTCATTTCTTCGAAGACTGTTTGTTTTCAAGATATTTTAAACATTCATTACGTAGCGTAGGTTGGGTTAGACATGTGGCTACCAGGGAAACCACCGAGCATGGTATACCACGGCACGTGGGCCCCGGGTGCCAAGTTGCCACCCGGCCACGGGCCGCACGTGGACCCGGGCTATTTCTAGTTGTTTATTAAAATATTATTAGATCAATCTCGCCTAGGTTGTGGTTGGGAGATGTCCAAAACACTCGTCCGTTTTGGAGATGAAGGAAATGGAGTTTCCAAGACTCTTGTCTCATGGAGTTTAGATTTTGTAATATATTATTCAAAATTTAAATTCTCTTATTTGATACGTTATTGGTGCGTATATTCAAAGTCACTTCTCGCCGTCTGTATGTACCTACTCTTAGATCTTTCAAACTACGCAACGGATTTAAATGCAGTTTTCATTTATAAATATAGTGATAAAGTCTGGATTTTGGGTGTTCCAGAAAACTTATAATGAACCAAAGCGAAGCGAGGGCGGGTAGCTAGTAATGATTAAAGTTCAAAACAGATAATAACACAAAATGATCATAATATAATCTAAAACACTTTCTAGGATTGTTGTAAATAAACCTAACGTAACGTAATGGGTTATATACACACAAACACAGTTTTGCAGGGCTTTTGCTTTTTTTGTAAAATTTGTGGTTGGTTTAATAAATAAATAAATAATAATACTAAATAAAAATGGCTTTTTCAAAAATCCTGAAATGTTAAGTTTCAGAAATAAAACTATGTAGTTTGAACTTTACATACGTATTATAATACGATCCCGTTGAATAGGTACTTCAATTAGACCAGGTATTCCAAATTTGGACTTACAAGGTGAGTGCATAAAAATGTACAGTCAAAAGTTATAATATAAGTTTCAATTATTTGACATAAACTTATGTACTTTTGGAGCTTAAAGTTTGTTATCTGTTTTATATCCTCTATCATCCAAAGTTCCCAATTTCCTTAAGCCTATGCAAATAAGTTTTCGTAACTATTACCAGAATTTGGTTACTTACTTATTTCATGCACTAAAATGTCACTATCAAAGTGCAACAACACGTTAAAAATTATATCATAAGATTATTAAATCGGGCATGTTCGGGTATACTCGGCTGCGCTCGGGCCTCGCCGGGAATAGCACCCGCGCACGCGCAGCTTGGCCGTGCGCCAGCGCCGACGGCGAAACGATTGCCGCGCTCTCTGATAAAGCCGTTAATGTGTTATACTTATACAGTCATAAACTGTTTCAAGTGTTGGAACCGATATATAGCCCTCAAAAGCTAAAAGGCGGTATCTCAAATTCATCAGCCAAAGTAGATTGAATTCACTCTAGTTATCCGTCTTATCCATTAACCTACCGCCAAACAGCAGTGTTCGCATTGTTGTGTTCCGGTTTGTGGATAAGACAGCCGGTGAAATGACTAGCATAGAGGCATTCCATCTTAGTCCTCAGGGTTGGCAACGCATTTGCAGTCTTAGGATTGCATTGCAGTCTTGTGAATGCGAATGTCTATGGGTCACAGTTTCCACTTACCATCAGGCGGCCTGTGTGCTCGTTTGTCTTCTCTATGCCATAAAAAAAAAAAAAATGGTTAGCAATAAGGTTGCACTTGCTACAAGAGTTTTGTCTAAGATACTGCCGTTTGTCTTAGCAGGGGGCCTAATATGACTGCGTTTATCGCGTGAGAAAATGTAGACAAAATATCCGTCACTTTCTGATACGTATATAAGTACGAGAGTGACCGATGCTTTATCCCCATTTTGTCACGCGATAAACCCAACCATACTAGGCCCGCAGGGTAGTAATACGCTAGCTTCTGCTTGCGACTTCGTCTGCGTTGACCTTCCTACGGGAACAATGATTTTGGGATTTAACTATTATGTAAATAGATAAAACTCTCGATTTAACAGTGATTCCTAGCGTTCGATGAAATGAAATTCGACGAAATTATACAACGATGAAGCGAAATTCGATAAAATTATGTGTTACCGATAGGATCTTGTGCAGGGTCCTGTGGGGCTAGACAAGTTGCCATCGTTCACGAGCGCTAGCGTAAGGTGATCACTGGCAACATGTGTTGTCATTGAAAAATGTATGGGAATGACGTAAGTCACGTGATATATCACTCTTTACAACTGACACGCTGAAAACTGATTGTCTAGCCTATTTAATTTTGACCGCGACAAGTGACAGGTGATCACCAAAGTGATCGCCTAACGCTAGCGTTCGTGAACGATGGCAACTTGTCTAGCCCCACAGGATCCTTTAACATATCGCCAAGCAGCATAGAGGCATTATCTTGATCCTCAGGGTTGGCAACGCATTTTCGATCTAAGGATTGTAATCTTGAGATAGTAGTCTTGAGAATAAAAATGTCTATATGAGTCATTGATCCTACTTACTATTAGTAGAGCTGAATGCTCGTTTAGCTTTTCGAAATTCGGTTACATTTGCGTTAAGACTGCGCCGAGCAAACGCCGAGCGTCCAGTGGCGCCCTCATTACTATTATTGTATTTTCTAATTAACTAAAGAATTCCCTTGCAATCAAACGATACATTTTTGTAGCGCAAGTAAAAACACAATTTATGGGATACGTAACAAACTTTAATAACAATTACCCTTTGAGTAGTCAGCTTAACGGGAAAAGGTGGCCACTTTTTTCCGTTAAGTTGATAACTCAAAGGTGAATTGTTATTAAATTATATGATATACCCTATAAGATGTGTTTTCATTTTTAGTACAAAAACATTTCGTCCAATTTCAAGAAAATGCTTTAGATTATTAGAAAACACAACAAAAGTAATGAGGGCGCCACTGTACATTCGGCGTACGCTCGGCGTAGTCTTAAGCAACTGACTGCTATGACTGTCTTAGTTTAACAAAACCATTTTGAATGAGTGTTTACCAGAGCAACGTGGCAAGGTTTGTTTACATTTGTTAAAGCCCCTAAACAAACCGAGTATAGGCAAAGCTAAAATGAGATAAATGTTCGCATGGCTGGCACCATACACAAGTGTGATTTTGTAATCAAACATAACCACTAACAAGTAATATTTAGCCAATTCTCCTGATACTTTTGGTCGCTACGAGGCATTCATCATCTGTCAAAGATGCAACCCAAATGCATTTACAGCCAAAAGAACATCAATGTATCACTTAAATATGTTATGAATTACCATTCTGCTCTCCTACGCAGTATATCAGATAAAACTCCTCTAGTAGCATCAACCTCATTAATAACGAAATAGAATTGAAACTGCTTTGGTTATTGAATTTGGGATACTACTTATTGGTTTAGGACGGCAGCCATTGCTATCATAGATATAATTTATAATTTGCTAAAAATATTTTTTTAAAGCTGTTCTGAAATGAAAACTTGCTCATAGAGGTTTATCTCAAAGCATAGGTACTCGTACCAACTTTTTTTTTTAAATTATTTTTACTGAGGAAACAAATATTGAATATCAGTGTTTGGGACACCCGCTTTGGACTAGTGGTCTAGATGACGTCATTCTGTTTGTAACCGTCTTTTTTTTTTAAATTCATATTCAAATTCAAAATATTTATTCAGTGAATTCGCCACATACGATTCGCTTTTTTGCACGTCGGTAATATGGAGTGAAGCGCCTCGGACAAGACCATCATTGCGGAGAAGAAGCGCCGCAATTTTTTCCAATGAATAAATACAATAATACTTAAAAGTAATATTACACGGAAATAAATTAATAATTTATTATTGGCCGTGACGTAGAAAAGACCATGGGGCGTTCAAGCTTTTTTAGATATTAGCTGATTTTTTTTAAATTATTTTCTCATTTAGGGTAAAAGTGGGATAGTTGCCCCAAGAGGATAGATGCCCCGAATTTAAAATCAAAATTTACAAACATTACACAGCCGCAGCGAATGCTTTTAAGTAAAGGTCGCCCCCCCGCCCCGCCAATATGCGTTTGGCAGCCGCGTGCAACGGTCGATTCGCGCGTAATAAATAAAAGTTCGATGCTTCGCTCAGGGTCGCGGCGGATTACGATATTGAAGGATTTTTGGAAGTGTGTAACTTTTAATAGTGTGAAGTAAGTATATTTTATTTTATCGTTATTTGCAAGTGTACCTATGGTTCAAATATGACCTATAAGCAGAGATGGGCAAAATTTATTCGAATGACGAATAACGATTGAGAATAAAAAAATCATTCGCGAATAACGAATAAATTTTCCGAATGATTATTCTTATTCGTACATATGGCGAATAAATTATTCGCGAATAAATCATTCGATGAATAAATTATTCGCGAATAAATTGTATCACGAATAAATCATTCCCGAATAAAATACTACGAATAAATTATCCTTGTTTAAAAGTCAATCGCTATAAGATCGACAGGGGTATTAAATTAAATAAAGAAATGAAAAATATATAGTGGTTTTGTGTGGTCTTGTGATACCACATCACGGTTTTCACTCAAATCCGTGGAGTTTAACGAGCTATCCTTGCTGGACTGGATATTATCGTCATCGTCATTAACCTCACTCATTTTTTTGTTAAAGTAATACACAGACTTCAGAGATGCGACTGGTTTAGACCAAAGTATGCGAATGACTAATTTTTGTGAAATAATAATGAACACGGGTAAACAAACCGATAAGAAAATTGAGTTACGTGGTTATCTCGTTCATTCATATATCCATCTCTTTCTGGTTGGCTACCTGCGAGACAATCCCTAGACCCTAAAATATGCTCCAGTTGCATTTTAATGGTAAATTTGAAAGTGTACTATAATATTATTCGTGGTATTTATTCGAATAAAATAAAGAATAATTCATTTATTATTCGAAGAAGTGGTAGAATAATTTATTCGCGAATAAATTATTCGCGAATAAATTTATCGCGAATGATTGTTTATTCGAATGATTATTCAAATAAAAATTTATTCGAATAATGCCCATCTCTGCCTATAAGTACAGGTTTGGAAATTTTACTAACAACATTATTATTTTTTAAATAGGGGCATCTATGCCTATCAAAAAGGATAGATGCCTCGATGCCTTGTGAGTATAGATGCCCTTAAGGGCATCTATCCCCATAGGGTTTAAGGTGAAGCTTGCATGGCCTTTAATTTTATTAACGCTTGGTTTTAGCATGCCTCGTAAATATCAGAGGAAGGCTGGCGCTCGTGCACGTGGTCAATGGAGGCAAGAGACCTTAACAGCCGTTTTGGATGAGATATCGAAAGGCAATATGGGAATGGGGAGAACATTAAGGAGAAGATTTTTAAACAAAAATACTGAAAAAAAAACACTGGGTAAGCAAATGTTTCTTGACTGGATCGATTTAAAAAACACATTTACCAAAAATAATGAAACTGAGATTACCTATAAGTACTGTTGTTGTTGTTGTTGTTTGTGTTGTTGTTGTTTTTTTTTTCAGGTAAACATCCTAATCTTTATTTTGCTAACGAAAAACGTTTGGTGGCGCACTTCCGGAAATTGGAAAAAGCTGGTTTGTTATAATTTTAACCACAGTCTTATGTGACATTTAAACAGATTAAAATAAAACATATTAATTATACTTGGCTTTAATTAATCCCAAAGGGCAACTATCCTCATAGTGATAAAAGCATCAGGGCATCTAACCCATACAATAGGCATCTATCCTCACAACTAGTACTCTGAAAATATATTTTTTTTAAATATTATTGTTATTTTTTTACGCAATTGCTCTTAACCAAGTAGTAACTAATAGACATGGTTTTCATTACAAATAATAATCTGTTGATTTATTATTGTATTTTCAGAAATAATTGACATTTTCAAAATGTGGGGCAACTATCCCACTTTTACCCTAATAATGAACAAAAAAAAAGTTTCCTTTTGAGATTTAACCTCCTTGCATGTTTGTTTTCAGAACGCCTTTAAAAAAATCCTGTCGTTAATTGTAATTTGCTATAAATTTCCTAATTGGCAGCGCGCCGAGCGTATTGCGCAAACGCATAGACACGTGTTTGTAAAAGTAAAAGTCAAAATATTAGAGGAAAAACACGGCGATAAATTAATGATTTTAATTCCTACGGATTATGTTGTTTTGGTGTTTATTTGTGGAGTTAACTGACATTAAAGATTACGATTTTTGACTTGGGCGCCATGTTGAAATGTTGCTGCGTGCGCGCTGATCCATTGATCATGCCGAGCATGTTATTCTTTACTCAACTTTTCAACATAAACCCCGAGTTTAAGTTGTCCCGTTAGAGCGTACAAACAAGATTTTAGGGCGTGCATTCTGATAGCACTACCTAAGGCTGTGGCTCCATTGAGGCGGAGATGAGCGGAGCGGAGCGGAGCTGTGCCAATATTAACCAATAGAATCTAAACTAACGTGCGCAAGGCGCGCTCGACGTGACCGCATGCGCCTTCTATTGGTTAATATTGGCACAGCTCCGCTCCGCTCCGCTCATCTCCGCCTCAGTGGAGCCGCACCCTTATAGTTACAACTCGCTCGCTCGATCGACTGTTTTCAAAAGAATAACACCTCAGGCTCGACATATTTCAATATGATTATTATTCGTTTGTTAGTCGTATACCTCGAAATCAAAAATTCCTTGTAGCTTTTCAGCTATTCGCGTTTCGCCGCGATAGCGTATTTTGTTGTAGCGTGTAATATCGGTGGTATATTTTGTTACTCGCATATATTTTTAATAGATTTTTACAACAGTAGCAAATTTTGATGTAGCATGTATTATCAATAGCCTATTTAGATAGCCGCAAAAAAAATTAGTCGCCTTTTACCTGGGTCGCATATTGTTGTAGTGTATTGTATTAATCGTAAAAAAATTGGCTATATCACTGAGATGTAATAAAAATACGGTCGCTTATTGACTGATTTGAAGAATTTGTGGTTTGCAAACTAGCTATAGTGCTTCAAGGAAATATCGCGATATGTAATAACGCATTACAAACAAATATCTATCGAGGTGAAAAGCGACTACAGTGAAGAAAGGCAGGAAAGTAAATATACTATGGATTTTATATACCATTGTAATTTGCGACCAGAAATCATACTACAAGAAAAAAAATCTGTTCAGAAATTTTGAGATCGCGGCGAAACGCGAATAGGTGAAAAGCTACAAGGATTTTTTGATTTCGAGGTAGGTATACGACTAACAAACGTTATTATTGCTCCTATTTAAAAGATAGCTTTTGCCTCTGATTCCGTCCGCTTAAAATTCGTAACTTCCCCATACCAGTTACATCCAGATCCGTTCACACGTTCTGCCGTGATTCAGTAACAAACATACTTTCCGCATTTATAATATTAGTAAGATAAGTTTTAGAATAGTTATACGTTCTTTATAAATAGCTCCTACTGTTAAATAAATAAAATATGCCAAAACGTTAAGAATATGATTAAGATATATCAGCGAGATAGAACCTAAGTTAGAGGATAAGCTCTAAATTTGTATCGATACTTATAAATTATACTCGTAACAAAGTAGGTAGTTTATGCCTACAGGGATCGGTCGATCGAACGTACGAGTGAATGTCGCAGCGGCGAGTTTAAGTAGTCCTGTGAGAGCGAACAAAACACATTTTACCGCGTGCATTCTCAATTAGTTCGATCTTGGTAGTGATTCTGTAAACAACGCCGGTCGTGCGGACTGTCGAGTGATATCCAAGGGGCGAGATTAAGTAGTCCCGTCAGTGCGAACAAAACACATTGTAGCGCGTGCATTTTCAATTTAGCAGCACGATGGGTCGAACGTATAAGGCTGCTTAATTGAAAATGCACGCGCTACAATGTGTTTTGTTCGCACTGACGGGACTACTTAATGTCGCCCCTTGGATATCACTCGACAGTCCGCACGACCGGCGTTGTTTACAGAATCACTACCCTGATCAACAGAAGCCATGCTCCCAAATTGAAAATGCAAACTAGTTTAAATCACGGGAAAGAACATGGGGTACCTACTTTTCATTTCAGAAATTCGGGCAGGTCCCGAGGGAGTAATGATAAACGACCTACACGGACTGAGTCGTGGCCAACAGCTAGTAGTATTAGTTTGACTTTTGGGTGAATTTTCAAACAGGTATTTTTGGGTGTCACACGGCTGTAATACGGAAAATAATAAATAAAATAATATAAAAAAAAATGTTTTTCATCACATACACTGTCATATTAAGAGGCCATACATAATCATCACGCAAATGTAAGCCAAATCTCTGAAAAAAAATATTGAACTTTAAAAATAGCGCGAATATGACCACTCTGAGGCATGTCACACTTCCAGTTTTGTCCAAACAAGCTCGCGTAACTTTGTGTGTACGCAATATCTTAATTAGGTATTATACATCATTAGAAAGAATATTAGATGACGCTTCTTAATAATTATCCAATAATGCAAAAATATTAATACCTAAAAGTAGGCAGACCGCTTTGTCTTTGTCCCGCGCCGACCACTCACGAAACGACTCGCAAATACCTGCTGATAACTGGTTCGTCTAGTGACTTACCGCCATGTTTACGTTTTTATTTAAAGAGACCATTAGTTGTGCTTTCGCGACCGAATGGAGTGGACATGTATCTGTGCGCCGTTAGAGCTAGCGAGGTTAGTCTTTTTCGCGATGTATTTTGGTACCCTGTGAAGTAATTTCAGTGGCGCGTAATTTCTGTACGTTAAATAAGTATGTTTTAGTTATTTTTTTGATATTTATAATATACCTTTATTGACTAAATTAAACCCGTAATGCATCTTTTAATAAAGTATATAGTGCAACCGATATCTTTGAAAAACTGTTATGCCGTAATTTCTGTGGCGTAATTTCGGTGGCGTTTTTGTCCACCGAAATTACAAATTCCCACCGATATTACAAGTCAAGTCAATTTTGTATAGGATTTTGTTAAAAACAGTCATAGATTTAGCATAAATGCGTAGCTAAAATTACATTTTATATAACGATGCTAATATTTATTTATTAATGATATTTAAAAAAATTATGATGTCTATAATCAGAACTATTTAAATTGACTAAAATAAAAACCAAGTTAATGCGAAGACTATTACTAATGAATGAATTAAGGACAGAGAGCCTCGTTGCCAGTTGCCCTATTCTTGAGTGGACTAATCAATCATTTTGACGACGCGCTGGCCTAGTGGGTAGTGACCCTGCCTACGAAGCTAGCGGTCCTGGGTTCGAATCCCGGTAAGGGCACATATTTGTGTGATGAGCTCGAATATTTGTTTCTGAGTCATGGATGTTTTCTATCTATTTAAATATATTTCTCTATATAAGTATTTATATCGTTGTCTAGTACCCATAGTACAAGCCTAGAGCTTAGTTTGGGACTAGGTCAATTGGTGTGAGATTGTCACTTATATTTACCTTATATATTTTTTGATATTTTTTTAGGAGAAATAATGACAAAAACAAAACAGAGTAAAGAAGAGCGACTGGAAAAAAAGAAGCTAGCCGAAAGGTTACGAAAAGCTAAAATTAAAAATGATCCTCTAAAGTACGAAGGACGTATATTCATCATTAATTTCAAAGTAAATTTACGATATAATTTCGGTGGCACCGTTGTAATTTTCGGTGGCGCAAAAAAAATAAAAATAGTTTTTAACTAAAATAATAACTTCAGAATGGTGCCTCATACAGCATTTCGATTAGAAATTTAATCTCTTTCTAGTCATTATATAAATTATCACCAAACGATGAAAAAAAAATGCGCCACCGAAATTACGAAAAAACGTCCATCTCAAAAATTCACCCTTTTAATTATTATTATTTTATTTTATTCTATTTTGTAATGTACTTTGTTTTTGTGTTGACTTTTACTATTTTTACTATTATAATTTAATTCTATTTCTGACGATCTCAATGTAACTGCATATAATTTGACATGTAGTGTAATTTATACTGTGTTATATTGAGTAATAAAATCTGAATCTGAATCTGAATCTGTATTAACGTACACTTGGGAGCAAAGAAACCGAGCCACTTAGTACTGAATTTCCACAGAAAGTGGCTCGTTTTCTTTGCGCCCCAGTATAGTTCAGAGTTCTTTCTTATAAAACTCAATGATTTCCCTATTTTATAAATAGAAAACGATATAGAACGTCGCACTGGTAATTTATTCCGAATCCCCGCATTTTTTGTCAGCCAGCCGAGCGGAAGGGAGATAGTACGCGTTTTGAAGAAAAGGTGTAGTTGAAGTACAGTTGAGGACAAAAATTGGGTACTAATATTATAACTCGCTACTTTAATACAAAAGCGCCAAATAATATACGTATAAATGTTTGATTATTTGGTCGACTGGTAGAGAATGCCGTTAAGCACTAGGCCTACCATTTGTACCTATTTCTGCAATAAAGATTAAATAAATAATTAAAAGCGCCACAAATTACCAAAAATTTGCAAAATGTGGTTACAGAATTATTAACAAGTTTTTAGATGTAATTCTGTAGCTCTGCCTACCTCACTCTGGGAATAAAGGCGTGAGCTTATGTATGTGTATGTATGTACAAATTACCAACAGCAAATGCCAATACAAAAAAATATAGTTTGATTTAAAACTTAAATAGGTATAGCATCCCGAATTTAAATGCAACACAGACACATTTTGATTTGTGTCGCTTTTGTATTTAAGCAACGAAACATGAAAACTTAATGCATGTTTTGCGTTTTGTACGTAGTACCTTATTAAATGCTTCAAAAGAATTGAAAATAACTTTGGATGTAAACCAATTTAATGTTGGTAATGTATCCCTTTGTGGCGAACCCTGGGGGAGGCTTACGTCCAGCAGTGGACTGCAATAGGCTGAAATGATGATGATGATGATGAATGTATCCCTTTAAAAAAGATAAATGCTGACGACGTAGTCGCGGGCCAAAGATTCGCACTGCTAGATCAAACCAATAGTAACTCAAAATACAACTGTATTCTAAAATCAACCTTAATACAACTACAATGACTTGAAACAAAACTAACAAGGATTTTTAGTTGATACTGTTTTGATCTAGCTGTGCGATACACCTATGCTTTGATATGTTTTTTTATTGTAAATTAAGTTTTTGTAACATATTATATAACAGGACTGGCGGAACTGAACACAATTTATCTGCCGCTGGTGAGACTGGTGAGAGATGATAAAAGACATCAAAGTGTTCAAGATGACAAGGGCTCGCATAAGTCAGGTCTTAAAACGACTTAAAAAGAGAGAGAGAAGAGGAGAATGAGCGTGGTGTGGTGTAAATTTTTATATAACTTTCAAAGCCAAAATACGTTTTGTTTAAGTAGCCAAGTTACGTCATATCAACTGACATTATTTTAAAATGACAGCGATTACGTAACGGTTAGTGCAGTTAGCGTTATGTATTGTCATTATAAAACTCGGTCATGTACCTACGTACACAAATCTGTAGTAAATATACAATTAAACTAAAAAAAATGCAATTTAAGTCTTTATTACAGTGAATTTTGGTTGATTTAAAAGATGTCAGGTTGTCGTGTTAAATTTATGTCCACTCGTGCCAAAACGTCTCAAAAACATGGCAATAAATACAGTTATAACGTAACACGTGCAAAAAACTCTATGCCAAATCTCGTGCGCACTTTGTTTACTCCCGAGACATAAAAAATGAATCTGTAGAAATAGTTTTCCGAGATGTCTCTTATGAGATGCGAACACGCTTACTAGCAGGGTAGTGATTCTGTAAACAACGCCAGTCGTGCGGACTGTCGAGTGACATCCAAGCGGCGAGATTAAGTAGTCCCGTCAGTGCGAACAAAACACATTGTAGCGCGTGCATTTTCAATTAAGCAGCCTTATACGTTCGACCTATCGTGCTGCTAAATTGAAAATGCACGCGCTACAATGTGTTTTGTTCGCACTGACGGGACTACTTAATCTCGCCGCTTGGTATCACTTGACAGTCCGCACGACCGGCGTTGTTTACAGAATCACTACCCTGCTGTCATGTTTAAAAAAAACAGAAAAGCACAAAAAATAACAAATTATCCTTGTCATCAGAGTTGGCAACGCATTTGCGGTCTTAGGATTGGAGTATTTAGATTGTGGTCCTGAGAATGAAAACCTGGGACTTTTTCCTACTATATTTTTAATAACTAACCAAACCTTACCTCAAATGTGTATTTTGTTCCTGGTTTGAAAATATATTACATATTGAAAAAAGACTGTTGAAAAAAAAAATAGAATACTAAACTCTAAATATTTTTATATACAAATCAAGTTTAAAGTTTTGTTTTGAAGTAATATACTTTATATTGGTTAAAATATTCATAGTATTTAAGTTATGTAGCAATTTAATAAAATTCATACATTTATATTCATTTATTCATTGTCATCGCACGACACAAACGTTCTACAAAGTTGTGTTCGTATGATTTAACTTCAAAAACACTTTTCATTTCACTTTTACTGTTAAATATATAAATTCGTTGATTCTATTTTCTCCGCGAAAGTCCGAAAGTAGCCATCATTTCCGGTAAAAGGGACGACCCTTCTATCAGTGCGTAAAATCTGCGTGTCCGAAATACCTCCTTATCCCTTAAATCTTCCCTTAACTTATACCATTTTAAACTCTATTCTTTACCAGACAGAATGGAAATTATTTAAATTTGCATGTCTCCAAATTCATGCTGACAACTTTTGGTATTTTAATTTGAGACCTTTGACAGTGCTATAGGGCGTAGTTTAGCTTGAGATAAGGTTTTTTAGTTTTAAATTCAAAACTAATCAAAGGTCATTCATAGTGTAATAAAGCTGCGACCACACCGCTGCTTAGAACACGGTGACGGTAGGGAATCGCAGTGACGCGTCGTATCAGTACCGTTTTTTACGCGTGCTCCACACACCGCTGCTTACCTAAAATACGGCGAATCGCAGTGACAGGGATACGACGCGTCACTGCGTTTCCGTACCGTCACCATTTTTGAAACATTGGTGTGGAGGACATGCGTCAAAAACGGTACGGATACGACGCGTCACTGCGATTCCGTACCGTCACCGTTTTTTAAGCATTGGTGTGGGCGTAACTTTAAGATTTATCTATCAATGTTGTTTCTAGGCTTACGGGAAAGAATAAAAACAAAAAGTAGACCCTATTGTCAAATCGGCTAAGTAGCTAATTTATTCTTCTCAAAAAATGTACAGTCGGCCAAAAAAGTGGTCTACCACTTTTGACAAAAGTTGTGACTTCTAATTATTGCTAAGGTTGACGCCTGTCACTGTCGTGATATTATTGCAAGGAAAAATCGAACTAGTTGTATCATGTAGGATGGTAGACCACATTTTTGACCGACTTTACTTGCATTTATGTCATTTGGCTCGGTTTATTTATGATACTGCTTCTCTCTTCTCCCTTGATATGCATCCGATGCAAACGAGACTCAAATGAAATCTAGTAAGATGGCTTTCATCTTGGTTTTGAATTCAATAAACATTATTATGTACAATGAGAAATGACAAATAAATAAAACTGTAAAGCAGAACACAAATTGTTATACCTAAAGTCGAACAAAAGCATATATTTTTCTTCGTCATCGTCACTATAATAATAATAATAATAATAACATCATAAAGAGGAAAGATTAGTATTTTTGTATGAGTGTATGTTTGTAATGAATAAACTCAAAAACTACTGTGCCGATTTCAAAAATTATTTCACCATTGGAAAGCTACATTCACCCTGAGTCATATAAGCTATGTTTTATTTGTCTGCGTGGATGGAGTCGCGCGCAACAGCTTAAAAGAAAACTAAGGTACAAAATAGTCAAACGCCCACATGTAGGTATTACACAAAACCAACCGTTATTTCCTCACTCGTGATTTAATATTTAATGTGACATAAACCAAGTTACTACCGCTGGCTTGACAGCTAAGATACTCAAGCACCTAAAACTGAGAGCTCCTCAGTTATATTAATGTTTTTATCTCGTCAAAATGGCCGAGTCTCTCGTTAACGCAGCACTTCGCTTTATTAACGGAGAAATAATTAGTTTCACCTAATCTAAACTGCCAATAATCTTTATAAGATGTGGCTTCAAACAGAACAGTCAGAAAACAGTGGTTTCACTACAAGTCTTGTGGGGTGTGGTTCTCTCAAAAACGGCGGTCGGTTGAACGCACGAGTGAATGTCGCAACGGCGAGTTTAAGTAGTCTCGTCAGAGCGAACAAAACGCGTTTTAGCGCGAGCATTTTCAATTTGGCAGTATGGCATCTGTCGATAAGAGATCGCCTAATTGAGAATGCGTTCTAATTATCGCTAAGGTTGACACTTGTCAGTGTCATAATATTATTGCAAGGGAAAATCGAACTTGTTGTATCATGACGTGCAAATGAACTTCAACCGGAGGGTGGTAGACCACATTTTTGGCCAACTTTACTGTACTAGGATGAAAACTAGTGGTTCGTTCGTTTTATATACTTAGGGTGCCTTTGACCTTAGGGCTTCTTTAAATGCAATGATTGATTCTATTCTCTAAACTGAACTACTTTTATTCTGCAACATTAAAAAATAACGTAAGTTTAGATAAGTAATTGATTGTGAAATCAGTGTATGATCAATCATGGCCGTATTAACACTATCTCATGGTACGGGGGCAGATCATAATAATCAAAGTATCCGTCGACTGTCATTTACACTTGTCAAATTGCTGTGCTGGCATAATTGCCAGGAATGTTCCTGGCAATTATGCCTTGTACTAAGCAACAGCTACATTAAAAATTGTCAGTATCTAAGAAAATTAATTGTAAAGTTATTTTAATTATTTTTTAATTGCTAATGCAACATATCGGCAGTTTTAATAAATGCCCGAATGCCGCTAACACATTGTATAGATAGATCTCAAGTTGTAGATCCACTGGTAGCTGAATAAACTGTAGGCAAGCGTTAACTTTTACGAGTTTCAAGCAGTCGTAACGTAAAGAAGCGTCGAGTTACGGACGTGTAAGCTGTTTACTGTCTATCTGTTATCAGCGAGGCGCAGTGGGCGCTTTCAGGGCCCAGAACTCTCCGTAGGGTCTACTTGGTATGACATTTGTCGAGTCTGGTATTGAATGCGTTTTTGGGAAAGCGTGTTCCTTGATTACGCTTTACGTTCATCTTAACGTTGTAATTGTATGTTTTGCTGTAATTTTTCCTCGCTTTGGGTTTGCAGTTTGGTAGCAAAAGTTATTTGAGATTCACTGGGTTAATACACTGTAATTTTTTCCCCCTTCTCTTTTTTAAAATGTTTACCCCCTTTTTTATAATTTGTAATTACGAGTAGAGATCCTTGGTCAACGTTTAAGCACTGCTTTACAACAAGGAAATGCTGACATCATCTGTGGCACTTTGCCACGGAGCCCCTTTCTGTTTTGGTTTTTATAAGGGTTCCGTACCCAAAGGGTAAAAATCACTCCAAGACTCCACTGTCCATCCGTCCATCTGTCCGTCTGTCTGTCCGTCACCAGGCTGTATCTCATGAATTGTAATAGCTAGAAAGTTGAACTTTTCATAGATGATTTATTTATTTTGCCGCTATAACAACAAATACTAAAAACAGAATAAAATAGGGGTTCCCATACAACAAACGTGATTTATTTGCCATTTTATGCTCGATATTAATAACGGCTACCGGTAGACGCTTGAAATATTCACAGAATATAAAGTTGTATACTCACTTTAAAAATAAATAATTAAATAAAAATATTATTAATGTTTAAGGGTACCATTAGGTACGGAACCGTTCGTGCGCGAGTTCGACTCGCACTTAGCCGTTTTTTTCGTTATAATTAGTTTCATTCACTTGTGAACTACTGATTAATTTTAGAAATATTTTTAGATTAAGTTTCTTTGATGCTGTCATGCTCCCACGCAGGCAACCACAGATTGTAAACATGCATGGCAGTTAGCACAGAAGTCTAGATACTCGTAGACACGTAAGTTAATTCCTCTGGTTGCCACCAGAGCGCTGCCTGTTCCAATGAACGACTGACACACTCGAGTATTAATTATTATCGTGCTTTTATTTTTATTTTGTTTTGCTTTTATTTTGTTGGTTTAAATTACTTAAATTATTTTAAATTACGGTCTGGTGACAGACAGACAGACGGACAGTAGAGTATCAGTAATACGGTCCCTTTTTTACCCTTTGGGTACGGAACCCTACAAACAGATAACAAAAGCTTACGGTACTGGTAAGCAAAACCTTAACCAACCTATTTTACCGCTATCTTTTATCAACACAGCGCAGGCAGGTTTAATACGGTAAAGCGGTGGTCACTGTGTTTATTATGTTGGATAAACCGGAACTGGTTTTTACACAGCCACGTTATTCTAAAGTAAATAGGAGCTGCCACAACGTTGATAGTAAAACGGGAGCCCGTACTGCCCTCCTAAGCCAATAAATAAGCTTTATCTTAAATTCAATTACCAAAGCAGATTCAATTCTATGTCATTAATAATTCGGTTGATATTACTACAGGAGGTATATTCAGTTACTGCGTTTTTGCATAGGACGGCAGCGTTGCTTCCCATATATTTTGAGTCCTATCAAAGAAGGTGATAACTACAATGTATAGTCGAACGATTTTATACTCTATTGGTAATACCATAAAATTTCAAATGCTTGTACTACTATGCAGTTCTTCCGCCCCCGCCTTATTTAGTAGTATGGCAAATACGTTTTGGTCATATAGTCTGCACAAGCAAGCATATTATGCAAGTTGCATATTTGGTAAAATATTTACTTAATTATTGAGAGTCATAATTTCTTTCGCTGGAATCGTTTTTTAATTTTATAATGTCTAACGTGTATCAAGACTAGGTTAGGTTAGGTTTGATTAATTAAAATGCCGCAAAATGTAACACTTCCTAAAAAAATACGTTATTGCTTGCGATAATTTTCACTTACGATATTACGATATGAATGAAATTAAAAACCAAAGTACTAGAAGAAAACAAATAACGAAAAAAAAATTTTTCTGCGAAAGTTAGGTACGAAAACCTTAGTATAAGTCTGTAAAATTCAATCAAATAAATCAACTGTCTCAAATATTGTATTAAAGATTATAATTTTCACTAGTGCTTTATTTGCTTCAAATAAATAATACAGTACAACTTATTATTAAACACCGCACGGAGAAAATAAACAAGGAAAGACAAATACACGAACCTCTTAAACGGTAGACAATAGGCCATCTTATCACTATAAGCGATCTCTCCTAGACAACCTTAAGTAGAATAAACGTAGCGAGGTAAAAATTAAAACAAAGTAGGCCGTGCAAAAAAGGATTTAAAAAAAGAATAGCTAAGAAATTAATAAGCTTGACGATAATCATGTTAATGGGTCATACACAATCACAAAAACAAAAATTGTCTCCTGTGGTCAATAGTTAAGGGCTTGTGTGTATATAAGTTATGTTTTTATTTGATAGGACTAAAGTAGATGTGACGCCGTTTAAGCGGATGTGGGTTCAGTCAGAAAATTAGGCCTGAAACACGTTAAATTAACTTCGGGTATGGCCACAGGAAAGACGGGAACCTAAATCTGTGTATGACCCTAATATTGATTGTTGTTGATAATTTTAAGTATTCTTAAAGAATTTAGCAATTTACCATAATACAAAAATATTTACAACCAGAGTTTAGAATTTAATTAGATATTTAAAAAAACCTATTTGATTCAAACCTTTATTACATTAATGTATTAACAAAAACATTACGCGGTCTTCGTAAAATGTACCAGGATGCCATAGTTGCGAGAAGATATCGCTAATAACGCTTCCAGAAATACGGAACCAGATTAACCCAAATCTCCAGGAACAAAACCCGGATGTGTCCGTATTCTGGAAATTACAGTAGGTATAAACTACAGTAAAACTTTAAGTGTTCAGTGGGGCTAGACAAGTTGCCATCGTTCACGAACGCTAGCGTTAGGCGATCACTTTGGTGATCACCTGTCACTTGGCGCTGTCATAATTAAATAGGCTAGACAATCAGTTTTCAGCGTGTCAGTTGTAACGAGTGATATATCACGTGACTTACGTCATTCCCATACATTTTTCAATGACAACACATGTCGCCAGTGATCACCTAACGCTAGCGTTCGTGAACGATGGCAACTTGTCTAGCCCCACTGCTTACTTAATGTAACTTGTAAAAGCAAATTAGGTAAATAAATCTAAAATCGTTAAACCAGTTGGCTAAATTGGACAAAGAACAACATAGTGGTGTGATGTCATAATTTTCGCCAGATATTAACTTTGAGAGATTTGTTTTTTTCGTATTCAGGAACTATTTTACACTAGCTTCTGCCCGTGACTTTATTCGCATAGATTTCGATTGTCGTTATTCCCTCGGGAACGTTTAAATTTTTCGGGATGAAAAGTAGCCTATGTGTTAATCCGGGGTATAAGGTATCCCCACTCCCAATTTCATCCAATTTCGTCCAGCCGTTGCAGCGTGAAGAAGTAACGAAGTAACACACATCATCATCATCATCATCATCATCAATCCATTTCCGTCCACTGTTGGACATAGCCCTCTCCTATGGCACGCCACTGAGCTCGGTCCTGAGTAACACACACACGTAAACTTTTATTTTTATTTTTATTATTATTATATTAATAGTTGGTCTAAATGCCAGAACTACCCAAATATAGGGTAATTAACGAAGTTGGAGACGTGAGTGATGAATTTTGAATTTATTAAGGCGTTGAAATTGTCAATCATGGCACAAACTTCAGGAAATTGGAACAAACCCGACTGAAAATAAAAATGGGAGCGAAATACAACTAAGTATTTCGCTCCCATCATTAGTTTTGAGTGTGTTTTTATCGAGCTCGCTCCGGAATCCGCCGTCTACTTCCAGCAAATTACAATTTAGAGCATATCTACCGACACTCTGTATAAATTACTACGATGCCTCAATTCCGTACTATCACACAAGTCCGTTACTGTTATTAGTGTTAATTCACTACTTAATTGGGTAGAAAAAGACCAAAGACATGGAAAAACGAGGAAAATATATTTACAATTCCATTAAAATTACTATTTTAATAATAATAATAAATATAAGGGGACAACCTCACACCAATTGACCTAGTCCCAAACTAAGCTCTAGGCTTGTACTATGGGTACTAGACAACGATATAAATACTTATATAGATAAATATATACTTAAATACATTGGAAAACATCCATGACTCAGGAACAAATATTCGCGCTCATCACACAAATATCTGCCCTTACCGGGATTTAAACCCAGGACCGCTAGCTTCGTAGGCAGGGTCACTACCCACTAGGCCAGCGCGTCGTCAAATTTATATATTAAAACCCTTTATGTAATGGTGACTCCTTCTTGCAGCAGAGGTATATAATCGGCTCAACCAGTTTTCATAAAACTTAGCTAAGAACCATTTCTATTAAACAGCATGGTACATTAAACTTATCCATACCGATTACCGAGCTATCTCTACTGTAGGGCAAATCAGTTAGTGCACATTTTTGTAGATTTATTTCTACCGGTGGCAGTGCACTATCCATTTCTAATATTCGCTACTCTATTAATAATTCAACAAAATTAGTATCATAATTATGAGGTCAGTTTAGGTTATGTTAGTTCTTCAACAAGCCCGAAGTGCCTAAACACTCGAAAATAGGAGCCTCGCGTGAGGGGAGCCCCGTCGACTCCGTAAAATTTTTCGAATCGGAATTATAAGTAAGTAGAGTAGTGAATCTTAGTAGAAATTGACAGTGCACCTATTACTACAGTTAGAAAAAAATCTACAAAAAAGTGTACTTATCCCTAGCAGTAGGGATAGCTCGGTAGGGATAAGTGTAGCTGGATTAAACTAGCTTCAACGCGCCCAAATTGGTCAATACACGAATAAGGTTCCGTTGTTTTGTTAACATTTCAAAAACTATTTCATAGGAAAAGACATGTTGTAAAGTTAGTATTCTAAATGTAAATGTTCATAAGGATGGATGTTTGTTTTTCTATTTTGCAAAAATGATTGAACGGACTTGGATAATAATAAAATCATTCTTTCCCGAAATAAGTAAAACTTTCGTTAAAGGGGTTTGGGTAAAAGTGTTGTCATTTGTAAAAGTCATACATTTTCAAGGTGAGCGGCCATTAGTAAAAGTGGTAAATTATGATAAAATAATTCAAAATAAACATGTTTTGTTATATGAAGTGCATCGGAGCCGAGATATTTAATATTCTTACCTGGGCGTACTTATATTACCAAAAACTGAACACTTAAATCTTAAATATCTCGGCTCCGATATTATTAAACGCCATAAATTATATATATGTATGTGTATTTCGAGGTCCTCTAAACTATGTTAAAATAACCCGTGGCCGTTAAAACAAAAATGACAATATTCTTCAAACAAATTTACCCAATGCCGTTTACGTTTAAATCGCTAACTAAGTGAATAAATCGTTCATTGAATACAAAACGGACACAATCCAAAATGGGTCAGTGTTGCATAACATTTTAATGCAAGAGCAAATTATTTTACAATGCGTCCGTTTTGTATTCAATGAGCGAAATATTAATGAACGTTTGTAAGGCAGCCGGACCGCGCTCTCATCTTAAACGGCAGATTAGAAGGGCCTTTCGACAGCACTCAGGGAAATAAGTCCTTGAAGTAAATTACTGCCGAGGAATCAATTTATTCCCCGAAAGTACTTCATCCCCGATTCGGCAGGGTTCTTTGTGCTGCGGCGTAATTTAGGATTTAGGGCATTGTTGGTTTCAAAGGCTGACCTAGTACTAGAGAATTCAATTTAAATTTACCAGCCTCGGAAATGTTAAGGCGTTTAAGGTGAAATAGGCTTGGTCTGTTCCTTGTACAGTCGAAGCCATGTACAGCCAAAAATATGTTTACACTTTAGTACCTTGTCTATTGAATGTCATGTGTAAACTGTCATATGAAATTGTCACAGCGATTAAAGTGACAAAGTAAGTGTAAATATATTTATGAATACGGTCATGAATTGGAAGTTTTATTTTTTAAAATTAGTTTTTTTTGTGGTGGTTTTTCTTGTGCAAGGTCTCTCTCGACCGCAGAAAATAACTTTCTATGAAGCGAAAAATTCTGCGAAGTGATACGGTCTATGAAATAAATGTGGGTGAACCGACCCCTCACTTACCATCAGGTACCCTTTAAGGAAACCTGATGTGGGTTCTGATCCAATCCAATCCTAAGGTAAAAGTTACTTCAAAGTGGTCTTTCCTCCACACCGTTACACAGCAATGCTATCTCTGCTTGGTGGCAGGTCAGGGGGATAAGATGGCCACTTTTATTCTTATCTTATTCTTATGTTACAGATGGGCCCTTTCGAATATACTTCGACCCTTTAAGATCTTTGGTGCAATTACCCTTTACACACTCAGCTATGCGAATGTGCAGGTTTCCTCACGATGTTTTTCCTTCATCGCATCGAGCATCGGATAATGCATTTAAATTAGAAAAAGTCATTGGTACATGGTGACCGCGGGGGTTCGAACTCGGTACCTTATGATCACGAGTCGACCCTGTAAGCCACTAGGCCACCGACGCTCTTCCTACCACCACTGAACTAGGCTGTTACTCAAAGTGAGCACGAAGCACGAGCAAAGGCAATGCATGCATAGGTAATTTTTCATAATGTTTATCTGTTTTTTTTTATGGCATAGAGAGGACAAACGAGCACACGAGCCACCTGATGGTAAGTGGAAACTGTGACCCATAGACATTCGCATTCACAAGACTGCAATGCAATCGTATGACTGCAAATGCGTTGCCAACCCTGAGGACTAAGATGGAATGCCTCTATGCTAGTTATTTCACCGGCTCTCTTATCCCCAAACCGGAACACAACAATGCGAACACTGCTGTTTGGCGGTAGGTTAATGGATAAGATGGTGGTAGCGATGCGGACGGACCTTGCACAAGGTCCTACCACCCGCAATTTGGTATATGCTTCAAAATTAAATATTAAATTTTATAATAATACCTACTTGACCTCTTGAACAATGAAAGATTAATATCAATACCAGCGGTTAATGTATCTTAGAATAATGAACAGCGAACAACGCAGCCGCATTGTCTCGAAGAGATCGCCGGGATTAAGTCCATTGTTTGACTTTTGATGAAAATGTGTCGTTAAGATTGGGATGAATTATAAAATGGTTGTTGCTACGTGAGCAGAATCTGCTTATCACAATACACTATCAAAGAAACTAAACATATTTTTTTTCTATGGCATGGAAGAATCAAGCGATCGTATGAACAACCTGATGGTCTGTGACATTCAAGATTATAGGTACAATCTTAAGACTGTAATCCTAAGACCACAATTTCGTTGCGAACCCTGAGGCCTAATGTATACAGGGTGCTTGGCAGTCGGGTGTAGGCGTTTTACGGGATTACAGTAAGGGTCATTCTGAACATTTTTGACCACATTTACTATTATGCTAAGTTTCACGGTTTCCAAGATATTTATCATTTTAATAGGATTTTTTGTAATGTTTTCTTATGTCCGTGATACGAAAAACCCGTTAATTCAAGTATTAATTAAAAAACACAGTGTTTTCTTGCATGATTTGAATCACTATGAAATAAGGAAGTTTTAAAGATACATGCCATTTTTTCCTTACAACTTTTTGAGTATACTCACAAAATTGGTTTTTCCATACTTGGTAAAAAACAAACGCGGGGTTCTCTTAGTATGGAGAAAGTAACTGCGCGCGTTTACTCAAAAATCCCGTAAAACGCCTACACCCGGGTGCCAAACACCCTGTAGTATGTTAGTAATTTCACCGGAGTTTAATTTCTAATTATTAAGAATAAACATAGAGAGCAACGCAAATCGACTAACTTTAGTCATTTTGATAAAGCTTTATAAACAAACTGTAACCCACTGGAATCAATTCCCCGACATTTGGCAAAGGGCGAGCTGAACTTTGTTCCCCAAGGGCAATAAATCAGCCATTTCCAGTACATTTGTTGCGGGAAAGGGTTCGGCCGCGTGCTGCAATGTCGTTTGGGCTAAAGTTTTAAATATTCACATTAGGAAAACTGATTACACTAATCTTACCTTCGAGAAAGGTTTCAGGGACTTTTATCTTTTGAGACTGCGAAAAGGGACGATTCCGAACCGCGTGGTTGCCGGGTTAGAATAGTGCCACTCCATGTCCTCCCGTGGATGACGTAAGAGACGACTAAGGGGATAAAGGTGGTGTAGTGTTGTTAGGCGATGGGCTTGCAACCTGTCACTAATACACTGGTAAACATCTTAGCCTAATTGTGCAAAATGCGGTTATAGAATTATTATCAAATTTTAGAGTTGTTAGTAATTCTGTATCTCTGCCTACCCGACTCTGGGAATAAAGGCATGAGTTTATGTATGTATGTATGTCCTTAAAAACTAGCAAAATTTCTGAAGTATTTTTAAGCCAATATAAGAGCTAGTTTAGCCAATATAAGACTAAATGCCAATGAGAAGCATTTATTTGGTTTAGCTTATACATAGTTTCGGGGTAGTGGTCCAACTGTTCTGTTCAACTAACGAAAATTTGTATCATAAATATCAGGTAGGTTTAGTTTATGTTAGTACTTCAGCTGGCTCGGAGGGCCACACCACCCAGAAATAGAAGCTCCACGATAGCGGCATTCTAAGACGACGAATTTAACCCTGCACGATACAGCTGAGAAATCCGTTGAAACCTGCCGATGATGGCGTTGAAAAGATTAAAAATACAAGCAGAAGTGCTTGCGAGATCTCTTAAGGAAACTAGAGTTATTCCATCTTGAGTCCTCAGGGACACCAACTCAATTTCAATCGTGAATTGCAGCCTTGTCATTTCAAATATCTATGGTTCTCAGATCCGTCTTACCATCATTTAACCTCTGGATTCATCTGCCTTCCAAATGCTAAATCAAAATTAATTATACCTACCCTTACTAATAAACTATGTTGTAGCTAAGCTAGTCCTTATCTGTCCTTCATCATCATCATCATCATCATATCAGCCAAAAAACGTCCACTGCTGGACAAAAGCCTTCCCCAAGGATCTCCACGACGGCTGGTTTTGTGCTACTCGCATCCATCGGCTTCCCACGATCTCCAGACCGTCAGTCTATTGGGACATTTAAATTCGACAGATAATGACTTAGCATGGCTTAGATAATCCACGGTTACTCCACATTTATTAATAACTATTGACCCGGTGTATGTGAGTACGATATATGGCCTATAGCCTTCCTCGATAAATGGACTATCTAACACTGAAATAATTTTTCAAATCGGACCAGTAGTTCCTGAGATCAGCGCTTTCAAGTAAACCAACAAACAAACTCTTCAGCTTTATAATATTAGTATACATAGCCTTAATGTCAAATATAACGATCGCTATTGCACATCTTGGAAAGTATCATATATATTACAACTGCATTAATTATTTCGTTTCACCACTCCGTTGCCGCAACGGAGCGAGCCCGTGTAAATTTTGCAACGGCGCGCAGTCGGAAGCGATGATATATCGCCCGGGATTCGCTTTAAATGTTAAGTGGAGGAGCGGCTTAATGTCGGGTATGATCTGACTAGACAGGAGTTAGTGCGTATATCACTATTGCTTCGGTTTAAGTTATTCTGGTATGTATGTACGAGTAAGTAAACAGTTTATTGTACATTCTAAAAATTGATTTAAACTGGGATTTTCAAAGGGAAAGTTATCCGTTTTAAGAGGTGAAAAAAAACAGGGTACAATGTCACAAAAAAATACGTGGAAAACTAAGCTGTACACTTGTACTATCGGTACCAGACAATGTTAAATTTGCTTATACAAAAAAATAAATATCTCATCCAGCAAACCTTACCTTTGGGGGAGAAGGAACTTTATGTCCATGAAGTGGTTGAAAATTATTTTTTTTGTAAAAATTGTGTTGTCATTCCTTTACTAGATCCTTTGTTAGCAGAACACCCCACGGATAAACTTAGTTGACCCTAAGATCTTGACCTGACTTTGGTCGCTGCCATGCTTGCCAAAGCCACAAAATGGGTAACCCATCATTATATCGAATTTCGTTTCATCGATTATATCATTTCATCGAACTTAATTTCATCGAAATATTTTCTGCTGTTACCATGATGATTTCAAGATATCTTAAACATTAATTACGTAGGTTAGGTTAGGTTAGACTTGTGGCTACCAAAAAAATTTAACTCATACGGCGAGAAATGCCTTTCGTTGAAATGAAAATACAGCGTAATAATACGTTTGTGTTTCGATAAAATAATAGAATTTATGTCTTCCTCAAATACAGGGAAATAACCTCTAAGAAGTTACTAGTCGTGAAGTATCTAACCATGCACGAGATCTACTCCAAACCCAATACCACAAGCATCGGTTGTTATAAAGTCAATCATTCTGCGAGACAGGCTTAGCTTAGTGCAGGTGACTGGGTAAACATATTGTTAAATTACCACACTGTGCAGTTTATATGTAGATAACATTGTACATGTACTAAGGACTTCTTTAAGTTACAACTAGCCACTTAAGCCAGTGTATCAATAAATATTATTTCATTTCAAAGCCAACTAAACCTTTCGCAAGGGATACGATCCTTATGATAAAAGTAAGAACATAGTTTTCGAAGTTACTGCAGAGGTATACAACTTAGTTTTAATGACCATCCTGCTAATGCTGCCCAGGGGGCACTTAGCCGCAAATGGCTGACCCGGATATTATCGAGATAACTGTATCTTCTCGTTTAGATCTGCTTCGTTAGGTAATCATGGGTACACGGAATTGAGGGTAGGATGATGATAATAAGTATTTGCGTTAAGTTTTAGTGTATAGTTGGATACTGCGGCTATTTAGTTTAGTTAGTAGTTAGTTTTGCTACAGTTTTCATAGTACCTACAAAAATACATTAAATCACGCCTGTTTCCCACAGGGGTAGGCAGAGACCACTTCTTTCCACTTGCTACGATCTTGACAAATTTCTTTCGCTTCTTCCACATTCATACATCGAGTCATGCACTCACGTCGGTTTCGGGTGCTTAAAATTCGGCCCTTGTCCAGTATTTCTCCGATTTTACTCGAAACAGTACGCCTAGGGCGGCCCCTTCCGACTCGATCACTCACTTTCGATCTGTATATCTCTTTCGTCAATCTTCTTTCATCCATCCTTTCCAAATGACCGAACCATCGAAGCATGCCCTTTTCAATCTTAGTCACTACATCTTCTTTTATTCTACATTTCTCTCTAAATTTTTCATTCCTTACTCTATCAATCAGTTTCACATCACACATACTACGCAATAGCGCATTTCAACTGTATTTACACGACTTTCATGCTTGTCCTGCCACACCCAACATTCATCACCATACATCAGGGTAGGGGCCAGCACTCCATTGTGAACAGCCAGTCGGGCTTTTTGTGAAACGACCTACCTATAAGTTTAAATTAGAAAAAAGTAATACTCCATTTTTTCAATTGAATTGTTCTTGTTCTATCGTCAAGACAATCTTGTTTCAAGAATTATGAGAAATAAAAAAAGTCCAAGTAAATGCGCATTATTCTTAAATTTAATATTCACCACCAGCATGTAAATCAAGAGCTAGGCTTTTATCGGCGATGTAATAGCCACTTTTGTCTGTACTCTGCCAGCTTTTTCACCATCTGATACGACAAAACATCGGCCTTCTGTCTTATTTGGCTGAAGTACCTAAGCCTAGATGTTCGTAATAAAAAAAAAGCATTTTTTGTCATTAATTAAACAAAAATTGTCCCTTTAGAAGTAACCGAAAACGGGCTGTTAATGTGCGTAATATAAATATTACTTCAAAATTATCAAATCACAAACGAAATTACGTTGAGCGAACCCGAGCAAATTTCAAATAATTCCAAAGGGTCCAAATATCCCAGATTCATCGAAGAGCCATCAGCACTTGCTTATTACAAAGCCCTATTTGACCCAGCCCTTCATAATCCCCCCCCCACCCTTCCCCTAGTTCCCAAACACTATAATGGAGGAAGTTCGCCATGTTCCTTATTAGTTTGGTAACAAGTTTGAGCCTTATCATCCATGATCCGATTGATATGGGGACCTTCGGGGATAACTTGAAAGGGTTTAGGAATATTATGCTGCCTAATAAAAAGGACACATGAGCAATTTGATAGTCAAAGCTAACTTAACCTCCCATCTAAGAAATAAGGTCCCTAATACATACGCGGTTCTATGAGACATACGCCCTTTTTTCTAGCAGTATGGAAGACTGGCGTTTTCCCGCGTCGTTGTCCACGCAGTTGTTGATCGCTTTTACTTTAGATTTTTTTTAAGATTCCTAGGTAAAAAGTTCCTGGGGTCTCTTTTATGATTTTTAAACGTTCTATGTCCTAATTTTTACTTCAATTGTCGCGTTCAATCGTTAAGATGAAACTAACAACCAAATTTATGTTCTTTATAGCTTTTGGCTACCATCGTTTATTTATGAAACGTTAGCGACAAATATAATGTCAGTTGCATATGTATATGATTGCATTAACCAGCTAAAAGCAAAAAATCGAGAGACAATCTAATACAGTTTCCTGCGGCGTTTCTTCTCAACAGTGTCTATCTCCTCTTGGGAAGCGCTGGTAGATTCTTGACGGATAAAAGTGCCCGTACGGCCTACTTCTGAATAAATGTCTTCTATCTTTTATAATTTTTTTTAATTGACCTAGTCCCAAACTAAGCTCTAGGCTTGAACAGTCAGCCTTATAAGTTGCACACTTTTGGACGCTGCGCTGTCACTTTAATGCCTTTGACAGATTAGTACAGGAATTCAAACATGATGTTAATGCGACAAAGTACTAAACTATGCAGCTATATAAAGCCGACAGTACTAAGGATACTAGGCAACTAATAAAGGTAGTGTAAAAAATCAAGCTTTAAAAACGCCGACAGTTGCCATCCAACTTTAAATCGTCATAAATGCTAAATGATCATTCATAATGACAAATTATAAAAGAAACCTAAAGATGATTTTTAAATACCTATTCAATGATATCCCACTTGTCATAGTTCATCGACTTTACTTTTTTATTTTTTACAATATAGCGTCTGGTCTTATCTTATCTTATCTTATTGGTGGAGCCTTACGGATACACTTCGACCATATGGGATCTTTTGTGTAATTAATTACCCCTCTTTTAGCTCTTAATCCAATGCAGCCTCCACCCCTTCCAAATAGCGGATAGTGGAGTGCAATGGCAGTGCCTTGAAATCGTTCGGTTCTGGCTAGCCAAAACACAATAAGAGTTTCATTGTTTCCACCTCCTCGTCGCACATTCTACAATCTGTGTTGTCATAAAGGCCCATCTTTGCTAGGAGTATATCACCCCAAAGTGCCTAGTTTGTCGCCGCCATATTGAATTTTTATTTCTTTCATATCTTTGGTAACACTCACAAGGTTAAGACAAATCGATTGACATAAGAATTATCAAAATCAGGCCACGCGTTAAGTTTCTAGAGCGCAACAAAGGAACCAACATACATATTATATAGGCTGATAAACATACACCGGATTGACGGGGGCAAAAATGTACCAGTGCTAGTGATTCATTAAATATCGATTAAGTTTATCGACAATTTTTTTCGTGACATATGGATCTTCCATTACTTACAAAAGTAAGTTGTGAATACCTTTATCTTCTATATCTAAATGATCAGCTTTCCATGAAGATAAACGATCTTTGTCTTTCGAATCATTTTTAACCGACTTAAAAAACTAAAAGGTTCTCAATTCGTCGGAATGCTAAAGAATATTGTTTTACTGAATTAATTTGTTATTCAATGTAATTTCAACGGTTGTCAAAAGTGACTCCAGCCCAGAGTCAATGTCAGATACCGGTTATTTGTATTATAAGAGGATTTGCACATAATTAAAAGTCCATTACTTATTTTAATGATGATCAAAAATTGCTTTTTATCGTTGTCGATAAATTTTGTCGATATTTAATCACTAGCACGGCTACATTTTTGCCCCCGTCAAACCGGTGTATGCTGATAAAAACATTACTTACCCTCATCCTTCGGCAGTCGAGTAAAAATACGCAGTTTCCAAAGAAATAACAGTAAAAAACTTACGGAATCGCGATCATAAACTAATAATAATGTTACTGTAGAAGCATTGTTCTCGAATGTGAAAAATATGGCCGCTGTATTTCTAATGCAGATAAAATCATTGCAAATGGCTTCCTCGTTATATACATCCAATGCAGCTCAAAATAGCGTTAGAAATTGTGCGTACGGTGAAAGCAAACTTCCTTGTTCCATGCAATTACGTTATTAGCCGTCGGTGAACAAGTTCTAGCAGTTTTATAATAATCAGTGTAATTTAGAAGTATTGGAAGTATGATAGTTTATTTTAAAAAAGATAAAAGATATTTATTCAGTAAGTAGGCCGCACGGGCACTTTTACACGTCAAGAATCAACCAGCGCTTCCCTACTACTTAGTCTAGCATTATATAAAGCTATAAATATTAAATTAAATTAATATGATATCAAATAGCATGCGTAGTTCAGCAGGAAAACATGTCAAAAATATTAGTAGAGAGACAAAGGGAGAAAAGAAAAGTTAGTTTAGAAGCTTCCCTTATTCAGGGTGTGTCTGACTTCAGGGGCTTTAAACGCATGGATCGTTACTGAACTCCTTTTGTTGTTAAAAATATGTCCAACTTAAATTAAAAATAAAACAAACAAGTTAACTGTAGTTTTCAATGTCCGCGATCCAATTCTCCATTTTACTTTAGCCCTCGTGATTATATGGTCATGATATTTTTTTTTTTTTTTTTTTTTTTTTTATGGCATAGAGAAGGCAAACGGGCACACAGGCCACCTGATGGTAAGTGGAAACTGTGACCCATAGACATTTGCATTCACAAGACTGCCATGCAATCCTAAGACTGCAAATGCGATGCCAACCCTGAGGCTAAGATGGAATGCCTCTATGCTAGTCATAGATATAATAGTCTATGATATAATACAAAAGGGCCGAATCTTAAGTAACCCGGAACCGACGTGCGTGCATGACTCGATGTATGAATGTGGAAGAAGCGAAAGAAATTTGTCAAGATCGTAGCAAGTGGAAAGAAGTGGTCTCTGCCTACCCCTCTGGGAAACAGGCGTGATTTAATGTATGTATGTATGTATGATATAATACACTCATTTTACAATAAGACTTTAACATCCCTTAGTTATAACGTAAGTTATTTTATAATGTTGCAGAACAAAAGTAGTTCAGTTTAACGAGTAGAATTGATCATTGCATTTTTTTTTAATATTTCATATATTTTAACTAGGCTAAAATGGCTATAAAACCAAAACCTCATCGAAACCGGACGTATTGCACAATGCACTGTATGCACTGTTATATAACACGGAAAAAAGAAATAAATGTCAATGACATAATACTGTACGGTATGCGTTAGCAATACTTCAAGGTAAATATACTTAGTAATACATTGATGATGTGGTTATGTACCTAATAATTTAAATAAAGACAGAAAATATTGCATGCCAGCATTTTGGCAGAATACGTACAATCGGTAAAATGGAGCCCTCGACCACCATAGAACCGTGTCACAGTGACGTTATAAATCAAATTTTAACAATTGTCAAACAAAATGTTACTGCGACACAGTTCTATGGTGGGTCAGATTTCCATTTGCCCGATTAAACACTATTTCAGGATATCTTAAACATTAATTACGTAGGTTAGGTTAGGTTAGACTTGTGACAACCAAAAAAGTTTAACTCCAAGAAATGCCTTACTATGAAATGAAAATTCTGCTTCATGATGCGTTTGTGTTTCGATAAAATAATAGAATTTATGTCTTCCTCAAATACAGGGAAATAACCTCTAAGAAGTTACTAGTCGTGAAGTATCTAACCATGCACGAGATCTACTCCAAACCCAATACCACAAGCATCGGTTGTTATAAAGTCAATCATTCTGCGAGACAGGCTTAGCTTAGTGCAGGTGACTGGGTAAACATATTGTTAAATTACCACACTGTGCAGTTTATATGTAGATAACATTGTACATGTACTAAGGACTTCTTTAAGTTACAACTAGCCACTTAAGCCAGTGTATCAATAAATATTATTTCATTTCAAAGCCAACTAAACCTTTCGCAAGGGATACGATCCTTATGATAAAAGTAAGAACATAGTTTTCGAAGTTACTGCAGAGGTATACAACTTAGTTTTAATGACCATCCTGCTAATGCTGCCCAGGGGGCACTTAGCCGCAAATGGCTGACCCGGATATTATCGAGATAACTGTATCTTCTCGTTTAGATCTGCTTCGTTAGGTAATCATGGGTACACGGAATTGAGGGTAGGATGATGATAATAAGTATTTGCGTTAAGTTTTAGTGTATAGTTGGATACTGCGGTTAGTTTAGTTAGTAGTTAGTTTTGCTACAGTTTTCATAGTACCTACAAAAATACATTAAATCACGCCTGTTTCCCAGAGGGGTAGGCAGGCAGAGAACACTTCTTTCCACTTGCTACGATCTTGACAAATTTCTTTCGCTTCTTCCACATTCATACATCGAGTCATGCACGCACGTCGGTTTCGGGTGCTTAAAATTCGGCCCTTGTCCAGTATTTCTCCGATTTTACTCGAAACAGTACGCCTAGGGCGGCCCCTTCCGACTCGATCACTCACTTTCGATCTGTAACTATATCTCTTTCGTCAATCTTCTTTCATCCATCCTTTCCAAATGACCGAACCATCGAAATTTTCAATCTTAGTCACTACATCTTCTTTTATTCTACATTTCTCTCTAACTTTTTCATTCCTTACTCTATCAATCAGTTTCACATCACACATACTACGCAATAGCGCATTTCAACTGTATTTACACGACTTTCATGCTTGTCCTGCCACACCCAACATTCATCACCATACATCAGGGTAGGGGCCAGCACTCCATTGTGAACAGCCAGTCGGGCTTTTTGTGAAACGACCTACCTCTAAGTTTAAATTAGAAAAAAGTAATACTCCATTTTTTCAATTGAATTGTTCTTCTCCTATCGTCAAGACACTCTTGTTTCAAGTAAATACGCATTATTCTTAAATTTAATATCACCACCAGCATGTGAATCAAGAGCTAGGCTTTTGTCGGCTATGTAATTGCCACTTTGGTCTGATCTATGCCAGCTTTTTCACCTTCTGATCCGACACGACATCGCCCTTCTGTCTTCTTTGGCTGAAGTAGGTACCAAAGCCTAGATGTTCGTAATAAAAAAAAGCATTTTTTGTCATTAATTAAACAAAAATTGTCCCTTTACAAGTAACCGAAAACGGGCTGTTAATGTGCGTAATATAAATATTACTTCAAAATTATCAAATCACAAACGAAATTACGTTGAGCGAACCCGAGCAAATTTCAAATAATTCCAAAGGGTCCAAATATCCCAGATTCATCGAAGAGCCATCAGCACTTGCTTATTACAAAGCCCTATTTGACCCAGCCCTTCATAATCCCCCCCCACCCTTCCCCTAGTTCCCAAACACTATAATGGAGGAAGTTCGCCATGTTCCTTATTAGTTTGGTAACAAGTTTGAGCCTTATCATCCATGATCCGATTGATATGGGGACCTTCGGGGATAACTTGAAAGGGTTTAGGAATATTATGCTGCCTAATAAAAAGGACACATGAGCAATTTGATAGTCAAAGCTAACTTAACCTCCCATCTAAGAAATAAGGTCCCTAATACATACGCGGTTCTATGAGACATACGCCCTTTTTTCTAGCAGTATGGAAGACTGGCGTTTTCCCGCGTCGTTGTCCACGCAGTTGTTGTCTTTAGATTTTTTTTAAGATTCCGAGGTAAAAAGTTCCTGGGGTCTCTTTTATGATTTTTAAACGTTCTATGTCCTAATTTTTACTTCAATTGTCGCGTTCAATCGTTAAGATGAAACTAACAACCAAATGTATGTTCTTTATAGCTTTTGGCTACCATCGTTTATTTATGAAACGTTAGCGACAAATATAATGTCAGTTGCATATGTATATGATTGCATTAACCAGCTAAAAGCAAAAAATCGAGAGACAATCTAATACAGTTTCCTGCGGCGTTTCTTCTCAACAGTGTCTATCTCCTCTTGGGAAGCGCTGGTAGATTCTTGACGGGTAAAAGTGCCCGTACGGCCTACTTCTGAATAAATGTCTTCTATCTTTTATAATTTTTTTTAATTGACCTAGTCCCAAACTAAGCTCTAGGCTTGAACAGTCAGCCTTATAAGTTGCACACTTTTGGACGCTGCGCTGTCACTTTAATGCCTTTGACAGATTAGTACAGGAATTCAAACATGATGTTAATGCGACAAAGTACTAAACTATGCAGCTATATAAAGCCGACCGTACTAAGGATACTAGGCAACTAATAAAGGTAGTGTAAAAAATCAAGCTTTAAAAACGCCGACAGTTGCCATCCAACTTTAAATCGTCATAAATGCTAAATGATCATTCATAATGACAAATTATAAAAGAAACCTAAAGATGATTTTTAAATACCTATTCAATGATATCCCACTTGTCATAGTTCATCGACTTTACTTTTTTATTTTTTACAATATAGCGTCTGGTCTTATCTTATCTTATCTTATTGGTGGAGCCTTACGGATACACTTCGACCATATGGGATCTTTTGTGTAATTAATTACCCCTCTTTTAGCTCTTAATCCAATGCAGCCTCCACCCCTTCCAAATAGCGGATAGTGGAGTGCAATGGCGGCAGTGCCTTGAAATCGTTCGGTTCTGGCTAGCCAAAACGCAATAAGAGTTTCATTGTTTCCACCTCCTCGTCGCACATTCTACAATCTGTGTTGTCATAAAGGCCCATCTTTGCTAGGAGTATATCACCCCAAAGTGCCTAGTTTGTCGCCGCCATATTGAATTTTTATTTCTTTCATATCTTTGGTAACACTCACAAGGTTAAGACAAATCGATTGACATAAGAATTATCAAAATCAGGCCACGCGTTAAGTTTCTAGAGCGCAACAAAGGAACCAACATACATATTATATAGGCTGATAAACATACACCGGATTGACGGGGGCAAAAATGTACCAGTGCTAGTGATTCATTAAATATCGATTAAGTTTATCGACAATTTTTTTCGTGACATATGGATCTTCCATTACTTACAAAAGTAAGTTGTGAATACCTTTATCTTCTATATCTAAATGATCAGCTTTCCATGAAGATAAACGATCTTTTTCTTTCGAATCATTTTTAACCGACTTAAAAAACTAAAAGGTTCTCAATTCGTCGGAATGCTAAAGAATATTGTTTTACTGAATTAATTTGTTATTCAATGTAATTTCAACGGTTGTCAAAAGTGACTCCAGTCCAGAGTCAATGTCAGATACCGGTTATTTGTATTATAAGAGGTTTGCACATAATTAAAAGTCATTCAAACTAGGCCATTACTTATTTTAATGATGATCAAAAATTGCTTTTTATCGTTGTCGATATTGAATCACTAGCACTGCTACATTTTTGCCCCCGTCAAACAAGTGTATGCTGATAAAAACATTACTTATGCTCATCCTTCGGCAGTCGAGTAAAAATACGGAGTATCCAAAGAATTAACAGTAAATAACTTACGGAATCGCGAACATAAACTAATAATAATGTTACTGTAGAAGCATTGTTCTCGAATGTGAAAAATATGGCCGCTGTATTTCTAATGCAGATAAAATCATTGCAAATGGCTTCCTCGTTATATACATCCAATGCAGCTCAAAATAGCGTTAGAAATTGTGCGTACGGTGAAAGCAAACTTCCTTGTTCCATGCAATTACGTTATTACCCGTCGGTGAACAAGTTCTAGCAGTTTTATAATAATCAGTGTAATTTAGAAGTATTGGAAGTATGATAGTTTATTTTAAAAAAGATAAAAGATATTTATTCAGTAAGTAGGCCGCACGGGCACTTTTACACGTCAAGAATCAACCAGCGCTTCCCTACTACTTAGTCTAGCATTATATAAAGCTATAAATATTAAATTAAATATGATATCAAATAGCATGCGTAGTTCAGCAGGAAAACATGTCAAAAATATTAGTAGAGAGACATCGTTTAAAGTTGGTGTGCCCGAAAATATATTTGACGAGTGCGTGACACCACAGTTTTGGCCTAAAGGATTCTATGCCGAGCGCTGGCTTTTTCGCCTCGAACGACCGTCGACATCGACAGAAACAAAGTAAACCTAAACAACTATGTAAAACGCTGTCATTAACAGTTTACTATCAAAACGTAAGGTGGTTGAAAACGAAACTCTTACAATGGCGAAATAACATCTTAACCTCCGATGACCTACAACTTGTATCAGCGACGGAAACCAATATGGACGAGTCGGTGAGTGACGCCGAGCTATGCGGCGCGGGCGGAGACTGGGCTGTGCTCCGCCGGGACCGGCGCGCGCGGACCGGCGGCGGCGTGCTGCTGGCTGCCCGTGCGCCCCTGCGGCTTGAACGTCTACCTAATTACGAAACTCCTAATGGTGAAGATTTATGGGCGAAGTTTCTATTCCACGGACAGACTATATGCGTGTGCGTCGTGTATATACCGCCTAGTTCGAGTGATAACGTTTATTTGGACTGGTTTACTAGTGTGGAAAAAGTATGTGCCGTCCACCCATCATCAAAAATATTAGTATTCGGTGACTTAAATTTATATAGCGCTAGTAGTATCATTAATGATTATTTTAAATATTTCAGTACTCTTTGTGATATGAAACAATACAACTGTGTGGATAACGTGAATGGTAGAATGCTAGACGTGGTGCTGACGAGTGCGGAGCTGAGCGAGTCCGTCTCCGTGCGCGCTGCCGAGCCTGATGAGCAGCTTGTCAATGTGGATGATCAACATCCCCCGTTGCTTGTGAGCATTGGGTACAGGTTTTCTAAACAGGTAACAAGACTTGACCCTTCTAACATCCCGTCAAATTATGACTGGAATTTCGCTAAAGGTGATTTTCTTACCTTATACAATATGATTAAAAAATTTGATTGGAACCATATAAATAACTTTAAGAAAGCAGAAGATGCGTTACGCTATTTCTATCAAGAAATTTATAAAATGTTTAACTGTTGTATACCGAAAAAAATTCGAAAGTCGTCGTGTAGTCGTACCTACCCGGTCTACTATACCTCAAGTATAATTCATGACATACGAAGCAAGGCCGAATTCCATCGTGCTTGGAAATCCAGCGGTGATAGCAGATGTCGGGATGAGTTTAAACGTTTGCGAAGCAAAATAAAAGAGGATTTAGAATTAGCCCATTCAAACTATACAAAACTTGTCTCTAAAAACTTATGTCACAATCCTAAAGAGTTCTGGCAATATGTCAACAGTCTTCGAAGCACAGGCGGGCTAGAATCCAAGGTGACACGGGAAGACGTTGAATACACGGGGTCCGACATGGCGGACGCGTTCGCGGATCACTTTAGCTCGGTGTTCTTGCCGCACCAGCCCGCGCTGGATCCCGCCACCGCCGCCGCCGCGCCGCCCGCCGACTGCCGTCGCGTGCACATACATGCTCTCAGTACTGCTGATTTACGCGCTGCGGTCAGAAAGCTGAAACCTGGTACGTCACCTGGGCCTGACGGTCTACCGGCTTATATTATTAAAGGTTGCCTCGATGAACTAGCTGAACCGATAACTTATATTTTTAACCTAATACTTGACACTGGTCATTACCCGTTAATGTGGAAAAAATCAAGAGTTACGCCGATACCTAAGTCAGGCTCCAGGTCTAAGGTCGAAAATTACCGCCCCATCGCAATATTGTGTGCACTAGCTAAGGTGTTTGAGACAGCCCTACACAGCCGCCTGCTACCGCAGTGCCTGCCGTATATTACAGGTGCACAGCACGCTTTTTTGCCGCGGCGCTCTGTTGCTACAAACTTGGTGACACTGGTAGCTGGAATATCCCTCGAATTGGACTCCGGGAATCAGGTAGACGTTGTTTACCTCGATTTCCAAAAAGCTTTCGATAGGGTCGATAATGACATTCTACTTATAAAGTTAAGTAATATGGGCTTTACTCCTAAACTTTTAAAACTCTTTGCTAATTATCTATCTGACAGGGAGCAATATGTAAAGTATGGTACGCATATATCCGATTATTATCCTACCCGCTCGGGCGTTAGTCAGGGTTCGAATCTTGGGCCTCTTCTCTTCGTGCTTCTTATTAACGACCTGCCCGATGTTGTTTCTCAGTCGACAATTCTAATGTTTGCTGATGACGTCAAACTGGTGAAGGCTTGCAATACGCCTGCAGATCATGACGCGCTTCAGCGTGACATTGACGCTGTCTTTGAGTGGAGTATGACTAACCGGCTCCATTTCAATCCCAGTAAATGCGAGACGATGACCTACACGCGAGGCCACAACCCTCGACAGCACCAATACCTAGTGGGCGGCACGCCTGTGGCTCGCGTGGAGCGCGTGCGCGATCTGGGAGTGTGGTTCGACCCGGAGCTGACGATGCGCGAGCATGCTCAGCGCGTGACAGACGCGGCGCACCGCCGGCTCGGCTTCCTGCTGCGCAACGCGGCCCCGCTGTCTGCACCAGCGACTCGAGCACTGTATGCCGCACTCGTGCGCAGCGTCCTCGAAACGAACTCAGCAGTCTGGAGCCCACATGAGGATAAATATATTCTCATGCTGGAGCGGATCCAAAAGAAGTTTTTACGGAATCTTTACAGGAAGATGTTTGCGTACTACCCCTACCTGTATCCTACTTTGTACATTCAGGGTCAATTAGGATACCAAACGTTAGAAGTTAGGAGGTCTCTCGCGCTGAGTAAATTTACGCTAGGAATAATTAGGAATAAGATTGACTGCACAGCGCTTGTGGAAGTGTTTCTAAGACTATCTGTACCCAATGCATACACTACATCCAGACTTCGTCCCCGCGCTCAGTGCGTGCTGTCCCCTGCTGAGGGGCATACGGTGCACCGCCGGCAGAGCCCGGTGGAGCGCGCGCGCGACCTGCTCGGCTCGGTGCTCGCGCAAGCGCCACAGTGTGACTTGTTCGTGAGTGGGATAGCGTGTCTGATGAATGAGTGTAAGAGAATGTATGAGATGAATGCCAGAGAAACTAGTGTGCCACTATGATAATGGAATATAAATAAATTGACATTGTTATTATTTACATAATATTTATTTAAATGTTATTAATTACTTTTTGTTATAATAATAATGAAATGACTAAATTTGTACATTTATATTTATAAATGCAAATTATTTTAAGTTAATATTAATGACTGTGTTTGTAACGATTTGGTTATGTTACTGTTATGTTGCAAATTTTATGAATAAATAAATAAATAATAAAGGGAGAAAAAAAAAGTTAGTTTAGAAGCTTCCCTTATACAGGGTGTGTCTGACTTCAGGGGCTTTAAATGCATGGATCGTTACTGAACTCCTTTTGTTGTTAAACATATGTCCAACTTAAATTAAAAATAAAACAAACAAGTTAACTGTAGTTTTCAATGTCCGCGATCCAATCCTCCATTGTACTTTAGCCCTCGTGATTATATGGTCATGATATTTTTTTTTTTTTTTTTTTTTTTATGGCATAGAGAAGGCAAACGGGCACACAGGCCACCTGATGGTAAGTGGAAACTGTGACCCATAGACATTTGCATTCACAAGACTGCCATGCAATCCTAAGACTGCAAATGCGATGCCAACCCTGAGGCTAAGATGGAATGCCTCTATGCTAGTCATAGATATAAGTCTATGATATAATACAAAAGGGCCGAATCTTAAGTAACCCGAAACCGACGTGCGTGCATGACTCGATGTATGA
Source organism: Acleris laterana (assembly GCA_963966035.1). Lineage (NCBI taxonomy): Eukaryota > Metazoa > Arthropoda > Insecta > Lepidoptera > Tortricidae > Acleris > Acleris laterana. The sequence goes on from OZ014451.1 coordinate 924,222, forward strand.
ATGTGGAAGAAGCGAAAGAAATTTGTCAAGATCGTAGCAAGTGGAAAGAAGTGGTCTCTGCCTACCCCTCTGGGAAACAGGCGTGATTTAATGTATGTATGTATGTATGATATAATACACTCATTTTACAATAAGACTTTAACATCACTTAGTTATCTAAACGTAAGTTATTTTATAATGTTGGAGAGCAAAAGTAGTTCAGTTTAACGAGTAGAATTGATCATTGCATTTTTTTTAATATTTCATATATTTTAACTAGGCTAAAATGGCTATAAAACAAAAACCTCATCGAAACCGGACGTATTGCACAATGCACTGTATGCACTGTTATATAACACGGAAAAAAGAAATAAATTTATGTCAATGACATAATACTGTACGGTATGCGTTAGCAATACTTCAAGGTAAATATACTTAGTAATACATTGATGATGTGGTTATGTACCTAATAATTTAAATAAAGACAGAAAATATTGCATGCCAGCATTTTGGCAGAATACGTACAATCGGCAAAATGGAGCCCTCGACCACCATAGAACCGTGTCACAGTGACGTTATAAATCAAATTTTAACAATTGTCAAACAAAATATTACTGCGACACAGTTCTATGGTGGGTCAGATTTCCATTTGCCCGATTAAACACTATAGATGTTACGTACACATCTAGCTAGCGTATAATCTTGACATATAGGTAGTATAAAATGAAGTCGCTTCCATGGTCTCTTCGCTTAATCTTTTAAACTACTGAACGGATTTTAATGCAGTTTTCAGTACCTAATAGATAAATTAATTTAAAATGATGGTTTATTTATATAATAGATTTTAGTTTATGTACGGGTATTACAGAAAACTCACATAAACCGAAGCGAAGCGAGGGCGGGTCGCTAGTAAATAAATAAAATAACTATCAGGGGACAATTTCACAGCAATTATTATTGAGCTAGTCCCAAACTAAGCTCCAGGCTTGTACTATGGGTACTAGACAACGACATAAATACTTACCGTAAAACTACCCAACTATAGTCCTAGCCTGCAACAATAGTCCAATGTTTCTTATTACATTATTCTAAAATATGATACCTTATTGCTATTATTGCTGGGTATATGTATTGTTCGGCCTAAAATTGACTGATCTAAACTCTAGCTATAGCTAAATCTGTCCTATTTTTAGAATAATATGAAAAGTAAAATTGGACCATTTTTGTAGGCCAGGGCTATAGTTGTGTAGTTTTACTATAAAGAAATATATACCTACTTCAATACATAGAAAACATTTCATCACACAAATATCTGCCCTTACCGGGATTTGAACCCAGGACCGCTAGTTTCGTAGGCAGGGTCACTACCCACTAGGCCAGCGCGTCGTCATCTTTTCTATTTAATTGCAAAATATTGCGCAAATGAATAATATTTAGAATGATCATAAATATTTTTTTGCTGACTATTTTGTATTTTTTAACCCCAAACAATAAAAGAGGGAGGTTATATGTTTTCCGTTGTGCCTGTGTATGTATGTGTATGTATATCTGTGTGTCGGTATTTGGCATTGTAACTCCCAAACGGATGGACCGACTTGGACGCGATCTTATCATGGTTCTTAGCGATGTTTCATCAAAATCGGTTCAGCTCTAAAAGAAGAAGTCACTATATCAAACGTATATATTGAATGGATATTGTAAGTTAATTTATAGGTTGATTCTATATTTAATCCTTATTGCCGAAAATAATACACTTTATAATTATACAAAAGGCAAACTTAATGCCGTAAGCAGAGATTGTTCACAATAGGGTCTCGCTATTTATAGGTACATAATAAATAATAATATACATCTATATATCAACATATTATATTTATATAAATTGCACTAATAAATAAATAATTAAATATTATAAACATAAACACATAAAGAAACATAAAGATAAGCACACATTTTTTACAAAAATCAAGATGATATCAACTTTAACTAGATGAGACTCTTACCAATGACATACATACAGTTAAAAATATAGGTAATTAGCAACCCGCCCTCGCATCGCTTCAGTTTACTTTTATGTAACAAGTACATAATCCAAAACATGTTCTATATAAAAACCTTCTTAAATCACTTTTTTATTGATGAAAAAGTAAAATCTGTGCATAGTTTACACACATACAGAGGGACAAACGGCTGGAAGCGACTTGTATGCTACGTTAGGATAAACATAAGAACGTAGAAAAGCTTTTGCAACTTGATCAAGCTCATAAAAGAACTAGCTTACTTAACTTACGAAAGCTTGCATTTAAACTTCTACAAGGTGCTTACACAAACCAGATTCTTACCAAACTGAATATATAATTTTATAGCTTAATTTTCATAGTTAAATGGCCGACGGTTAGTCGAAGCAATTGGCATAGATATAATGCAAACTTTATGATCTACCTTACCTAACGCACCGGTTATTTGATCAATTTTTTTTGGGAACCTGTCAAAAATATTTTTCATCTTAGGATCTCAAAAAAGTAGGTTACTTACATACATTGGCTGACGCCATTAAAGATAAAGATAAAGATAAAAGATGTTTATTCAGTAAGTAGGCCGCACGGGCACTTTTACACGTCAAAAATTATTATTCCCAGAGTGGGGTAGGCAGAGCTACAGAATTACTAACAATACTAAAAAATTTTTAGTAATTGCCGCCAGTAAAATGGTTAATTATGATAGAATAATTCAAAATAAACATGTTTTGTTTTGTAATGACGTACTGTTAAGTGCATCGGAGCCGAGATGCCCGAGATATTTAATATTCGTACCTAGGCGTACTTCTTGTACCAAAAACCCTGAAAAAAAAATTACAATATTCTTTCTAACAAATGTACCCAATGCCGTTTGGAGTGAAGATGTGAACCCTGTGGGTACTCTGCATTCCGTAAAATTGATCAGTTATTTAGGGAATAGCAATAAATGACTTGGGACGACCACTAGGTAAAAATAAACGCTCAGTTCTTTATACAGTAAATAAAATAAAATAACTTGCTTTATAAATCAAACAATTTTCCTCCATTCCATTATAAATCAATATCAAACAATTAACATTAAATCTATCAACAAAACCTGCGGTAAACAATAATAATAATGACCTAATTAATAATGTTTACTTTGTATGTAATAAACACAATTGTCTCGCTCTAACTTATGCTTAGAAAAGGACGGAAGTTATGTTGGTTATTTCGATTCATTTGACTAAATTGGATTTAATCAAACATAAGTTCATACCGGTGGTTTACTTGTAATGTTCAAAATTAATTTTGAGTTAGGAGAGTTGAGGTATGCTTTGAACAGAGTTGGGTTGAGAAGGTTAATTTGTGTACCTAATAAACAAAAACTTTTGTTCCTGAGTTTTAAATGGATATTAATATAATAAATATAGGGGGACAATTTCACACAAATTGACCTAGTACTATGGGTATGTCTAGTAGACAACGATATAAATACATACATTATTTGACGCGATCATCACACGAATATCTACCCTTACCGGGATTGGAACCTAGAACCGCTAACTTCGTAGGCTAGGTCACTACCAACTAGACCACCGCGTCATCAAAATCTACTTATGTAACGTGGTACAAAATAACTAACAAAAATGCCTTTTTTGTGAATATTTGCAACATAAATACATACATACATTAAATCACGCCTGTTTCCCAGAGAAGTAGGCAGATACCACTTCTTTCCACTTGCTACGATCTTGACAAATTTCTTTCGGTTCTTCCACATTCACACATCGAGTAATGCACGCACGTTGGTTTCGGGTACTTAAGATTCGGCCCTTTTCCAGTATTTCTCCGATTTGACTAGAAAAAGTACGCCTAGTGCGGCCCCTTCCGACCCGTCCACTCACTTTCGATCTGTATATCTATTTCGTCAATCTTCTTTCATCCATCCTTTCCAAACACACACACACATTTGTAACACGTTGTATATAATATGTATTTAAAAAAAAGAAACTGGCTGGGTGATCGACCAAGGCACAGCTGAAACCGCTGATTCTAGGGACTTGAAGTTTGAAGGGCATATTCCTTGGATATCCTAGGGGAGCACATTGAAGGGTTTTTTTATTAAATACGCACGTAAAGACGAACAAAATACTGTAATATTTTATCGTGTATAAAAAGGTGTTTTATTTCCATTTACGTTTGTAGTTTATATTTCAACTAGCGACCCGCCCTCGCTTCGGTTCGGTTTATGTGAGTATGATATATAGCCTATAGCCTTCCTCGCTAAATGGGCTATCTAACACTGAAATATTTTTTTAAATCGGACCAGTAGTTCCTGAGATTAGCGCGTTCAAGCAAACAAACAAACTCTTCAGCTTTATAATATTATTTCTTCAAATTTCAGTAAATGAATGACAAAGGAATCTGGAAAATATGACCTAATAGACCTTAATTTGATCCAGGCTACACAGAGTGTTCAATTTATTTTAATAGGGATGCCTCAGGTTGGGAGTTTCAGGTCCACCCTTGATAATCCACAATATTAATTAAATTCCTTTAGCTAGACCCGCACATGTTATTCATGTGATCCAAGCGGACACCGCACATGTTATTCATGTATTACAAGCTGCCTACATGTTACACAATAAAGGGAGCGGTTAATATGTATCCCATGTTACTCTACATTTAAAGTTGAGCGAGTGCCAAGCTGTTAGGCCTGACCAAACTGACATAAGAAGCCGTTCGAACTGCGACATAACCATAGTCTATACTTTTAGGTATTTAAAAAAAATTAAACATTCCAAACCACGTGACATTGTTAAACAGCCAATAGAAGCAGAACATTGTCAGCTTCTATTGGCTGACGAACTATATCGTGTGGTTGTTTTGTTAACTTTTTTTTAAATGCCGAAAAGTATAGACTATACAGCATGTATTTATATGTTGACGTTTATTACAGAAAGTACATTGAATATTATTAATAGATACTGTAGTAATGTAGTAATTCAAATGGCTATAATGGATAGATTTTTTTGGAGTTCAGTTGGATTCGAAATCAGCTTTAAATAAAAAATAAAAAAAATAATTACAAAATCAACATGCCGCGTTTCCTCACATAAACTCCTGCGCAGCTTTAAAGTATAGGTACTTTAATTATACCCCGGTAATAATACCAAATTAATTTGTGGTACTTCCTGTGGGCAGTGGGTCACACGATAATGCTGTTTTAGAAACATACTGTTTTATTAATTTCGGAAGTCGTTAATTGCGTCAGTTGACTATTGTTTTGTTTATTTCGTATAATTATGGTTACATTTAATTTGACATTTGGCTTTATTTCTACGGATATAGTAATGAGATCACGAAATGATATAACATTTTTAACACGGTATAATATTATTACATACTTGAAATTTACAGACATAAAACAAGTAAATACCTATGCTACCGCAGAGCAGTAGTGTTCGTATTGTTGTGTAACCTTATGGGAATAAGACAACCGTGGCAATGACTAGCGTAAGTATACATCTTAGTCCTCAGTTTTGCAATGCATTGGCAGTCTTGCAATTGTAAAAATCTATCGCCCCCCGGGGCCATTTTATTATCAGGTGGTCCGTATGTTTGTCTTCTTCGTGTCAAGAAGAAAAAACTATGAGACGTGAGGTTTTAAAACAAAAAAACAAACTGATATAGTATATCTAAAAGTATATATTCTAGTAGTCTAATCTGAAATAAACAGATAGTCTATCTGAAACAAACAAATAGTACCTACATATGAAACAAACGGATAGTCTATCGGAAAATAGTAACCGTGACCGGTTGAGGTGTAATACAAACAAACGGTTTTTTTTCATGTATAATTTTGGTAAGTCTGGATGAATTAAATTTATCTGATATTTTAAGACGGAACCCTAAAAACTAGTAGGTATACTTAATGATTTAATTTCACGCACGATCATTGCGTATAACGTTTCGATTGCACACATAGATACCGCGGTCACTGACCTACCACAAGGATGCACTTGCACTGGTTAACTCAATGCATTTGCTACGGTAAGCTACTGAAATAAGGTAGATTTCAGCCTGCTTGAAGCAAATCGTGTTTTTGTTTGATTAGAATAGCTATTGCAAATTATGTTTTGTTATTATTAATGTTAAGTTACGCAGCTGGTTTTGATAAGGTATTTGTTTTAGGTAGATTGGAAATGTATTTTCCGTAGTTCAAAAGAAAAAGGCAGCAGGCTGATTTTGCGGGTGGTAGGGCCTCGTGCAGGGTCCGTCCGGATCGCTACCACCGTCTTATCCATTAACCTACCGCAAAACAGCAGTGTTCGCATTGTTGTGTTCCGGTTTGGGGATAAGACAGCCGGTGAAATGACTAGCATAGAGGCATTCCATCTTAGTCCTCAAGGTTGGCAACGCATTTGCAGTCTTAGGGTTGCATTGCAGTCTTATGAATGCGAATGTTTATGGGTCACAGTTTCTACTTTCCATCAGGTGGCCTGTGTGCTCGTTTGTCTGCTCCATGCCATAAAAAAAAAATAGATAAGAAGGGTCAAGTAAATAATATCGTTTGCTGTACCTACAGTTATACTGGGTCCTACTCTGGTTTTACCAAGGAAATTAAGAATTAACATTTTAACAACGCCCTGTATGTTGGTTGGTTGAGCCGTTATTTTTTCTTAAGTTAAGCTCTCTACTATCTACATTTCTACATTTGAAGTTTTTTAAATCAGTCATGTACAAACAGTACCTATAGCTAAATGCTTGTAACATATATGGAATTATTTTTTCTTTATATGTATGTATGTAAACACTTTATTGTTAAACCATAACAATATAAATAATATAAAAATATGTACAGAGGTGAACTTATCCCTTTAAGGGATCTCTTCCAGCTAACCCTTGAGAGATTGAGAAGAGTGAAAGGTTGTGCAACGAGTAAACAAGTGTACAAGAAGAAGAATATAACACATTAAGTAACCAATAAAACTTATATAAATAAAATAAAGAAGTGACAGTTTGAAATGAAGTACAAGAAAATAATCTACATTAGAAGTTTTTTAAACCAGTTATGTACAAACAGTACCTAGAGCTAAATGCTTGTAACATATATGGAATTATATTTTTTAATAGGTACTCCTTTATACTTTGACATACAACTGTTTTCTTTTGTGTGACATACAACTGTTTCCTTTTGTGAGTAAATAATTTCTAACCATTCTTGATTTGTAAAATTTGAAACCACAATTCTAAACTGAAAAATAGTTAATTTTTGAAACATAATCACAGCGTTATGGATCTTGAACTAAATTAAAAATCAACTTTTCACTTCAGCTACGTAGAAAAATATAAAAAAAACATTTTTCAGTTCGGTGCAATAGACCAAAAGTTTTATTTGACTGTAGTTTTGTTTTTGCATTTGTCGAGTGATTTATTACCATTACTTATTTATAGTTCAAAAATAGCCGTGTACCCTGTAACATAGATCCTTTAATACGACGTAGAGCTCGTTGATTTAACTGCTTAAGTGATGAACAGTATTTGTATGAAAATAAACCCGGGTCTGTGACCCCGACGGTTATCACAACCGTACTACAATATTTCGGCTGAATTAAAAAACGGCATAAATATAAATAATTCTCAATGCAATAATGACGTTAAAATTAACAGTAAACGGTTGAATTTACGTCAAATTGTTGATTGTAAATAGGCCTCTTTGAATTAGGAATTAAGAATAACTAATTAGTATATGCGTATTGAGCTCTTTTGATAAACATGTGGCGCGAAATAAAATATAGTAAATAATTATTGTATTGGCAGACCATTAAGAGTAAATAGGTTAGTTCTCGGCGCGATAAATCTAGATAAAACATTACACTGCTCTAATCGTTAATTGAACCAGTTTGAGGTGAAAACCAACCTGTGCAATACAGTGGTATCCTGCCGTTTGACCAAATAATCATTTGACAAACTATAATCATATTATAAACTTTCATTTCACAAAAACGTGTTGGGTTTAAACCATTACATCATTACAAAGGTTACATAAGTTAGGTTAGGTTAGACTTTTGACCACATGAAATTGTAAAATAATGTGGCGGGAAGTATCTTATCTTATCTTATCTTCTTGACGGGGTCCTTACGAATACACTTCGACCCTATGGGATCTTTTGTGTAATAACCCCTCTTTTATCTCTTACTCGTAATCCAATGCAGCCTCCACCCCTTCCAAATAGCGGATAGTGGAGTGCAATGCCAGTGCCTTGAAATCGTTCGGTTCTGGGTAGCCACAACCGAGGATTTTCATTCTTACTCCGGCGAAGGCGTCACATTCACACAATAAGTGTTGCATTGTTTCCACCTCCTCCTGGCGGGAAGTATCTCTTTGCGAATAGATTTTTTTGTAAAATGATATAGTTGGTAAAACATTAGTGAACCCAGTAGGTCCAGTACTATAGTTTCTTAAATAAAAGCGATCGGCAACCTTCGTTTTTTTATAAAACGCGCATGACAAATATACTGACAGTTGCGATTGCAAGTGGTATAGCAAATAGCTCGCCAAAAGCCATTAAGAACAATTGATAATGGAATTATTTTTTCTTGATAATTATTAGCATTTCCTATGGCAGCCACTTTACTGCGGCTGTAGGCGAAAATGTATTCATCTCCGTCATAGAAAAGAGAGACATCTTGTCACCGTAAAACGAACTAAAATAACAAAATAGTGGCTGTCTGTTCTACGTGGTTGCCGGGTTAGAATAGTGCCAATCCATGCACTCCCGTGGATGGGAATAAAGGTTGTGTAGTACTGAGGGCCCAGACAAGATGCACTACGCTAACTATCGTTATTATTCGTTTAGTTTTTAAACCAATCGCGTCACTGGCACATCACGTGACTTTTCGTATCACGTCATCTACCAGTGATGCGATGGGTTTAAAAACTAAATGAAGAGAAACGCTAGCTAGCGTAGTGCATCTTGTCTAGGCCCTCTGTTCCGCGTGGTTGCCGTGTTAGAATAGTGCCAATCCATGCACTCCCGTGGATGTCGTAAGAGGCGACTAAGGGAATAAAGGCGTGTAGTACTGTTAGGCGATGGGCTTGCCACCTGTCACTAATACACTGGTAAACATCTTAGCCTATGTGTGCAAAATGTGGTAACATCATTATTAACAAGTTTTTAGATTTGTTAGTAATTCTGTAGCTCTGCCTACCCCACTCACTCTGGGATATGTATTTGTATGTATGTAGCTGTCTGTTTTTATGTCGGAAACCTATTTAAAACTTTATATTAACACCATTTATGTACACCGTAACTAATTCATATTGACATAGAATGCATTTACTATCAATAATTATTGACACAGGCGGCACACGTTCATTATTTTAATCATTTTCAATTGATCATTGTTTGTAAAGCTACCAAAGAATTTATTGCAAATAAAGGAAACAACTTGTTCCAATATCTTTTGACAAGGGACGTTCACTTACTACCTTTTTTACATCGAATACCTTGTAGTATTACCACGTGTGTATGTTCCCGTGGTTAAAGATATAAGGTCCTATCTGGCTATATGTTGTTTCAGCATAAGCTGTAACCACCTGAACAGCTGTTTGTTTCTGAACACCTGAATAAAGCGTTGAGTCAGTCGCCATTTCAGGTTTCATTCTCTTATTGTGAGTCACATTGGTAAGAAAGAGAGAAATGGAATTCTTATTTGCCTTATCCAGTTGTGTTAACAAAACATGGCTGTAGAGCTGAAAACAGTTATCACTATCTCGCTCTACCAAGGTGGCGTTGCGGTAGCGTGCCAGCCACGTGAGTGAGGAGTGTTTTTCTCTTAAATATCTTACCTCAATTTTTTTTTACTGATTTATGATTTTATTTTGTAAAAATCATTTAATTTTAACGGACTCCTGGTCCCAATGCTATACGACGGAGCTGTTATTTCTGGGCGGTTTGCCCTTTGGGCATTTTAAGATACTGACAAGCCTAACCTACTTACACTTGCGGGGTTCCGGCCTCATGGTAAACGATTTCTAACGAAAGATTTTTTTTAATAGTATGTTTTTTCCGCGTAACAAGACTTCAAAATTTCTCTCTCTTATCATTAAACCCCCGACAAAAGAAGTGGGGTGGTAAAAGTTTAACCTGTGTGTCTTTGTGTCCGTCTGTGGCACCGTAGCTCCCAAAAAGAGAACTTTGAAAATCGACGTTCGATACATACGCTCCATCCCTTTCTCTCGATTTAGTCTTGAATGACGAGTGATAGGGATAGAGCTAACGTCGAACTTCGATTTTTAAAGGAGAATCTATTCTAGAATCCATACTATAGTCTGTCTGTTACGCTTTCACGGTTAAATTGCTGAACCGATTCCGATGAAATTTGGTATGGATATAGCTTTAGCCCGAAGAAAGACTAGGTTGTCTTTACGTGCCATAAATCTGCCCTCCTAAGGCAATATGCAGTAGCCCAAATTTATTAACCAAAGCATTTTGAATTCTCTTCCGTTAGCAATAAGGCTGATATTGTTACAGGAATTTTATCGGATTTACTGTTAATTGGATAAGCAGAGCTGACGCGACTTTTAACAGGACGGGGTCGCGGACAAAAGCTAGTTTAAAATAAAATTTCAAACGAAAACAACACTTTTTTTCGACGAGACATAAACCTTGTACCTAAAATATGTTAATATTTAAACAAGTGTACATAGTAATTAATGGTTCAAAAACAATTTTAGCAATAACACCGAGCATTGTGAATTCATTCATAAGGTAAAACCTCACGTGAACAAACACTTCTATGTAAAGGACGGATAAATCATTTTATTGTTTTAAATTCGCAAATTAAAAAGAAAATGGTTATAATTAATTTATAGTTTCTCAAGAATTTGTAACAAGAAGCAATGAATGTGTTGAAGAAAAAACAGTAGGTACACAAATATTGGGTTTTTTCGTACGGAATTTATTCATTTCAATATTAACATCCAAATTCCTTTTAAATTTCATTAATACACTATGTAACAAAGGTTTTAGATACAGATAATATAGTTAAATTTCTTATTTAATGATTAAAATTAAAGTGTGAACTCAACCCTTTTCATGAGCTGCGAAATCAAGTGTTTCAATTACGCAGAGTGTTATGAAGCTAACTGTTTTTAAGTAATTAATATAATATAGCTTAGAAGTATCCATTATCTGGCACAATTCTGTTTGGTTTGCATTTGACGTTACTAAATAATCCGCAAAATTGAATGTATGAAAACCACCGTTTTCATAACGTCAATTTCATGGGTAAGGACCTAATATAAAGAACCTCTTCACTGGAATTTGAAATACATTGAGGCTATACAATTAAGATATAAATAAATAACATTCAAACATGCACTAGTTAAATTTCAAACTTATTTGAATCAAGTTTACAGATGTTCACCCACTCAGGTTTTATAGAGCTGGTGTGAAGCCAGAATCTTGACATGTCTATGAATAAAAAACTTGGTAATTGAACTCAATGCAACATTTGAGTGTATTTTGTTAGAACTGGCACTATCGAGTCTAGCCAGTCTAACGAAAAGCATGCTTTAAAAAAACTCTTGTTTGGATGATGTCGTCAATACATACATTAAATCACGCCTGTTTCCCAGAAGGGTAGGCAGAAACCACTTCTTTCCATTTGCTACGACCTTGACAAATTTCTTTCAGTTCTTCCACATTCATACATCGAGTCATGCACGCACGTCGGTTTCCTGTACTTAAGATTCGACCCTTTTCCAGTATTTCTCTGATTCGACTCGAAAAAGTACACCTAGGGCGGCCCCTTCCGACCCGTCCACTCACTTTCGATCTGTATATCTCTTTCGTCAATCTTCTTTCATCCATCCTTTCCAAATGACCGAACCATCGAAGCATGCCCTTTTCAATCTTAGTGTTAATCTTCTTATATTCCACATTTCTATACTAAGAACCAGGCCGAGTATAAGAGAATATATAGGATGACAATATCATTCGTTGCTGTAACCCACGTCGTCAATTGGCGTCGCAATACATATGGAGCAATCAGAATAAATAACGTTAGTTACGTTTATGTCTTGGGTAGGGTTTCGGTAGAAAAAAAAAGGTCCGAATCCGTTTGGGAGCGATGATATCAAAGATAGATAATACAGTCAACAGCAAAAGAAACTGATGAAATAGGGTGTCAAAATACTATATACGATAAATTAAGTCAGATGTCACTGATTGTTATTGTAGTTTAGCATAAGTAAGTTAACTCGTAATGTGTCATAAGTAAGTGAGATTCCATTCAAACAGTTAAAGTCATTACTGAGTGTTTCAAATTAAACTGATTCTCTAAAACAGCAATAGTTAGTAATACTACCAAACTATCATAATATGCAAGTGAATATGAATTTTCGGGACGTCATGACCTCTCAAGACCACCTCGGAATACAAGTCAGACGTTCGGTTTATGTCGGTTATATTCGTTAGACAAACGCGTGAACACCTCTCATTTCCGCCAAGGGTTGAAATGAGTTCCTATAACTTCGTTTTGTTATTTTTATGCAACATTTTAAATAAATCCTTATTAATTGCCGTGATTTGGTTACCCTAGTTTTCATTTGGAGATTTTGAAATTATGACTTTCTCTTGTCAGACACTTAAGTAAGTATAAATTGAATTTCATCCATATTTCATCATTCTTTATTGAAATTTCCTGCAAAGAGATACTTATCGCTTATGATTATTTTCTTTTGACTAAATAAATATTCAGGTGAAAATGACACTTTGGTATAATCTGTTATATCTGGGGCGTCATGCATGTTTTGAAACGCTGATTTTGATCACTTACTTTTGACGTTGACTGTACATATACAGACTTTATACTTATACCAACAGCTCTCCCTCTGTTACTGAACCCTGTGAGGAAACTTGTGCCATATTCCGAAGAAAATGCACAAGATGCGACCAAACAAGTACTGAATGCTACCGTATCTACATAATATGGACCTGCCGCTTAGCAACCACTGCTGTTTTGATCGCCACTAATCACTTCGCTTTGCCTCGACAAAGCTCTTATTACGTGTCTCATGCCGGTCCTTAAATTGCTATGCTTATTTCCGTGCCTGGCGTGAATACGTTGATATGTCTAAAACGGCAATTTTACAGGGCGCCAATTTTAAGGTTTGACATTTTCTGGTAAATCGCTGTTTGATTGTAACTTTGATGTAAAACTTGATTTATCCATAATTTTCTGCATACTTTTGAATGATTAGAAGATTTTTGTGAGATTCCTCTTAGTTTGATTAATATTAGACTTATCAACTTACGTCTCATCGAGTTATCAACGTACTCACCATACAAAGAGGGGAAAATTGACGTTTCGAGAAAGAAAAAAAATCGTGAAAAATCCATTTCATGTTATTATACTTCACAAAAGTTTTGTTAAATACAACTTTTTATTATCTTTCAAGTGAAAATGAGTGATTTAAGGAATTATGACTAGTTTTAATAATAAAAGACATATCAACTGGTTCACCGACGAGAGCGACGAGTTATCAACAAATTCACAGTATTAGTAAGAAAAAAATTAGAAATAAAACAGCTGTTTTTTTAATATTTTTTTAATTAAAGAAACTAAAATCATCATATAATTTAATTTTTGGAGTCATTCCAGGAATTTTACTCTTCTACATCCTCCAAATCTGGGTTTATCTCGTCAATATCCGGGTCAGCTGAGGCACAGTTTACTGTTTTTATTTGCAAATATTGCAAGAATTGGGGTCCTGACGTATTGTGATAGTTTGAGTCCACGTATAATATTTTTTTAAAAATGCTATTACGCACGATAGGGCGTAATGGTAAAAAAAGGCCCCCGGGTATAATTTTGGATTTACGGTCGATTTTTCTAGCATGTTAGGACACTATTTACGAGCAAGTGTGATGAAAATAATATTAAGTGCCCGCCTACTAAACGTCCATTTATGTATAATATCCAGTGCCTGGTATTACTCGTATTAAACTTGGATGTAGGGATAGACACACATATACAGACGACCCAAAGCGAAATACAACATTCGAATCGAACTTTAGATCTAGCTTTGCACTATACAAAGGTAACTGCTGAGGTGGGACAGTACATTTTATAATTTAGTATTAGAAAACGAGCGATAGGAAAACCACTATCAATATGCGTGTTACAGTTACGGTTAACTTATTGAAAATAATAATAAATACACCAACAAACAAAAAACAAATAAAGTCGTAAAGAGTGTCTCGTAACCCAAATTCTTAGTCTTTCTGTTAATTTGTAACAAATGCGTAATTTGTAATACAAGTACGTTTCAACATCATCAATATACATTTAATTAAACCCCAAAACTTTCTAAAATCCTAGAAGCGAGCTACGATCGCTTTAAAGTAGAAGTTAAATCACCTATTTAACCCTACAATGCATGAGTTTTTTATTTGTGTGAAAAAAATATTTGTGGTTTCATGGCTTAGTTAAGAGAAAAAATAATGAAAAAATATATAAGTAATATTTCAGGAGAAATTAACTTTTTTTTTAATCCGTTCCATATGTGGTACACCATGCTATTAGGTATCGGTTACACTGATGTTTAATTATGAATTAGATTTTTAATTTAAACTTCAGTAGACTGTTAACTTAAAGAAATAGTATTAGTTTCCATTATGTAAACCATTTTTATTAGTATTTCTCGCATGATTTGTAAATAAACCGTTTTATGGCACCATGCTATAAGGTTTGGGTAACACTAACGTATTATTATGGAACAATTTCTTAATTTATACTTCATTAGACTCTAAACTTTTAGAAATAATTGTTGTATTTGGATAAACAAATTTCTCTTAGTATTTTCACATTTTTCACATTATGTGACAGTAAAATATTTCATGTACTTATGAAAAATCCAAAAAATTACTGCATGCAGTGACATATATGGCACATTTGGACACGCCGTCGATGCATGGTGTGACAGATCTGGAACGTTTGGAAACCGTGTGGTTGCCGGATTAGAATAGTGCCACTCCAAGTCTCTCCGTGGATGTCGTAAAAGCCGACTAAGGTAATAAAGGCGTGTAGTACTGTTAGGCGATGGGCTTGCAACCTGTCACTGTTAACATCCTCGCCTAAGTGTGCAAAATGTGGTTACAGAATTATCAAAAACTTTTTATAGTTGTTGGAAATTCTGTAGCTCTGCCTACCCCACTGTGGGAATAAAGGCGTGAGTTTATGTATGTATGACAGTATATAATATTTACAGCATACTTACGCAAAGATTTTCACACATAAAAATATTTTTTTCTTCGATTTTTGATTATATATATATTTTTTTTTTATTGCAATATGTAAATGAAATAAATCCATTTTTCACGGAGAACAGCAACAATTGTATAAATCCCTTGGTAATTTCAAATACAATGCTATCTAGTGTTACACTTATATAGTGCCCTCTAGGTTTGCTTTTATACAAAAAGATGTCGCTGCCTTTACATTATTTTTAACTACTAACGATTAAACTGGTTGTGACATATCTGTCACTGTATGCATTGTAGGGTTAACTCAGAAGCACTAATCAGGTGAACTCCTATAAAACCGAGAAGTTAGATTTATGTAAGTTTCAAGACCACTTCGTGCTTGTTTTGCATATGCTCGATAATTCCTACAGGACCTATGGGAAAGCTTAGTCCAGCTTCAACACTATTCAATTTAATAAAAAGCCGATCTATTTTAATGACAATATAAATACGTATTTAGGTACAATTTATAACTTACATTTTAACCACTTCATTCTATTTTAAATCTTTTATATCTAGGAAAGGCCTCAAAGATACTGGCAGCATTTACTCGCTGGATGGTTAAACTAATGCGTTGAACGAGGAAACTGCCACCTTCTCAACGCCGAATGAAATGAACATATCTTATTTATATTTAAGGCATTCTCTACTAGTCCACCAACTGGCCAAGACCACTACATTGGCCAACCTTTAAGCTTTCAGCTAGTTCAGCTGCCGCACCAGCCCTATTAGAGGTCCGGTGGAGATGTGACTGGGCTAGCATGTCTACTTTTTGGTTGCATCTCACACTAGCACCCGTCCCATATTCTGCACGGAACCAAGGACATTTTGTCAGGTATTTTGCCATCATATCTACAAATGCCGGTCGGGTCTAAAAGGGTCGGCACGTTTATTGAGGCAGGAGATCGGCGGATGATGTCATTTAGTGCGGGGGTTCTTGAAAACAACAGGCGTTACATATCGGTTGCTGTCGCACATAATCTGGTTTTCACAGAATACCAGCGTTGCAGCACTAACAAGTTTAGTGTCGCAACACAATGCTAAGCGCACCTTTAAATGTTAAGATAAATTAGTGATTAAATTGTTAATAAATTAGTGAAACTATTTTAATATTATGATAATAAACAGAGACAACACTTATTTGAATTAGTAATATTGACAACTGTACATATTCTTACTTTGTTTCCCAGATATTACATTATTATCTGAAAATATACAAGTATACTGGTTTGTTCCCTTGATTAAAAACATTGATAACTATACACGTCAAGGTTTCAGGTACTGATTTTAATTATTTGTCTGTTAATATCTTAAGATATTCTGGAGAATAAAAATATTTTTAAAACATAAGTTGAGATATCGTATTACTGTGTTGGTTCATAATTCTTTGACATAAGTTTCCATGTTGAGATATCACATGATGCACTTGTTTGATTTACTCTACGTAAGTTGATAACTTGGTGGCCAGTAGTACAAATTGAGATGTCATATAACGCACTTAGATATATTACCTGCACCTAAATTGATAACTCGGTGGATAGTCGTACACATTGAGATGTCATATAACAACCTTAGATTTCTTATCTGTAAGTAAATTGATAACTCGGTAGAAAGTAGAACAAGTTAAGATGTCATATTACGTACTAAATTTATTTACTGTACGGAAGTTGACAACTCAATGGACATGAGTATAAGTTTAGATATTATGTTAAGAACTTACTTATATTAACTGTACATAAATTGACAAATCGATGGGCAGTAATATAAGTTGAGATGTCACATTACGCACTTCGTTTTAGTTACTGTGCGTTAGTTGATAACTCGATATATTTGATTTGTTTGATTGATATGTCGTTATGTTAAAAAAAGTACGTTATTACTGTAATCGAGAGTAAATTGATAAAATTATTTATAAATCTATGCACACAATGTGATGTGTAATATGTCTTTTTATCCACAATAACTTGCCAAAAGTATAGTTATCAATGTATGAACAATGGCCATAAGTCAAAAAGTAATTAAGATAAAAATATAAAAAAAATTACCAATATAGAAAAAAAAATAACGAAGCGTTTAAAGGAATAAAAAAAAAAACGTACACGTCGAGATATCAACGTCTTCACGCCAGCCACGGATTTATTATTAATATGAATGATAACTCACATAGATAGATAGCCCAATTGGTTGGAAGAGAACAATAGGACGACTATCTTAGAAAATGTTACGTACGTCATATTTTTACGAGGATGTTTACCGGAATTCATTTATTAAATCTAGGGTTTAGGTCGAAATCACATCACCAAAAGAGTTGTGAGTGTCAAATAAAAAATACCAATGGCCTCGACTTTAGTACCGCTTATCCAATACACGTGTGAAGAAAAAAACATAAAATAAAAAATCTAATCCAATCCATTTTAGATCCTAACATGCGTCAACAAAGTTAATAAATAAAATATTTCTATTTGACTTATTATTTTTCTGTTCCATCGCCAAGAACTCGACTAGGAGTCTAATTTCCTTAGAATTCTACATCCTGGGCGCTGAATGTGAATTTTATATGAGACGTGACACTTGCCTTCAACACGTAATAGGACTCGAAAATGGATCAAACCGGTTAAATCTAGTTCGATCAACCTACATTATTATCATCATTTTCGCAAATCGTTGAAGCCGTTACAACTCGCAAATCAATATCAACTCTAATATTTTCCCGCTAAGGTTGTGTATCGCCTGGCGCGTTCACCGGCGCATACGCAGCTTTGGGTATGTTCAACTAATTTATCCAAATAATGTACTCGTGATACAGTAAATGCAGAATGGAGGCCGTTGATTGTGTTATCAAGTGTTTGTCGTCGGATTGTTTTAATGCTTGCTTTGTGTCCAGACTTCCGTTCGAGATTGCAATTATTTGACAAGATACTTGAAATTTAGGCCCTTAAATGTCTTTTTAACCGACTTCCATGGAGTACCTTGTCTATTTGATCTTTTTAGGGTTCCACAGTCAAACTAGGAACCCTTTCACTTTCGTCCGTCCGTCCGTCCGTCCGCAGTCTACCTCAGAGTCTTTTTGTACTAAAAAGCTATAATATGAGATGAATATACATATTAGTCACGCCAACAAAGTGGTAAAATAAAATCTTGAAAACATTTTTTTTTTGTGTACTGTCCCTTCACGTAACGTGGGGATTTTTTTTTCTCGCCTACCCCATAGAGTTGGATAGGGCTTTTAAAAATATTGCGGGTTTGTGAAAACAATTCTTCCGACAGTGTCACTCTTGACAGAGTGGTCGTGGTCATCACTTCAGGTGTTGGTGGCAAGCTTAACAGCACGCTGCCACTCTTCTCCGATGGCCGCCTTCCTCGTGCATTCATGTAGTGATGATGAGCCATTTACTGCCGCTTTTATCTGGTCAGTCCACCTCATGGGCGATCTTCCTCGTGGCCTGGTACCCTCAACCTTTCCCTGGACCACAAGTCGCTCAATAGCCACTTCCCCTCGGCGGCATACGTGACCAAAAAAGGTGAGGATACGAGACTGTACCAAAGATGATAAACGCTGCTTGATGCCGAGTTCTCGAAGTATAGACTCATTAGTATGGAATTTAGTCCACGATACTCCGAGCATTCTCCTCCAGGACCACATCTCTAGGGCATCTATCTTCTTCTTCTCCACTTCCACGTTGAATATGGAAATGAAATTGTGCATTTTGTGACTGCGGCATCGGAAACAACTCTTTTCTAGTTCGTTTCTATACTAATACAGTTTTTTCTCGAACAAGTTTCAAACGGAGATATCTCAACAGTGGACATTTCATCCGAAGAGAGGCGCATGAACGTAAAAAATAAAACAAAGTAGGCGGTAAAACAAGGATATTATTATGTAAAAATTCTAAAGTGTTGTTATTCTTTATAGCACATTTCAAGCTCATTTTAACTATCGTGCGTTTATGAATAAAACGGTAATTCTTTTACAACTTTGCACCTAGACTTATGAACACTGAACAAGACCTAATGATCAATTATTAAAACAAAGCAACTGTAAATATGCCATTATTGTTGTTGTGTATGAGTCATACGTAATCTAACAATTAATTAATGATTAATAATAGCTGTTGTGTATTGTTGGAATTGCAGCGCTTGCGAAGTGTTTACTGAGGTTAAATTGGCGAGAGGACAGAGGATATAGTCCATTTGTTTTTTTTATTAGTGATATAATAAATAATAATAAATATTTGTTTTATTTACCGCAAACAGTACATTCGGTAAAGCAAGATAAAAAAAAGTTTCACATTAATAATAATAATGTTATGTACATAGTAATTGCGGTAAAATGGATATGAGACTGCTGGTTTTCAGTCTCCAACCAGGAATTAGAACTAAAAGTTAAACTAACTTGACAGCGATAGGTTCGCTACCACGACGGCGACAAAACAGCAGAAATACATTATATTAAAAAAAGAAAAAGATAAAAGATGTTTATTCAGTAAGTAGGCCGCACGGGCACTTTTACACGTCAAAAATCTACCAGCGCTTCGCAAGAGACCACTGCTGAGAAGAAACACCGCAAGAAACTCAACAGTTAGGGTCTCCCCAGACCTATCGACGCGGAATCGGCTTGAGCCGGTAAGAAAAAGTTTTATTTCCACGCAGTAAGAGTAGTATTTAAAAAAAGTGCTTAGTCAAGTTTTAATCGGACTCGATCACCGCAAGCTTTTGCAGCTTAAATCCTTATCATTATTATATTTTTCGAGACTCAAGTTATCTCCATATTATACCAAATTTTACCAAACTAAGGTCAGCGGTTGAGCCGTGAAAATGTAACAAACAGACAGAGTCACTGTCACATATCATATTAAAAAGTGTAATTGTTTTTAACATCAAGGTATATAAACTGCTGACATGCTGCTTAAAATTTAATCTACTAACAGTAAATTATAAAACCTATAAAATTCTTCAAGTGTAACATGTCATAATATGACCCAACACATCTGCTAAAGCTTCATATTTCGAATAACAAGTAGTGATAGTATTATTAATTATTCTTTAAATAAATAGCCGCTCTGGCTTAGGTAGTTTAATGTAGACTCGTGATCAAAAGGTCCGAAGTGCAAGCCAGGGTTGCCATATATATTCCAAAAAGAATATTTAACTCAAGAACATTAGGAACTTAACTACCAGAAATCAGCACCTTCGAACAGCTGAGCGTGTAAAAGTGGTGCATGATTCTATCAAGTCAAAGTGTATTCGAAACGGGTGTGTCTCCGAATCCCTAACAACGTTTGTTCTAACAAATCATTTGTCCGAATTTTTATTTGCCCTAAACTGGTTATCAGATCAGTCAGGCAAGTTTTTAAGCTTATATGTAGTTAAATATAGTTCGGGTTGTATTATTATAACTATAAGTTTTAAAATTAGGACAAACGATGCATTAGGACAAATTACGATTAGGGACTCCATTCAAAAACTACTAAAACTTAAGTTAACCTAATATCCTGTAAACTAATATTGTGGAATGCAATAAATGATTGAGTATTAAGTATCTACAGTAACTCGGTCATCCAGTAAGTATGTTTTGCTTGCTAATCGGTTCAATTCAATAAATTCGTACGCTCGCTCGGGTCGGAAACGAACTTTCCCGAAGATGACAACTTGACAGATCGATCAAAATCTTTAGAGCCATTGATAACGTGATTACAAAATTATTGCTCGTTTAATATTATAGGATTAAAACACGGTTGTTTAAAGTCCGCTACAAATAAAGAACTATATTAAATTGTAGGTATGTAATGTAATGCAACCTATATGCCGTTCATTGTAACTGGTATTATCGGGTTGGGTCAGGTTTTATTGTTTACTTTAAAATGGCGTCACAAATTGAGTATCAATGTTGGCAGTCTGGTAACCGATATTAATAATTTGTACAATAACTGGATTGTAATAATCTTTTCCTGATGTTTCTGTGTTAATAAAAAAAACAGTGTCCTTTCTTGTCTTGGCGGAATATTATAAATACTGGTTTGTTTTTTTTACCCTTAAACAGAAGAATTTGCTTTTAAAATTTACCGGCAAGGCATGGTAATATTGGACTATCTAATTTCTTAAGTACCTAACTAATGTGTTAGGTTAGATTTAATTAAAAAAATAACTACTTATCATCAAAAATACATTATGACAATATAGATAGACCTATGTGTAATTCCGTCATTTTGATATTTATTATAATTTATCTACCTAGTGACACTTAGAAAAATTTACAGGTGGTACGTATCTTGTTTTTCGAAAATGTTGAAATCGGACAACACATTCAGTTTTTACAAACGAACAAATAAGCATAATATCTATGCACTGATAATTACCTAAGTATACATAATACATACAGCCGGGTAAAAAAAAACCCATAGAACAATCTCAAACTTACAGATTGACCTAGTCCCAAACTAAGCTCTCGTACTACGGATAACGTATAACGATAAACATACTTACTTCAATTTCAATTTATATCTAGTTTTAGGTTCTTAAATAAAAAAAAATGTGCTACCTATAACATTTTCATCATACCTTCATACCTTCACGCCTTCATTCCCAGAGTGGGGTAGGCAGAGCTACAGAATTACCAACAACTCTAAAAACTAGTTGATAAATTCTGTAACCACATTTCGCACAAACAGGCTACGATAATTACCAGCGTATTAGTGACAGGTTGCAAGCCCATCGCCTAACAATGCTACTAGGGAATGCAATTTAACCGGTTATTAACCGTTTTTGTATGAAAATAACCGGTTAAAATCGGCAATAACCGGTTATTTGCATTCCCTAAATGCTACAAGCCTCTATTCCCTTAGTCGCCTCTTACGACATCCACGGGAAGACATGGAGTGGCACTATTCTAAGCCGGCAACCACACGGAAACTACACGGAAATAACATTTTCATAACCCCTCTTTTTGCCTTAGCCGGTGGGAGGGGGACGTTGGCATTCCTGGAAATGACAGGACTGAGTACGGCCAAAGAGGATCGGGCTCGTTTTAAATGGAATACACATTATAATGGAATAAACCCGTATTTCCATACTACCTATACGTCCAGAGTTGGAATCATAAGGTAGGGGTTCTGTTCCACAAGATTTTTTACGTTATTAATTTATATTACGGTCGTATAGATACAATAAATAAAAATAAAAATTGAACTGTACAGAAAATTACTTATTATGAATAGTAAAACTTAATTTTCAATTGCACAGTTCTCAAAATGTTCAATGTTAAGATTAGTTGTTTAAACTTTTAGTGTTATTGGCGCATAAACTTTAATTTTGACTGTCTATACATACCTATTTCAATTTTGTTATGTTTATTGAAATAGGTATGTATAGACAGGTATGTTTATGTGCTGTTGGCATGTCTAATAAATAAATAAAAAAATAAATGTGTAACATATACCAACTGGTACCCATACTACTTTAACGACACGTTAGCCTAGTTGGGCTCAAATCCCGGTAAGGGCAGATACCTATAGTGTTTAATGCGCGCGAGTATTATATTTTATTCCTGAGTCTTGGATGTTTTCTATGTATTTCTCATACATACATACATACAGTCACGTCTTCATTCCCAGAGTGGGGTAGAATTACTAACCAAATGGCTGACTGCTGAGTTTCTTGCGGCGTTTCTTCTCAGCAGTGTCTCCTCTTGGGAAGCGCTGGTAGATTCTTGACGTGTAAAAGTGCCCGTACGGCCTACTTACTGAATAAATATCATTTATCTTTTTTTAGTCTCGATGAGCGGTAAACGTTATTGCGCGAACGGTATCGCGGGCAAAACTAGTTATATTATAAACGTGACTAAATAAAAACAAATAAAAGTACAAAAACAATAATCCTTGGATGTCCATGCATCTTGCATTCAATTTACCATATTGTTTCTGTATTGATCCAGCCGTTCTGCGATGGACAAAGCAAAACGCGAATATGTGACTCAAATATTCTTTGTATTGTTGTTTGGCATTAATTGAAAGCACTAGAACATTAATATGTATTCATCTATACAAATAAAATACACGTGTGAAATATGTGACTCATTCTGTATGGAACGACAGGTTATTCTTTCTTATCGCTAAGTTTTGCAGGTGGTAGGACCTTGTGCAGGGTCCGTCCGGATCGCTACCACCATCTTATCCATTAACCTACCGCCAAACAGCAGTGTTCGCATTGTTGTGTTCCGGTTTGGGGATAAGGCAGCCGGTGAAATGACTGGCATAGAGGCATTCCATCTTAGTCCTCAGGGTTGGCAACGCATTTGCAGTCTTAGGATTGCATTGCAGTCTTGTGAATGCGAATGTCTATGGGTCACAGTTTCCACTTACCATCAGGTGGCCTGTGTGCTCGTTTGTCTTCTCTATGCCGTAAAAAAAGTAAGTTTCCATAATCTCTGCCTACCTCAGTGGGAGACAGGCGTAAAGGTATGTATGTATGTATCGCTAACTTTAGTCTTCTTACTTAGCCATAAATAAAGTAAGAGCCTATATTTTTCTATACATAGTATAAAATAAAGTCGCTTCCGCTGTCTGTTCGCTTAGATCTTTTAAACTACTCAATAGATTTTAATGCAGTTTTCAGCAATAGACAGAATGATTCAAAGGAAAGGTTTAGATGTATATAAGATTCTGGTTTATGTACCTACAGAAAACTCACATAAACCGAAGCGAAGCGAGGTCGTTAGTAATGTATAAAATAAAACAAAAAGAAAGGTGCCTAACTGCTATTTGGATAATGTCGTCAATATATTAGTTACCTTTTGACATATTTTATTTCAAAAGCAGTGACTCCTACGACGCTAAGACAAATCTAATGACACGCTTGTCGGAATCGGATCATCCGTTCAAGCTTTACAAAGGAATAGAGAACCATACATACATACAAGTCAAAAACAGTACCCTTCAGCCGTTGGTTAAAAAAGACAAATCATAATCTGACAACACGGTCTAGTTGGTAGCTGCCTACGAAGGAGCAGTCCTGGGTTCAAATCCCGGTGAGGGCAGATATTCGTCTTTGTGTGATGAGCGCAAATATTTGTTTCTGTGTCTGTGGTTTTCTGGGTAATTTTTTCTCTGCATAATTAGGTAGGTATGTTTATCGTTGTATATTAAAAATATATTTAAAAATAAAGCAAGTAAGACTAAAATTCAATAAATTCCTAGGTACACTGAAAAAAACTCAATATAATATAATATAAAAACAATTTATTTAAAACCGCACACATCAAGGAACGGGTGTACAAAAAAAACAGTATTACATAGAGCAAACAAGCGGTATTATCGCTAAATAGCGAGTTCTTCCAGAAAAACTTACAAAGAAGAGATTTTTTTAAAATACACAGATACCTAAACATAAATTAAAAAATTATATTTTTTATTACTTTTCTTCTTACATAATATAATTTATTCATTTGGTACCATAGAACCACGTTTCCATACAATATATTAAAACTATATAATATATAATACTATATTATCTTCCCGTGGATGTCGTAAGAGACGGCTAAGGGAATAAAGGCGTATAGTACTGTTAGGCGATGGGCTTGCAACCTGTCACTAATACACTGGTAAACATCTTAACCTAAAAGTGCAAAATGTGGTTTCAGAATTATTAACAGGTTTTTGGAGTTGTTGGTAATTCTGTAGCTCTGCCTACCCCACTCTGGGTATAAAGGCGTGAGTTTATGTATGTATGTGTATGTACATTAAAACTACTTGAAAAAATTACTAACTAAATCACTGACTCATTGTAACATGTCATAAAGTTACATCTTTAACACGGTCTAATAAAAAGATCTATTCACAAAAAGACCGTTATTAATCAAATTCACTTCTAGATAAAGTAAAACATAACCTCTTAAACCTTACGTAAAGAACATAAAGCCATAAACGTATGTTACGTGTGCCGTTGCGCAAGCGACTCATAGACAGACAGACGGACGGTTTCTATTTGCCCAGTTTGGATACAAACACACGCGTGACTAAGGACAGATAAACGTGTAGGGTGTGCGTGGTTTTAGCGCGGTTTCAGGACAGTCAATTTATTAAAAACATTTAATAAGGCAAGTTTTTTGCTACCGCAACCAGGGATCCCCTCGAATCGCCGACACTTTAATCGAATGTATCATTTGATAGAAAATTTATTTCTGCTAAACCGATTTTAGATTATCTTAAGAAGGAGTTACTTAGGTTAGGTAAGACCTAGGGTGGAGGTACGAGTGAATGTCGCAGGGGCGACTTCTAGTAGTCCTGTCAGAGCGAACAAAACACATTTTAGCGCGTGCATTTTCAATTTGGCTGCATGGCTTCTGTGGATGAGATCGAACGTATAAGCCTGCTTAATTGAGAATGCACGCGGTAAAATATGTTTGTTCGCACTGACGGGACTACTTAAACTCGCCGCTGAGACATTTACACATTCAACCGCATTTTTAATAGAATTACAACCCTCTGCTGTGACCACCAAAAATTATAACTTTTGCACGTGTCGATGAATTGAAAATTCGGCGAAGCCAAACTATCTATGACATGAGCTTTGGTTTACCCTTAGGCAATCCATTTGAAATTTGTAATTATATAATTTTGTATCGAAATACGGCAAAAAACCGTCCACGCTTAATGAACTATCTATTAGTTTGTATTTGTACCAACTCATAGCCATATTTTTTTACCTAAAAGCAAGCTTCTGCGAGAAATGTCTCTGTCTGTCTTATTTCTCTAATAAGTTCATTTGAATATTTATAAATTACTCTACATTGGCGAAATAAATGTTAACATGAGTGAAGCCATCAAATAAAAAAATTGAATTAGACAAAAATGTTTTTTATTTTCCCTGAACCCATGGCCACCATAGCATGCCCGTATCAGTCTGCCAACTCCGTTGTTGAGCTACACCAAAGAAGGCGGCTAAGTACAATGATGTAGTCAAAGCATTGTATACTCTATTACTAACTACATTCAACTTATAATACTTATTATATTACTATGTAGTTAGCTACTTTCTTGGGTATTATAACAGCACTTTCTACCGGCAGTTTTGTCTTCGTATTACTGAGCGTCGTTGACTCTACCTTTATTTCAAAGATTACGATTATGTTAGGGAAAAATGATAATGGACAGTTATTGTTTGTTACTACGGGCCACTTGCTATTAAAAGAAATCTAGAGCGGTCCTGGGTTTGATGCCCGGTTAGGGCTGATACTCGTGTGATGAGCATCAGTATTTATTTCTGTGTCTTGAATGTTTTCTATGTATTTATGTATGTATGTATGTAAACACTTTATTGTACAAAACAAAAACAAAAACTATACAATGAACTTTACAAAAAAAAAATACAAACGCCAACTTATGCTTTTAAGGGATCTCTTCTAGCTAGCCCTAGAGAGATTGAGAAAAGTGAAAGGTTGTGCATCGAGTACTGTAGGCAACTGTACAACAAAACAAAACCCTGACTATATTCTTTTTTAAACACATTTAAGTATTTATTTCTCTATGTAAGTGTTTGTATCGTTGTTTAGTACCCATAGTACAAGCCTAGAACTTAGTTTGGGTCTATACTCTGTGTCAACTGAAATTGCCAAAGACTGTTTGACACATAACCTCAAATATTAATCAAGGGTGTTTTCATTTTAAATAACGCCTCAAGACCGCCCTAAGACCTCACTTGATCTTTAAAAGCACATGATTATCGGGTAATAAGGTAAATTTCGTTTAGTTGTGTTTACATTTTTGCCAATTTCAATTGGCACGGACTATAATAGGTCAATTTGTGAGATGGTCCCCCCATTTTATGTTTAACTAGCGACCCGCCCCCGCTTCGCTTCGGTTTATGTATAATATGAGCCTTCCTCGATAAATGGCTATCTAACACTGAAATAATTTTACAAATCGGTAGTTGTTCAAGCAAACTAACTCTTCAGCTTTATAATATTAGTATAGATTCGATGAACCGACAATCTAGTGGGGCGGAAAAACTGTCACGATATTGCCATTTAGTGGGTTCCCTACCTAACCGGTGCGTCAAGTCAAAATCCATACCAATGACGACGGCTGTTGTTAAAAAACCCAACAAATGTTCAAACAAGTCAACCCTCGACGGCTCTTACACCCGTATTTATAGTCAAGAAAAGTAATTACTTGAGTTTTAGTAGTGTCAAAAGTTATATAAAAATCGTTACTTTAGTCATTACTTTTACTCAAGTAATTACTTTTCTTGACTATCAATACGGGTGTTAGCATACGTCGTTATCGCGGCCAAATGATTTGACAGTACTGAAAGATTATGACAAATAGGTAGTAACAGAAGTGACACTCGTATCTAGAAACGTTCATACCTACGAGTTTAAAACTTATCAATTTTCTTTTTAATTTCTTACCTCGGTACTTAACTTGATTAGTAGTACGTATTTAAAGAAAAATGCGATGGAATCCTAACGTCCTAAGCTAACCTCTTCAGTCACTTTTCCTGCTCCTTTAGACATTTGTCATTCTTTATTGATTTGATACCTATGTACAAAAAAAACGTATGAAAACCCATCTAAAATATATTACAGTGCAAAAACACATATTTAAGAAACTAAAACCAGTTTTGTAGAAAAATACCTACTTGATTTGGCTTTTTGTTTATTCAAGTGACATGTTGACTTATATGTAAACGTTTACTCAGTGTAAGCCAATTTTGATTGACCTTTTCACGCAAAAATTTCGTCCTAGATACGAAGAACTTCTTGAAGGCTTATAATTTATAGGCAGAATATTTCGTTTACGCTAACCAGACATTCTGTTACATGTGTAATCTTTGATAGATTTGTGTTTGCCCCCTCAATAACGACGTTTGCCTCTTAGTCATAAATGTAAAATAAAACTAGTGAGCCAAATACAGCGACCTTCAGCGCACTTGTTCTAGAAACAGGGGCAAGAGCCGGGGCTGAACCCGCGACCCGCGCATTGTATGCTAACCGCTGAGTCACCGGCGCAAGTATGTTGCTTTGGGATCACATAGTTTAATATTTATTCTGTAACGCTTTCGGCTTAAGAAACGGAACACGGAAAACGTATGTATTTATAAGTATAGTTGAACAAGTTTAAGCGCGACCTTCCCGAGGCATGGAAGACCGGGGGTGAGGGGACCGTACGTGGCACGCTTTCCGTCACCTCTACTTAGACCGCTCCCGCTAATGATACAAGTCTAGATTCTAGATGGTAACAGGGTATTGGTGTTTTTAGCCGGTGCAAGCCCGGCAGTACCTAGGCCCTCCCTTCCCACGTCTCCGGAAGGGATTTTCACCTCTGCCGTTTCTTAAAGTACATACATACATACATACATACATACATTAAATCACGCCTGTTTCCCAGAGGGGTAGGCAGAGACCACTTCTTTCCACTTGCTACGATCTTGACAAATTTCTTTCGCTTCTTCCACATTTATGCATCGAGTCATGCACGCACGTCGGTTTCGGGTTTCGGGTTTCTTAAAGTACTTACTTATTTGTTTTATTTATTTTTATTTTATTTATTTCGGGCATCAACGAAAACAATTAAAACAGTAACCCAATAAAAGATGTCCACAGAAATAAAGTTAAGTAAACCATAATAATAAAAAAAAACAATTTGCATAACTCATATTATAGAAAAATACAAAATAACAACAAAATTTAGCATAAGGATATGTTGAGTAGTGCGAGAGAATGCTTGCGTATGCTTGTGTGTGTGTGCGTGTGTGTATATATGTGTATGCGTGTATGCGGTGTGTGTTTGTATGTCTGTGCATGTGTATTTGGTATTACAAGTGATATGCAAACAAAAGCAAGGACTTTTGTCAATGGCCCTTCAGGCTATTACCAAAAAAAATATAATTCAAGAGCCCTATTTCTACTTGGCTTTTCGATGAAACCTTTCCGTTGTGACACGAAAATTTACCAAAAAATTGTAGGGATACTTTTTGTTGCACAACGGAACTTTTTTTGTCTTCGTCGTTTGTATGGTTAACTGCGCTTAACTGTAGTCCAACTTGTTCTCACCCTCTTGCCTTTGCTTTGATACGTAAGGGTGATGGTGCGGCGCCGGAGCAGTTGCGGAGCCCGACCGCAGAGCTCGAAGGCTACCGGATTAGGTATTTCGGTCAGCGGGCGAACGGCAGCAAAGCGGCAGGAGGGGGATCAAAGTGTGTTATTGAGAATCCAATCGGTCCTATTTATTTTATTGTTTATTTAGTAGACACACTGCACTGACTGTATCACCTTAATAGTAAATATGAGTAGGGTAATGGTACCAGTATTGGACACGTTCAGCTGACAGGCACCAGTAATGGACACTTCTCAATTCGAAGATCATACGGTCCTAAATTGATTGTTGAAAAACAAATGAATAACCCTTATCTTCTGTAAAATAAGAATCAAGTGTCCATCATTTCCTTTTCCATTAATGGTCCCGTCACCATATAAAACACGGATGTTTAAAAATAACCATCCTTTTGTCACTGATGACGAACAGAAAGACATCATCATAAGTATTTAGCAACTTTATATAAGAATACGGCTATTTAAAACAGCAAAAATCCTTGTTCCTGCATTATTAGTGACACGTTTCCACTTTTGTCATTTTGACAGTTGCTTCTCGTATTTACGATAATGGCTTACGTTTTCCTGTTGGCACTTTGACATCTTTTTTTCTTCCAAGAAACACAATTGTTCTCTGATGCAATACTATTTCTGCTACTCATTTATATTGCTGGGTTCCCTCATTTCCTGTTAAGAGATTGGGAAGATTGTCCAGACATAGTTCAAATGGTTCTTCGGTTATCTTAGTTGGTAGTGAAGGGTAGGTAGGGTAAAGTCACCAGTTGTCAGCCAGATACCTGTAGTACTAAATATATATTTCCCACGCTTCGCACTCATACAAGGTCGACTACTGGTCTCTGGCTGACTACTGGTGACTTTACCCTACCTGTTGTTTTATTGAAATACCTTTCAATATAATAACAGGCCGTGTGGTTGCCGGCTTAGAATAGCGCCATTCCATGTGTTCCCGTGGAAGTCGTAAGAGGCGACCAAGGGAATAAACGCTTGTAATATTGTTAGGCGATGGGCTTGCAACCTGTCACTAATACGCTGGTAAACATCTTAACCTGTTTGTACTAAATGTGGTTACAGAATAAGCAACAAGTTTTTATAGTTGTTGGTAATCCTGTAGCTCTGCCTACCCCACTCTGGGAATGAAGGCATGAAGGTATGATGATGATGACCTTTCAATGATGGTATTAAGGCGCAGAATTTCATTTCATAGAAAGACAATTTCTCACCGTAGTAAGTTAATAAATGTTGAAAACATCATGGTTTCAGAAGACAATAGCGTTCGATGAATTTAAATTAGATGAAATTATACAATCGATGAAGTTAAATTCGATATAAAGATGGGTTATCAGTAGTGAACCTGCTGATGAAGCTAGTGGTCCCGACTGCCGATAAGTAGAAATAGGTACAATATTATAAGGTGCTAACAAGTTAGTCACGGATATTTTTACAGCTGATAGTACTCGGTTCTTGGAGTATATTTAAGTATGAAACATCATAGGTTTTCTTATGTTTTTTTGGAGAAAACTAGGAAACAAATTTGCTACGTTAAAACACCCTGTTAATAAGATAATTAAATGACACCTCTTTAGACATTCTAGAACCTCTTTAAACTATCATTCAGACGCTAGTATTTAATAACCTACAGGTTTCCCGCCGAGTCTTAATGAAATTTACGAAAAACAACTTTTGACAAACAGTGTCAAACATCTTGACAGGTACATAATAGGGGTGATTATTTTAAAGATTAATTATAATTTATATTTTTTGTTCGGAAAATTAAAACAATAAAATGATACACAAAGGTTCCTTAATTACAGTTAAAAGTTATTTTTTTTTAATGTAAAGTAGTATCTCTTAAAATATCCGTGACTAATTTGTTAGCACCTTATATATTTCTTTACTAACTCGTAAGTATGTCTGTAATTGGCTAGTTGCTATAGTACAAGCCTAGGTAGTTTAGGACATGATTAATTTATGTGATAATGTCCCCTGATATTAATTATTTAATTTTGCGTCTTTGTCTCTGTTTTATCTGTCTTATTTTTTACACTCTGAGTTCATTGATCCCGAGATACAATATATATATTAAACATGTGGTTTGTTAGTTGGTTTGTCTACTTCATTTATATATATTTGCACATTTGTAGTTAAAAAGCCAAGGGTTAGGTATATTTAATCTCTAGAAATTTCACCGTTCCCGTAGGAAAAGCGAAAATCGACGTAACGAGTTGTGGATTAGTTTTATGATAAAAACCGGTCAAGTGTGAATCGGACTCGAGAACCGAAGGATCCGCTCCTAAATGGTTTTTTTTATTTATTAGAACACCAATAAAGTTCTCCTGCTATCTTTATAGATAATATGTCAGAAGCGCCACCATACAGGACAGAGCCATGACTTCACCAACCATAGAACTAAGTTTATCCTGTGTTAATATTTATCGTTTTTCTAAAAAAATCCTAGGGTTAAAGAAATTATTTAAATTTCGCTGTAATAAACTCGTATAAGTACATCTATTCTCTCTATATGTTACTATCTGAGATTTTTAATAGGGCGTTTTTCTGTGCGTTTTGTATACATTAATCAAACATTTTTAAAATACTCAAGTGTAAAATAATATGATTATTCTATTCAACTTGTGAGCTTTCAACCCTATCACAATAATAGTTATTTTTTTTGCGGTATTTATTTTTTTAGGCTTTATTTGAACCACTATACATCCATGGGTTTCCACAGACAGATGGACAACCAAATCACTTTATAACAGTTCCATTTTCCAATATTTCTTACATAACAAAGCCTAAAAATGGAAAATATTACACCTGCGCTAAAATAAAAACAGTATGCAGTACCCAAAAAATCCCTACCCGGAATCGAACCCAATGCCCGTAATAATGAATCTTGTTTTTTACGCGTCAGACCAATGACCTTTCTGAAACATGTGTTTTCTCGCGCTGGCAAGCGGCTGCGCTGCATAGAAATAGATCGGTACAGTCGCCTGCGACATGATTTGATCGAAAAATCTAGTGCGTTTTTATTCCGCAGTTAAAAATACACAGACACACAGATATACAGATCGAAAGTGAGTGGATGGGTCGAAAGGAGCCGCCCTAGGCGTACTTTTTCGAGTCAAATCGGAGAAATACTGGAAAAGGGCCGAATCTTAAACGTACCCGAAACCGACGTGCGTGCATGACTCGATGTATGAATGTGGAAGAAGCGAAAGAAATTTGTCAAGGTCGTAGCAAGTGGAAAGAAGTGGTCTCTGCCAACCCCTCCGGGAAACAGGCGTGATTTAATGTATGTATGTATGTATGTATGCAATCAAAAAGACACGTTTTTTTGGCAAACTATTTTAACCGTAGTTCTTAATGTTTTATGACTTTTTAGGGTTGCGTAGTCAATTAGGAAGCACTATAATTTCAATATTTTTGGAGTTGGGACTGTTTTTCCTCTTTTTGGTCGGACCATGTTTTCTAAAGGACCTAGTCTGACTCCCTAATTGAACAAACAGGAAAAAAATTCGTGCTTAGAGAGGAATACTAAAGTGAAATGGATGGTTGTAAAATTATCATTTTCGCTAGAGTTGCGTGTGTCCCCCGTCCTACAGCCAAAATGAAGTAAGTAAAATCTTAAAAATATACTGCATAAAAGCACATAATAACGACAGGCCACCTGAAGTAAGTGAGACCTGAGACCTAAAGCTATTTGCTTTCTCAAAACTACAATCTGAAGACTGCAAATGCGTTAAAATCGCCATATTATCACTATTCACTTGACTACGCCCTCAGAACACAACAAGACCATACTATCAAGGGTTAGCTGGAAGAGAACTCTTAAGGGATAAGTTCGCCTTTGTATTTTCTTTAATCTTCTTTGTATTGGTTTTGTTTTGTACGATAAAAACAAATTGTCGGTACCTTTGCGCTCCTTAGCACTACTAGTAGGTAATAATCACAACTAGGCTACATTTCGCTGCAGACTGTACACGAAACAGCAACGGCAAAACAAATAATTTACCCAGCACATCATTTTAACTATTAACTTTAACAAACTCGTATGTTGCAAAACCGGGAAAATAAAATAAAACTTGTATCGTTCAAAATAAGGTTTAAAATTTGTTTGATGTGTTAGTAAGATATGAGGTTAGTAAAGTATGTAGGTTCCGATCTAGCTAAATTAGAAGGCGAGAGTATGTCGAAGGATCTCGAACGTGTTTTGCGTCTTATAAGATTAAAATCATAGTGGGGAAGTATTTTTATTTGGGTTTAAAGTCTGCAATTAAAGAAACGGGGGATATGCAAATAGGGCTAACAAATAAAACACAAAAATACAGGGTGTTTGGCAGTATGGTGTAGGGGTTTTAAGGGATGATAGTTAGGGTCATTCTGAATATTTTTCACCTCATTTACTATTGTGCTAAGTTTCACGGTTTCCGAGATATTAAAAGATGAAATATAAAAGATGTTTATTCAGTAAGTACGAGTAGGCCGCAAGGGCACTTTTACACGTCAAAACTCTACCAGCGCTTTGCAAGAGACCACTGCAGCACAGCTGAGAAGAAACGCCGCAAGAAACTCAACAGCTAGTCGTTTTTTAAATATACAATTATAAAACTTAACCTAGCATTATATAAAACAATAAATTTCACATACGATAACAAATAAATGTATTCACGCGTAGTTGAACAGAAAAAAGTGTCAAAACACTGAATTTTCTCCAGAACTAGAACATAAAAAAACAAAGAATTATTACATAATAAAAACAAAGGATTATAATATTATAGTAAACAATTAATTATTTCCTTACAGGCTTAATAGGTCAAGCATTACATGTCTGATAAGACTCTGATAAGTTAAACAATATTTTTAATGCCAATTAAGGTTTCCAGTTATTAACTGATTAATAACGAATTTCAAAAAACGAAAACCACAATAGTTAAATTGCATTGGCCCTGCGTTAGTATTTATTTTCTATTTTTATCTCGAACCGTATTGTTTACGAAACTATACTCATGTTTTAGATACGGCTGCCTTAATAAGAGAAATTAAACGAATACCTATATAAACTGGTACAGTCAAATAAATGTCGGTCAAAAAAAATAATGTAGCTAAATAATTTTCGATTTCACGTAGAGCATAATACAGTTAAATAACTCATATCAATCCATGTTAGGTGGAAATATTAGCAATAACCTATCTTGTTTCAATTTAGTAGTTCTTACTGTGAAGTATATAAGGGCTACCATAATACAGTCACGAGATTAAATTGGTACCCACTTTAGGTCCAAACTCAATCTGACATTGTACAACAATAAGGTTGAGTTTCCTAAAAGTTACAAATGACTTTAAGCATATTTTTCTTGAAATGGGTCCCAAATTAAAGCTCGTGACCGTACAATAAGTTACGATATGGAAGCAAGAGAAGCTAAAGCGTAGAATTGAATGGCCCCGAGTAATTGGAAATGAAAATATTGTTTTGAACAAATATTGATTTACATTAACAGTTCTTATGACTCCAACACTAGTGTTGGCCTCTGGCGTGGCCTGTCCTGTGGAGCCTAATACTATATTTTTGAACAGGCTGTCTATTTGAATTACTGTTTTATTTTTGTATTACCCGTGTGGTTGCCGGGTTAGAATAGTGCCACTCCATATCTTCCCGTGGATGTCGTAAGAGACGGCTAAGGGAATAAAGGCGTATAGTACTGTTAGGCGATGGGCTTGCAACCTGTCACTAATACACTGGTAAACATCTTAGCCTATAAGTGCAAAATGTGGTTACAGAATTATTAACCAGTTTTTAGAGTTGTTGGTACTTCTGTAGCTCTGCCTACCCCACTCTGGGAATACAGGCGTGAGTTTATGTATGTGTATGTATGTTATTTTTGTATGAGTGTAATTTTTTCGCAAATTTATTAAAACACGTCGTTTAATACACTTCGCTCGCAGCTTGAGCCAAGACACTTCGGGTCCCGTCAAAATAACATACTTTCCACACTTCCATCAAAATATACAAATCTGTATATTTATCCATGTTTAGTAAAAAATCAAGGTAAACGCTCACTTGCTAACATAGATCCGATTGTAAGCGTAACAATATGTATTAAATAAGATTGATATTATAAATAAGGCGGTCTGAGCTCGAGTTCATGTACGAGGAACCTTGACATGGATCGGGTACACTCTGCGCGGGCGCAGAAATCATCTTAAAAACAGTATGAGCACACGACAACACTTAACAATTCATAGTAAACTAGTATTACGACTGTTTTCCAGAAAGCGAATAGACTTTAAATTTGCAGTCTTAGGATTGCATTGCAGTCTTGTGAATGCGAATGTCTGTGGGTCGCAGTTTCCACTTACCATCAGGCGGCCTGTGTGCTCGTTTGTCTTCTCTATGCCATAAAAAAAAAAGTATTTCAAGACCAAAATCTAACAGTTCTCATCTTGATTATTTAGTCGTTTTAACATTATATCAGAAAAACATGAGTGACAATCAACTCGAGTAACCAGTAACATTAGGGTAATTTTTATTGACAAAAACACCTGCATTTAAACCAAAATGCAGTAATCACAACAAATGAGCGTCCGTTGAGGTTGAGGCTAAGATTTTGGCCTTGAATTAGATTTAAAACAAAAAACAGGGGACAATGTCACACCAATTGACCTAGTCCCAAACTGAGCTCAAGGCTTGTACTATGGGTACTAGACAACGAAATAAATACTTATATAGAGAAATATATAGAAAACATCCATGACATGAACAAACATTCGCGCTCATCTTACTAATATCTGCCCTTACCGGGATTTGAACCCAGGACCGCTAGCTTCGTAGGCAGGGTCACTACCAACTAGGCCAGCGCGTCGTCAAGTATATTCAAGTAGTCTATTCGTTTTCTGGAGACTAGAGGTAATACTAGTCTACAATCAGTTGTTAAGTGGTATGGTGTGCCCGTACTGTTTCTACGCTGATTTCTGTGCTTTATAAAAACATTTTGAATTTGGATTACCTACACAAAAAACCTCGGAAGATAAGTAGATGTGCTAGATCAAAACCATATCAACTCAAAATCCTTGCTATTTTGGTTTCAACTTCATAGACGATGTATTAAAGTTGATTTTTAAATACAGTTGTATTTTGAGTTATTACTGTTTTAATCTAGCAGAGCGATCATGATGATAGGACAGGTTAGATAGGAAAGGTTACTGTTGAGAGTCTGTGTACTATACCAGGTGTTCAGTACACGTGGCGTGACGCGTACGATCTTATATAAAGCTTTTGTCCACTATCGTACTCTTCTAACCCAAAAGAGCACATCTTAACCACTCCCACATCACATTGAACCTCATTATAACAGGATAGAATTCAAAATGTATTAGCAAATTAATGTATATGCGGCCCTTTTGTTCAAATTTGCATTAGGTAATGTAATATGTACAAAATAGAGAAGGTCGCTGTGTTTATTTGGGTTTGAGGTCTGAATGAAGGTTATTTTCGTAGTTTTTTAAATAGATTCCGGATGATTATCTAATTTAAGTATAACATACAAACATACATACATTAAATCACGCCTGTTTCCCAGACGGGTAGGAAGACACCACTTCTTTCCACTCGCTACGATCTTGACAAATTTCTTTCGCTTCTTCCACATTCATACATCGAATCATGCACGCACGTCGGTTTCGGGTACTTAAGATTCGACCCTTTTCCAGTATTTCTCCGATTTGACTCGAAAAAGTACGCCTAGGGCGGCCCCTTCCGACCCGTCCACTCACTTTCGATCTGTATATCTCTTTTGTCAATCTTCTTTCATCCATCCTTTCCAAATGACCAAACCATCGAGGCATGCCCTTTTCAATCTTAGTCTCTATTCTTGTCTAGTCTTATCTTCTTTTATTCCAAATTTCTCTGTGACTTTTTCATTCCTTACTCTATCAATCAGTTTCACACCACATATACTACGCAAAGAGCGCATTTTAACTGCATTTACACGACTTTTATGCTTGCCCTGCCACACCCAACATTCACTACCATATATCAGGGTAGGGGCCAGCACTACATTGTGAACAGACAGTCGGGCTTTTTGTGAAACACTAAGTATAACATATTGTTCAATATAGATTAAGTGCAAAATTATGTAGTGTCTTGATTTTATGAATAAAACCATCCGATCGTTTGATCTGTTTATTTTCACTAGTTACTGAATTTAAACTAAAACAACTTATTTCAAACATTTCTTTGCAGTGCACACGTCTTTCTCCTATCACTCTCGTTGTCCTTCATTTATCACCTACACTCATTCATCGTTCTCATCCTTTCTAATCCGTTAATTCAATCATCTCTATCATCGGTCCTTCGTCTAATCCGCTCACTCCTACATTTATATACCTACTTAAGCACAAATCAAATGTGTACTACATTTAATCCACAGTGAAATCAATTTTATAAGGCTTCATAGTGCCTTTATTATTGCGTGTATTTTATTTAGCCTCTTAAGGCCAACCATAAAACGAAAATTGACAATGAAATTAAGTAAATTTTCTAATTAGATCAACTCATAAAAACAAAAGAAAGGGCAATGGGTAAATTTGTTTGAAGAATATTGTAATTTTCCTCCGACCTCGAAATACATATAGAGATATATAATTTATGGCGTTTAATAATATCGGAGCCGAGATATTTAAGATTTACATGTTCAGTTTTTGGTACTAAAAGTACGCCTAGGTAAGAATTTTGAATATCTATAACAAAACATGTTTATTTTGAATTATTCTATCATAATTTACCACTTTTGCTAATGGCCGCTTACCTTGAAAATGTATGACTTTTACAAATGACAACACTTTTACCCAAACCCCTTTCACTTTACTTCCTTTGCATTAGATATTTATTTCAATGGCCGTACTATGTACTATTTTTAGTATACCTATATGGAACCTCAAGAGGTTATATTGGACAATATTTCGTGTTCATTTATTTCATATTGTAATTTTTCTGGTTTGACGTATAATTTTGAGTCGTCGATTTTTCGTTCAACCCAAATACTTAGAAAATCTTCTGCCTGGGCTAAAATCACGCGAAGTACCCTCGTTTCCCGGTTAATTAATACGAGAATAACGTCTAATACCTAGATTAAACGCCGAATATGTATAAATAAATAAATATCAGGGGACAATGTCACACCAAATGTCCCAAACTCAGCTCTAGGCTTATATGTATTATGGGTACTAGACAACGATATAAATACTTAAATACAGAAATATGTAAAAAACATCCATGACTCAGGAACAAATATTCGCGCTCATCAGACAAACATCTGCCGTTACCGTAAAGGCGGGTAACTTGAACCAAAAAATAATTGTATTTTTGCAAAACAAGCTCTAGTTTCCTTTACGATTAACATATCAATGTCAAATTTATTTTGATATAAACTTAAGTATGTACTGAATAACTTTTTATGAGAAAAAGAAGAAGAAACACGATTTAATTTAATTTTTAATTTTTTTGTTTTTTGGGCCAATGTTGGTTTTAGACGAGGGTAATATTAGTCAATGAAAATATGTGCATGAAAAAACCATATTACACGCTAAGTTGGGTTAAAATTAGCAGTAGTGCTTATTTAACGGTGTAAAATAAACAATAACGTAGTAGTAAAAAACAAGGTTTATTGAAAAAAATAGGAAATAATCAACATTTTTTGTTTTAAACATTAATAAAAGCATTTTTTTAAATCACAAACATAAAGACGGTGCTTTTTGTTTTCTTTAGTTCCAATAGTTATACCATTAAAACAAAATATAGTTAAGTACCTACCTAACTTGATAAAGAATCAAAAATTAACATAACTGAAAGTAATTTCAAGTAAAAACATAATTAGAAACATCGTACCTTATTTAACTTTAAATATAATTTGTACCAATGTCATTCCTACCTACTAGTCTTATCAGAGACAGTCATATATGAGATCAACAGTTATATATCAGTAATTTTATATCTAATATATAGATGGGTAAATAATCGACATTTCACAAAAATAGGTAATTAAAATCCTTAATCCTCTAATTCTGGAATTTCAAAACAGCCCTTTTGAATAAAATTAGGGACTGCGATCTTACAATTTATGTCTTTGATTGCCGGCCAGCGCCAGAAGCTTTTACCTTTCTTATATCTAATATATAGATAGAGGCCAAAGTTACCCAAAACACGGGTTAAAGTTTACATACTTTCATATTTTCCCAAATATACCAACTTAATGTTAGTAAAACAATATAAAATTTACATCACTACACTCCTAAAGACACATATAAACACTACCATAACAATTATTATGATTAACTTGATAAAAACCCAATTTTAACAAGGAAGTTTGCACATATATTTTACGTACCTTTTCGCATCCAACACTTCGAGTAAACTGACAAGTTTGTACATGAACGCGTGGTCGGCCAAACGGCATCCATTCAAACGCTAGTGATGCCATCTTTGATTTTTGGCCTGAATTATTACGATTTTCTAATAAGCAACGACGTGGCGGCCAATACAAACATTTTTTTGATTTGGGACAAAGTTATCCCCCAGGGTTAAAGTAACCCGCCTTTACGGTACCGGGATTTGAACCCAGGACCGCTAGCTTCGTAGGCAGGGTCAATACCAACTAGGCCAGCGCATCGTCAAAACTAATCGTATCGCCTAATCTCGGAGTAAGTCTTATTCAAGGTTTTTTTTTTGGCATAGAGAAGACAAACGAGCACACAGGCCACCTGATGGTAAGTGGACACTGTGACCCATAGACATTCGCATTCACAAGACTGCAATGCAATCCTGAGACCGCAAATGCGTTGCCAACCCTGAAGACTAAGATGGAATGCCTCTATGCTAGTCATTTCACCGGCTGTCTTATCCCCAAACCGGAACGGACCGGAAATGCGAACACTGCTGTTTGGCGGTAGGTTAATAGATAAGATGGTGGTAGCGATCCGGACGGACCCTGCACAAGGTCCTACCACCCGCAAGTTTGGTGAAATGCGGCCTAAGAATAACCCATGGAGTTACATCGTTCATGCTAAAATAGCTATACTTTGATCCAAAAATAAACATCACTTTCTTAAAGTAATAAACGGTTAAACTATGTCGTACCTTCAATAAACTACTTTCTTACCTCCAAACTGTAGTATACTTGCGCTTGCGCATAAATTATGAATGGAACAGCTGATCTGTCACGCAGCTGCCCTCCCCTCATAGGATATGGCATAATTACCGGTTTACCGCAGAGGTATTGTTGCCACGCATTTGTTTCATCAGATAAAAACGTAATAAAATTATTCTAATTATAAATATTCTCCCCAAAATAGTATGAATTTACACATAAAAAGCAGTTAACACTCTTGTTGGGCCACAGTGAGTTCGTTTACAGTAAGCACTGCCATTATCATGGGTTTACTCTAGCTTCAACGAAAAAAAATCATCTAATGCATTATTTTACCGAATTTCACTTTATCGAAGGCTATTTTCTGCTAAAGCTGTGTGTGTGTGTGTTAGTGAAAACCGTTTTGTTTTGGGGTTAGGTAAGTCTTGTGACTAAATATTATAAAATTTTAACCCCTACGCCTTGAAAAGCCTTTTGATGAAAATTAACATTCTATCGACAAAAGTGTTAATTCAATTTATAAAGCTAAGGCCAATTGACAATTACTACTTAGCCATCCCCACGTAAAGGTTCCGTATCAGAACGCCTAAAATTAAAATTAATAGCTACAACAGAAAATACCTAACCTAATCTAACTTACTTTAGATTTGATTTATAAGCGATAACAAAAATGAAAATTAGGGATACCTATCAGTTTGGATATAAAATCCTTCCGAATTATAAATGCAATTCAAGCAAGAATTAAGACTTATTTACAACAATCACAATAGTGTAAGAAGCAACCAATTCAATATTACTTTCCCGACGTGCTACAATATGGGGCTTTTTAAAAGGGGTAACATTAAATTTCTTCGAGACCGGCAACGCATTGGTGACGCCTCTGGTGTTGCAAATGTCCATAGGCGGCGGTAACCACTTCCCATCAGGTGGGCTGTCTGTTTGCACGTCGACGGCATTAAAAAAAAAAGTGCATTTATAAATCCGTAAAATAAAAACCAAAACAGACGCAATACGCGGTTAAATAATAGTCGCACAAGTCACAAATAAATAGATAACGCGAGTTTAAGAATAAACTTGCACATGTAAGCCATTTACACATGCGATTTTTATTAACGATGTCTTACTGCGCGTTGTTTACTGCGCGCATCGCAGCGCGCACGCACCTGCAAAGTGCTTTTGTGCCCGCCTAAGCCAAAAGACAGTAACTCAGATTCATTTGCCAAAGTAAATTCAACCTTATAGTCTTAGCAATAAGGTTGTGATTGCTACAATAACTTTATTTGAGATACTGCTATTTAGTTTAGCAGGGCACTTTTGTTCACCGGATCTGCGGTTGCGACCAGATAACGATATCGCTTCTCTGTGGTCTTACCTTGGGCATCGATGAGTAGGGAATCGGTTCAGTGGTTTTGCTGTGAATGAAAGTGACAGAGCTAGTGCCCTAACATGACTGACAAGGTTATCTATAGCCAATGTAAAAAAAATATCGACTAAGGTATAAAAGTAAAAAAAAACACCCAACAACCATTCTTACCGTTATTGTATGAGGACCTTCGTTTAATTTTTTATTGAATTTTTATGTTGCTATAGTGGCAATTTGAATAAGTTTCTGTCAAAACTTTTATTTTTGGGACAAGCTTTTGTTGCCGACTGTACATTTTTATGCAGTCGTTATGTACTCGTCAAGATAATGCAAACAAGCCCTAACACGACGGGTTTATCATGTGTAATTAGGAGTTCCTATGGCTACCTTGAGTCTCCATCATCAGACCAGCTCGATGGTACTACGAGCATATTAGTGTATTGTCGTCAGAACTAAAGACGTATGCATTTATGTAATGTTTTAGTTAATTTAAATATATAGATTTAGATTTATTAAATTTTAGTTTTCTTTTTCAGTTACTGTGTTATGGTTGTTGTATTATTTTATGTTGTTCTTCATTAATTAAAGTCAATAAAAAATAATACAAATTAAGACGTATGCAAATTTTCAGCTTCATCGGAAACCGGGACGTAGGTCAAATTTAACTCGCAACATTTGACCCTTACATACATACATATATTGCAAGTTAAATAAAATATTTTTTTAACTATCTACCATTACGGTTTATGGGTTCTCTATTGTATCGCCGAAAATTTGATTGCCGAATTTCACTTCCCAACCAACGTTTTGGCGAATTTCATTTTGCCGAATCATCATAATTATGGCAACTTGTTAAAATGATTCATTTCATTTCCCAACCTCTACATATTTTGCAACTCAACGTTTGGTTTTTTTTTATATGGACTTTTATTAAAATGTTTTTTTTCATATAGCCAAAGGGTTCACTTGGGATCATATACATTTCGCGGTGTATTGTGTATGTAGTATTATAAAACGTCGGTGCTGTAGGGTCACAGTTCTACCTAACACTCCTCCTCGCTACGCTCGTCGTCGTACCTAACTAAGAGTTTTTCGGCCTAGTGTAACATTTGCCACGTGAAAGATATTCCAAAAGTTTAAAGTCAATGATATTCGTCTTCATAATAATTCGGCCAAATGAGTGGTTGGCGTACAAAAATTTGCCAAATAGTAGTTGTGAAAGTGAACATTCGGCGAAATGATGGTTGGCAAATGAAATTCAACCAAAAATAATTCGGCGTAAAGGCAGAACACCCGGTTCATGAGATACAATTCGCTGACAGACAGACGGTATGAGGAAATCGAAGTACTTATAGGCAAGTTTCCTGGCAACAAGGCCCGTAACGCAAGGCTTGAGCGACGTAGGTTTAGCCAGCCCTTCGTTCTAATCATTAGGGACAGTCGTT
This sequence comes from Acleris laterana, assembly GCA_963966035.1. NCBI lineage: Eukaryota > Metazoa > Arthropoda > Insecta > Lepidoptera > Tortricidae > Acleris > Acleris laterana. The sequence continues at coordinate 967,573 of OZ014451.1, forward strand.
AAAGATGCATTAAAATGCAATGAAAAATTACTTAGAAGATTAATTTAGTAATAGAATAACGATAATTGTGCAGAGCTAGGCCGCAATTAGTTATCATAAGAGATTAGTATTTTTTTATGACATGGAAAAGCGAAGAAGCGCATTGCCTACCCAAGTGGCTGACATCTTGATTTTTAACCCCTGGCGCTAAAAGAAGGGAATTATGAGTATAATGTGTGTGTGTGTATCTGTTTATGGCATCGTAACGTCCAAACGCATTAATTGATATGGTTACGCTATTTCTAAAATAGAACGGTAGGTACGTACTTTAACTGGGAAAGTTTGATGGAAAGCGGATGGGCTTGTCTATGATAGGACTAAAAAAAATAAGTTGGTTTTATGGGAGCCCCCCTTAAATATTTATTTTATTCTGTTTTTAGTATTTGTTGTTATAGCGGCAACAGAAATACATCATCTGTGAAAATTTCAACTGTCTAGCTATCACGGTTCATTGGATACAGCCTGGTGACAAACAGACAGATGGACCTGAACAGTTTTGCCCGGCTTTTTATACTTCTTCCATCGCCTGCAATCATATTTAAAGACATACGGACAATTACTATGGAACGTTTTTGTAGACCCGCAGGCAAAGTACAGTCATTACTTTTTAAACTACTCCAGAGCAACTAATTGTTCTTTCCGTGACGGAACCCGTATGCGCGCGCATCCTGGCTCATAAAAACAGTCAACTGTTATTACTTTGTCGCTTTAACATCCTGATAGAACCGTCGTCATATGAAATCGTGATACTGTTGGAAGCGACATGGTGCTATAAGTAGTGATCAGTTGTGACGTTGCATAGGGGCGATCGTAAAATAAACTGCATAATGACTGAATGAGTAGTTAGATGCAGATGAGTTTGGTATAAAGCAGCTACGTTTAATGATGTCTTCTATTTGACCTAATTTTTATTGAAATAGCGTAAAGCAAGATTGATAAAGACCTTGGCCTATGTACTCCCACAACCAAGACGACTCTAATGACACCTCATTATGTTAAAATCTATTAAACCGTTAAGGCTAAAAGTGTGCTAAATAAATATAAAAGACATACATATGCTTGGTTGAAAAACATAACCCTCCATCTGACGCAGTCGGTAAAAAAAAGACTAAGAAAACTAGATACTCGTAGGTATATCAACTATTATACATTAAAACCTTTCGTGAAAAAATATTTAACTGATGGTGAAAACGTGTGTGCTTTAAGAGGTTACACTGCATCCACAGCCAAGTGGAACCATGAACCACATAGAACCGTGTCACAGTGACGTTATGATTCAAGTCGTAAGATGTGTCAAACAAATAGTTTAATAATGTCACTGTGACACTGTTCTATTGTGGGTGGGATTTTGGCTTAATAGGAAACTTTAATGTACCTAATCGTTTAAACCGAAGCGAAGCGAGAGCGAGTCACTAGTAACATTATATAATCCTACCCAACTAGGCTCTAAGTCATATAAAAGCACTGTAAACGTGTTTCGGATAAACAAGGCCGGGTTAGGGACATGGGTGGGAGCAACCACCGGCTTATCAATCCCTTATCTGGCCTGATAGCGGCAGCCAAAGAGTTATCATATCAAGTAGACGTTACAACATACACGAATTGTTGATTCATGCCGCCCGTAACGGTAAAAACACGAAAGCGGCTCTATTCTAATAGGTAAAACTACATTGCTTTTGATTTGTTATCGTATTGTTGTATTGTCAACGTTGTGATATCTATTTATTTGACACTGAAGCTAGACAAGTTGCTTAACGATAACGTAAATGATTTTCGAAAACTGTCAAAATGTATGTTAGTGACGTAGGCGCTTGACGCGACAGTCAGATAGCTTAAGTCAACCCTATACATTTGGGATAACGATATCGACCGTCGAATCTGGGGTCTCAGTAATGGTAGCCTAGTTGCCTCCAAAGCTAGTGCTCAGAGGTTCGACACCGGGTCATACTAAAATACTGAAATATTAGACCCGGTGTAGGTACCAAACATCAAGGAAATTGAATGTTTAGCTGTTTGGTATACGTAAATTAGCCGTGTTACATATTTCCCGACGTAAAGCCACTAATGACACATACATAATGTATAACTTGGCAAAATAAGGTAGGTTAAACATTTGTATTCCTCGAGAGTAGGTACGTTTTTTTTGTATGATGATGATTTTTTTTGTATGAGGTATAAGTAAGCTCGGTCTAAAAGAAACATTTGATAGGTTTTAATTCGCACTCGTGTTAATTTCGTGACTGGTAATGAATTACTGAGCTCCTAAGAGATATTTATTAATGTACATATCGACGCCCCCGAACAATAAGTCGGCAATGTGATATTATGGACATTTTATTGTTATGTGAAATTCGGAATCACCGGGTTAAAATACATCATATTATATATTTTTTTCAGATTTTTTTTATTTTTTGGGATTACCGGCTTATTGTCCGGGGGCGTCGATATACTTATTATTACTTTAAGAGATTTCTTACTTTTTCTATAGGTATTAGTAAAATACTTATGTAAACCATTAATTTAGTTTATCTGAGCATTTAAAACAGAAAAAAAATGTTTGTTTAACACACATTTGAAAACATTAATGACAAGTTAAAAACCAATAAAAGGATAGACTCTTTTTTGTATAATTTAAATTTCTGTATGACACGGATATCTACCGGAATTGCCCCCCTGACCCTCTTTTGTAATCGACGCTCGATTAATTCGCATCTGTCGATCGATTATTGATTTAATTTGATTATATTTTAATTTATTCCTTGCAATGTCGTCACTTTGTAAAACGATAACTACTTACGCCAAATGTTATCGTGGAAAACTCCCTCTCTATTTTAACTATCTCGTAACTATTCTATGACGGTAAACAAAGGTTTTAACTCTACCAATATTGTACGAGGTCTTAATTTTTTCCTGTCGTCTTTTAGATTTAGTCTCACTAATTCTTTAAACAACACGGAACTGTATACATTTCTAAATATAACCATCCTTCTAAGGCAAACTGACACAAACTTAAAAGAAAACTGTTTAAAGTAAATAGTAGGTACTTACGTAAACTTTTTTTCTAACATGTAAGTACTCAAGTATAAGAGTTCAAAACGCCGTCAAGTACAAAAATATTTTCAGTTAAAATTAAAATGACGTAGTTATAATTTAATTAATTGTAAAAAACAGCACTGCAAAGCATCTCAATAAAACGAAACTTATCTAAAATGTTACCCTCTGTAATAGCAGAAGCAATAATAACTAATACGCAACAATTTCCGCTGTAATAATAACAATCAATTCTCTTGCAAAACTTGCAAATCAATACCTAGGCTCGGAACTACCAACACGGTACGAGCGCCTAGTAACAAGTTTAAAGTCGCCGCCCGCCGGTAGATGGCGCTAGTAGTATCAAATGTAACCATCATTTATATTTTCGTAACAAAGAAAGTTGGTTTGGTTATTTACGTGTTCGTTACCAATAAATTGTTAGCAGATATTTTTTGATTATTTTTTGTCCTGTTTTATTAACTAACTGAAATGTTAATAATAAACCAGTTTAAATGCTTAATGGCTAGATAATTGAAGGTTGGGAAGTTACCTCCTAACTAAGTGCTTTTCGGTGTAACGGAAAGATAGCCGTAGATTATTTGGGTATGAATTATGTCATATTTTAGCGTGTCCCTTTACCTGTCTGTCTAATATCTAATAAATTAATGCCTGCCATTTGGCAGAAATATGTTTGCCTTTTCGTTTTACAACCGTTTCAATGTAGAACTCTATAGGTTCAGTTAGGTTTGTTTTTATAAAATCCTGAAATATTTACGATTACAGAAAACAAACCGGGTTGGCAAATGAAACGGTTGTGAAAATAATTTCGCTGAAACAAAGGTAACCCCTAATGAAGTGGGCAGTGAGAGCTCATGACCACCGATAGACTAAATTGGACTTTAGAATAATTACTAATTAATATTCCAAATCTTTCTGTTTTATCGTTTTGATGAAATTTGTAAGGGTGATAGCTTAAAACTAAAGTCAAGTATCGCTATACCTAAGTAAAGTAAAATAAAATGTATGTGGCACTCAAAGCACTTAAGATAAAAAAAAAAACTTGTCTATACTTACTTATATTTTACAGCTGAAGAGTTTGTTTGTTTGCTTGAACGCGCTAATCTCAGGAACTACTGGTCCGATTTGAAAAATTCTTTCAGTGTTAGATAGCCCATTTATCGAGGAAGGCTATAGGCTATATATATCATACTCACATTAACCGAAGCGAAGCGAGGGCGGGTCGCTATCCTAGATACATGAGAATCATCCATTCAAACTACTACTAGTACTTACTACTCGATACTTTTCGATCCAGCGAATCGGTAGCTATCGTATAAGGAATATCGATTACCTAATTATTGTTACTCAGTCAAAATAATTGGCAAAAGCTAGTATTTCTTTAATCTTCACTTAAGGTTGTTAGGGGCTTTAATCAAAGCTATACCTAGGTTGATTTACATCGGCAATAATTAATGATCTAATACACCTATATACACACACACACACACACACACACACACACACACACACACACACACACACACACACACACACACACACACACACACACACACACACACACACACACACACACACACACACACACACACACACACACACACACACACACACACACACACACACACACACACACACACACACACACACACACACACACACACACACACACACACATGCATAATTATGCAATAGCAAAAAGGAAATGTTGTACAAATAGGTTAAGTGTTTTGTTTGTTTTTTTTTTAAATGTGATTCCGAACGAAACTGCATCCCTTAACACAGGGTTTCCTAGCTCAGGATGCAGGCTCGTGTTATAACCACTGAAATGTTTTTTTTATATTCAACTAGCGACCCGCCCTCGCTTCGCTTCGGTTTATATGAGTTTTCTGTAACATCCGTACATAAAACAGAATTTATTTTACATAAAAACCTTCCTCTTGAATCACTCTATGTATTAAAAAAAACCGCATCAAATTCCGTTGCGTAGTTTTAAAGATCTAAGCATACATAGGGACAGACAGCGGGAAGCGACTTTGTTTTATACTATGTAGTGATGATGATAAACTTTTTCATTTTCAATTTCTTCTAGTCCAACATTACTTCCATAACATATCAGCTAAATAAAACCAGTACACAAATATAAATTATAGGTTTTACATAATACGTACGTTACCCCAATTGTTACCAGGAAGTGGAATAAACCATACTTAACTGGATTAGTCGAGCCAATATCAGCCGAAAACTCATTTTCTGAGCGCCGTAACATTCTACTCTGATGCGTTACCATTGGCTCATTTACATTTTTTACTTTTTCATTATTAATTAGGGTGAAGGGACCAATGGACACTTCATTCTTAATTCAAATTTCATACGGTCCTAAATTGATTGTAGCAAAACAAGTGAATAACCGTTTATCTTCTGTAAAATAAAAATCAAGTCGTTCATTGAATACAAAACGGACACAATCCGAAATTAGTCAGTGTTGCCTTTTAAAATTAAAAGCCTTTGGAATACGATTTTTAATGGAAGAGCAAATTATTTTGGAATGTGTCCGTTTTGTATTCAATGAGCGAAGTGTTCATTATTGGTGCTTTATCCATTACTGGTTCCACATAAAATAGCTCTAATAACGATCAAATCGAATTGATTGATTTGTGGCGAGCATTTTGGTTTTATTAACCTGCTGAACTACGCATGCTATTTGATATTATATTTAATTTAATATTTATAGCTTTATATAATGCTAGACTAAGTAGTATCATTGTAGTGTTAAATATGGTTAAAAAACGACTGACTGCTGAGTTTCTTGCGGCATTTCTTCTCGGCAGTGGTCTCCTCTTGGGAAGCGCTTGTAGATTCTTGACGTATAAAAGTGCCCGTGCGGCCTACTTACTGAATAAATATCTTTTATCTTTATCTTTTATCTTTATCATCAAAATATCAACAAACTCACAGTTATACATAATATTTAAAGGTTTGCCTGACTTTAGTTCGCTTTTAACGTTAAGCTCCATCACTGTTCGTTGTTTTACTATTGAATAAAGCGACAATTTAAGTACTTTTAAAATGTATACAACTAGCTTTATTTAAAAAAGTCACTACTTATTCGATCGGTATTTAACAAAACACACCTTTAGAGCTACTACAGACAGACACACAGATAGACAAATAAAGGTTACAGTTACACATGTAAAACTTAACTCTCTTTACGTCGGGGGTGAAAAATGTAATTGAGATGATAAATGACCAAACTACAACAAGACATTGATGACAAGTTATTTATCTATATAAATGCATAATATACAAGAACAAACCGACTGTCTGACTTATAGATTAACGCACAGCCGATACAGCTTTCTTTATCTAGGGTCTTGAAATTTTGAGGGAATATTCCTTCGATATCCTAAGGGCGCACTAAGAAGGGATTTTTGGTTCATCTCCTAAGGGGGTGTAAAAATCCAAATGCTATGGGATCGAAGTCACTGGCGTTTTTTAGCCGTAAATAAACTATGATGTCATTCTCGAAACTGTCTATTTATAAAAGAGATAGGTAGTATGAGTAAACGATAGTATAATACTAATGAAAACTAATGGTGAATCAGATCAACCGAAGAAACTGTCTCGTCATCGTCCGATTGATTCTCTCCGTCTAACAAACAACTTTTTTAACATTATTAATGGGATCTCAATATAACTAACTCTATTTAGAGAGCTATAGATATCACAGGGAAAATAAAACAAAATAAAGATGGCACACTAGTTTTACAAAAAAGATGTATGGAAATGAGACAATGGGGCAATGTGTTTCAATTTTTACTCACAATTTTTCAACCGCTGATAATATAAAGCGCGTTATATGAATAAGTTAAACATATTGTAGATTTCACCTAAAACGAATTTGACCTCTCAACTCAAGTAATTTAATTAATGAAAAACAACATAAAATAATACAAAAACCATAACACAATAACTGAAAAAGATAACTAAAATGAAATAAAACTAACTCTAAATATATAAATTAACTCAAGTTAGTTCAAAAATATCAATCCACCATAAATTTAAAGCTAGCAACACATTCCCATAAATCAGACGCTCGTGCACACAACTCTTTTTCTTAAATACCTAGGTGCAAAGTTCATACCATCCATCTTTTTGTACGTTCTTTAATCTTTTGATTGATCTAATGACTCTTGGCCCTCGTGCCTCTTCATTACGATCAATGACGCATCCACTGATTTTTAGGGTTCCGTACCCAAATGGTCACAATTATAAATTCTAATTATTTAAAAAATAATGAAGTGAATCTACTAGCGCTTTGGACCAGGCTATCACCGCTAGAAACCAGTATAAGGCCAGGGTACTAACGGGAGCCTGTTACCATGTTTTTTTATGGAATGGAGAAGGCATCCCTGGTGCGCCGGGTGCGTGGCAGTCCCAATAACATCCTGAGAATGATAGGGGACAGGTACGACTGCCCCTACATCCGTCATTGTTGCGGGCTACATGCCCCAGTAAATTAGTTACTAACACTTAGATCTAAGCCACTAACAACATTTAATTTAGTTATTTTTTATGAATGTATGGACTTATGTTGTCTGAAACAAATGATTATTATTATTATTATTATTATAGGCACGAGCACAAAGGCCATCTGATGGCAAGCGAACTCTGAAGCCCATAGACATTTTAAATGTGATTGCAAACTTACGATGACAATCTCAAAACTGCGTTGCCGACCCTGAGGACTTAGATGGAATGCCTTTATTCTAGTCACTGCACAGGTTCTCCTACCCGCTCACCGAACAGCAATGAAAACACTGCTGTTTGCCAGACTAAGGCTCCGTGGTCCATCTGTCAGTCTTGGAATTGTCAGTGTGTATTACTATGGCAACAATTGATAAAAATAAATTGAAGTAAATGAATAAAGGGGCATGCAAAAAACGTGTTTAAAGATAAAGATAAAAGATACACATACATACATAAACTCACGCCTATATTCCCAGAGTGGGGTAGGCAGAGCTACAGAATTACCAACAACTCTAAACACTTGTTGATAATTCTGTAACCACATTTTGCACACTTAGGCTAAGATGTTTTCCAGTGTATTAGTGACAGGTTGCAACTCATTGCAAGCCCATCGCCTAACAGTAAAAAGATATTATTATTATTATTAGCCCGGAATGTCCCACTGCTGGGCAAAGGCCTCCTTCCCATCCTTCCACGTAAAAAGATAAGATAAGATAAAAGATAATAGACATTTATTCAGTAAGTAGGCCGTACGGGAACTTGGACACGTCAGGAATCTACCAGCGCTTTCCAAGAGGAGACACTGCTGAGAAGAAACGTCGCACGAAACTCAGCAGTCAGTCATTTTTTAAATAAATTACAATGGTACTACTTAATCTAGCATTATATAAAGCAATAAATATTAAATTAAAGGTAATATCAAATAACATGCGTAGATCAGCAGGAAAACATGCCAAAAATCTTACGTGAGAGATAAAGGAAGAAAAAAGAGAAAAAAAAAAACTAAATCCCACCTACTTATATTAGTTTATAACTTGCAAGATGACCACATAAAAGTCTCGACACGTTTTCCTACATCAACGGTGTCCCTAAGACAAGATAAAGCTGTTGCAATTGATTAAATTATTATTGACTATGTTTCGGGTTTAGACCATGCATTTTTGTCTGTTAGATAGTCCTCGACCCTATAATACGCTTTACTCGACAAGTGCTTTGGTGAATTAAAATATGATACTGCTTACTTACTAGCTTAGGAGAGCAGTATGGTTGTACGGAACCGTTCTTGTGCGGCTGCAATTCGCGCTTGGCTAGTTTTTTACCATCATTTCAATTTGAAATACTTCAAGCAGAACCTATAACATAGCCCATTGTTTAGATAGTGAGGATACGAAAATGGAGTTGTTTTTTTACTGAGACTTACGGGCAAGGAAGTGTTATTTAAATTTATTTTTTTGTTGCTCGAGTTATTGTTTGGTTACACAATTGAATTGAGTTTTTTTGCAGCATTCAACAAAATCAAACCCTTTATAATTACATAGTATGGCACAATATTGTTAAAAGTTATTTTCATAGGGTTTTTTTCGTTTCTATAAGTTCTAACATTGAGAAAACCTACAACGCAAATGCTCCACTTAATGTGCGAAACAATGTGTGTATGTAATGTATGTAAGTATGTGTAATGTATTATTTTGGGTTAAAGTCGAGGAAGTTTAGTAAGTAATTATATTATAACAAACACAAAGTTTACATGTTATGCATTGTTCCACAAAACTGTTTGTACAGTTTGACTGCGGAATCTTCGGTCCAGCTTGTTGATCATTAGTATCATTATACATAATCATAAAAGCGGTACTTAATTAGGTATACACTAATACATAATATGATTTTACTCATGCTCACCCATTATTATTTAACCCTTACGGTCACGCAAAAATTACCATTGCTCACTTTTAAAACAAGGGCGATTCTTTTATATCACACAATATCTAGTAAGATTATTCTTAGGATGATGGCACCAGTGTTGGACTCTTGACTCTTGACTCTTAATTCAAACTACATAACGGTCCTAAATAGATTGCAGCAAAAAAAAGAATCAAGTGTCCATCATTGTTCCTGGTCCATTACTGGCTCCGTCACCCTAGACCGTTTAAGAAACGATTATTAACATAAGTCTAGTTTCGGAAAGTAGTGCCCTATTTTTTTATCCGTTTTCAATTTTACCATAATCCTACAAAACGGCTAAGTCGCATCAAGTGAGTTAGACTCGAGATTGAATAGTAACACCGTTGGCTCATTTTCCCTCGTATCGAACGATCGGCGCAAATCGTAAATTGAAAATTTACCTCGACTTCTGGCTACTGGGATCTTACTTTCACATGTACGAATTCAATGTGAGAATGGGCTTAAAACACAGAAAACATTTTAGCAATCAAAATCAATCTTACACATTACTTAACCTTAGCTTTAGGCACTCCTGTTACTTTGAATATAGTCTTTACCAATAATTATTTAACTAAATACCTACAAAATATACCTAGCTTCGTATAGTCAGAATCTTAGACCTCGCCATGTTGTTCTCCTAGTCACTATTTTTAATTTAATGTTTTGAGCTTACATTTCTGCCTAATGATTTTATTTGTTTTAGTTTTCAAATAATTATTTATTAGTTTAATACCTTGTGCTGCAGTTTCTTGCGGCGCTTCTTCGCAATGATGGTCTGGTCCGAAGCGCTAGTAGATTCACTCCATATTACCGACGTGTAAAAACCCCCTCATGTGGCCAATTTACTGAATAAATATTTAGAATTTTGAATCAAATTTAAAACAGTCATTACCTGTAAATAAAAACCAATGACCCGTAAAGGAGCCCGTTTTGTATAAAGAGTTGACAAACCGGGCACTTTAAATAAATTCCCTCATTCAGGTCAACTTATGATCGTCTATTAAAAAATAGCTATAGTAACAATAGCTCTGTTTCCGTCTCTCCAACTATCGACTAATGAAATAGAGCGAGATAGGGTTTGTGTTACAAACTGCGTAGAACCCTCCCGCAGGGGTCGAAGCTTAAGGGTCCGGTAAGTATTCAGTCCCCCTAAATTTGTGACGTCATCCTTACAACGCATTATGGGTCTATGCGAGCCAGAGCTCAAGGTTATCGCGGACCCAAACGTTTTGCTTAATTAAATACGGTAGGGAACTGGCCTGGGTATTTACAGATACTGGACAAAGAGGGATATATAGAACGGTTTGGCTTTTGTTTGTATAGACAACTAATAGGGAATACATACATACATAAACTCACGGCTTCCTTCCCAGAGCTATGCAGAGCTAAAGAATTACCAACAACTCTAAAAACTTGTTAATAATTCTGTAACAGCATTTTGCACAGTTCGGCTAAGATGTTACCAGCGTTAATATGATAGGGAATATGCAAGGATTTTTTCAATCGCATCGTAAAAGAGATCCACAAAAGTTAAATTAAAATTAAAACCGGCCAGCAGCAGCGATTAGACAGAGACGTCCGATACGCCGTGTGACGTCATGTGACATGTCGGTGATATAAACTCCGTGTTAAGTTCTGTCGTGCTAGAAAGAGATTGGAAATAATCTTTGTGGGCTTATATCGGTCATTTTTATAACTAAGATTTTTTTATATCTCCTGTTTGTTACATGAATTAATCAGCATTTATTGAAGCTGTGACAAAAAGTTATGAATATTCCCAATTCGATTCCCTACTATGGAACTATGATACAATGACGCTGTAAGTCAAATCGCTTAAAGTCTCTTACGATTTGATTTGTTACGTCACTTTGATATAGTTCCATAGTGGCCCAGGAATCAAGCTGGTTGACTGTACAGTCGGCTAAATAGGACATCTTTCAAATGACACAATTTCGTTTGAATTGAAAATGTTGGTTAAGTTGACCTGTCGAATTAATCAAAAATTTGATTTTAGGTTCTCGTACCCAAAGGGAGCCCATCGGGACCCTATTGTATAAAAAAAAAAAACAGGGGATACTGTCACACCAATTGCCCTAGACCCAAACTAAGCTCTAGGCTTGTACTATGGGTACCTACTAGACAACGATATAAATACTTATATAGAGAAATATATACTTAAATATAGAAAACATCCATGACTCAGGAACAAATATTCGCGCTCATCACACAAATGTCTGCCCTTACCGGGATTCGAACCCAGGACCGCTAGCTTCGTAGGCAGGGTCACTACCCACTAGGCCAGCGCGTCGTCAAAACCTACCTACCTACGATGTCCGTCTGTCCGTATAAGCCCGATTTACATTGGTCAAGGCTAGTAGACACTGCGGACGGTATAGTAGAGTAAATGTCAGATCGGACAGTGGCGAGTCAAGTTGCCATGCCAGTGGATCCGAATAGTGCTTTCTATTTTTCCACTCCACTGTACCTGCCTTTGTCCTTGACTAATGTAAATCGGGCCTTAAAGAAACTACCTACTACTGTGGTCCTAGATAAATCGTCCCTTTACTTAATCAACCTCGTATCCGATCCAATAGTTAGACAGGAAAAGCACTCATGTTCTCTAAAGAATAAAGACCACTTTCATATCTAACTGTGCGATTAGATACGAGCTTGAGATAGTAAAGAAGCGAAATTGAATTCTACCTTAGATAATGACTTTCCAAAACTGTCAAAATATATTAAATAGATATATCAATAGGTTTTTTTGGTATATTTTAAATAGTCGGTGAAACTGCAAAACCGTAAGTAACATTTTTAATGAGGAGCAAAATGCATCTTTTTAATAAGAGGGTAACGTTTATTTTGCTCTTTTATTTAGCTGTATCACCGATGAAACGCAATTTAGAAGACTACAACTTTTTCGTATAGAAATTGCGCTTTTTAACTTCTCTGTAACTATAATAATAATTCATGAAAATAAATAAAATAATGATAATGAATTAGGATCCATATATTCTAGCTAGTTAAGATTTTAAATGATAAAGTGACGTGTGTGTTTGTTTCGTTGTCACGGCTCAACGCCTAAACTGATCGACATGTTTTGGAACCAAGATAATTTATAGGCTAGAAACGGACCGAGGGTTGCGTGGTCAAACCCGATAAGTCGATATTTATATATACTTATAACTTACTTGATAACTTATTGTGTCAAAAAGAACATTAATGAATACATCAAAACTATTGAAATTTGAATAAACAATTATTTTGATTTATAAATCGGGTTTGACCACTCAACCCTCGACAGGATATTATTATAGGATAAAATAAGAAAGTTGGTTAATTATTTCTCAATCGCTCAAAGGTTAACTGGAAGAGATCCCTTAAGGGGATAAGTTCGCCTTTGTACATCCCTGTTATATTTTTGTCTATTTTATAATTGTTATTTCTTGTTTGTACAATAAATTGTTTACATACATACATACATACATATAGCGATAAATGACATCTACGTGAACTCGCTTGTCAATTTGATTTAGTCAATTTTTTTATATTATTAAAGGATAATGTAGGTAGGTATTCAGTTTGTACCGCCTACCCATTTCTATAGTGTATTTTTAACCATCTCTTCTTTGAAAGGTTGTTTGGAAGGTATTTAGCGATAAGATCGCCCGTTGAATCACTGTGTAATATTTATTTTGTGTGTCCATTCCTTGATGTATAAAAAGTTTCTGTATTAAATATAGTCAAACCTCCGAAAAATCAATAGGAACGTTGACTAAATTGTTATTCCTCGATACCATTCCATACCTAGTAGTATTTAGTGCATGTTTTGTTTGTTCTTAGTGATATTACTATCGTAAATACGTACGTGTACATAACTGCCCTCCAAAAGAAAAAGGCAGTATAAAACTGTGAAGTCTTTATGCATATACTGTCTTTTTGCTTCGGAAGACCGACTTAGTTGCGTGAGCCAAGCCATCTGGTATCTTTTGGTCAATAAATATAGTCTACAAAACTGGTAAGTTTAATAGCTTTGTTTGTATCTCTTCAACCAGTTACTAGGCCTGTTGGGGACCGGTTCGGCGCCCATCCAGTCCGAACCGGTTCGAACCGGTTACAGAATCTTTTACATCTCATGCCTATGCTTAATGCTAATGTATGGAAATGGACGGCGACCATTTTATTTTATTTTTCTCGTCTTTAGTTTTTCATTTAGCTTTGTTTGCTGATGTTGTCATCGTTTTGATTGTTATTGCATGATAATAACTGCTTTTGATAGTTAATACTAGGTATATTCAGTATATTCAGTGTTCAAAAATCAATTAACCGATTTCAAATAGGTATTGTGGGACCTAAATGAACCTTTTTTGAATTCGGTTGAAGACAGGTGGGGAAGTGTGGGTCGGGATAGTCATTGAAACCATTATATTTTCCATTATTGAAACTATGTATTTTCTTTTCAATAATTTCTACATTTTCTTTTACGGTCTATCAAATTAATATCAATCATAAACAATTGATACATTTATTAATATTGTTAGTTTTGTATATATGTCGACATTTCAAGTTTAGAAGTAAAACTTTTTTGTAGCATTTAAAATGTTTTAGACGAAAGTGAACTCTAGTGCTATGATATTGTGCGCGAACACTGGACCCTACAAACATTCAGATTCCATTAAAACTGTAAGGCTATTGATTTACATTAAATGTAATTACACTGGATGAAGAAAATGCATCGACTGCGTCAATATTCTCCCACCACTGGACGAGCTTCGTGAGGCGATAGAGAACGAACTTACAAAAATTACAATCTTTTTATATTAACTTAAATAACTTAATACTTTTAATAATAACTATAATATAACGTGAGATCTTTGCAATATATTTAGCTTGGCAGTAGCAGGCGCGCCGACCGCGCCAGCGGGCCTCTCGGGCCAGCGCGCCCGCCGCTGCCGCGCCGGCTCTCTTATTGCCCCCGTTCACTCTCGGCATTATAATACACCTCTAACATCATAATCTGCATGCGTGCTCTCATTCATAAAAGTATCTTTTTCTCTTTAAATTTTATACATTACAAAAGTAGTATCACAAACAAATGTACGAACTAGTACAATTACGAAAAACGTACACATATCTGACCTCCTCGGAGATCGCCTCTAATAAATACGATACACGAAATTCTACGCAACTTCAGAATAGAATCGAACTCGAAACAAAAAATAATACCTAAGACTAAATCGTTCAGGGCATCATTATCACACGCGCGGCGACGCCTGAGATCGGGGCGCACCGGCCGCCGCGCTCGCGCAGCCTTCCACGAACACACAACAACGATCGCACGAAGATAACGTAAGTACGGCCCGCGGGGAGCGGCAGCGGTGGGGACGGCGGGCGAGCGCGCCGAGCGCGCCGAGCCGGCTAGCGGCGCCGACGCGGCTAGCGGCGCCGACGCGACTAGCGCCGGCCAGCAGCGACCGCGCTCGACGCTGCCTCGCCTGCCAAACTACTCTGCGCTCCCCTGCGCGCTTACACTACAACTATACATTACATATCACGCTGTGCTTTTTTTCTCTTATTAAAAATATATAATAATTAATATACATATAATATTGATATTTGTTAAAATAACGATACGTAGATATCGAGGAGGGCAGTCAGTCGACTCGCATCACTTGCTTCATTCCGCTCCGCTTCGGAAGAGCTTTTGTTTCTCTATCGTGAACTGGGGGCTGATTATGATGGCGCCGCCTCGCGTTAAATTTCTGTAACAATAGGAAAGGGCCGTTAGTTCCGCATCGCCGGGTCTTAACCTAGTAACTTTATCGAGATGAAAGAAACGAACAAATTACGGGTTTGCTTAATTGGGTT